>CM068842.1:55635359-56265359 GCA_028554795.2 Sinohyriopsis cumingii | reverse complement strand
TTTGTGGAAATAGTTTTTTCTTTAGTACCTGTGACCCTGACCTCAAGTTTTTGCTCCCCCCCCCCAGAGAACTGGCATCTTCTTTAACTCAAATGCAATCAATCTACACAGTCTGGGCTGGGGATGTGATAACAAATAATTTTTGGGGGGTTTGATGGTACTTCATTTATATTACTGAACATATCATGACAAGGAGCTAAATGCCTTTACCAAGTCCACACTGAGGCAATCCATCCTGGCTGGCCTGGGTAGGTATACAACCTGCAATCCCTGCATTACAAATGTGAAATGTTCTACCAACTGAGCTACTGTGACTCCTGAGTAGGCGACAAAGAACTCAATATATTCCACAGAAACCATTTTTTCTTACTAAAAGAAACCAACCCTGACCTTTGACCTCTAATTCAATATATGTCTATCTCATCCCAAATGCTGGCCATTTAAAAAGTTTGGCAAACGTACCTGGTATGCAAGTGAAGTTAAGTGTAGAAACAGTTTTTCTTCTCGTAGTCCTTTGACCATGACCCTTGCCCAAAACTGACAGGTTTTTTCCATGCCCCAAACACATGCTATTACCAAGTCTTATAAATGTAGATTTTTACTGGAAGGTAGGTTTCAATGGAACTTTTAATGCCTCATTGGCTATGGTATGACTCACCCCCACCCCCAATGAGAGCTTAGTGCCTTTCCAAAAAACACAGCTAACTAGGGCAGGTCTGTGCAGGTATGGAACCCTACAAAGCCCTCTCTCCCGCATCTCTCTTTTGCATGCATTAAACCATTTTATTTTAAAGATGCATTTTGAAAAAGAAAGCCTGCAGTGTAGTAGACCTTTCATTAAACAGGTCATGGCTAGAGATTAATGGTGAAAATAACAATTGTTATGATTTTCTACAAACTACTTTTACATGAAAATATCACAACTTAGCACATTAACCCCTAGCGACGACTTTACAGGGCAGGAGGTAGTAGCCTACTGCCGAGCTCTGTAGCGTCATTGTCATGCATGATACACTAAAGTGGGTGGTATTACAGAAAGGTAGACAGATGTAGCTCTACAATGATACCAAATAATTTGGAATATCTAGTTGCACTACAAAATACAGATAGAAAAACCTCATTTTTTAAACCTGACTTTTTTTTACACAAAATTCGCCTGTGGTCGGAATCCCATTTTGTGTCCAGATTTTAGACGTTTTGGTCTCAGATCTAAAGCAAACCGGTATGAACTGCAGACAGACAGATGAGCCATTGCAAAAAGTAGGATAAGATGAGCATTTGGAATTACAAAAATAATGGCTCCGTTTAGCAAAAAAAAAACAAAAAAAAAAAATAATAAAAATAAATAAAGAAGTCCAACTTTTACCCTTCTGCTCATGCGTGAGTCAAGTAACCAATGAAAATCTATGTTTCTAACACCACTAGGCAGTATGTTATTGAAAGATGACCAGGGCTTTGGTGTTTTCGAGTCTATTCAGAAATAGCTTTCAAAATGTGTTTCCTATTCGATTTTCAGACAAAACTGGCATTAAGCTCCAGGGGTTAATGTGTTAGCCACACTGTTTCTCAGTCAATATTACAAGCCTTAAAAAGTGAATACAAGCTAATTCTACATGAAAATGTTACAACTTAACCACACTGTGTTTCACAGTCCATATTACAAGACCCAAGGAGTCACAAACTAATATCTTACTAGTTTTAAAGTATTTGTTTTTATGACAACAAGAAACATTTTTATTCATAAGTGAATGCTTCATCTGAAACATTCAGTGCTTAAACTAACATCAAAGCTCAACACCTTCCTGAATGATCAATTTTTACAAGCATTACAGCTGATTTCAAAGTAACAATGTCACTCCACAGACAGTGCTTGACAATACATTAATGAAAAATATAAAGACACAAAGTAACCTTTTCATAATGATCACTTTGTTGTTGTTGTAGGGTTTAATGCCATCTTTCAGCACATGATAGGCTATAAATGGCGGCCAGTATTAATGGTGGAGGAAGAACACGGGAAAACCCCAGAAAGAACCACCGACCCACGAGAAGATACTGGCAGGCTTTCTCACATATCCACATTGGCCAAATCTAAGACTCAAACCCATGCAGACAGAGGTGAGATGGCAGTGATTCGTAATGGACAGCACTTCAGACCACTCAGCTACTCAGGGCCCACATCACTTTGTTGAAGACATAAACTGCAACTAACAGAACACAGTCTTCAATACACTGTAGATGAATTCTGCACACTTAACACATTAACTCAACATGCCATGAAGCAGAAGTCTACTTCTGACCTTGGTAATGCCGACATCACTTATGATACACTAAATGTGGTATTACCAATAAGGGTAAAGATGAAGAAATGTACATGGAGATGAACTTTTGAAAAAAGTAGAATACCTTTAGATTTGGAGAAAAAAAATGAATGAAAAGAAGAACCTAATATTTACCCTTCTGTATATGCACTGATTCACCTAAGCATCCAGTCATAAGAAATTCTCTCAAAAAATAGATATGTATGGATCCCTTCAAAAGTCACCCAAAAATGTGTCTGCTACCAAAATTTCAGGTGAAAATGGAAAGAATTTCCAGGAAGCAATAAGTTAACAAGAGTCCCATGATGGGTTTGACACTACTGGGCAAAAAGGATTTTCAAGAATTATAGATTAGTTTGTTTCTTCTTCTCAACTAATGAGTGTTGAAACCATCCTGGAAATTCATCAATGATAACAAGATTTTGAATTAGCTGTTGTGGTGCACATAGTATAAATCAGCTTAGCAGAATTTTCAATTGGAACAAAGGAGAAATTATTAGAAGCATTTTGGTCAAAATCCCATGTCACAATGATCATGCACTCAGGGGGAGTACTGACAACAAGATTTTTAAGACAGTCATTATGGCATCATTTACAACTGGCACCAATTTAATTTAGGACCAACTAGGTATCATAAGAAATTTCCTATTGAAAACCCCATGTTGATATAGCCATTAACTTGGGAAAAGTAGAAATAACAATATTTTCAAGATGACTTTCCCATCCAGGAGTAGCAGTAATAATAACAAAAGATTGTCAATATCACAGTGGCCATATAGGATACCAGATTGGCACCATTTTCATTTCAAATCAACTATACATCATAAAAAGTCTTTTAGTGAAAACCCCATGATGATATGACTATCCATGTAGTACGAGTGGCAATAACAAGATTTCAAGATGGCTGCCATGGTGGCGATACTGGATTTCACATCAGTTCCATTTGCCTTTATGATCAACTAGATGCCATTGGAAGTCTTTTAGTTAAAACCCCATACTGATATAACCATTTATTCAGAAGGAACAGCAATAACATGATTTTCAAGATGGCCACTGTGGTGACCATTCTGAATGTCCATGCAGCACCATTTTCATTTTGGACTAACAAGACCATGTGATGAATGTAAAGTTTCATAGCAATCCTTCAGGTAGTTCAGGACTAGTAGTGATAACAAATTTGTGCTAACAGACAGACAGATAATGGTCACTGGAGTACAGACCATCCCATAAGCTCTTCTGGTCTATGACCAGTAGAGGTAACCAGTGCAACAATCAGTTTTATGAAATATGAGCAAGAACATAAAAGTTACCACTGGTCACAGAACAGTATGTATATTTCTGGGATTTTTTTGTATATGCTAATAGGTTTATGTACATGCAGTCATTCAACTGGGACTTACTTTTTTGTAGCAAGACAATTTTCTGATGCATGCTCAATCATCGACAGGGGTGGAAGGATACCTACAAAATTTAAAACCAGTTCTTCTCTGGTTGCGCACATTCAGAAATTTGTATCCCTAGGCTACTGACAAATACCACAAAAATTGTCACTAATTTGCATGGGTAACGGTGTGAAATTAACATCTGTCTTGATTGGCTTTAGGGCATCGAGGCTTCTCTGATCTACTTGTAAAATATATCGATTTGTGTGGAAAATGCAATAAATTAGCAAAGGGTGCCAAAACATCCACTAGAGTTACACTAGATTGAATGCCTGCTCACTAGGCTTAGTGGACATGAAATGTCCACATTCACTGTATTTAGTTGGCAATCCATAATCCATGATGCATGTAACATACATCAATTTAAAGACAAAACATTGATTTATATGACTAAAATGAGGGTATAATTTAAGATATGTTTTTACATGATTTTTATTTCTTTGTTGTGTCTAGTCATTCTGCAATAGTTAAAACAGAGCTACCTCCATGGCTTGCCATCATAAATCCCTACACCTTTTTTTACCTACTGTATATACTTGCCTACAAGTCAGATCCAACTGCAAACAACATAGACCAATTGAACTCATGGATAGAGGTGAGTGCCTAAGATTACTCGGCCACCATGGGCCCTTTTTCATTTGGAACCAAGCCGACACTGGGATGAAAGTGTGCAATGTTGCAAGGCAATCCTCAAATTAATTTAGGAGTAACAATAACAAATTTGTGCCAATGGATAAATGTTTAATTTCAGGAAAACAACAACAGAAAAAAAAAACAGATATTGCCATAACGCTTCTGGTCTATTGCAAAAAAAATTGAACTTGTCCAGAATAAACTCTTACTCACCAGCCATTATAGAACTATAAATGATCATGATGCTAATGACCCACATTTGAACTTATTCTGTAACCTACTAAAACAGTTCTTAAGTAATTACAAATTGAGAACAGTCTGCCCTCCTGCTGCTATGTGTTTATCAGTATATGAGAACTAACAGCTCTTATGAGCTTCATCCAAACAAACGGAAAACAAACTTCCTGTTGGAAGTATGGATTTCCAATGAACAATCTTTCCAATAAACTCACAGAACATCTTTTTTATTAAAAAGAAACACAGGTTAACCCTTAAACAGCACTAACCCTATCAGGCTTGTGATTGAAAAATTCACTTAACCAGCAGAAATTTTCACTTGTCATTTCATGCTGGGTGAGTGATTTTTCAACCCCTGCCTCTATCCATAAAATGTAACAAACTTGGGTAAACACTGGAAGACATTATATATTTAAAATTATGTCTCTTCTATCTGTGAACATTAAATAAGTTGGTGACTATTACTTTACAGATTGGGGCCCCGAGTGGCCGAGTGGTCTAAAGCGCTCTCCGTTGCGGATCATTGCCATCTCACCTCTGTCTGCGTGGGTTCGAGTCTTGGATTCGGCCAATGTGGGTATGAGAAAGCTTGCCAGTAGCTTCTCGTGGGTCGGTGGTTCTTTCTGGGGTTTTCCCAGGTTCTTCCTCCACCATTAATACTGGCCGCCATGTATAGCCTATCTTGTGCTCAAAAATGGCGTTAAACCCTACAACAACTATAACAACTTTACAGATTCTATGTCAGATTTCCTTTTCAGCACATTTCAATTTTGGAAGCACAAGTAGTAAAGTTTACAAGCTATCATATTTGGAGACGTAACTTGCAAAAAGTGAAATATTCTGAAGTAAACAAGTACATACATGACAGTCTAAATATCAGGGAAAAAAGGTCTTCCATTTGTGTTAGCTTACTCCACATATTCAATGTAATCAAACAATACTAGTATTGGTGCCAGTTGCCACATCAGTTCTAACCAGTAGTTTACTGTTAAATAACTTAGCAACAGATTATGTTTCATTGGAATAATTGTTAAGATTCATTCATTGCCATGTCTCATGGGGGTCTACTTTCCATCACTGGTATCACGCAGCACTTTTCTTTAGACAACAGTTCATTTAAAAATGAAATTATTTTTCTCACAGATCACATTTCAGTTGTTCACAATCAGCATATAACCAGGTACATTGCTTCTGCTAGATCATGATTACTAGGAAACTGCATTAGATTACAAACTTGGAATTGTGTTTACTGGAAATGAAATGTTCTTCCTGTTTTTATTCAGTGGTAAAAAATGCATTTAAAAGAAAATGTTGTCACTTGATGTGTTTTGTAATGTGAGGTATGCCTAATTCTTGCGAACTTCAGTGTTTTTTCTTCCCTAGCTATGCCACATTTGATTTGAATATCCTTCATACATACTTTAAGAAACAACAGAAAAATATAACAAAACAGTCCTCCTAAACAGATATAGGAAAAAAAATCAATCAGGACATTTTCACTTTGTTTTTGACTTTTTCTGTTTTACAGTAAATAATCTATATAAATATTATGTGGCCAAACTACTAAGACCTACTAATAGTACACTAAAATATTCCACTTTACTGATATTAATCCCACTGCATCCATGTTATGTTACCCAACTACTAAATCACTTTCATCTTAGACCACTCTGGTGGCCAAAGTGGTTAGAGCATCAATCAGTCTTGAATGCAAAAGGTCCTGGGTTTGAAACCCAGCTGCATCATACCAAGGACATATAAAAATGTTACTAGCAGATGCCTCGCTTGGCATTCAGAATTAAGAGTTAGTGTTAGGACTGGTTGGCCTGAGTCAGGATAATTTAACTAGATGAGACATTATGCTACATGTCTGCAGCATGATGCCCCAGTGCTAGACATCACTATAAACTGCAGCACTGCAGACATTGTAGCGATATTACTTTAAAATTGTTAAAACTACGTTAAAAATCCAAATAACACACACTTTCACTTTCATCTTATGAAGGATACTTGATTTTGTATAGCCTTTGGAATTTAGCATAATCTCAGGAGCACGATACCACCTTGTGGCTACATATTCTGTCAAGAACCCCGTGTGGTCATGGTCTGGATCTGCTACCCTGGCAAGCCCAAAGTCACAGATCTGGAAACAAAATTTAGAATAAATATGATGTTTCAGTCGGCAACTGTGATACATTATTTTGGAAGATAAAAAAGTGCTTCATGGACACTGAAAAACATTACCTTAATAAGACAATGAAATAGATGGCAGGAGCATTTACCTGACAATTTACTGTATTTTCTCCAATTTTTCATATACCATCAATCAAGAAACATTCAATATTTGTGGCATCCCATATTTATACAGAGGACTTTATTATTAAAACTGTATAAATTTTAAGTGCATCAGAAAAATTGATTAAATAATATAATCATTTTGTACACAAGAAAAAAATCTACAAGGTATTTACTTGTAAACATAAATCACCATGCCAACAGATGAATAGCTGAAAATATACACATCCGTTGTGCACTGAAACTGCATCACAGCAAATAACTTTTGGTATCACTGAGTTAATATCTTGCGATACAGCCACATAACAATTTTTACAAGTGTAGATACAACAGGGTCCTAGATAATGAGGTTGTATGAAATAGATAGCTATAAATGAAAGTCACCCAGGCATGGAATTTAGGTCACACAGGTCAACTTTTCATATATTTGAGTTATTCCAAGATGCATCAACATGCCAACAGCCAAGTTTTATCAGTGTAGGAACAAAACAAAGTTAGGTTAATTAGATGAAATAGGATTAAAGATACAGAGAATGTAACAAACAAACAAAATAATACAAACACTCCTCAACTGAAAATTAAGTCACAATGACTTTGCTATGTATAGCTGACTTATTTTTCTTGAGATGCATCCAAACATCAATTTCCATGAGCGCCGGTATAATTAAATTTAAGATATACAGGGTGTACTGGACAAATAACTACAGATGTCAATCAAGCATAAAAAGTCAATGTGACCTACTTTTGGTAAGGTCGAGTTACTCCCCTTCAGATGCATACACATACCAATTTGTATCTATTTAAGTGAGACTCCAAGATATTGTGAGTGTAATAAAAGAATAGCTGAACACATTTTAGTCATTACACACATGCAAATTAGGTCCTGTTGACCTACCTTCTCTTGCAGAGTTAAAATGCACAAGATCCCACCTATGTATTAGAAAGTGAGGATGAAGACAAGATAACAGCTATTATGCAGCAATGCCAAGAATAAGACAAGGACTCACAGCAACTTCTCAAGAGCAAAGAAGATGAAGAGGAATTTAAGGGATTGATGCTACAGACAATGCCATCAATAAGGTGAATGTCAAAACAGCCCATAGAAGAGCCATCCATAAAATCAGAAAGATATACTTTCAATGCTGCCAAATTTTTCATCAAATATTCAAAATGGCCGACTTTTGTCAAACTAGGCAGGGCTTGTGTTTTGAAGAATGTGATTGCTCTCTCGCACCATTGTGCTTCTTTAATTCTTCCAGGACAGCGATCCACTGCTCTCCCCAATCATATTGTTTAAAGAAAGATTTCCAGATGTTTTATGAGTGCACATTTCTCTTTCACAAATACTGATATGCTTATATGTTCCATCTTTTTTTATACTTGATGTCATGTGCTATAAACAATGTTGTTGTTGTACTAGGATTTATCATCATTTTTCAGCATACGATAGGCTATACATGGCAGCCAGTATTAATGGTGGAGGAAGAACCCGGGAAAACCCCGGAAAGAACCACCGACCCACGAGAAGCTACTGGCAAGCTTTCTCACATACCCAAACTGGCTGAATCCGATACTCAAACCCATGCAGACTGAGGTGAGATGACAGTGATCCGTAACGGAGAGCACTTTAGACCACTCGGGGCCCCACTATAAACAATGATGTCATAAATATTTGAAAAGAGTAGTAACGCTCCTCAAAACTACCAGGAGAGCTGTTTGCAGGTCTCCTGCATTTTACAAAATACAAGCCATGACAAGGAAAACTGAGTGAAATTATCAAGATTTTACACTGTATTATATCACATGTGCATTATATGGCATAACTAAGTTTTTTCCCTTCATTCTGGGTCGTAAATCAGGAAGCATGTTATACACACCAAATGATGGTAGGTACCCCCCCCCCATGAAAATAAAAAAAATTATATACCTTCAGATCACAATTTGTATTGAGGAGCAGATTACTTGGCTTGAGGTCACGGTGCAAGACGTTGGCTGAGTGGATATACTTAAGCCCTCGCAGGATCTGGTACAGGAAATAACAGACATGGTCGTTGCTTAGCTGCTGAGTCTTTAGAAGTTTATACATATCTGTCTCCATCAAGCACTGTACAATATATCTGTGCAGTATGGTCAAGGAAAATGCAGCTATCACTAGAGGCTGTATTAACATCTACAAATCCCTCCAGCAATGCTCTATATGCTAGTACAATATCATGGTTAAATGCCTTAATATAAATTCTGTCATACAACTAATGGGCACTATAAGTGTCCTTGAATTCATGTAACCTTTGTTATAATTAACAATGAAATGCTAGAAATATAAATGCATTTCACATTCATTAATCTGACAATATTAATTAAACTGAAAATAAGATGTTTAATAATCTAGTCTACACATGAATGTAAATGTATCGCATAGTGTCCAAAGGAAACAGCTGTGTACCCGACATTATACAAGTAGACCAAAAATGCTGTAACAAGTGGCAGAAATATTAGTCATCGAAAGATACTATTAAGCACATTATATACATGTACAATGTATATTAAAACTTTAACCTGGAATATTTTTAAACATTGCCCCATAAATAATATGCAATGTCTATGACCAAAATACATCAACATTAGAATTTTTTTCCACACAAATAATAAGCACTGTCTATAACCAAAATACATCACGATAAAACAAAATTTCCACCCAAAAGGTTCTAAATATTTTCATGTTATTTACCGTACCTTCCGATTTTGAACAGTGCTTGGGGACTAAAAAAATCAAAGAGGCAGCAGTGGGCCAAACATTACTCAGCTGGATGGCATCTACCTAAAAGCCAAATTAAAGGCAGTTGGCCAAGAAGTATGGATTTGTATGATGCTTTCTGACACTGCAAAATTAGGATATTTTTAGCAATGGCATCCATGTTTTGCAGAAGACTAGGAGAATTTGTTCACTTTAAAATATCTTGTGCATGAATGCTTTTTGTGGCCATATTTAGAGTCATTTAAAGTTTTCTGTTTATAGTAACAAGAGCCAAATTGAATAGTGGAGTAGCATTATTTGCACACAATTTATTTATCTTCATATCACTGCTTTCAGTCACATTGGGTCAAATTCTGTGAAGTTATTTTTTCAGAGGTAGTCATTTTCAAGTTATTTTGTGTTATTTTCATCAACATGAGCAAATATTTTTCTTAAAAGCAGTATCAACTGAAAGCACATTGGCATCTTTTACACAAAGCTGAAAGGTCATATTTGGCTAAATTCAGTTCAGTGGTTTCTGAGAATTTGTTAAAGGGTTTTTCTATTTTACAAATGGAATGGCCTCATTAGTAAACAACAGTCCCTCAAAGTGACTAAAACATGAACATCCAAATGTTATTTACAGGAATCCAAGATTAGACCATTTCTTTCTTTAATTGTTGAATGCTAAAATCATCTGCTGGCCATATTGGATTTAAGATTAGCATCATTACATTAAGGACCAACATCGTAAGAAGTCTGGTGAAAATCCCATGTAATTATAACCATTTATTCATGAGGAATAGTGATAACAAGATTTGCAAGATGACTAATGTGTTGGGAATATTATGTACAAGATCAATGTTATTGCCATTTTTGTAACCAACAATATATCGTAAGAAGTCTGATGGTGAAAACCCTGTCAATAGGACCATCTCTTCAGTAGCAGCAATAACATTGTAAGATGGTCAATATACTGGCCATGCTGAGTACTGAACTGGCAACTTTTTGTTTCATTTTGGACCAACTAGATACTATACACTGTCTTCTGGTGAAAGCTCTACATCAATGTGACTTTCCATTTAAATGCAGCAATAACAAAATTTAAATGATACCTGCCATGATGGCAACATAGTGGACATGAGATCACCACCATTTTTATTTCAGACCCACAAGACATCATAATTCATCTTTTTGGTGAAAACTCCCTGTTGATATGACCACCTGTTTAGGAATTCAAGATAAGACTATTTCTTCTTTTTAAATAAATTTGAAACATTCTCATATGTTTTAGCAATAGCAAGATTCTCAAATTGCTTTGGCACCATTTGCAAAACTAGACATCACTGGAAGTCTTTAGGTAAGAGCCCCATGTGAATGTGACCAGAAGGTGTAGTATTAACAACATTTTCAAGATGGCTTCCACAGGGGCCATATTGGAAGTCAGATCAGGATCATTTTCATTTATGAGCAAGTACACAAGTATTTTGGTGAAAACCACATGTTGATATGACCATCCTCTAGAAGGAATAGCAACAGCAAGATTTTGAAAATGGCCACCATATCAGCCACATTCAAGAAAAGATCTGCAATATTTTGCATTAGAACCAACTAGATATTATAACGAGTCTTCTGGAGGAAATCCCAAGTCTATATAAGTTTTCACTATGGAGGAGTAGCAACAGTAAAATGTTCAACATAAAATGTAGGAATCAAATTGAATATAACTGAATTATTTGAGAGAGCACTGAATTAAGTGTGTGTTGTGATATGATTTGGATTTTTAACGTAGTGTTTTAAAAAAATCAGTCATATCGCTACAATTCCTGCAATGTGGCAGTTTATAGTGATGTCTAGCTATGGAGCATAATGCCGCAGACATGAAGCATGATGTCACACCCAGTCGCATTATCCTGACACCAGACCGACCACTCCCAACACTAACCTTTTAATGCTGAACGCCATGCAAGGCAACAGTTAGTACCATTTTTTATAAGTCTTTGGTATGACTCAACCAGGGATCGAACCCACAACCTCCCGCATCCAAGGTGGATGTTTTAACCACTAGGCCATCAGAGCAGTACACTTAATTATAGAGTAAGTATTAACTTTGTGATTCAATAGAACACGAGAAGTCTCGAGTGAACTGAATATTGTCTGAGAACGTCCATTAGCTAGCTCAACAATAAATCATGTTTAAAATTTAGTATCCCTAAGCACTGACTTTTTTCCCTACTGAAAACATTCCAATCACTTTACCCCCCACCACCACCACCACACACACCCTCAAAACTGTACTGCATAATTTTTAAGATCAACCTGTGGGGAGATTCAGAAGATGGAAGTTCCAATATATGACAGAGAACTTTCACCCATATAGATATCACAACATGGCTGCCATGATGGTCATACAGGACATCATCAGATCAGTACCGTTTCCATTTTCAAGCAACCAGACATCATAACACGTCTCCTGGTGAAAACCCATGTTCATGTGATTTTCCCATTAACAAGTTTTTCCAGATGAATACCAAAGTGGCCATAACTGGATGTAATATCAGTGCCATTTTCATTAGATTCAGCAAGATATCATAAGAAGTCTATAAGTGAAAACCCAGTGTCGATATGGCCTTCCATTTACTAAGAACATCATTAAGATTTTCAAGCTGGTTGCACCATTTTTTAAAATAACAAATAGACATTCGGATTAATGCATGTGTAAAGTTTCACGACAATCCTCGAAGTAGTTGATGTGAAGTAGTGATAACAAACATGTGATAACAGATGACACACATCCCATAAACTCTTTGGGTTTATGAGGCAAACAAATGTGCGTTTCCTACTGCACACTAATTTTAAATTAGGGTAAGCGTTTCGAGTACTGAGCCAAACTAATTCAATTCTATGCACTAATCAATCTTTTTGTTTTCTTTTTTTAAATACATTTTTTTTACCCTGGGGGAAAAGTGCAAGGGTCAGCACTGAAAAACAGGGCCTACTGTCCTGCTGATTGGAAACACATTTTTGGGGTGACCTGACCAGTAGAACTAACAGCAACACAATTCCAGTTAACTTCCAATTGGAATGTATCATCTTTCTTTGACTTGGACAAAGTCTGAAATGATACTAGAATGAGATGGCATGAGGGAATTGGACAATAATAGCAGGTAATACAGTCCTAAAATTAACTGCAATACATTATCTGCTATTATTATACTCTTGAATTTACCAGGCTGGTGGGAGGATGACAACCTAATGAGATGTCAATTAATAACTGATAGTATGCATAGAAAAGGCAACTCGTATGCCTCAAAGTATCCTTAGTCACCTTAAGCCCTAGTAGTTTGAACCCCAAGATCAAATTCCATTAAAGTATGACTTTTCTGAAAGTTTGTTGTCAGGTCCATGTAGGCACATTTCTATTAGATTACAAACATAAAAAAAAATATGTTAAAAATCTAATCTGGACAGTTTATTTCCCAAATTCATACATGTTCCACTGAGTTTGTTTCACAATTAGGTGACAATGGTAGCCAGTGAATAAAAAACTGGAATGATCAATTCATCTACACACTGAATGGAAACATGAGCCCCAATGTGGTATATGGCACATATCCTAATGTTGAACATGTACACCAAATTTCACCTGATAATCTCAAACAGTTCGGAAGCTACAGAGCAGAAGGGAAAGTGATAGATGTATGGATGCATGGATATTATGCACCCCACCTGCCTTCAAAAATGCAGGTGACAAAAATATTCACAGAATTGCTAATTTTTATACAAGGAATTACTTCCCTTTAAAGATGCTAACAAAGCTTTTGAAGCTTAGTGTTACTGATACCCAAGCTACAGTGTATGGATAGAAATGAATACACTGGCACTTCAAATGCATGCATACAGTGCATTCCATTATACTATCACTTGTCTGACACAATACCCTGATAAGTTTGCATTTTCTCTGCCAAAATCATTTATCTGTGTACAAGTTTATTCTCTTGAGTGTACTCCTGGAATGTGAATAGGAACTGCTATCAGAAATCATGCAGCACTAAGTAATAAAACACACCTACATTGAATCTCAAAATCTGTTCCAAAGCTTTAGGAAAAAGCATGCTCAAATTTCATAGAAAACAAGATGAAAGATTTTAAATGCAATGATAAAACACAAATGCTTGCCACTCCTTGTTTTGCAACAAATCAGTACTGTACACAATAAACAGGGTGACCCTACAGTAAATAATGCACAGAAAACTTACTTAAATGCAAAACTTGACCTAAGTTACCGCAGCATAAAAAATATTTCATGCTGACTGATTTGTGATGGGATGGAGAAGTACTGTACTTAAAAAATTATGTCCACCCAAAGATATATGATCTGCAGCCAAAGTGCATAAAGTAAAACATAAACATACCCATGGAATGACAAACTGTGAGATGAATGAAGAAGTTTAATGTTATATGCCCCCCAAATTTGAGTTGGGGGATATCACCATGACCAACCACAGATGAATCAGCTGGTAAATCCATCAATAAATAACACTGTAAATTTAAGCAGTCTTTTCTTGCATGCATATTCTTTAAAATGTGGGAGTAACAGTTATTTATTTAAGGCAGTGTTTCCCTAAGTGTGGTACTCATACCACCCATGGTATGCGAAAGTTTCAGGTAGTATGCAGAAGAAAATAAATGACTAAAATTTGCACTTAAAAAAACCATTATGGTACTTGGAGAAGGTGTAAGCCATTAATAACGATGTTCCAAAAGGAGTACACAAATGTTGTAAGTTTGAGAAACAATGATTTATGGGAGCCACCATTTAATTTTCGGAGGGGGAGGCGCTTAGGAAATTTTGAAAATAATTCAACAGATGTTTCTTTTTTGTCTTTTTTAAGAAAAAGTTGTGTAAATGCTTTTTAACTTTTAATGGTAGACACCATTTGTACAAATCTGAGCAACCTATATTCCAGGATGCCCTCAAAAAAATTTGATCCAATTCAGTTTAGTGATATTTGAGAAATTACTTAAATGTTCCTCTGTTTTCAGCAATTATAGCTAAATTTGATGCCAGATAAAGTAATGAGGATTTAACTCTTATTATCAGAAACAGCCAGACTGATTAGTTATAGCCACATAAAGCTAAAAATTGTAAAGGTCTTCATGCCAGGATTTCTCCTGATTTATTTGACCAATTCTGCTTTCTTTTATCAGGTTTATTTATTTTTAGTAACTGTAGCCATATTTTGGATAGCTGAATATCTCCCTGCTAAATTTGGTTATAATTATGTGTGTGTGTGTGTGTTTTGTGATTTGGATTTTTAACACAGCTGTTAAAAAAATTAGTGATATTGCTGCAATGTCTGCAGCATGTCAGTTTATAGTGATGTCTAGCACTGGGGCATCATGCCGCAGACATGCAGCATCATGTCACACACAGCCACATCATCCTGACACCTGCTATGCAAACCTAAGGATGTAATCCATATATAAGATTATGCCATAAAGAAAATAAATATCAAGGTTCTCCTACACAGCCAAATTGCAGAACAGGAACACTATAAAATAAAATTTTGTTGCTGGTTTTCTTAAAGCTGTTTGAAATTAATCTTCCATGCACTGGCACATACTTGATTTTCATTATATAAAAAAACCTCTGCTATACAAACCCTTTTGTTTCAGAACACATTCACAACCTTTAAGTTTTCATCCTAGCCATTTCTCAAAAAAAAAATACGCTGCTTACATAACTGCTTTTATTCCAATGAAAGATTAAATTAACAGCTCACTTGTTGACTACAAGTGGAATTGCCAATCTATTTTGAGCAAAGATAAACATCATTAATGGAAATCTGTATCAGCTGCAACTGCGAAAGTGAAACTGGAATGATAATATGACATGATGGATCTAAACTGGGCAAATTTCTGATATCTTCAATAATGCACTGTCTGCAACAAAATGCTTCCAAAATTTATCTGTAGTCGATGACATCAAGATTACAAAGCTGGCACACTCGCACAAAGTACTAAATATGCTAATCAAGATGAGCTGCATCTAATGCAGAGGATACTGCAGTGCTTCATATTGCTTTTTGTGCCACTGGCCAACTATTCTGCTTTTTTAAACATGTTAATGGTTATATCATGCCAAGGAAATGTGAGCAGGGTGCTTTTCAAGAAGAATTTAATTTCGAAATACCATTGAAAGAAAGAATGGTCGTCTATTTTTATCCATCCAACATGTATATCCGAATAGCCAACTCATATTCAACACTACTTTGGCCTCAAAATCACTCACTGGTATCTCCATTAACTTTCCCAGCTCCAATAATCTGATATACCCAGTACTTCATAACTTTAAAATTATTGTCATCATCACTATCATCAGCCAGTATATGCCAAAAAAAATCGTGATCTCAAGATGAACAATGTTGGGAATCAGAAAGTTTTGGTTTTCAAGGTAGCCTGTATTTTAAAAATGCAGTTGTAAAACTTCTTTGATGGAAGGTTCAAACTATGCAATAATGCTTATTCCAGTGTACAATGTGCCAATTGAATTTAGTTTACCATTCATGCAACATCTGATGAGCCCAAATGTGTAAACAGTTGCCTACCTAAAAAACAGATTTGCAACAAAAACGGTTAAATAAAACTGTAAACTTTGCTGAGCACATTTTCATATGTGGAACTTTCAACTAATTTACGGGAGTTCTCACACATCAATGTTCTCCAAATGTGCGAATTTGTACAAATTTTGCATGATTCATGCAAATGCGCACCCTGACAGCATTTCTGTTTATGTACTTTATATATCAATTAATGACTATTGCATGAAGTTTCTGTTGCTTTGCCAATACTTCCTGTTTGCTATGCAGAGAATAAGCTACACTAATTTCTAATTGGTGGTTGTTTAATTTGGACCAGAACAAGCAATAACCACCAATGAGAGTTAAACGTAACATATTTCACTATGACATCGGTAGTGTGGTTTTCAAATCGACCTAAGTAGACAAGATACAATTCAATGTAGAAATTTCATGTAAAAGTGGTTATTAAATGATGAGAAATGTACTTCATCATACATGCGGAACATATCAAGACTGAATACTTTATACTGAACATGCTGGGTTAAAACAGTTAGCAAGTGGGGAAGCAGATCATGAACCATGTCACTTTGTTTTAATTTGTAGAAAGAGAGCGAATATTCTCGTCTTTTTGATTTTACTAACAAAAATGAGTGCCTGTGACTGCAAATACTGTTTCTGATGATCCTAAATTTAAAGAATAACAAGCCAAACTAATAATAATTCATTACTACTGAAGGCTAAAATAAAATGCATATGGTAGGTATGATTTTGTATACATTCTCCGTCCCTTGTATTCATATCTGTATCATCACAGCAAAAGTTGAGCAAAAGTATTGATGCATTGATTTATCTATGAATCAGTTCACTTCTACTGCATAAACTGACAATAAAAACATGGTTACATTTATTTTCGTTATTTCATTGTCTATTGCTTGGACATACAAGATAATACCCACCTTTTCTTAAAAAAGTGTGGGGATAATAACTGCACTATAAAAGGATACACATCTTTCATGTCTTCCAGTGTTGGTGCCCGTATTATGTCTTGAATGTTAATAATCTGAAAGTAGACAAATAAATTAACAGTTCTCATTTACTGACAGGGTGAAGGATAAAACATAAACCAGGCAAAAATACAAAGTATTAACAGGACTGCAGTATGGAGAAATGTCAGCAAATGAAGATGTAGACCAAGTTTTCAAAAGAAAAAAAACTTTTGCAAAATACACTGTGCCTGTGGCTGGGGAACACATTAACTTCAACACCCCGTGTAATCATGATTACATAAGTGACCTCTATCAAGCTTCTTGTAGCCTTTAATAGCCACAATAAACATTACATATAATTCAGAAAACATGTTCAAACTAAAGTGATATCTTGACTCTTCCATAAGTAAAGCTTTTTGGTGCAGCTTATGCTCTTTTTATTTTATTAATCTTTTTTTTAAATTTAAAATTGTAACTTTCAGTGTGCACTATGAAGCCAGTATTGTGCTGATATGTACTGTTAAATTATCTACACATGAACCAAACACACACCTATGTACAAAAGGCACAAAAAGCATGAAGAACACTCTTTCCTGTGACAACAAAATCAGAGATATTATGAAAAGTTGACAAAAACCTGCGATTTTGTTTTTGAACTACTTTATTTTACTCACTGTTCTTAAAATCTGTTTAAGAAGTATAACCATTATCCTCAACTAGAAACTGTATTCTGATGAGTGAAAGTCATAGGCTTTGAGTAATCTTGGAGTGAAAGCCACTAATAAATGCATCATTCATGCATTAATAATTATCCTGATTAGCCATGACAGATGAGGCCTTGCATGAAACAATACAGCATGCAATCTACTCATCTACTTCTATAATCATTCACATGCACAATCCACAGTAGACATGCAGAGATTAACGTTTTTTTTTTTTTGGGGGGGGATACTAATTAAAAAAAAATCAAATACTTACCCATTGCTATTGTGCGGCTTTTACTTCATTTAGAAAAATCTCATCTATTCAATGTGAATAGTACTCCTCCACCAGACTGGGAAAATGCCAGTAAGACAATCCACTTATGCACCTTGCATGACCATGCACAGAACAATCACATTTTTCATAGATGACATTGGGACAGGCATCAGTGTGGAGTGGGAGAAGGCATTAGGCAATAGCAACAGGTAAGTATTATATAACTAAAACAAGTTCTACAACCCCCCCCAAAAAAAATATTACATTTTAATTGCAGCAATAACTAGCCAGTCTTTATCGTGTAACTGGATTTTTATGTTAGGTGGGTAGGATGTTGTGTTGAACTGACCAAAAATTGAGAAGGACGGAGTGTACTTACAATCTGAGGGAGAGATCCATTTTACTTTTCTATGCTAATGAGTGGAAGTGGAAGAAGGTAGCCATCTTGATCATATGCAGCACAGATTCAACTAAAATTTGGAATCTCTGTTGGTGATGGAGCTAATGAAGGAAATGGATTCTCGGCCAAAAAATAACTGACTAACAAGGACAGAAAGGAATCCTAATCACCAATAAACTGTAGACAGCCAGTGTCAACAGACAATGCACAAATCTTGCATCTTCCCTTTAGATGCCAATGCAAGAAACAACACAGTCTGGAGTGTGAAATTCTGAAAGGATGCCCTACTCAATGGTTCATAAGAAGTTTTGGTTAAGGACCATAAAACACATGCTAAATTTCATCAGGGAATAAGACAGTGGGAAAAATTTGAGTGGGAAAAATGTCTCTGCAGCTCAAAAAGTTTCACGAGATAAGCAAGGTCTGAATCCAAACCAACTGTTGAGCCCTGAGAAAATTTAAGTTTGTTGGAAATGGCAGCTCTACAGCCTTTGATCGTCGATACTGAACATCTTTTGTTCTCAGAAAGAAACAAAAGAAAATCAGCAATTAAAGGTAGACATCTAAGATCAAAGTGATTCCTACTGCGCCAATCACAAAAGAGTCTCCATCTGGCATCACAGACCTTGGATGTCCAAGTGTTTTGGGTCTGAACGAGGCAACTGGCAAATTGTCCAAAACTTGTTCTGGCAAATAGATTGCTTGAGAGGAGCCCAATGTGAAGGTGGGGAATGTTTGGGTTGTTGTGTAGTAAGGTGCCCCTGTGTTGTGACATAAAATCCCTCATTCGTGACCTTGGTTGATCTATCCACAGGTCTAAAAGATCAATGAACCACAATAATTGGTGCTACAGTGGAGCTATAAGAAAGATGTGAGTGGTGGACATTCTGAATTTTTGTACAACTTGAGGTAGAAGTCAGAATGGTGGGAAGGCATATGCAAACAAAATCCCACTAGAAGCCTAGTGCATCTACTACCCTAGCTCTCTAGTCTGAAACTGGAAAGACATAAAAGGGAAGTCTATTGTTAAGCCTGCTTGCCAACAAATCCACTCAAGACACTCTTTTGTAGAGTAGTAAATAGTCCATTCTATTAGGACTGTTTTGACTGACCTGGTCAGACTGTAAGCTAAAATGTTCATCTTCCTCAGAATGTGACATACTTGTGACAAAAAGTAGGCCCCTCCTTGCAAAGAAAAGGAGCCTACTTGATGTTGGAGATATGCTATGACAAATGTGTTGTCAGTGAAGACACACTGACCCCTTGCTCTGTTAATGCACTCTTGCAATTCTAGAAATACTGATTTCATTTTAAGGCTGATGTGGAGACAATTCCAATGACAATGGAGAATTATGCCCCCCCCCCCACTTCATAAACCAGCACAAATGGTGATTAAAGTTTTGTGCTAGAGTAATCAGAGCTGAAAGAGAATGTCTATCCGGTTTCTGCATTTTGAGAAACTACAAAGGGTACATATGGGAAAATTCTAATGGAACTATATCCACAGCAACATTCAAGGTTCCTAATTAGGATTGGTTGTTGTTGTTGTTGTAGGGTTTAATGCCATTTTTCAGCACACGATAGGCTATACATGGCGGCCAGTATTAATGGTGGAGAAAGAACCCGGGAAAACCCCCGAAAGAACCACCGACCCATGTGAAGCTACTGGCAAGCATTCTCACATACCCACATTGGCTGAATCCGAGACTTGAACCCACACAAACAGGTGAGATGGCAGTGATCCGTAAGGGAGAGCGCTTTAGACCACTCGGGCCCCAATTAGGATTGGTAAAGGCAAGTAGACTATTTGTTTTACTCATACAATCTCTAGCAGTGCCAGGATTCAATCTATTCTTATGTTACGTGTTTAGGCTCGAATAAACAGTAAAACAAAAGTGAAAACAACAAGCTCTGAAGAAAGAATTTTTAAAAAAATTCCTGGAACAATTCTGTAAAAATGGAAAAAATATGAACTTATGGTTTTAAGAATCAAATCCAAAAATAATCCACGAATAAAATCCTAATAACAAAATGTTCTATTGATTTCAAGTTTAAATCCCAACAAAGAATCCAAAATGGAAGATGATGGCGTATGCTGTAACCTGTCGTGTTGAAGTCTACAGTTCCTTGTAGAAACAAGAATTATCAGTCCGGTTTTGGAATGCTTAAGAAATTTTGATAAAAGCTGTCCTTATTCAACAATTTCACACAGGCACACATATTTTCCAGGAAAAACGAATTAATCCTTTTTTAATCAAAGTAATTTGAAATAACTCCAAGTAATTTGAAATAACTCCAAACAGCACATCATACAACTTCTAGTGTAAGAAAAAGCCCAGCTTCTACCACTAATGAGAATATCTCTCCAAAACAAAGGTTATATCATATTCCAAAATGCAAAAAGGGGGTCACATGATCATGTTCCAGAACCTCGTCAAAATTATGTACTTGTTAAAGATCACGTAGTCCCATCATGACCTCGACAACAACCAATCATTTTTTTAAAAAATAGAACTTATTTACGTGGTTTCTACTAATTTTGACTCAAGGTCAGGGTCTAGATCAACACCTGGTGTTTACTAAAAGTCAAAGTCAAACTATTTTCTGGAAAAAGTATCATCTCCAGTGAATAAATTTACATTACAATTGCATGTAATGAAAAATATAAAAAAATTAAAACTTACAAACAATTAAACTGAAATAAATATATATTAGATCAGATATAATTAAATCAAATAAACATAACACTTATCAAATCCAGTGGAACCCAAACTAAGGTATGGCTCTTGAGGAAGCTCATCCCAATGTAAAAATAAATAAATCCTGAGATGGAACAAGCTCTGACTTCTTGAGGTAGGATCAAAGACCCAACCAAGTTACTATGGACCAACAATGGGGCAGATTATAGTGGAGAGAACAATCCTGAACATTGTGGATCAGCGAGTCAATGAAATACTGCAGAATCGGGGGTTACTAGTAACTGGAGGGAGGACACTACTACTACTATGGAAGACTGAGTGTGGAGGCGAATCTAAATTAAAAAGCCTGGAACTGTTAAAATCTTCCTCGGCCAAGCAAAACTGGAGGTATTTTTTATGTGGAGGAAAAATCAGGATGTGCAAATAGGCATCTTGCAGGTCGATGATGACCTTTTTTTTATAGAATTTAATGCATGGCCCCTGGAGGCTGTTTGCACTAGTATGCTTTTTGGTTGATTGTGATGGACCAGGAGTGGTTGTAAAATATCCATGTCCTTCAAATATTGAGAAGCCACAGTGGATAGGACTCCTCTGATGAGAGTCTTGGTTTTGAACTGACCAGCCCTTGAAAGTCTTTACTACGGTTTAGTAAGACCTTCAAGGAGTGCAGTACAATGACTGGGCATAACTATAACCTTCGGAGGAAGACACACAGGAGCACCATTTCTCATAACTGTTCATCATGGTGAGTAGGGGATCTGTGCATTCTATCAGTTCCTAGATGAAGATGAATCCACGTCCTTCCTGTGTAATGCCATACCTCCAGCCTTCCTGGTGAGCAGGTGATGGTAGGACATTGGCTGTGGCATCACCTCTCCAGCAGCCCAAGGTACCAATTACCCTGAGGTGGAGGACCCCATATCCCATAGGGATTCACAGGGATAATGGGGAATGTGGAGGATAGCAATCTGATCCCCTTCACTAGTCTGGACCCACTTGGCTAACTCCCAATCCTGTACAGTGTATGATGGCAGAGTGGGAAAAGGGAGAATATTCGTTCCATCCCTATCCCTATACTACGAAGCCTCCAAGTCATGACCAATTTAAA
The DNA here is from genome assembly GCA_028554795.2 of Sinohyriopsis cumingii. NCBI lineage: Eukaryota > Metazoa > Mollusca > Bivalvia > Unionida > Unionidae > Sinohyriopsis > Sinohyriopsis cumingii. The sequence continues at coordinate 56,242,942 of CM068842.1, read as the reverse complement.
TGCAACCAGTACAAAATGACTGGTGGATGGTGATCTTCTGTTGTTATAAGGGCATGGTAAAACAGAACAGCTGCCATGGGTTTATGATGGGACACGGTACTTTTGTGTATTGAGGATCTTGGCAGAATATCCACTTTGCAAAATCCTCATTTCTTAAGCTTTGTACATTTTTTTAATTTTTTTTATATACACTTTCCATGGAGATTAGTATGTTTGAAGAGAAAATTATTATTCAATATCAATGTAAAGATGAAGAACTACTTTTATAACCAAACAAATATAATGTCATAAGATCATCACATTTTAGGACATTTTTATTTTTGTCCCTAACAAGAAATTTGGAAAAATATCACTTGAAACTGTGTTCTCTTTTCACATTTAAATCTATATAATAAAGCATAAATGTTTGAGAATCAAGTGAGAATCATGGTTGTCCAAGTTTAGTATTGGATTTTTTTATATTCCAAAACAAGCACTTTTCTGAATTTTTAACTCATCTGGTGTTTTTAAGTTCCTATACTTCATTACTATTACGATTTTTTAATATATTTGATTATACTACCGTATTTACAGCATATGTTGGGACACGATAAAATAATTATTTTTCCTGTCCCAGAACTTATGGTGAAACATTTTTTCACTTTGGTCATATGTCCCAAGACTTAAGTACGAAATAAATTGATATTGCATTTGTGCTCCCCCCCGAACTGCACGTCACAATAAAATAGATAAATAAAACGCTTAATTGATTATAAAAAGAAAGAAACTAACCTTGTGTTGTTATCATTTATTCCTTTTTTTCAACATGAGAATTAAAGAATAAAACATTTCCACGAAATCCGTATAAGTAGCATAGGCTTCCATACTGTAGCGTGTATCAATTATGTCCGATACCACACACCATGTTGTTCATTGACATGAACAATGAGCAACAATTGTGTGTGGTTGTGCTCAAAGGTTTGAACACGTTATCCGACTGAAAACTGGAGCCAACAAAATCGCATACAAGAGGGAAATAGTCAACTGATATCTTGAAGACGCCATTCATGCATGACACGGTGTTGGGTGCAAAATAATCAAGATTGAATTATATCCAGGTCTACTGTATGACAATATCTCGCAAAAAAATCATTTGAAAACACATTCAATTGAGTACAAGTGACAGTCTTTTAACCAGCTAGGGTTACATAATTATCCTTACTATAACAAGCACAAATAAGCCCTGGTGGTGAATAAACACGACTGCTAGCCAGCAGTTAACTCCTTCTTTGAACCTACTCACAGGACATCAAAGACAAAAGGTTATTTTTATTACAAAGCGGCAATCTCAGAAGCCAACCCCGATTACTTTATTTTGTAAAGGATATCAATACAAAGGTTTTTTTATTGCAAAGCAAGCCGACATCGGAAGTTGACTATGGGTTCTGTGAAGTGAGCCAATTTTTTTTTTTTTGGTGAATATACAAAGACGGCCGAGATATGGAAGCATACTTGGGCTCCTTTTCAACTGTATTCACGGGAATTTTGAAAATAAATTGAAACAATGGAACAAATTTCAAAGTGACACAATATAGTGCTTTGTGCACAGATGTCAATGACCCAGCATCACCCAGAATATTTGGAGAAAATAAAATCATGTGATGAATTCGTTAAGGCCAGAAGAGAACTATACTGTATGCTAGTATCTTGTAAATAAAAATCATTATTTTAAAACACTTTCACTTGAGTGCAAATGACAATCTTTTCGCCAGCGTGGGTTACATAAGTATCATTAATATTTACCCGCAGACATCAGTGCACCTTTGTATTAATTATTATATGCCAAGCACATATAAGCCCTGGTGGTAAATAAACACAACAGACAGCCAGCAGTAAACTTCTTTGAACTTGCCAACAGGACATCAAAGACAAAGCTTATTTTTATTACAAAGCAAGCAGATGTTGGAAGCCGACTTTGGACTCGGAAGCCGATTTGTTGTAAAGGATATCAATACAATGGTTATTTTATTGCAAAGCAAGCTGACCTCAGATGCCGACTACTGGATTCTTTTAAGTGTGCTGATTTATTTTTTTAGCTTTGAATATACAAAGACAACCAAGATATGGAAGCTAACTTTGGTTCCTTTTCAACAGTATTCACAAAACGTTTGACAATAAAGTAAAACAATGGAACAGTTTTTAAAGTTGCACAGTATAGTGCTTCGTGCATGAACATCGATGACCCAGCATCATCCAGAAGATTTGGAGAAAATAAAATCATGTGATGAATTCATGAAGGCCAGAAGAGAAACAGATCATTTCGCCAACAATATGATCATTAACATGGATGAAACTCTAGTGTACTTTGATCGCATTCCTGGATGGACTGACGATAAGATGGGCATCAAAAGTGTGAGAATTAGCAAGACTAGTGCAGATTTGAAAAAAATCTTCCTTTTGTTCTTGCAGTTTCCACTTCAGGTGGTGTGTTGCCTCCAACAATTTTTCACGGTATGAGAAAGTTAAAAAAGTATTCATGTACCAAAATAATAGACCGTACGTGTGTAGGAGAAGGGTTGTGTTGATGGGATGCTGCTGCAGTGTTTTAAGAAGTTTTATCTCAAGTGCAGTTTTATATTTAAAAAATAAAATTTCAGTTGGATCGCAATTTCCAACATGTAATTTTCGAATGATATAAAAGGTGTCCCACAACTTATGACTCGAAAAAACGATGTGTCCCAGAACATACAGTGCACAAAAAATTACTTCTAAAATTAATTTATGGTGTCCCAACAAATACGGTGTCCCAACATATGCGGTAAATATGGTATCAATAGGACAGAAACAACATTTTCTAGCTGAAATCTACTTCTGAAAATAAAAGATATTTTTTAATGTGACAAATAAATTAGTACTTTCACACATTCTATCTATATATTACAGAAATCAATTTGCAGAGGATCCCAAGTTAAATAACCACTACAATGGTGTGTGCTGAGTATCTGATTAAGAATTGTTAATTTAACAGCTGACACATACACACATCAAGCTGTAAATTAATTACCTTTGTATTTCAATTTGGATCCTTCAAGATGAAAGATGTGATATTTATCAAAGTGTTACAAGAAATAAAGTGATCAACCTTTGGCAGAGGAGGGGTAAAAATTAAAAGTCAAGTCAAATTATTATTTCAACAGAAACAACTGTACAAGCGTTTTGGTATTTTTTCTTGTTTAAATGTGACTGTGTTTTTCAAGATGTTCAACAGGAATTTAAGGGAAGCTCATATTTTTTTTTTTGTGGTCAATTCATGCCAAAATGCTGGAATGTGCACTTTCTCCTAATGTTTCAAAACCATCTCCTAAAAAAAATTAAAAGTTTTGCAGTGCTTTGAAATTAGAGTTTAAGTCAGTGCAGGAGAGATGTAAAGGTTCCGAGTTTGCATTGAGCATTTCATGCAAAATGTATTTTAAGATGCCATACGGGAGAAGAAATATCACCTGATATATGCAGATGCCATTGCATCCAGGAAATCTGGATCAGAAAATTAATGATGGCCTGTTAATAAATCTGGAACTTAATAAAGGAAACTAAAAATGTACATGGATTTTATAAAAATCATTGCAGTGGACTATGAGATATACTTGTAAAACACTTCCTTTTCCTTCTGAATGACAATACCTCGATTCAAATTACTCTTTATTCACACATTAACATCAGAATCTGATTCACATTAAAAATCGGAAACCCATTAAAATGATTCAGAAGACAATATTTTCATTAAAAGTTTGAATCTGACTGATATAAGTCATGGATCTGTCACACATATGATTTTTGAAGAATTATTTAATATGCCCCTTTATAGCAGTTTGATAAAATAATAAAAGGGTTTGTGAATGATGTAAGCGAAAATTAATAAAGGAAACTAAAAATTTACATGGATTTTATCATTTTGTTTTTCTTTGGCAGAAGCTATCTTTGTATTCGTAGTATATGTTGTTGTGTCTTTTGGTGTAAATAAAACAAAATTTTCAGAACAAAGCCTTAATATGAGATTCATGCTCTGCAACAACCAAATTTATCTTTTTGTTCATCAAACATAAAATATGGGACTTCATTTTCAGACTTCTGTGCTAGTAAGGCGTTACATAAATAAAAGTGAGCAATAATCATATGGTACATTTAAATACACATGTACTAGAAAAGGACCTACAATAATCATAAGGTACCTGTCATGACTAGAATAGAACCTTTAATTATATGGTGCCTTTAGTTACCAGAATAGGACCTATAATTATATGGTACTTTTAGTTACTAAAATTGAAAGTGAGCTATAAATAAAAATACCTTTTGTTACTAGAATAGTATTGATAATCATATTGTACATTATGTTACTAGAAGAGAAGCTATAATCATGTGGTACCTAATGATACCAGAATAAGACCTATAATCATGTGATGTACTGCTCCGGTGGTCTAGTGGTTAGAGAATCCGCCTAGGAAGCGGGAGGTCGTGGGTTCGATCCCCGGCCGAGTCATACCAAAGACTTACAAAAATGGTACTAACAGCTGCCTTGCTTGGTGCTCAGCATTAAGAGGTTAGTGTTAGGACTGGTCGGCCTGATGTCAGGATAATGTGACTGGGTGGGACATCATGCTACATGTCTGAGGCATGATGCCCCAGTCCTAGACATCACTATAAACTGCCACACTGCAGTCATCGTAGCAATATGACTGCAAAATTGTTAAAGCCAAGTTAACACATTAACCCCTGGCGATGAGAATAGTCGTCGTACTTTTCCTCCCTGATCTCCCGCGTGCCTCGTTAATGTGGCTGAGTTTACATAGCTTGTATCCCGAGCGCCGAGTTTGCGAGGCAGTATTTGTCTATGCCTGTATCCCGCACGAGTTAAATCGGCGCAAACCATTGGTTGATTTGAAGCCATTTCCTAATTATACAAGCAGTTTAACCAATAAAATTGTAGCTTACATAGATAGAGTGAACATTGCTGAATGGAGGGAAAAAAATTTGACTTCGATGGCAGCAGAAATAGTGAAAACATATCCATCTGAAAATGATGCAAATTGATGAGAATCAGCAACTGGGAGCAGACTTTTACTAGACAGATTCTGACGGAGAATTTTCTGGATTTTAATCAGATGAGATTGATAGTGACATCGAAAAAGCTACTGGAAATAACAGCGGTAGTGACGAGAATGAGAATGTTGAAGAAGAAGAAGAAAATGAAAGTAGAGCTGATCGATGATCGTAAATGATAAAACACACATTGACAAGAGGCTATACAAAGGACCAGCAATGGATTTAGACATTGATGCAAATGAATTTGATTTCATGGAGCTTTATTTTCTTTTGAATAATCGTTAAATAAATGTTTGGGAAATATATGTTGTTAACATGAGTGTTCATAGTTCAAGGTTTGTTAAGTGTTTTATTAGTTTTAAAAATTTCAGTGAGAGTTCTAAGGAAGAAAGGTAAGTAAAGAGCAAGTAAAATATCCCCATTTGTGTACAGTATTCACAGGATGCTCAGTTTACAAGAGACGACAAGTGGAATTTCTGTGTACATAAAATATAATTATTTCATGTGTTGATGGTGTTAATAATTCTGTGAATTCATAATGGATTTTATGGATTATTCACGGCAAGAGAAGCAAATTGGCAAGTACATCATTTGTTTTCACCATCATGCATTAGTTTTATTTCTGCATGTAGCATGAAATTTATACCATTATGTATGTAAGTTTATTGAGAACTGCCATGCCAAATTTCAGCTGAATTAAATGAATACAAATAAAATAATAATTTTATTGCAAGTAGCCCCCTCTATAAAAATCTGCAAGCCAATTGCTGTCAGGGATACAGGCACTGGAAAGGCTAACTGTTCTAGGTGATCTCTGCAAGTATGCTATAGGGGACTGCCCAGCTGTTTGGCTCAGGGGTTAATGTGTTAAAGATCCAAATCATGTGATACCTTATTTTACTAGAATAGGACATAATCATATGGTACCATTAGCTACTGGATTAAGATGCTCATTTGGTACCTTAAGTTACTGAGATAGAAACAAGCTATAATCCTATGGCACCTTTCCCTACTTCAATAAAAGTGAGCAATAATCCTATGGTACCTTTAGTTACTAGAATATTATGGTACCTTAGCTTCATATCAAATCAAACTCCAGTTCAAAGCAGCCTTAAGTCAACAAACTACCGACACAATTAAAAAGTATAAAAATGACTTGGTTCATTAGAATCTGTCAAAAAGTAATAAGCATTTAATGCTAGAGCATGCAATTCCAAGCATACCTTGGGCCCTTTGTTCAATTCAAGTCATCCACAAGTGTGAATATTGGTTGATTATCTGGTTGTATTACCAGTATGGATTGTCAACTATCCAAACAGCTAGTTAAAAAAAATGTCCTAATTTTGGAAAGAATAAATATAAATAGCTATTATTCCTAAATGAGCTTATAAAGCAATGACAAAGTTTTGTATAATCAAGATGATTTCCAGTAAGGAAAATGGTATAATTATGGTTCTGATTCAGTAACATGTTAAAAATATGAATGCAATGAGGGAAAAGTCCACCTCATTGATGTGTTGATCTAACTGATTACTCAACCTAAGATCTTGATGAGATAAGCATATATTCAAAGTTTTATCAAAACAGGATCAGGGTATAATCAAGTAAAGCTTAACAGATGCAAGATTATCTCATTAATATGCATTGATCAAATTCATCCAGAGTATAAGATATACATCCGTATTATAAATCTGATAAAAAATGCATTAGAAATAAGACTAATAGAAGGGTAATTATCACAGCCAGTAAGTATGAAATAAGAACCATGGCTGAATAAGTCATTTTTTTATTACTTGCTACTCCAGAAAAATGACAATTTTATGGCATTTGGGAGCTGATTAACAACTCATATCTTGCTCTTGTATAATGTGCTGCCTTGAAAATAACTCTTGAAATGCTTCAATGACAAAATATAAATTACATGGGAATTACAACATATCTATCAATCAAGGCTTCTATAGCACCTGAATCAATGTGTAAATGACTCAACTTGAAGTACTCTGAAGAAGTGAATTCTTTATAAGAAACTCCTCCAAAACATATAGAGATCTGATGGCTGCAGTCTTGTGATACTCACTGAAAAGCAATGGGTTTTGAAATCTCAATCCTTCATATTTATATATAGTTTTACAATCCATATTTGCATGTTTGGAATTAAAAACTACAGAGTTGTGTCACATGCTAAATCCCCCACATCACCATACTGTAACAGAGATGCATACAACACTCTGGTCTGACAATTATAGTACAGAGGTCAAAAAATAAACCTAAAGCAAACAATTTAACCAAAGTCGGTGAAGCATGAGATATGGGTCATGGTGATCAACGTTTGTGATGAGGGTAAAGTAAAGGCACAGAAAACTATTTTATAACAGTTACATAAAACCCTATTTAGACTACTGTAATTACAGTATGGGGTAAATCAAATGATAAAAACATAGCAAAGCTGGCACATCTTCAAAAATGAACATTTGGGCTAATATCGATCCTGAATGAAAGCAAGGAAAATTTAGCTGGTAAGTTAAAAAATATTACCTATTATTTAAAGATCAAATCTGTTTGAGAAAAGCCAAATTAATGTACATGATATCCAATAATAGTGCTCCTGAATATATATACAATCACTATTCCAGTTTAGACTATCTGGCAATACTTGCTACCTGTGATCCATGTCTACCAAACAGTATAAAATTCCCAAACCAAATAAGGAATTATTTTAAAAAAAGTTTCCAATACTCTGGAACTTTGCTCTGGAATAGTATTCCAGTTGAGATTAGAAATGCCCACTCTATTTCCTTCTCCCAAACCCAATATATCCAGTGGCTTCAGAGATGCAGCTAAAATAAATAAATTCCTTTGTATGAGGTCCTTAAGGTAGATTAGTTCTTAGCTAATTGTGTTATCCTCTTTAAATAAAGTCATTATTATTATTATCAATGAATCTATGCACAACAGTATACAGTGTACAAATACATTTAGCTAATGCAAAAACTTAAGAATGTATCTGCGTGTAAAAAGTTTGCCCTCATCGCCACCTCCCCATGGGGTATGTGCTATGAAACCCGCTATCAGCTGTTGCCAAGGACACAGGAAGGAAGAATGGCTGAAATTCAATAAGGCTGCACATATATATGATTATATGTGTGTGGATGCAGATGCAAACACAGCCAGTTATTCACAGAAGTGAGGTAATAAAAATTAACTCTCACTTTCCGTGGAATATACACGATGCCTTAGATCTATTCACGAAATCTGTACAACATATACTCTCTCACAAGTCATGTCCAAATGCTAGGAACATAGACCCTGATCTGCCATTGCGTAGTGTACCAGTAGATCAGAGTCTATGCTGTTTGTTTTGGTGATTAATCCAAACAAGACCTAGATCTCCCAATGTTAGTACATACATAATTGTTACAGTATACATGCATATTGCTTGTATGGTATGGAAGAGTTATTCTCATGACTGCAAAATGCAAGCTGACTGGATAATTTTAGTAGAAATCTAAGCTCCTGCATAGTTTTGCAAGTGCTAACTTTTCCAAGATACAGAAAATAACAAGCAAAACTCCTTAAAGTTTGTAAATTTAGCAAAATACACATGTGCAGTTCCAAAATATGTATTGTTTAACATGTATCTATTGACAACACAGTTGACTAGGGCACAACTATTTCATTTTCAAGGGGAAACAAGTAATCTCTGACACTCAATCATTTCAGTCACAAATTGTTACGTATATTTAATTTATATTTGGTTTAATTTCATTCTTTGTAAATTTTAAAATCTGTTTATTTTTAATTTCATTACATGTCAAAGTATTGTAATTTTGTTTACTAGGAATCTGATATTTTCCAGAAAATTCAGTTTGACCTGACTCTTTTCATAAACACCTAATAATAGAAACACTGTTTCTATTTTTGACTTGATTTCTGACATCATTGAGACAAGTAAACAACATTCTAGTTATACTTTTTTCTCAGAATAAAATGATTGGCTTTTATCAAGGTTATACTGGGAGTACATGATTTTAGATGTAAACAGCCTCTATTTTCCATATCTGGGTATTCCTAAATTGCGCAGGATTTAGATTTAATAGTGATGTTTAGAGAGATATTTCTGTTTTAACTTTTAACTTGGACATTGTAAAAGTGTTTGTTTGTGACCAGTTTGGAGTTATATTGTAATATTTATTCAAATTTTTTGGATTCTAAATGATTAATTATTTTCCTGGAAATATTTGAGTGCTCATACAAAATTCTTTGACAAGGAAATTTCTTTAAATTTTATTTGGAAATTCAAATACTAGAATATTATTGTCTGTGCAATAACAAAGAACTGTAGACACTACAATGCAATAGTGACTACAGTATATGTCATTGTCTTCCATTTTGGATTTTTCATCGGGACTCAAACTTAATTCATTAGGACTTCTAAAATTTAATTTGTGGATCATTTTTGGATTTGATTCTTAAAACAATAAGTTCTTATTTTTTTCATTTTTACAGTGTTTTTGCATGGAAATAAATTATTTGTAAAATGTTCCAAAGCTTGTTGTTTTCGCTCTTACTCATCTTATGTTACATATTTAGGCTTAAATAAACAGTAACACAAGAGTGAAAACAACAAGCTTTGAAAAATATAATTTATTTCCCTGGAAAAATAGTTAAAATGAAACAAATTTTAGAAGTCCTAATACTGAAATGTTTTAATGATTTCAAGTCGTAACGAAGAATGCAAGATGGAAGGCAATGATGTATGCTGTATCATGTTCAATGTTGCTATCTGCAGTTCCTTGTAGAAACACAATAAATAATCCTCTCGTTTTGGAAATTCAAATAAAAATTTTAAGAAATGTCTTTCTTAAGAATTCTGTATAAGCACAAAAATATTACCAGAGAAACGAATTAATCTTTCAGAATCCAAATAATCTGAAGAAAAATTAACATATAACTCAAAATCTGGCTATAAAAGAAGGAAACGACTTATCAAACTTTTTTAAGCCCAGACTGCGAGATCTCTCTCAAAGCATCACTATTAAAACTTAGTAATGTGCAATTTCGGAAATGCCTAATTGCAAAATAAAGGATCACGTGATCATGTTTACATATTAAAAAAATCATGAAGCCTCTGTATGTCCTTGATAAGAACCAATCATTTTACTCCAAGAATAAAAGTTGTTTGCTTCACTAAAAAGTATTTACAAGTCAAAACTCACGTATCAAACACAGCCTCGATCTCAACCTTATTATTCCCACAAAACAATTTAACTTTTAAAAAACTTGTTGATTTAACTGTTACTAGATTTGAAAATTATGGTCAGGAACCAGGTCAGCCTTGTGTTTACAGAAATGAACAGTCAAACTGTCTTTTGGAAAAAGTAGGAATTCCTAGTAAACAGAACTACAATATTAGAGCCTAACCATGTAACATAAGGATTGGGGCATATCCAAGATTTTTTAATCTTGCCTAAAATATTTCAGAAAACTTTTTTTTTAATTTGAAGCCATTTTTTTAAAAAATCTTTTAAAAATCCAAAGTATTCTTTTAAAAGTCATCAGAAGTGGAAATCTTTCTCTCAAGTCCTACACAGGACCAATTAGACCATTTCAAAAAGATGAATTAATTCAACTTGCCAGAAAATATGATCTTTCTGAGGTAAAGGCTTCCTTAACAAAGCAAAAAATAAACAATAGTTTGGTCCAGTACTTATTAGAAAAGAATGTTTTGGATAAAAGTGCTTTGGTTTCGACCAGTACGTCTGCATCAGTCTCTGACATAAAAGTAAAGGAATTAGAATTAAAATACAAGATGGAATTGAAGTTGAGGAAGCTGGACCTTTGAAAAGATCAAGAAAAACCAATGCAGCTGCAACTGGAGAAAGAACAAATGAAATCGGAGAAAGAGAAAGAACAAATGTTATTACAGAAGGAAGAATTATGAAAAGTATTTCAGCCTAATACAAGCCCTTGTAAAACTCAAACTGGCACATCTTCTAAAAATCAAGCTTCCAATAAGCTTGATCCAAGATCCTTGTCTCTTCCTACATGTACCTATTGCAAGAAGAAAGGACACGCTATTTCTGATTGCTAGATTTTGAAAAATAGGCATCAGAATCAAGACAGACCTATTTCAAATGCTCTTATTTCTAAGAGGTCAAGGTCATGGTCATGTACTAAAGGCACTTTGGTGGCGCGCTACAGTTTCGTATTTTGCATAGGGTTAGGATTTTAAAGAAAAAGAATTTCCCCAGCTTTCCTCACTGGTTATTTAAAAAAGACCTTGTATATCTTAGGTATAATTCAAAGAATCTTTAATTCCCTTTATTTTGGTGTATGATTAATGGGTGTACTATGGGTTATAGAGTATACAGCTTGGCCTTACTTCAGATGTGCACCTTTCAAAAAAGTGCTAGCTCTACTTGGTCATTTTCACTTCCTGAACTTCAGAGGTAAATTGTATAAAATAAGAGCCCAGAAGTTTTTTTACATTTTATATATTTGGTAATTCATTCAATGCACTTTCATAAGCTGATATTGTCTAGTATGGTAAAATTCATTTTCCCTATTTTAATGGCTGCTATGTCTAGTGTACTTTAGACTAATTCAGGCTGATTTTTTAACACAAGGGAGCAGTCATATTAGTTAGCAGTGTGCTTAAATCATGTAAAATTTCCAAAAGTACAATATCCAAAGAAATATCATCCACATTACATTAATGTAGCATAGAGGTATGCCAACATTCTCTCCATTGTGCATGTTTTAAATGCGAACCACTTCACCTTACATACATCACTCTCTCAAAAGTACATATTAGCTGGTGAGCGCCCCCTATATTTGTTGGGTCTAATAAACCCCAATCTGATTTTATTATGGAGAATTATGAACCATTCATATCTAAGGGTTCTATATCACTCTTGGGTGATTTGGTCAATCCTGGCCCTATTAAAATTTTAAGGGATACAGGAGCTTCTGAGTCTTTTATTGTCAGGTACTTTGCTTTTTTCTGAGAAGACTTCTTCTAATGAGTGTTCTTAATCAGGCAGTAAAGTGCGGCTTTGTTAATGTTCCTCTCCAATGTGTAAATTTGTCATCAGACTTAGTCTCAGGACCTGTGAGAGTCAGAACAATGTCTAATTTACCTGTTGAAGGCATTCATTTATTACTAGGCAACGACCTAGCTGGAGATAAAGTTGTGGTTAATCCACTTGTAACTGGCAACCCTTGCTTGGATCAGAAAGTCGATCCAATTGAAAAAGAATTCCCTGATTTATTCCCAGCTGTGCAGTTACGAGCTATGGCAAAAAAGCTGTTGAGAATGATGTTGATAAGGAAAGTATTCCTTTAGCTGACACATGTACTGGTCAGGCTTTTGATGTGGTCACTTTCACTCCTTGTTTGGATCAACCAGAAGGTATTGATCACAGTGATCCTCTTTTAACTACTCATTCTCTTTATTCTAATCAGGGTGACAAATGACAATCACTTGTCATCGAACAGGAAAACATCCTGAGATCTCCTATTTGTTTCAAAGGGTCATTAGTGAAACTGAAGCTACTGAAGTTCCTGTCTATTTCATTAAAAATGGAATTCTTACGAGAAAATGGAGACCTCCCGTGGTACCTGCTGGTGAAGAGTGGTCAGTGAACTATCAAAGTGTAGTTCCAAAGCCTTACAGACAGGAAATACTTAGCCAGGCCCATGAAACTCCTTTGGCTGGTCATTTAGGGATTAAAAAGACTTATCACAAGATCTGGACTCACTTCTATTGGCCAAAAATCAAAAGTGATCTTGGTAAATACTGTAGATCTTGTCATACTTGTCAAATGGTAGTAAAACCAAATTAGAAGATACCTAAGGCTCATCTACAATCTATTCCTGCCTCTGACAAACCATTTAGCAGAATTATGATAGATTGCGTTGGTCCCTTACCTAAGAGCAAACCAGGCAACCAATACCTGTTGACCATGATGTGAGCATCAACAAGGTTCCCAGAGAAAAATCCTTTGAGGAATATTAAATGTAAAACAATAGTAAAAGATTTGAAAAAGATTTTTTTTACTTAATTTGGCTTTCCCAAATATGTCCAGTCTGATTAAGGCTCAAATTTCTGTCTGGAATTTCCAGCAAGTTATGTATGAATTAGGTATCCAACTGTTCAAATCTTCTGTATCACCCTGAAAGCCAATGGGCTTTAGAAAGATTTCATCAAACTTGAAAAATATTATTCTATCATATTGTTTTGATATGGGTAAAGGCATAGTTTGAAGGCATTCATTTACTATTGTTTGCTGTTAAGGAACCAGTTCAAGAATCTCTAGGCTTCAGTCCCTTTGAACTGGTTTTTGGACATAATGTGTGTGTACCACTGAAGTTGTGGATAGAGAAACTTCTTTCTAATGAAGATACTGAAATTAATCTCCTTGATTATGTTTCCAATTTTAAGTATAAGTTGTCAATGGCTTGTGAGTTTGCAAGAGCAAATCTGCACTCTGCTCACTCAAAAACCTGGCCATAGAGTACTGGCTCTCTTGCCCATACCACAAAATCCTTTTCAAGCCAAGTATTTTGGTCCCTACACAGTTGACAGAAAGTAAATGATTTAAATTACATCATAAATACTCCTGTGAGGCAGAGAAAAAAAAAACAAATTTTCCACATAAACAGGCTAAAAGAGTATATTGAAAGAGATAGCCAGGTTAAACATGCAATTAATTTAGTTGTACCTGTCCCACTCAGTGAAGATCTAAGTGAAGGAAAATTATCGGATTCTACTGATACATGTATTTGGGTGGCAAATCTTTGGAATACAGAAATTATGAAAGATCTTGACCATAAACTTTCACATTTTCAACAACAAGAAAGAAATGAACATGAACAGTTTTTATTTGAAAATGAGCACTTATTTCCAGATGTTCCTGCAAGAACAAAATTTTCCATGAGAATGAAACTGTAAATTCCAAACCTGTGAAACAACACCCATATAAGATGAACCCTCTCAAACAGGAATACTTGAAAAAAGAAATTCAGTATTTGCTGGAGAATGATTTCATAGAGCCCAGTAAAAGTGACTTGAGTTCACCATGCATACTCGTTCCAAAACCAGATAAAACTTTCCGTATGTGCACTGATTATAGGAAGGTGAATAGTGTGAAAAAAACATTCATTTCTATTACCAAGAATCGATGACTATATTGATAAGATTGGAAATGCAAAGCATGTCACCAAATTTGACCTTCTGAAAGGATTTTGGCAAATTCCACTAACTGAAAGAGCAAAGGAAATTTCAGCAGTCGTGACTCCAGATGGACTTTAGCATTATAAATTAATGCCAGTTGGGATGAAACGGTCGCCAGGTACATTTCAGCTTCTCATGAATATGATTATTTCTGGTCTAGACAACTGTGATGCTTACATCGATGATGTCATCGTCTACGACACCTGGAAAGAACATTTAGCAACAATTCGGAAATTCTTTGACAGACTCACAAATGCAAGTTTGATAATTAATTTATCCAAAAGTAAGTTCTGCCATGCTAGCATAACTTTTCTAGGACATATCGTGGAACATGGACAAGTTAAACCTATAGATGCTAAAGTCAAGGCTATCTCTGAATTCCCTGTGCCTGTTAATAAAAACCAACTGATGCAATTTTTAGGTATGGCTGGATACTATCAGAATTTTTTCTCTCCAATTTTTCTATAATTGCTGAACCAGACAAATTTATTGAGTAAGAAAAACAAGTTCCTTTGGACTGAAAAATGTCAGGAGGCTTTTTACAAGTTAAAAGCCATACTTAGAAGCGTGCCAGTTCTTACAGCAATTCATTTAAACTGTCTGTTGATGCAAGTGATGCTGAGGTTGGAGCAGTTTTGATTCAAGAAGATGAAAATGGTATTGATCATCCAGTGTGCTATTTTTCTAAGAAATTAAATAAGCACCATAGAAATTATTCAACAATCAAGAAGGAATGTTTGGCTTTGATATTGGCATTACAACATTTTGACGTTTACATTAGTTCAGCTCCTTCAATTATTGTGTTTAGTGACCACAAAATCCTTAATTTCATTGGCAAGATATAAAAAATAAAAATCAAAGACTATTAAGGTCGAGTTTGTTCTCAAAGGAACATGATACTGACATCAGGCACATCAAGGGAAATGATAATTTAAAAGCAGATGCACATTCCCAAGTAAAACAATGTATTATTTCATGTATACTGTGTAATTTAAAGGAGTTCTTTTTAACCTCACGCATAATTAATCTATGGTAAAAAGAAAGCTTTATCATATAAATCTTTCTTTTTCTTTATTGGAGGAGGTGTTACAAATATTTGATTTAATTTATATATGGTTTAATTTAATTGTAAGTTTTAAAATCTTTTTTATGTTTAATTTTGACCTGACTCTTTTCATAAAAACATAATAACTGAACACTGTTCCTATTTTTGACTTAGTTTCTGACCTTGATTCAGATATCATGGAGACAAGTAAACAACTTTCTATTTTTATTTTATTCTCAGTGTAAAATGATTGGCTTTTATCAAGGTCATACTTGGAGTACGTGATTTTAAATGTAAACAGCCTCTATTTTGCAATTCCATTTTTTTTTTAAACTGCACAATATTTAGATTTAATAGGGATGTTTAGAGAGATATTTCTCAGTTTGGGCTTTACCTTGGACATTAGAAAAGTGTTTGTGACCAGTTTGGAGTTATATTTTAATATTTATTCAAAATATTTGGTTTCTAAAAGATTAACACAAAAGAACACCCTGACATCAAGTGTTTTAAGCCCAGACTGAGATCTCTCTCTCTAAGCATCACTATTAAAACTAAGCAATGTGCAATTTCGAAAATGCCTGAATTGCAAACCAGAGGGTTACACGATCACATTTACATATTTTTAAAAAAATCACATAGTCCCAGTAAGACCTTGATAAAAACCAATCATTTTACTCTGAGAATAAAATTTAAAAAGTTGTTTGCTTCACTAAAAGCTATTTACAAGTCGAGGGTCATGTATCCAACACAGCCTCGATCTCACTCTTATTATTCCCACAATAAAAATAAATTTAAAGAAAGAACTTGTTCACAAGACTGTTATTAATTTTGAATTATGGCTGGGAACCAGGCCGGCCTTAGGTGTTTACAATTAAAGTTAGGTCAAACAGATCTGAAACTTTTTCCAAATCACGTAAACAAGATTATTTAATAGCATGTACAATAAAAATAAAAATTTTAAGCCGACAAACAATAAAATAAAAAAAATATGAATTAAATCAGATATATATAACATAAGTGTACAATGTGTGTGTGTATGAATCGGATTTTTAACATAGCTTTAACAATTTTTCAGTCATATTGCTATGATCTCTGCAGTTGGGCAGATTATAGTGATGTCTAGTGCTTGGGCATCATGCAGCAGACAAGTAGCATCATGTCTCACCCTGCCACATTATCCTGATACCAGGATGATCAGTACCAACACTAACCTCTTAATGGTGAGCACAAAGTGAGGCTGCTGCTGGTACCATTTTTATAAGTCTTTGGTATGACTCTGCCTGGGTTCAAATCCGTGACCTCCCACATCCGAGGTGGATGCTCTAACCATTTAGGCTACCTGAGTGGTCACTGTAAGTGTACAAAACATACTGGAAAAGTTTACAGCTAGGTGTGTTTCTGGGTGAAGTTTTGTGTAGCATGTATTCTCTCATAAAACTGTCCAAAGGACATTTCGTGGAAGTACTGAGAGACACATAATCAAAGGTGTAAAGCGATGATTCTGTAAAAGGGGAAATGAGAGCAAAGTACAGCGTCTTAATTTCCTACATTATTTTCTTTGTCTAGTCTTAAGATGATCGTTTGAATTTATTTCTTTATATGTCATATGAAAAATGTATGCTAGGAATTGATTATTGGATTTGTGGGATATTTATGCCAATGAATTATCAGCTGGCAAATAATGTAGTTAAGACAAAGAACTGAATTTGTTCAATTAGTTTGTATAACTAAGACACGAATTCTATTTAAATCACTGCATTAGCCTTGGGGCAACAATGGGAATTAAATGGCTATTTACTCTTGACCATACATGTACATGTATCAAACATTAGTTGTCTTTGTAGTTGTTGTTGTAGGGTTTAATGACATTTTTCAGCACAAGATAGGCATTAGTCAAGATAGTAATTAATAGTTCACACTGCAGGGGCATTTTTGTTAACAGGCCAGAGCAGGTAGCTATGGATCAATTAGTAACAGTGGCTAGATGCATTGGAGGAAATATTAAGTTCCTATACTATATAATATCTCTTGAAAAGGTGCTATATAAACAAATTTACACTATGGTATGCAAAGTAATAACTCAAAACCATGTTAGCAATTAGTCTGTCTGTAATGCAATATGACTAAACTCTGAAAGGGATGAGTGACAGAATGTTAGTTCATTCCAGGTTATGCAGAGCACAATGTCAGGCTGCATTTATTTTATTTATCACGAAAATAGCATTCATGTCAGAACATCAGGTCAAAAGATTACACATTGAATAATAAGGATCCCTGGTTGATAAAAGAATCCATGCCTGAACAAAGACCAAATGGAAGGAAGTATTGCAGTACAAGTTGACTCCATTGGATAAGCTATGTTGATTCTGAGGGGTTGCCAGCAGCCAGTTCAGGTTATGCAGACTTGCAGGACAACTAAGTTCGAAATGCTCACTCAATTTGTGATGAAAATTTGTCACATCTAAGTAAATAGAACAGTTAATTGCATTTTAGAACACTGAATTCATTCATTTTCTAGCAGAGAATTCATTCATTTTTTGAAGAGATGTATCTTACAACTGGTCTTGTACAATTTTATTTTGTTTATCTAATTTATTAAATTGTTCTATTCCATATAATGGAAGCTCATGTAGTTCTAATCTATATATCTGCTCATTCCATCCATCAATTTCATACTTATCACATTCACTCAGTCTGAGCTGTAACACTGAGGTTGATCATCCCTTAGACACTGATAACCAACAATTCAAGGGTAATACAAATCAAACCAGCCACCACATACTTAGATATAATTATGTACCTATTGTTTAGTGGCATAGGCAAACAATTTTTTTTATACAAAATTTTAAAAAATTAAACTGTTATATATTGGGAAAATTATTTCAGTGAAACTATTCAAAGCCAAAACCTCAGTTAACTAAATTCCCTCAAGACCTAAATAATTTTAAGTTCCAAATTTTTTCTTCTTTAATATGACCATTTCCCCCCAGTATAAACTGAAGCTCTTGAGTACTGAAACAAATTTTGATTCCAAATATCGATTTTGCACTTAAAAATATCCAATAAAACTGAAACTCAGTTGAAACTTGGAGACATATTTAGCTATTAAATTCCAGATACATGCTGGAACAGATTAATTACAGATAACAGGTACTTTAGCTGTCAGATCTGTAAAATAAGGACCCAGAAAATGTTCCAAGGGTACATATGGGCAAAACAACACTTGACACACACACTAACAGGGATTAGAGCTAACAATAAGTTAATCTGAAGGCTAAATACATGTACTAGTAACTAATACTTGAAGGTATGCCATTTAAGAAAGACTATGTTTATCTGCTGATTATCTAATTGTGACTGACGTTATTCATTTATAAACATAACATTGTTTGCTTGTTTTTAACTTAACTCATTCGGCCCCAGCACTGTTATCAGTAGCTCTGCTGCTATGCCTCAGAAGCACTAAGCTGTGTCTAGCTGCATGTGCCCTAGAGTTTTTACCTGTTTAAAAATTTTTGAAAACATTGTGCACATGCATTCACTCTTACCTTAATTTCTTTTCTTATATCCATTTAAAATCCACGAAATTTTCACCATTTTTTCCAAATGAATTTGATTACACAGTGATGTAATTTTTCTTCCTATTTGTCCAAGTCTTTCACAACCTATTTATACAGTATTTAAAAATCATGTGCAACATTTATCCGCAAGAGTTCTATCATCATCACTGTCAGTATCCTCATCTTCTGACGATTCAATCTCGGAAAATATCCAACTGCCGAACATTTTCTCAGCTTGCTCAATATTTTCAAGCTCAAACCCAAGAAACTCCTCATTTTTGCTCTCATAAAAAAATCACTCTTACGTCTGCCATCATTTACGATTTTTCATGAACAGAACATGTGTAGTTAAACTGCTCTCAAACAGTAACCCTTGGCTTCTGAACAATTCAAATTTCCACAAAAGAAAGTAAAATCATTTCTGATTGGTTTAATAGTTGTTTAGTTCTTGGAATAAACAATTTCTAACCAATCAGAGATGTTGTATCTAACACACATTCATCACGGCTGGAGACGGGATTGGCCATTGAATGCAGTAAACAATTCACAACTACAGGCGGGATTGGCCAATGAATGCAGAAACCGAATCACACCTACAGATGGGATCGGGGCCAAATTAGTTAAATAACAGGGCTTTATTAACCAGGCATGTGGTCTCACTTCTAAATGCTTTGCCAATGGAGACAGAAAGTCTATTCTAAAAGATCCACTCACATGATTTTACAAGAGAAAAATCTAAAGATGCATGTATTTAAGTAGCCATGACTGTCTTGTATTCAACAACTTTTTGCATGCTGTGCTACGGTTGAGAAATTGAAACCACTTGTAATTTACAAAGCTCAGAAATAAAGCTGTATTGATGTCACGTTTTGCCGATTATGCCGATACAACATATAGCTGATTATTAAAATTGCCGATACTGATTATTTCATTATTTTATAACAATGACTGGTTAAGAAACATAGACCTATTAGTATAATGCAAGCAGGTATTTTGCTGTGTGAGTTATGACAAGGTTGTTTACGTGGCAAGTGAATTTGAACTTCTACATAAAAAAAACCAGAAACCGGATAAGAAGTACATTGCTATTTATAGAAAACAGCGATCACACAAACATAAAACTTGATTTTTAAAAAAAACTAACAATGATAAAACTTATGGTTTGCCAATGAAAGATATAAATGAATGAAAATGTATTAAGGTAGTCTTTTAACTTACGTTCAGTGATGCAGGTTGCCATTACTAGATTTCAATAAATGACTAAAAAATGTTAATAACGATAGCCCAATAATAATTAAAAGTAATAATACACATGCTTTAAGACTTAAGTTAGAGGTCATAATACGCTGGCTGCAGCTAATACTGAAAGTCTAGTTGAGGTAGGTTGTATTTAAGCAACAGTAACATTTCTTCCTTCTCGCCAAGTAACAATCCACGATGATCTGAAAAATCTGGATTGCGTCACTGGGCTGGCCAGATACAATTCAATGATCGCATCATCCATGTGAGTTGTTTCGTTGACGATACGGACAGGTTCATATCAAACCACAGAAAATGAATCATAGACACGCAACGTTGATGGTCAAGTGGCATTTGCTTCAGTTTTTCTTTTTTTGGTCAGGGGTTCCTCTTGCTTGTCAGCTGATGCAACTATGATGCATTCTGCTCTAAGCCATTCTCTGGATCTGGTCACAAGTAATTCTTCGCTTTAAAGGCGATGTTTGAATCATGGATCCAAGATGGTGGCCAAGACAGGCTTCTTTTTGCTGGCAACATCAGCAAAGCATGTGTTCAGTGATGTCAACATATCACGGCGCATTGTGTGAATACCACTCACTTCATGCTCTTGAGCCAGCAACATTCGGAGCATTTTCAGCATAGGAAGAATGATGGATACTGATGTTTGGCTATCACTTACTTCCCTGGTAATGTCCGTGAATGGTCCTAACGTGTCAACAATATTGTTAATCTAGACCCACTTTTGGGTTGTTAGGCTAGGCAGGTCAGAGAGTAGCGTAAGAACCCAAGACTTCTTTTTTATAGAATCAAACCAACATATTGTATGTAGAATAGCAGTGTGTATGGACATCCTGGACGAGTTTCTTATGGGCAACCCCAAATTTGTCCTGCTCTTCAACCTGCTGTTGTGCCAGAATAGAGTGCCAGAACTTGCTGACTATGGATCACGAGATTGCCAAAACATCTAAGACAGCTTACTGCGACAGAATGCCATCACTGGCAACGAGCTTCAGCATGTTCGCAAAACAGCTAATGCTGTCGATTTCAACCAGACGCATTGCTTTAACAATGTTTGCACCTCCGTCACACAGAAGAACATGGATAAGAGTTTTGGGAATTTGGGAATATTGTATTCCACACATAATTTGTCCAGTTTAGCTCACCAAATATTCTCCTGTGTGATTCACTGAGAGGCGGCACTGCTAAAACCACGTTTCCGCTGAAAGTCTGCTGTCAGCCAGTTTGCCTTAAGACTCAACAAGGCTATGCCGATGGACGGGTCTGACCACTTATCAGATATCAAACTAAAGTTGGGCAGAAACTAAATCATGCACCTTGCTTTGCATCGCTTTATGCATGTCAGGTATCAAAGATGTGGAAAAGTACTTCCAACTTGGAATTTTTAGCGCGATTCTGCCTTGGCCAACAGACATCAAATTGCAATGTCTTCAACAACAGAAAGTTGTTGCACATCTACTGCCATGAACTCTGCAATAGCTTTGTATCAACCAATAGCTCTCGGGTCGTCAAATGCAAATGGCTGCTTCCGGTTCGGCATGGCGTCAATAGTCAGAGAACAAAGAGTTGCTGCAGCTGCTGAGGTAAACTGCACAGCATCCTTTTCTTTTTTATCTGCCAGAAACAAGCCATGTTCGATGATGTGCTTGCAGCGCAAGTGCTGGACAAGATTTGATGTCGTATAGTTTTTAGAATCCTTTCCATATCTGGAAATGCAATGCTTAGCAAAGTGTGCAATTTGCCTTGGACTCATCGATTGCATTTACTCAGAAGTAATTCCAGACTAAACATGAGTGTTTCGAGTTAGGCAATACACATAGGCTTTGTAGTATATTTAATAGTGTACAATCGCGAGTCAATATTGATAATCCAACAATTCGCGTTCTTGAAACAATGTTTTAAATCAAGTAAGTTACTACTAAGTTGTCCATGTGGCTGGATGGATGCACCCACCATGCTGTGAGTCGTGCACTGAAGCAGCGTAGCAGCTGGGGTATCTAGGGGTAACATCGCTGGTACTGGCATGCCAATATCAATGCTGCATATCAGAATGTCAAGCATTCAGCTGCTTCAGTGTGCAACCGCTATTCATTGATTAGCAGCATTGCAGGACTGGCTAAAGAAAAGATTAACTATACTGAGTCATAGTTTCGTAGTAGTTGGAAATTTTGCTAGCTATGTAATCTGCCTAGCTATCTGCTAATGTGTATGCTGGAAGTTCAACAGTAAAAAGAAACCTCATTGGCTGCTGTGATTGGAATGAGGGCATGAATGGTATTGATAACTTGTGTGCAGACAATCAGTGGTAGTTTACAGCAAGTGTGTTAAAAAGTATATACTTCTAAGAATATATTGTCTTTCAATTAACCCCCAAAACAAATGTTTATTCCTGAATTTCCACTATTTAATTCTGATTTAAAATTCAAGCCATATCAAGATGAATGTTATGACTGAATTTATATTTTGGAAAGTTGCGCACATCGGCACTGAATATACCGACTGTTCTATTAATCTACCCAATTATGAGTATGGCCGATTCATCGGTACAGCTTTACTCAGAAACCCTGCTATTTTAATGACATTAATGTTACAAATTGACCAGTGATACAAAGTGAACAGGAAATCATGGATGACTACAAAGATATTCATTAAATCAATAAATAATGTAAACAAACAGATACTTTGGCAGGAAACAAATCATTATATTCTTTGACACTGATACATCACACAGCCCTGATCCAAGTCCGAGTCATGGATTCTCTAAACTTGCATCATGAAAGCAATCAGACAATGATGAAGGCAATGAATAAAACGATGAGAATGTATCTGGCAGTGATACGACATACCCTGAAATTTTAGAGCTTATAAAAGAGATTTAAAAATCATTGCAATTGCTAAGGATGACTATTATTTGGCTATGGCACAAGAAACCGAGTCATTAACATATGCCATATTAGTTAAGAACTGATATAAGAAAGAACAGACAATGCTCCAAACCTCCTTCAAGTGAGGCTCCTAAACTGTAAACAATATGAATTATATATAGAGTACACTGTTGAGTATCATTCATAATTATAATGGACTTGTAGTAAGGTTATAGAAAGACTATTAGTAAAGCTATAAAAGTATCATATCTCATTCCTCAAATGTTTCTTGCGATGAGGACATGAGTTTTGGTAGGAACATATATTGTTCAGCTAATTTTCATCAAATGCATATATTTAACATAAAAATTAAAAAATAACAGCTTTTCTAATTTTGAGCACTTTTACACACACATATAACAATACTCTCATAACTGCATTATCTGTCTCTCTCTCTCTCAAGTAAATGCTCAGAAAGAGATTTTTTCACAATTGCAAAAATCTCAATAAACTGAAAATTTCTTAAAACCAAAACAAAATCTGCGGTCCAAAGGATTTTGGTTTTACTGGCTTCACCGCATAATACACTTTCCTTAAAACAACTTTAACTTAATTAATTAGTTCAAATGTGACATTTTGTTGTCATATTTTGAAGCAAGTTGACTTTTAAAAAATTTGTAGAGCCCTGTTTTTTCACCTTTTTTCAAGCTTGTGTTGTTTTATGTCACAGTTTCCAATTTAAAATTCAGTACAGAGGTTAAAAAATTGGGTTTAGATGGGACCAATGTTTTATATGCATACATGATATAAAGTTACAGGGTCTGGGCCATAAAAAATAAAGTAGGACAGGTTACCAGAACAACACATCTTTTGGATTGCCTAACTGATAATAAAACATTTATCTGCTTAACATCTGCAAACACAGCATTGTGGTACATGAAATATGGACTGGAACAACATACAGCACAGCTCATGCAATTCTCATTTTTCCACACACTACAGTGGGGATAGAAAGCACATAGATAATTAGGGAAAGGTCCTTTCACAATACTCTAATGGAGCTGCCACTTGAAAAAGCTCTACATATCATTCTTTCTCACTGATCAATGTGAAGTTGAGGCAGGGTCTAAAAAATGGGTGTGATTTATTGTTAATGACCTCAGTAGGCCTGAGCTAAAGATTTTCATTGTAACAGTAAGAGAAAGAGAAAAGCACTTGGGCATTGGTTTATCAAACATCACTGCCTTATAAATCAACATATGTTTTTTTTAATCAACAATGTTTTTGTTGTATGCAACAGTTAAGAGTTTTTTTAAAAAATCCTGCATCAAGTCTGATGTAGCTTCTGATATCATGTTCATGCAGACAACACTGATTTTGATAATTTATCAAATCTGAGTGAGCTAGTGATACAGACATGGACAATAAACTAGTCGATTCTGAGTATGAGAAAGGTCAGCTATAGTTGTTCACATTGCTTCACAGTGAATGAATTATCTTGGGATTTTAAAACCAAAAAAAATTTACAATATGAACAATAATAATACAGCCATAAAGATCATATTTTCCTCTAAAAAGTATCTGTAGATAATGATATACAAAAAAGGTAAAATGGTTAACATATTCTACACTGCTCTAAATTATACAGACAGGCCCATTCACAAAGAATAATTAAGATAAAAGGTTCAAGTTATATCACACTGAACTTGACAGTTTGGCAAATGTATATCAATAGTCTACACAGCAACTGATGCTACTTAGGTAAATAGTTAATTCATTATTAGACTCAAGGAAAATAGCAACTTAGAAAAAACAAGACAGATTATTATAATAAATACTGGAAGATAACAAGTGAATACTAAAGCTGAATGACAGCATGATCCAAACTGGAATGAACTCCATGGTACAGTTCTTAGCAGGTGAACCAGATATTCACACATGTCAAAGTTGTTACTAGTTACATGATAGAACATTACAAAATTTATGTTTCTATGGTGCATTGGACAAAGTTAAGGTTGCAAAACTGTCAAAGTAAACAAGATTATCACATATTTAGTGCATTAAGTACTACCAACTATTTTTATTGGTCACTTAAAAATGTTGCATGGCCATCAAATTTTAAAGGATAGAGGGGACACAGTCTCCTGTCCTTGGGATCCTATAATTAACAATGAAGGAATATTTTTTTTATGGAAACTGAACTTTCTCCACACATTACTTTGCATATCACTGCATAAATACATACAAAAAGTTGAAGAAAATAAATAAATAACTAGCACCACTACAGGAAAGGGACACCACAACATCTGATAACAACTTCATTTGCTACTTCAAGGCAAATCTTGTGGATCATAATTCATATGTATACCGATAACTGCATCCAGACCACCTCTGCTATTTACAAAACAAGGATTAACCAAGACGTAAATGCAACAAACTTCTTTTTTGTTTTTTTATCCATAACTTTGTGGTAAATCCTATAATTATTCCAATCACAGACATAGCCAAAGCAGTCTGAATAGACTGCAGTTTCTTTTTCGGTGGAGAAACTTTCAGTGAACAAACTGTATGAGCTTTCTGTAAATTAATGCACCATTTCTGAAAGTTTTCTAGGTAATCCCCCAATTTCGAGCATTTTTCAAGGCTGCATGAACCAATGAGAAAGTAATTCTTTTCTCCAAGTGTAAATCATCCAGAATTTGGCAACTGTTCACGGTGCAGAACTCGTTGCTAGCCATGATTCCAATGTATTAACACTACTAACAACTTGGCGTATAAATCTGATTTTAAAGAGCTTTGTCAAAGCGACATCTTTTGGATTTCATGAGTTGTCTCTCATAAAAACTAACCAATAGCATGTAATACATTACACTGTTACTTTGTACATCGGCTGAAACTGGTGGAGGCAACTGACTTTAAATGGATACTTTGTAAGTTTAAAATGAAAAGTATGACTATGAGCCAGAAAGAAGAAATTACATGTGAATTTCAGGGTATTCTTTTTACAGACATGGACCAGCAGTGGAAAATTGCTTATTTATCAGTCAACTTGATTCTGATTGGAGTGGTGCCACCACATACAATGAAATTCACAGATCTAAAGCACTTAATTTTCTGATTGATCCGCCAAGGTATAGATAGGGTTAACACATCAGAACCTTGGCTACCAAAGATGGTCAAAATGCAGACACCATATTTTTCTTTTTTTCTGTCACAGTGACTTTGATCTCCCGACGCCCATGTTTATAGGGTTCTTCCTCACCGAAATGCAAGATATCCAAAAAGCTTTGTAAATGTTGATAGTTGAAAAATCTAGTTAATGTGCAAAAATGAAATTGGTAAACAAATGATAGATGGCCAAACAACAACAGAATAACATAATTCATTGGCAGGTGTATAAAAACAAGCAAGTAAGAAAAATGCAGTAATGATGTTTACTTGTGAGTAAGAGCTTACTATGAAGCTAAAAGTACTTACATTTTCATGCTTAAAACGACTTAATATCTTTATTTCCCTTAATGTCCTTTGACAGTAAGTCTGGTGCTCAAAAGGTGAAATCTTTTTGATGGCCACTCTCTTCTGTGTGACAGTGTCATACGCCGAACTGAAAGAGAAAGAATTTTTCCTTTTTTAAACAAGAGTACCATGAACAGCACATATACTCTTACCCAGTGTATAACAGTCCTCTGCAAAGATAACTGACATATCTGGGCAGAAACTATCTTGCTTCTTCAGAAACAGCGACTATCACATTTGCTATTCTGACCATAACATCAATAATGTCTTTCCTTATTCCAAGTGCAAACTATCCACAAAGACTGGTAATTGTGAATAGCGAGGAATTAGAGTTAATCTGCAGAAACAAAACCAGCAAGTCAGACAGACATCTAGACCAAAAGACATACAACATTCCATATTATACAGGACATATAAAAATTGTATTTAATTTAGACCAACATACAGTCATATAAATAAACAAACAATAATACATGACAGCATTATATTCAGCCCAAAAGTGTTCACTTTTGCTGTTTGTAATATAATAATGATGTACATTTCCCTCACTGCATGGTACTTGGGCTACAGCAACATCAATGTATTGAAGTTAGAGAAACCTGAATCATTTAAGTTAGCATTTTATTTATGGAACCAGCATCACAAAGTTAGCTTATAATAAATGTTCATCAATAAATTTCTATCATAGAGCAGGGGAATAAGGGCCTGTCTATCAAAAGGTGAATTTTTCTTGAAGAAAGCAGAAAATGACAAAAGCAAATGAACAAGCTTCTCCTGTGTTAAACAGACACGTGAAATAAACAGAAAACAGCACAGATTACGAAGTCTTTTAGCAATCCAGTGAGAGGCACATGGGAGAGCTCTTGGAGAGCACAGAAGGGCACTGAGGGTAGAGTTGATATTACAGAAGGGTGGTGGTGGGATGCCCATCATTGTCTATTAAGCGAGATGATTGATTATAGGAAACATCACTGAAAATAGCATCCAATTTGAGGAACCAACATTGAATGATGTGAGCATTAGATTTGAGGAACCTCCATATACACGAACCACCAGAACTGAAGATTTAGTATGCAATGATAAAAAGACATACAGTAGTCCCCCTCTTGAACGGCCCCCCTGACCAGCGGCCACCCGCTCCTTACGGTCAGAATCCGTTGGCACCAACGAGTTTGTGTTCAAAAGTACCCCTTGCGAAAGGCCACCCGCCTAACGCGACCAGCGGCCAGCATATTAGTGCAAAATCATAAAATTTACCCCTCACAAGCGGCCGCATTTTATTTGAATATGTATCCAGAACCAGTATTGTATTCATAACGGGTGTTAAGTAATCCGATTTCTGTTTCCTGATGTCAGGTTTTCGTTACTGAAAGAAGTGTTGAGTAAAGTACATTTACCACTAAGGTTAATATTATATCATTTACGCCTCACGAGAAGCCAAATTTATTCCATAAAAACCGAGAAAGACTCAAATTTTAATCCATACAAAAGGGTATGTACATGTAATCCAATTAGCCTTATTGCTGTGTTATCATAAGATATCCGGTTTAGTCACTCTGATAATTGTTAAGAATACAGTAGTAACAGCTGAGAAGTGGCAGTATCGATGTACAATACCAAAGTCAGCAGGAAAATGGTTTAATAGCCTTTATGGCTTCCCTTAGTAAGATGTTGAGCTTGTTCACTTTGGTAATCAGCGGCTATTACACCTGACAATAATTGTCAAAATTATGAATCCTAGCGGCCGCGAGGTCAGATCTGCGTGATGTTAATGGTACATATCGAAGCCGTTTTGGCTTCTCACCTAGTTTCAAGAAATGTATAAAAACAATAGGGTACCAGACTGCAACTAACGAATCACGTGACAAGATCACTTCCTTTAAAAACACACGGCAATTTGTTTAGATGCATACAAAATTGTTTTATCAGTATTGTAGTTGGCAACATGAATAACTTACTGCAAAAAGATCAACATGTCATGGAGGAAAATACAAATTCTCAGTTTAGAGGAGAACGTGAAAGTAATTCAACTGACGGGGGGGGGGTGTGTCATCGAGGATCCTTGCAGAAAACTAACATTGGGAAGACTCAGATAAACAATATCGTGAAAGATAATGAAACAATTCTGCAGAAGTGGAAAGGTGAAATGGACGGAGAAAGGAAGATTGTTTGAGCCAGGAGACGTTTGTATCCTGATTTGAAAGACAAGAAAAAGCAAATATATTTCAAAATGAGACAATATCAAGTGTCCTGTCATTAGCGGCGAATCAGCCGATGTTAATAATGAAGTTGTCGAAGATTGGGACAAAAGACTAAACGATATATGCAGAGGATATGACAGCAACGATATTTTTAATGTGATGAGACTGGTATGTTTTATAGACTATTACCAACAAAGTGACGTGATGTGAACTGTAACGTAATTATAAAGACAGTTTTAAAACTGTATCATTGGTTATTCATGCATTCTTTTGCAAATGATGACAAAGTTTGTTTTACATTTATTTCACATCATGCATGTGATTTTTTAATTAAAATATTAAATATTTAAAATTAAATGTACTTGTGACTTTTTTCATGTGTTTACTATTCGCATTTGTCATCCCCCTCTAGAAAGGCCACCCGCATTATAAGGCCACTTCCCTGCTGCATTAGGGGTGGCCTTATAAGAGGGGGACTACTGTATTAAAATTTGAACTATATATATATATATATATATATATATATATATATATATATATATATATATATATATATATATATATATATATATATATCATTATATGCCACATCCCTTCAGCTAAACATCTGAAAGAACAGTTAGATACTCTAGAGACCATTTCTACCATCAGACCAGGGCATAATCTAGATCACAGGCACTCAGTGTCCAAGATGAAAGATAGCACTTTCATGGGTTAGTGTGTTTACAAAAGAACATTTTCAAGTCTTGTTTCTTTAAAGGTTCACCCTGTGAGGCTTGTAGTATGGACTGTGATTACTTGATCTGATACTCGGTAGCCAACAAAGTGGATTAGTGCAAGCTCTTACCAATATGAATCACACAGCTTTTAAATACTGAATTACATATCTATAATTCAGCACAGGTGTCAACTTGCATGGCTTACCCATAATCTGTAACGGATTTTTCAATTTTTGTCAGTGTACGGCCATACAACTGTTTTGTACATGTTTTTCAGGGGGCCCCGAGTGGCCGAGTGGTCTAAAGCGCTCTCCGTTTCGGATAACTGCCATCTCACCTCTGTCTGCGTGGGTTCGAGTCCAAGGCTCGGCTAGCGTGGGTACGTGGGAAAGCCTGCCAGTAGCTTCTCGTGGGTCGGTGGTTCTTCCCTGGGTTTTTCAGGGTTCTTCCTCCACCATTAATACTGGCCGCCATGTATAGCCTATCGTGTGCTGAAAAATGGCGTTAAACACTACAACAACAACAACATGTTTTTCAGACATATTTATTTTTAAATATTATCCCCCCCCCATATTTTTTGTGTGCATCTGGGACTCTGGAAATAAATATTTTTTTGAACGAGAATTCAATAAGATCAGGGTGAGGGGCCATGAGTGGTTTAAAGCACTCTCCGCTACGGATCACTGTCATCTCACCTCTGTCTGCGCGAGTTCGAGTCTCGGATTCGGCTAATGTGTCTATGTGAGAAAGCTTGCCAGTAGCTTCTCGTGGGTCTGTGGTTCTTTCCAGGGTTTTCCCGGGTTCTTCCTCCAACATTAATACTCGCTGCAATGTATAGCCTATCGTGTGCTGAAAAATGGCGTTAAACCCTACAACAACAAGATCAGGGTGATCCGAAATACCCAATCAAATCATACTCAAAACTGTGCTTTTCCTTTGATAATGAAACAAGTTTCATTCCATGGTTCAACTCCTGTGTGCAAAGATCTTGTCGTTTATCGCTCTGAAATTTGATGCTCACTCGGATTTCTAATACTGTCTAATTAAATTTGTAATATGTTTTCTTATATGTGGACTATGACCCTACACCCCAACATAAATGTCCAGATATCCAAAATGGCATAACAAGGGTCAAAGGAAACTCGGACAAGTTGGAGGTGTAATCATAACCATTTTGAGTTAAAACAGGACTATCCAGCATACATTATTAATGCACACAATTTCAGCCAATCAAATTTTAGAATATATATAGAAGAAAAAAAAAAACACTGAACAACAATAAAAAGAAAAAATCATTCACCCATTACCAAATATAATGGAGTTATTTAACAAATAAAATGATGGATAACAGGGAATATCTGTTGCTCAGATAAGACATTTCCAGACTTAACATAATGGAGAATGTTCTGAATTTTCATCAGCTGAAATTGATAGCAAATTTGAAATATAAACTGATGAGGCAGAAGTAACAGATATGTGAGTGAAAACAAGATGAAAAGAAAAAAGTAATGAAGAACGAGAGGCTTAATGGATTATTAATTACAGAACCCATGACCCATGTCAATAATAATAATAATCTTTATTATCTGACTTTACTTAATGCTCATTTTGGTCAAGGGCCAATCTTCCATCACGAGGCCTTCTGCAAGTACCCGTGTGTGTGTGTGTGTGTATATATATATATATATATATATATATATAAAATGCACATTATTTTCAAGATGTATCTATAGGTCACACGGTACTAATGGTATGGAAAAATGTGAACCAGGATTGGTTAATAATGTAAGTTATGTTGTAGGAAAAAGAATTTTTTGAGAGCTTATCCTAGTTGTAAGTGAAAAAACAACAGAGACATTGTTTTATTGATGGAATTTCAGTCCTTTAACAGTCTTGACTTTGGAACACTCGTTACTAAAATTAGCACCTGACTCTTAGGTGTGGAATTAAAAGCAAATGTTTCAAACACATGCAGGTCCAGAAAATGCAGTGGCTCATATCCTTTCCTCTACACAGAAGCTGACATCCAGGTTTCATCTATACTGATAAGTATCGGTTTGATCATGAGCACTCAAATATTTTTGAATTTTTAATATCATGGTGTTTGCATAGGTTTACTATGGGAACTGAATTAGTACCGTGAGTCCTTTAGGCAACAAGTGCTATCAAAAACTAGATAATTAATCTACTGCTACAATAAAATATGAACAAGGCTTTACCAAGTACATACAAGATTCAAAATAAAGTGCCATTGGGAACGTATAAAACAGGTGAGTAGACGATATAACAGTGATTTAAAGAGTAATAGTACTGAATTAAACAAATCATGCAAATGACTGTTTCTGCAGATGCTGACAAAGAAGCTTTTTAAAGATGGAATTCATCAGTTTGACTGCAAGAGCAAAACTCTTTTAATAAAATTCTGAAATTGGTTTAGGTAAATATAAATTGTTGTTCGAAATGGATCTTAGCTAATACAAATGTATATTTTCAACAAACATAAAGTTCTATTTTTAAGATACACAGGAACTAATCCAAGTAAACCCTTTTGAAACTGAGTTCTCTGCTGAAATGGAAACCACTTTAGTCTTTTACAAAGATCTGTTGATGGTGTATCCAAATCAGGACCAAGAATAACTCTAGCTGCTCTTTTTTGAAATTTCAGAAATTATATTAGACAGAACAACCATATTCTAAGTATGGCATGATAAATGCATTGTAGAACATCTTGCTCTGTTCTTGAGGGAAAACAGATTATGTTCAAGAGATAAAACAGCAAGTTAACTTTTTTAATGACATTACCAACTTGCATTTTCCAGCACAAGATATTGTCCATCATAATGCCAAACAATTTTTCATTTTCAGATTGTTAAAAATAAAAGAACCTTCAAATTAGGCTAATTATGAGCTTTGATTGAAATGCAAACGAAGGTTGTGTTTTATTCAATGTGAATTCAAAATGAATTTCATGGGGTTCTATATGTGACTAATACTGGAAAGAATCACTCTTTAGCATTCTGCATGTGCATACATTCTTGCCTTTTATAATTTTAATGACAGCTTTGCCAAATCTCAACTTTACTGAAGGAAAAGGAAGC
Source organism: Sinohyriopsis cumingii (assembly GCA_028554795.2). Classification (NCBI taxonomy): domain Eukaryota; kingdom Metazoa; phylum Mollusca; class Bivalvia; order Unionida; family Unionidae; genus Sinohyriopsis; species Sinohyriopsis cumingii. The sequence goes on along the minus strand of CM068842.1, from coordinate 56,210,368 downwards.
AAAAAAGCCAAATAATTGTCAAGCACATTCTCTAACAATCTGCAACTTTTTGTCCACATGTCTAAGGGACAGATACACAGATAAAGCTATCACTGACCTGCAGTAAGTGATCCTTTTACATGTATGCACTTTGTCAAACATAATTGTCCTGGGATACTCTTAAAGCTATATTCATATGGCCAAAAAAAAGGGTTAGGTGATGATATTACGACACTGTGCTATGCTAAATGCATTCCTCTTAGTAAGACAGTTCTTTTATGTAAGAGTTACCTCTCTTACTGAATACACATACCAACATGAATTTTTAATGTCAAATGCATGTAAAGTGATCTTGAACTGTTGTATGCTACCAGTCTTAATATTAAATATAAGCATCATGGGTCAAAAGGGAAGAGCTGACACTGGAGGAAAAGAACATGATCATATATGCAGGACACAGAGCAGGTATAGCACTCCCTCTACATAACTCATGCTTTGATAACTTGCAAAGCCGCTTTTAATGCTGGGTAAGGTGGAAATTTGAATCAACACCATGAAATTCTCAACCTTTAAAAAGAAGCTTGTTAAAATTTTCTTTGTAAATGACATTCTTAGTACATAATAAATAACAATATTCAATGAAATTTCAATCAATGAATCTACTAGTGGCAGCACTTTATTAAATAAATACTAATTAAAAAAGCTTTGTTAAACAAAATTCAGGTTTCAGCCTATCCTTTAGTTTGGTTAAAAGTGTAGTCATCATAAATGCAATGTGCAATCTTGTATTCAAAAATGTGAATAATGTAAAATCTACAGTCACAGCTATGTATGAGGGCATTTCAGTGAGATCCTAATTAGGTGCCAACTGTGATATCTAACTTGCAGAAGTATTTGTTGTATTGTGGCACTGAATCAAAAACACATGTTTTTTATTACCACATTATGTATGTCTTTTGTTTCAATTCAAACAAACCGGATGTAATAAAAGAAAGTTAAAATGAATGCAAATCCTTTTGCCGTATGAGCTAGCAGTCTCAACCATGTGTTAGGTCAACTCATTTCAATTTATCAATTGAACAATATTGTAAATATTAGTAATACAACTAAACTACCTTAAATAAGCCTACTCATTCAAAATCTGATCAAAAACAGCAAGTCAACCAAGCAAATCAACTAACTGGTGAAAAATGTAAGTTTTGTTTCTAACTGGTTTGTAGCTGACTTAAAATTCATGAATTCGCATGTTTTCTATGAAAAGTTACAGTAATGTTTTGGCAACAATAAAATTATGACAAACAGAATGGTTATAACTTGTGCATTTGCTCCTATGTGCATGGATATGAGTATAATAATTTTTATATATGTACAAAATGTGCGGATAAATGTATTAAACATATTTTTCAACTTGAAAATAAAGTATTGCTTAAAACTATTGTTAAATGCATACTGAGAAATAGAGGGCATAAATTTAAAATATGAGAAACACACACACACACACACACACATATATATATATATATATACACACACACACAAATTTATGAATAGAGATAAAGTTCTATTAATATTTTTCTTATGTATAATGCACATTATTACACCAAAAGAAAGATTAAAAAAATATATATTACATGTATATCTTGATATATTATTGACGGATGTTCAATAATTCATATAATAAAAATTATGGTGTGCATAATTCTTATAATCAAGTATTTTATAAATAATTAATCATAATATAGTGAGAATTATTTTTAAAATGCCCTTTCATTTTTACAGAATTAGTAAACTTATTTTTATGATATTAGTTTATACTTTCATTATTTAAGTTATTCTGTAACTAATTAATTAACTGGTGACAGTATAAATTAATATCATCAAAGTAAGTCTACTAATTCTTTAAGAATATGTTACACTGCAAAAGTATGTCAACTTTTGGACCCAAATTGGTACACAATATAACTATGTCATTTTAATGACGATACATATATAGCCAGCTTAATCTTCTGAGGTGCTTCTTTGGCAATTGCTAGCACCAACCAACAGAATTTCAAACCATTTTGCCATCTTGGGAATGTGGTGCTAAGTATTTTCTTAACTTTTAATCTACTATTGTGTTTTCAGGTACAAGGACATGTGAAATTGTGAAAATTAATAGAAAAACAAATTTACATTGTTTGCTTTTGATGGATTATGAATTTTCTGAATAATTAAAAGTGGGATGGATTTGAATGTACAACCAGGGTGTATTTATCCCATATTACTGCACATCAGAATACAATGGGGATAAATGTTTTGTCATATTTTTTAAAAATTCACTTCTACAAATGCATGAATAACACATCATTTATTTAATTAAGGTATAATAAAAAATGATTTAAGTTTGGTCAACACAAATTTTCCCTTTTGCTTACGAGACAACTACAAATCTATAGCGAACCTAACGAAATCTTGAATCCGTGCTATTTTTAGATATGCTCCTAAGGTAATATATTGGGGTTTATTGGGGGGAAAGATTAACGAATAATAAATCCTAACATGTGGGATATTTATGGACAATGCATTTTTCAAAATACCTTATGCAATGTAAATTTCATAACCTTGTATTAAACAGCTTCAGTACCTTATTTGTCATTCTTATGTCCATGGCCTCAGTGATCGGAACATGACCAGATCATAAATATGACACTTCCATTCCAAGTTTTGCTGTCACATACAATCAAGTGGACTGATACGATAACAAGAATGCGTTAAAGAGTTTACTGTGATAAACCTACCCCAACAATTATCGCTGACAGCACCGTATCAATATTTTTTTCCCAAGGAAGAGTATCCTGTGTTCTTTTTTTTTTTGCGAAAAAAAATGAACAGCATGCAGGGCGAGATTCTTTCGTCTATTGGTCACAGGTCATGCTTTTCACACAGGTACTGTATTGACATTATGCAGTGCTGTGCATAAGTATTTAACGGAAATGAAAGTGAATAGCATAATACTTACACAACCATTCCATATGCTCCCTCTCCTATGTAGTTTAAGTTGGAGTAGCGAGGACCAACCTCGAAAATTTGCCCTCGTACTAAATCTTGATGCGGCCGTTTCGCTTCGGCGTCCATTTTGGATCAAATAGCTTTGATACTGCATAGTCACGTGTTCAGGTACCCTGACGTCATATTGCAACCTCCGTTTCATGTAACTAGGTCAAATCTAATAATAGCTTTACGCGTTTTCAGTGTTAACAATTTTAAGCGATATTGATAAAAATTAAACGCCTAATCGAATATAGGCATTAATCATCAAGCTCTTGCTAACATTTTGGGAAACATGTGACATAAACTAACCTCAAAATATTTTGATAAAAGCCTTAACAGATGAAAGAAAAGAACATAACAGATGTTAAAACTTCAATGAATTAGGGACACAAAGGTAGCATACATATTTTCGAGGTCATTCATACGAATAATGTTTGTCTTGAAGAAATGGCCGAGGAGGTCCGAATGACAAGGCGGGGAAGCTATCCGTTTTCGTTACGTATGAAGTGACGACACACAGCACCTGCTAACTGCTGACCCCAACGAGTGCACGTCCGCTTTCCATTTTCTTCTAACATAACTGGTAGTGCCATCAGTAATGTCAGAAGATAAATTAAAAAAAAAAATAGCGGAGATCTGCATATTGTTCTACGGAACTGCCAGAATATCAGGACTGTTGTGGACAAAGAGGTATAATAATGGTGCAGCCACCTGTTTTGTAAACCGACAGCTTCAAATTTTATAGCTGTCAGAGAAGATTAAAGCACAATATTATTTCAAAACAATGAAGTAATGCAGTATAGTATACAATATATTTGAAACTTTTGAACACGTTTTGAAAACTGTAGGTGTTTTTTTTTTTAAGTTGACAAAACATGCTTTGAATTAAGAACTCAACAGTAAACCTTTCCTAGGAAAAACCCAGCCAAATACAATCTGTTTTACTTTGGGCGTTTATAAAGTTTATAGCAACAAGTATCACGTGACCTAGGACTTGAGTCTGCTATGGTCATTGCCATATCGTCGGCTTTATTTGATGTGGGTAGAACTGTACAGTCCTTTCGTCCTAGCAGCAGGGAGGGTAAGCAGAACACTTGCTTCATAGTCCATTTATGAAAATAAAACTTCATTCGAAAAAAATGAAAATATAAAGTCAATATTACAAAACCGAAGCCTGTAATTAAAACCGAGAGTTTAATTGGGTTAGCTCATTTTGTTACTTCATCTTTGTCGTTCGTGTTTTTCTAAATTTTAATGCGTGTCTTTTGTTTACCTTTCAGACACTCATTTTTGGTCGCACCCTCCCTAGTGCTGTAGTGTGTGCGTAATTAAATCATTATTATATCAGTATAGGAATCTTGCACAGCTAGATTAGATCGAGAGCGACTAGAGTCTATTAAGAAATATATCCCTGTTTGTGATGCTGTCAAGCAACAACTACAAGCACGTCAGGAGTCTCAGGTGGAAATTGCAAATGGTACAGAACAGTTATTCAAACCAGTTATCGAACCAACCAAGAAAATCGTTACAGCCACTGAGGCTTCTCAAAAAGCACTTGAGAACATTGCCTGTTGATATTGCTGGCCGTCTTCCACCACCCTAGCATCCTCCTCAACCACAACCTGAAGTTCAACCTCCTTCAAAAGTTAAAACTAACATTATGGATAAATTTATGCCGGAAGGTATTGCCGATATCCTTGACCCAGATCAATTAATTAATATTGCCACATTTGGATAGAGACAAGTATGAAAAACCCGAATATGTTAAAACTTTAAAAGCTGCCGATTGGGTCAAGGATGTATATTGTATCGCCACTAATACTCCGCAGATCAGGTCTATCTATGGAAGATATTAATAATTTTACTATTTTTAAACAGTCAGTAAATGCGTATAATGAACAAGTAAGACAAAAAGGAGACAAAGAGAAGAAGAAATGAAGTTGCATCTTAAAGAAACTAAACAAAAACGATATTATGCTCAGCAACAAGTAAGAAAAAAGCAGACAAAACAACAAGTGAGGGAGAAGAAGAAACTGGAAGTGGTATTGGTTCAGGTACCGGGGGAGTGGCCATATTAATTCATGCCCCAATAACGTCCTTGCTGATGTTGAACGATTAGAAATTCTGATTGGCGAAAAACGAGCTGGTAATAATTCTCCAGAAATTGCTAATGAAGCAGCTGATATTTGACAACGATTATTTACAGGCGGTATCATGGATATTAATGTTTATCGGTCTCTTATTGATGAAATCGTTGATGATTATCAGTGATTGAGGGTATGTAATTAAATACAATGATTAAAATAAGATGATCGTACATAATTCTCAACTTAGATTTAGATTTGTCAGGGTGATAAATTTGCGTTAACCAACATACGAAGCATTTTACGGTGATCGACTCGGTTGTTCAGGGTCTGTTTAGAAGGATAGCCCCAAAAACAATACCGATTGCAAAGCAACTTAAAATGAAAGCTATTGACGTTGTTTGTGATAAAGGATTGGTGATGTTGCAAGTAAAGCATTCTCCGTAATCAAGGAAAGACTAGCACTGTTAATACGACAAAAACCACAGCCACTAAAATTACCCTGTACAGAAGTTATGCATGTAAATGTCAGCAAAATAGTGAATCAAGCTGCAAAGAAAAAAACTATCAGAGTTGGCTGGTGCACCCATATCAGAAAAAGAAGAAAAAATATAACTGCAAGTTTAATAGCAGGAAGTGATATTCATGTTAGATGATAACAATTATAATAAAATGTTCAAACGTGTATCTGATCCCGCATTCGACATGGATGCGTCAGTTTTCAAGGATGAATCGGTTCGTGATTATCAGTATTATTCTTATGACGTACGAGAGCCAAATCAGCGTGGTCGAATTGAGCTGCAAGTTCAGGATACAAGTAGATATTTCTTATCCGCTGAAGCATTTATTGAAGTAGAAGGTGAAATTCTGAAGACAGATAATACTGAATCTGGAGCTGATGTTAGAGTTGGTTTCGTTAATAATGGTATTATGGCGTTATTTAACAGTGCTACATACATCATTGACGGGGAAAAACATTTAAATATGTAAAAACAATGCCGATGTTGACACAATGATATTGGATCAAGGAAGATATTCCGACAATTATTCAAGATCAGCTGGTCGGTCAATGATGTTTGCCAAAGACATTTCTGACCACACTAATAACGTATTATAAGACGACCAAGAAAAGCCGCTGACGCTGATGTGTGGCCGGTGGTTTATGGTGTTAATCCAGAATTAAACTTAGGATCTGCAATGCGTCGATCAATGCTGAAAGATGGAAGTATAAGATATACATGAGCAATCCCACTGTCACATATCTTTGGATTTTGCAGAAATGTTAGGAAAGTTATTTTTGGAGCCGAGCGTACAGTTATGCTTGTAAGAAAGGCTACTGACGAAGATGCAATCTGGCGACCTATCGGTGATGCTGGTATAGTAATGCTGACAAAATGTTCGTTTTGGATGCCAACAGTGATACAATCAGTCACTAAAGAACAGCGGTTGTTCTCCTTTATGAACTCAGGTGGTAAATCAACATTATCATGGTTGACGGTGACAACAAATAGTGCTCAAAGTAACATTAATGGTTTATTCACATGGCAGATAGCATCACAACAAGGTGTTTCTGCACCGCGAAATATATTTGTTGCTTTCCAAGATGCTGCACGAGTAAACTCACAAACACACAGTGTAATGATATTTGACAAACTTGATATTAATGAAGTTACACTGAGAATAAATGGACATCAAGAACCCTCCGAAGATATATTATTGACTTTTGATCAAATTCATGTAGCACGTGCATATCTTCGTTTGATGACATTCATGGGACGTGATCAAAATGTTGATTACTGTCTACAAATATTCCAACTAGATTTTACAACGTTATATCCGATTTATTTCTTTTTGCTGGAACATCTGGATTTATTTAGACAATCTGTCGTTGATATACACTTTCGAGCTTGTGTGGCAAGAGGAGCTATAGCTAATTACAGAGCAATGGCTGTTAAACTCTCAGAAAAAAACAATGTTGCTTGAAGATGTTGGTGAACGAATGAGAGTTATTGATGCCCCAGTAGACTCCAGGTCAGATTAAAAAACTACAATCAGTATAAAAAAAAGAATTCTTGAACAAAAATAACACTAAAAAAGATCAGATCAGAGGTGGTCAAAATAAACTGTCACTGACTGAACGTCAACTCAAGCACTTCAATAACGCCAAACGATGAAATACCTGTGTTAAATCTGATCTTTCTGCGGATGCCATTAAAGACGTGATTAAAACAGGTGGTATATTTCCACTTCTTGCAGCTATACTAGTAATAATAGCCGCTGTTGCTCCAGCTGTTGCAAAACTTAGCTGCACTTGGTGCTCTTGGAACTGCTGTAAGAATAGCATTAAAGAAAGCAACAGAAAAGGGAATAAAGATTTCTAAAAAAAAGGGGAAAGGGCCTAAGGTTGCCAGAAACCCCTCATTGGTACGGAAAATGTCTGAGACTTCCAGGAACACTTCGCTGATTCTTTCTATGTCAAATTTTGATTTACTCGATGCTGATATAAAAGAATTAAATATAAAAACTTGATACGTGTTTTAATGAGTGATCAATTACCAAAGCAACCAATAATATTGAAACAGACATTATTAATCTCAATAAATGTCCGGTCCAGGTACTCATTGGGTGTCATGCGCAGTTGACGTACGTGGGATTGTTTATTTTGATTCTTATGAGTTGGCTCCACCAAAAGAATTTTTAAATTACGTAAAAACAATAAAAACTACAGTCTGGTATTCAACCTTACCAACAGAGACAATAACAGATCCGTTAATATGCGGGCATGAAGTAATTGCTGTACTCGACGCTGTGTCACAATCAACAATAGCACCTCATAAAGTCGTGCACGAGTATACAAGCAGACAGTATAACCGTACACCGTCGTTTTAAAATGATCTTAAAGTATAATGATAGATATTTACGGAAGATCTTCTCTGAGTAAGACTCGGGGCAAACGTCAAGGCGACTTATCTAAATATGCAACTCTTGACGTGGTCAAGGATGAATTCGCTAATCATTTAAGTTTGCTAATGTGGACCAATCTGAAGTTCTTTTTCAAGATAAACAATGACGATTAAAGAAGAGTAATACCCCTTTTAACAGATATTATTCTGCGGGATCCAGATGCAGCAGAAGATAACTTAGAGGTGCTTACTAAAAACAGTAAAATTAAAAACTCGGAGGACTCAGTTCTATCAATCGTCGGAGAAATTGCTGGACGTATCAGAAGAATTGGAGATATTATGTATGGCGATCTCAATATGAGTAAAAATACAATTATTAATGTGAGAGAACCAAAAGTAGATGATATGGTAACCAAAACATATGCAGACAGCAGCAACAACATGGTCAGAACTGAGATCAATGATCGTTTATTAACCGCAGGTGATACAATGACATGTTCTCTCAATATGACTAATAATAAAATTACTGGTCCTGGAGAACCATAATCAAGTGATGACGCTGCAACGAAGAAATATGTCGATGATAGAAACATAACGATGATGAACTCGTTAATTACAATCGATGATGTAATGACCGCATTTAGATTTGAATATTCTAATCATGTACAAACGTTTTTTAAATTTTCGTAGAAACATAAATAGAGCCATTAACGATTTTTTGGGAAGTCCAGCGGTTATTGATATTAAGCTGTCTGGCACAAAAAGAATTACCGACTGTAGTATATACGGTAGCATCTGGATCAACATTATGGTCACCATTTAATAAATCAAGTAAACATCGCGCTGAGGTTACCGCGTTATATAGATTCTCAGTACTTGGTGCTGCGACATTCACGATATCCACCACAATACCACGGCGTTATCCAATTAACGAGTATAATGGATATACGTTAGTTATATTGGATCAAAACAACGAGGGAACATTCGTAGTGGAACCCGAAGAAAAATGCAACGCCGTGTTGTATTATTGGTGTCTTTAATTAGTTGCTAAACTAGCACCTGCTTAAAATAGTATGAGCTCCCCAATCAACGTTTAACATTATAGATACAGCCAAGTATGTGAGTGGCAAACAAAACTGAAAAATATCGTCGACGAGAATACAGCAGTAGTAAAAAATATCGAAGACGTGTAGTTGCCGTTGACATAATTTTGTATTCGGCGTCCGCTGTTATCGCTGAAACAGGCGTATTGCTATCAACAATAACAATGACATCTCCAGCAGTTATAACAATTTGTGTTTCGGCTGCAACAACAATTGCTGAAGTTATTAATATCATCGCAAAAAATATCTACGTTTGCAAATACAAAACTACATGAGTATATAATAAAGTTGCATACAGCGACGCTAGCATACTCCAAATTATCATCGTTGATATCATCAGGCCTTAGCGATGGAATAATATCAGAGAATAATATCAGATACTGAGTTCACGGAGATGATTAAGATTTACAAAGAAGTAATGACTGTGATAGAAATCACGCCCGATTTAAATAATAATAATAATAATAATAATAATAATAATGTCAACGCCGAACGAGTTACTAATGCAGATTGTCATTAATATGACTCCGTTAAAACTACGATGATATCAGTAAGCTGAACCAATCCTGAATTTAGCGTCAACTTTACAACTGCAATTCCAGCGAAAGAAATAGCACTAGCACAATTACGAGTATGTCATAGTTGGCCAAATATTATCTAATTCATTCGGTGGATAACCAGCAAATAATTCTTTGGTATTTTTGCATAAAAATAAACTCGATGGAAGTCCCTATTGGCCAATTGTTGGAATTTCCACGGGCAGTTATCAAATAGAACAAATCATGAAGTATGCTGTAGATATACAGTGTACATCAATCATCAATCCGAAGCGTGTTAGGATGGCTTGATATACCACCTGTTTATCAAGGACCACCAGAACCCAAGGATAAGAAAATATTTGTAAAACTTCAGAGTATCGAAAAACTCATCCATAGAACATAGCAGATATATCTTATTATATTACTAGGTTTGATGGCACAAGACATCCTAGGTTATTATATCATGACGATATATCTAACGCAGACGAGGAGATTAAATGTTTCATCGACGAAAAAAAAAAAAATTCCGACGTCATGAAGTCTGAACATGAACAAGTAAGTAATAAATTACAAAATTTATTTTCCAGTGTCGCACAATTTTACAACGATGATATAAAGCAACAGATCATTGAGTTAATACAACATCTAAAGCAGGTTGCATCAGACCTCGAGTTTGTCAATAAACAGATCGTTGTATTTGTGACTGGGGTGATAATGTAACGTATCAAATTACTCCATACCCAAAAGTAAAACCATTTAAACAGTTTTTTCTAAGACACTACGCGATCACAGAAGAATAATTACCAAATTTCACAGTATCAGGATTTAATACCGACGAATTAAAAAATTCAATCAAAGACGTCATCAATAAAAACTTTCCAGAAATATTAACCACATGGAACAAAAAATAGCCCCACCATCAAATATTCTCAAACATAACATATGGTGGACGCTGCCATATTTCACCGGGAATTGTTAATATAACATCAATAATCGCAGTCAATCTTGTATGTGATGCAAATGATGGCAGCTATCAAATCGATCTTGAAAAATCCAATCAGGCACAACAATGATATATTTTATATACATTTACACCTCCGGTAACTCCTGTATATTTGATTGTACAAGAACCTATTATTCCGGTCTATCTGCGATGTCATAATCCGCTATCATCAAGGATACATTTCAAACTTACTGACCAATCTGGACTTTTACCTGATGTACAAAATAAAACTCGGAATATAAATCTGTATGTAAGATAATAGATCTTCACTTTAGTGATTGATTTTAAACCCTGGTTCATAATCAGGGGAAATAAAATATATATAACAATTTTTTTTAATACTGATTCTCGCTAAGAGTTAGGTATATAATATTCAAAATAACGAAAATCAGTCAGATTTTATAATTTGTGGGGTAGAGTATTACTCAAAATAGCGAAAACTAGTTACATTTTATAATTTGATGAGTATATTACCCAGTCAAATCAGATGAAACAATTTTATCACATTGATGGATATATTACCCATAATTTTTCAGATTATTAGTCAATTTCATTAACAAAATTATGTTCAATAATTTTATTATTGATTTTATCGTTATTAATATTGTTTTAGATTATCGAACATTTTCATCAAATTGATGAGTATATATTACCCAAATTAAATCAGATTATTAAACGATTTCATCAAATTTATGGGCTAAATAAAAACTCAAAACTAATAAATAATCTCATCGAAAAGAGAAAAAAATAAAATAAATTGCATAATAATAATAATTTCATCCTTGAATTTCTAAAGAAACATGTAAAGAAATATAACAGAATTTTTTTTATACTGATTCTCGTCCAGATTTTAGGTAAATGATTCTTCAAATCATGAAAATTGGTCAGATTTTATTATTTGATGGGATGAATGGTACTGTAAAGAACGAAAATTAGTTAGATTTTATAATTTGTTGGGGTATATGTTACTAAAAATCATGAAAATCAGTCAGATTTTATAATTTAATGAGGTGAATGATACTTAAAATAATAAAAAATCTCATCGAAAACAGAAAATTACATAAAAATATTATCAGAATAAATATTATTATCAGAATAAATATAATATTGTTCTTCACTTATTCTCAAATTTGATAGGGTGAATGGTAATTAAAATCACGAAAATCAGTCAGATTTTATAATTTGATGGGATAAATGGTACCTAAGGTAATAATTATAGAACTGATTTTATAATTTCATGGGATAAAGGATAGCCAAAGTAATAATTATAGGACTGGTTTTATAATTTCATGGGATAAAGGATAGCCAAAGTAATAATTATAGGACTGGTTTTATAATTTCATGGGATAAAGAATACCTAAAGTAATAATTATAGGACTGATTTTATAATTTGATGGGGTATATGGTACTTAAAATAATAATAATCAGGCTGAATGAGAATAAAGATTATTATCAGAAATAAATCTTAAGGTCCTTTCACAATGAGTTACACCACACAAAGTTGAAACGCTCGCTGCCATAACTTTTAATTTCACAATTACTGACACTGCTTTCATTTTTACCATCAGACATAAACTTTCTCAACTGCTTCACACGTTTGTTAATTTTTTGTTTCGTATTCGTTAGCTAATTCTGATCTAATTTTTTCAAATGTGCATGAAAGTGAGACGAATTGTTCAACTTCTGTATCTTTTTAATAGCTTGTTGAATGAGCTTAATGAGCCTATACTCTGCTGGTAGTGTATATCTATCTTCAAATTTTCGCTGTTATAATGATTCAAAATCACAAATATTTTTGTCTTTATTCAGTTCATTAGATATTTTTATTTTGTCATGTTTTAATTTTTTAATTGCCGAAATAATACCATTAAAATTTTCGTAGTTCATTATATTATAAATATATATTTAAAATAAAAAATTGTTACATATTATATTACTAAATATTATTATTACATTACAACTTAACTATAGTAGCATACTTACAGCATATTATTACAATCTTAGTTCTAAGGAAGGCACGGCAAATATCAAGCTATTTACAGCATTATATTATATACAATCTTAGTTCAAAGAACCGCACAACTCTCATGTCAACTTCTAGATTGCCACACGACATTCTAGCAGGATCAGAGGATACATATATAATCTTAGTTCTAAGGACGGTACAAGATTAACTTAATTCTAATGACGGCACGCACAACTTCGTTTTTCCTCTAACCCCAACACCACATTTCAGACACGGTATTTGTCCTAAACTATCTCTTCGAACACTTTGTAGATGAAGTCCACATAATTTGTTTACGCAGGCTTAGTTACAGGGAGTTGTAGAACCTATCATTAGACAACTGCACTTATTCTTTGTTTTAATATATATATATATATATATATATATATATATATATATATATATATATATATATATATATATATATATATATATATATATATATATATATATAAATGCGTCTTAATTATAATATGGAGTTTGAAAGATTATCCGCAATTAAACCTTCTAAATCTAGATTAGATCTTGATAGAAGAACCCCTGACTGTCGAAGACGAGCTTTAGCTAGCCCAGCAAATAATAATTTAATTAAAATTATTCATGATGCTAGGGAAGAGTTTCGCATAGATGGCGCAACTCATGTGTGGGTAACATTTAGAATCATGCCCAATAACAAAGTCATCGATGCTACAATGAACGACCAGCGAGCGTATACGATTATGAATTATCTCAACAATCAAAGATATTTTTTCAGAGTAAAATTTATTAAGGAAGTAGATGATACTTGCATTATTAGTGACAAACGTGACCCTGTTCGACTACACCACGGCGTTGGAGATACTGTAAAATTAAATTAAAATTGCAAACAAGGAATGTTGACTGGTATTGACTAACCGTATTATGAAAATTCGTATCCTGCGACTGCATTTTTGTTATGCAATATATCCGCTAAATGATAAAACCCAGCATTCACGATCTAAAACCAATGAAATTTTCGAAAATAAATTGTGTAGCCGAACAAGTAATGGAACAGATTCCAAATGCGATACGTGGAAATGGTTTAACGGATCGAAGACGTAAAAAAATAAACTGACTGAATCAGTCAAGGATAAAAGAGCTACAGTAAATGATGATGATGAATTAGGAAATAAATTTAAATTCCCAATAATAGTAAAAACAATATCAGGAGAGATTTTGTACGAATCGAAATATCAATCGAAAGGAGCTCCAATAAATAGTATTGATCATAATGAGCATGCGTGGACATCTGCGGTGGCAATATTTCCCGAAATCGAACTGTTAAATTTTATAACGGTGATATATCTAATTTTATTAACGAAATAAATAAGAATGATCCTTTATCAGTATGGTTATTTCAGAGTTCCGAAGAAAATCACAACGAATTAATAAAACCTAATGGAAGCATCTGCATCAAAGAAAATAAGTTTGATCAGTTTGCAAGACCTAATGGTGAGATTTATCGAACAGGATTAATTACAGATGAAGCTGAACTAGATTTTAATCTTTCTGATACAACGAAGAGAAACATATTTATAAGTAGAGAAACAGTTTTCTTGCCAAATGGAACTAAATTACGTACAATTATGAGTTATATTGATGGTGAGTCACCGCAGTTTACTCATTTAAGATCTTCAATGCTCGCGTATGTTTCGATAAATTTAGTATCGATGATAAACAGATTTATTGATAACGCGGTTCGAGTCGCTACGGATTCAGTTTATATATTATGTTAGAACAATTGCATATGGGCGCTTATGCATCATGGGGCGAATGGAGAATAAAACAAGAAAATATACTTTTAGTTATTCTGAATCTGTCGACGTTGAAATCAAAATTATTTATTACGAAAAAAATATCGGTATCTGATCCTGCAACTAGACATAAAACAGTTTATCTGGTTAAACAACCTGTGCGATTGAATTATTTCTTCAGAGTTCTTCAAACTCTGTTGATATAATTGTGTTAACACCTACACATAGACTCGCCAGAGAAATGAACGACACGATGAGTTAAATCTCATCCTTATCACAGCTTCTTTCGATGGAAGGGAGATGCATGGACTTCTGAACGAATTGGTGAAATATATATTCCAAGGATTATTATTTTGGATGAAATATGTACAGTGCCGCTAGAAACACTAAAAATATTTCTTGATTGGTTGTTGACAAAAAATACTGTTGTAATAATATGCAGTAATCATGGTCAACCACCACTATTTGTTGGATAATGTCCACACGAATGGTTAAAGATTTTTGTTGATTATTATAAGGAAATAAATGATGATCATACAGTACTTGATCCAGATTAAGAAATAAAAAACTTAATCAGACTAAAACCAAATGAAATTCAGTGTGAAATAATGCATGAGATAATTTCAGAAATTCCTATTAATTTTTGTAATTTATGGAGACCAGATGATTTGATAGTTGCAAGTAGAAAGGAAGTTCGTGATACACTTCAACAACAATTATTTTTGTTACATAAAGAAGCATTTTCAAATCCACCTGTACCATTGTGTTATCGACCAGCAGATACGCGACGACAAAATATTCAAGTTGATATACAGGATCGTCAAAGAAACAAAATCTTGTGTTAAATGATATTGTTTTAGTTCCTGTCAGTGTTGTTGAGAGCGTGTTAACGCCTGGTGGAGTCAGGGACAAAAGTCCGCGGACTCTAGAATATGCTATAACTATTCACTCGTCGCAAGGATTAACTATTTCTGACACTAATATATGGATTGTTGATGATAGTATCGAATGTTTAAATTTAGTTCATCTCGCAGTGTCCCGAGTCAGAAGAATATTTCAGCTGCGGAGGGTTATCGTACACTAGACAGAAAATAATAATCAAACTCAGGAAATCAGCGATGATGTAGTAAAAAAAATTGGTTAGTTATAAATAGTGTGATAACAAAAAATAAGCGCGACCTTAATCTCGATGTTGAATTTATCATGACGCTGAAACAACAGCAAAATAATCATCGTGCAAGCTGTAACACGGTAATGTTGTGGCAGTATACAAATAATAATCCAAGAAATTTACCGTAGATAGAATTAATATTACTTTTGGTCATTCATGCGAAAATGTGATGCTCACCTCTCTTAAATCTAATCGGCGTCGAGATGCTAGTTTACAATAGTGAACGCGGCGGCAATTGTGTCTTCAGGAATTACTTGTAATTGTTCACGTACAAATCCACGTTGAGGAGCAGTTGAATATAGTTTGTAGATTGTAGGTCTACCCGTAGATCTTACCACGCTAGACATTGTATGTGTCGTAATACTCCAAATATGATTAGTCTCTTTTTTTACCACCTTCAAGTTCACCGGGTTCACATAGATACCTGACAGTCACATTACCTAGCACTGGTTGTTTTGAAAAGGAGTCATATCGTTGTATTGGTATATGTTTTTTTTCCTAATTGCATCAATGGATTTCATAGAAATTGCAATAGTAATTTCATTTTTTAACGCAGCTATCACAATTAGTAATCTTGCAACCCATTCGCGAGATCTCATAGCTTTCTGAATTATTTCCTTCCCATATTGATATCCAAATAACCACTCAGCAAGTGTTCGATTAAATCGTTCAAGAATTGCCTGATTGTCTAATTTTGACATTATATTTTTTCATCAGAGATGATACTGCACCAAGAAATTCCTTGCCAGGATCAACCTGTAGTAACTAGGGCCATTGCAAAGGTCCTCGTTGATAAATTCGTTCAAAAGTAGATACAACTTCAGCTGCTGTTTTAGTTTATAGTGGTTCTGCTTCTTTATATCTACTTGGAACGTCAACGACAGTTAACGCGCATTTGTATTTTATTAGTATCGAGTCGTAAAAACAAAATATCTCCTTGATGAACTTTATTAGGAGTGCTGACATCAAAATGTGCGTACTGAATTTGTTTAGGTGGTGGTAAATAAATTTGCCATATTGCCTGTCGTGCTGACCATTTTGCAGCAACATAACGTGTAACATTTGCTGATCAGCAAGTTTACTAATTGTTGCTCTACCCCTCCAATATCCTCTACGGCTATAATAAATCGATTCCATTATAATAATAATAATAATAATAATCGGTTGATTAATTACCGGCCCCAAGTACTAGTTTGCCTTTCATCGCAGATCTTACCAACCAATTAGCTAATGATTTTCTGAGAGTTTTATTTTTTTTTATGGAATTTAACGAGTGAATCAATTTCACATCTGCCATATGACGTTGTTGTAGATTTTGATTTTTATACTCTATATCATGAACGTGACATGCTTTATCAATTGCATTTATTTGATACTCTCCAGGTCTTGGCTGATCTCACCCGTCAAGTCGGATATCAAGATGAGTTCCAGGACCACATTAGTTTTATCCGGGAAGATGTTTTTCTCCTGGATACTTAACCCATGGAGCTCCTGGTAATTTTCCTTATGAATCAG
The DNA here is from genome assembly GCA_028554795.2 of Sinohyriopsis cumingii. NCBI lineage: Eukaryota > Metazoa > Mollusca > Bivalvia > Unionida > Unionidae > Sinohyriopsis > Sinohyriopsis cumingii. Next base: position 56,193,264 of record CM068842.1, on the reverse strand, counting down.
TAATATCACCACCTGTTTTCGTACGAGACGAAATAAATATATATTTTTATACCACATTTTACACATTTACCTAAGTGCACGCTTTTTATTTTCTGTTATTATTGTTGTTAATCCATTGGTGGGGGTGAATGCTCTGCATCGAACGCAATATAAATCCATATTTTTTTATTATATTTGTACAACACTGATGTCATTCATTTCTCAGCGACACGAAAGCAAGAGCGAGTAAAACATTTCAGTGTTATGTATATTTAATTTAATTTATATCTGATTTATTTGTTTGTAAGTTTTACAATCTTTTTATTTTTTAATTTCATTATATGTCAAAATAATGTCGTTTTGTTTACTAGGAATTTGATATTTTCCAGAAAATTCAGTTTGACCTGAATCTTTTCATCAATACCTAATATTAGAAACACTGTTTCTGATTTTGACTTAGTTCTTGGCCTTGATTGGGGATCAAGTAAACAACTTCTTTTTTTATTATTCATTTTTAATGTGTGGTTATAATCGTGAAATCGAGGCTATATTGGATACGTGACCATAGGCTTGTAAATAGCTTTTGTGAAGCAAACAACTTATTTTATATTTTATTCTTGGAGTAAATTGATTGGTTTTCGTCAGGGCCATGTTTTGAGTACATGATGTAAACATGATCATGTGACACTCATACGGGCACCCATTCTGCGCATCAAAATTACTGTATAACCATTGTTTTAGTGAAATAATCTCAGCTGGGCTTTTACACTGGAAAGTGTCTATTGTTTTAGTTGGAGTTATAATTTTTATTCGAACTATTTGGATTCTAAAAGATTAATTCGTTTCTCTGGAAATATTTTGAGTGCTCATGCAGAATTCTGGAACAAAGAAATTTCATTAATTCAAACACCGGATTATTTCTTGTGTTTATACAAAGGAACTGTAAACTTCAACACAATACAGGATACAGCATACGTCATCGCCTTCCATCTTGGATTCCTCGTCGGGACTCGAACTTGAAATCATTAGAACATTATTAGGACTTCTAAAATGTTATTCGTAGATAATTCTTGGATTATTTTAGGATTTGATTCAGGGAAATAAATTATTTGTTAAATTTTTCAAAGCTTGTTGTTTTCACTCTTTCTTGTGTTGCTGTTTATTCGAGCCTAAACACGTCACATAAGATCAACATTACCAAATTCCATCAGAATGATAATAATAGGTCCATCCTGATCATGTAAAACACACTTGCTGCTTAATTTAATAATGAGATGGCTTAAGGTGGATAAGTTATATTTAGTGGGACCATCCATAGATGATCAGAGATGCTATGATGTGCTTAAAGATTTTAATGAAAATGCAAAGTTGTTTGTCGAGGATGGTAATGATATTATTGATTTTGTCACCGATATTGATGAAGCCCCATCTGAAGATGACCTCGATGGATTTATTAATAATCTCGAAGTATACGATAATGTAATGTTGGACGAACAATCAAATCCAGCTCGGATATTTTATTATTAGGACTTCTAAAATTTTATTCATGGATTATTCTTGGATTATTTTAGGATTTGATTCTTAAAACAGTAAGTTTTCTTTTTCATAGTTACAGTATTTTTCCAGGGAAATAAATTATTTATTAAATTTTTCAAAGCTTGTTTTTTCACTCTTTCTTGTGTTACTGTTTATTCGAACCTAAATGCGTAACATAAGATCAGCATTACCGAATTCCATCAGAATGATAATAATAGATCCATCCGGATCGGGTAAAACACAATTACTGCTTAATTTAATAATGAGATGACTTACGTTGGATAAGTTATATTTAGTGGGACCATCCATAGATGATCAGAGTTGCTACGATGTGCTTAAAGATTGAAATGAAAATGCAAAATTGCTGGACGAGGATCGTGATATTATTGATTTTATCACCAATATTAATGACCTCGATGAATTTATTAATAATCTCGTAGTATATGATGATGTAATGCTGGACAAACAATCAAATCTAGCTCTGATATTTTCTCGAGGCAGACATAAAAACACCGATGTGATTTATGTTACTCAGCGATAAACACAAATACCTAAAGTGATCCGAGATAATTGTAATATTTTAGTTGTGTTTAATGGAGTCGATACACATACGAAACATTCATCAGACTTGGTGTAGTGGGGACATGGACATGATTAAGTGCAAAAACTTCTTTTCAAAAGCACAATCTACCCCACATGGATTTATAACAATGAATTTACAAGATCCTCTGTCGCGATAGCGTGTAGGTCTTGAGAAAATCTTTGGTCGAGAGATTGATAGAATAATGATTTAATTACTCACACACTACAGCAGCAGAGAAGGTGCGACCGCAAATGAGTGTCCGACGAGTAAACAAAAACGCAATAAAATTTAGAAAAACACGAACGACAAAAATGAGGTAACAAATAAAGCTAACCAAATTAGAGAAACTCTCGGTTTTGGTTAGAGGCTTCGGTTAAGCTTATATTGTTAAAAAAAATTTGTATGAAATTTTCTTTTTCGTAAATGGACTTTAAAGCAATTGGTCTGTTTACCCTCTCTGCTGCTGTCCTTCTGGTACAGTTAAAAAAAAGTTAAGCAATTTTTTTTTGAATTGTCATTCTTTGTTTTCTTTTGAATAATTTTGTTTTTCAATTTTTTATACTTTTGTGGAAATGTTAAAGTTAATTTCTAAAGTAATAATTTTTGACATTTCTGAGTATTTAAAAAAAAATGTATGTCATCTTTTCAAGGTTATTTTTAAAAGATATTTTTTGGCATTCAGCTTTTTGCAAACAATATATATAATACATTTTTTAAAACTATATTTTGTTAAATTAATGGAAATTTTAAAATGAATTTTAGTTATATGGGAATTCTCATGCAAATGAAATAAAATTTGGGTTTTGGACGGTCCAGTTAATGAAAACTTTCTATTGGTGGGTGCTCTTCCTATTATTTTTTTATTGTCATGGGGGGGGGGTGTAATAAGGATTATAATTAATATTGGAGGTTTAAGGGGTAATTAAATGTTAAACATAAAGTTAGACTGATGCACATAATAACTGTAAAAATGATCTGTAAGTAAAATGGCTTTAACTTGTAACTATATATTTGTACTCTTAGTTTAATTTGTCATCATGGCTATTTGCTGATGTATTTACTCAATCATTTAAATATATCTCTTTGAATGTAATGGTGTGAGTCTTGCACACACACATGCATATATATATTTACTCTTATACATATCATGTGTTAACTCCTTCCTGTATCAAATAATGAATCTTTTTATATAAAGTTAATGGTTTACCTCTAATGGTAACACACACATCATCACACTTCGTTTTGTTAATTTTAGTATTTTCAATCAAAATGTAATTAAGTTTTGGTTTTAAACCAATATCTTCATTATCATTTCACAAGCATCATTAAATTTCCCCAAAAACTTTTTTATTGTTGGTAGTTTATAAATAGTGTTCTCCTGGATAATCAGATGTGTGATGCCATTAACATTTTTCTTACATAATTGAGCTCTAAGATACATCATTAGTTGTATATATGGTGCCATCTAACTCTTATAATCCAATTAAAATAAATGCCAAACCTACTTCTAAATATATTTTGTACGTTGCGACGGAGGAGGATATCATTTGTTTTAATCACTAAATTAGGAACCAATTTGTCACAATTTATAAAATAAAATTTTAAATCTTCTATTAATTTATATTGACAATCAGGAATCCATTATTTTGTTTTACTTGTAATGTTTCTGGAGCTAATTGATTGAATTTTGTGCATCCTTTAAATTTTCAGTGTATTCTAGATCATGTTTAGAGATGCAACCTTTTTTGTAATCAGATGGTATACCATTAACATCAGCCAATTTAATTTCATTTTCAGTTATCACCTTGCCAGCAGCAGACGTAGATAACAGGAAATGACGTATGACTACACAGATATTCATTAAATGGATAAATAATGTATAATGTGTACAAACAGATAAGTCGGCAGGAGAGACAAATCATCATGTTCTTCGACAATGCTACACCATACAGATCCGATCTACATCCGAGTCATGTGATTTTGAATTTGTATCGCGGTTTCACGAAAGCAAATAGGCTGATGATGAAAGCGATGAATATGATGATGGAGATCATGATGAGAATGTATGGTCTGAGCCACCTGGCAGTGATATGACATACCCAGAAATTTTAGAACTTATAAAAGAGATTAATAATGTTTGCGATTGCTAAGGATGACCATTATTTGACTACGGCACAAGAAATGGAGTGAAGTGAATAGCACATGCAATATTTATTAAAGAAAGATCTAATAAACAAAAGACAAGGCTCCATGCCTTCTTCAAGCTAGGTTCTTGAACTGTGAACATTATGTCTTATACAGAGTATCATTCATAATTCCAAAAGACTTATAGTCAAGTTACAAAAGTTCTGTATCTCATTTCTCAGATGTTCCATGTGATGAGGACAATATCTCCATGTGGAGCAACTATTTATTCATGTGACAGGATACGATTTTTGGTAGGAACATATATTAGGATACAGTTTTCGGAAGGAACGTATATTTTTCAGCTAATTCTTCATCAAGTGCGTGTATTTAAAATAATTATAAAAATACCTTTCTTAATTTTGGGCACTTTTACACACACAAAGACAGATGTTCACATAACCTCTCTCTCTCTCGTCACTTAAGCGCTCAGAAAGTCATCCTTTTCAAATCTAAAAATACTTCAGTAAACTGAAATTGTCTCTAAACTAAACAAAAATATTGGATCCCAAAGGTTTTCGGTTTTGAGAGGTTTCACTTTGTTTGCCCAATTGTAATAAAACTTGCTGGTTTTTGCTATTTTCTAATATTTCTTTTAAGTCCTTATGGTTTTTCCATTTTCATTTTTTATGCTGACATTTAGTGTTAATTCAATTAATAAACTAAATGTCAGCAAATAAAATGAAAATGGAAAATAATAAATTTTCATTTTTGCTTTTCCATCTTTTAGGCCGATATTTAATGCTAATTCAATAGATGCACTAAATATCAGCATAAAAGATGAAAATAGAAAAATGATTTTCACAGTGTGACTTGCGAATCCTCATGGAATTTGTGCATCACTTTTGCTCTTTAGCTTGTATTTAAATGCATTCCGAGTTACTCGTTTGTGAGATCTTACAAAATATTCCACTAGATTTGTATACATTTAGTGAGATCAGACTTGCATTTATGTTTGTCTTATTTTAATAAAATGTATAATAAAGACTAATATGATTGCTATTGACATATGATCTCTACATCTACAAATTATTATAAACACAATGCAAGGTATGGACTTTGGTTCAAACTTTCTGCATCACAAGTCAATATATTCAATTTAAATGCATTATTCTGTGAGAAACTGAACTGAATCATTGAGACTGAAATAATTCTTCACTGTGAAATATCAGAGGTAATTACATTTGCTGAATGTCTAGTTACATGTGTAAATTCATCAGTATTGTATGAATGGCGAACAACTTTCCAACCTGTAGCAGAGATATTATAACTGCTTCTGTCCCTTTAAAGTGAAAGCCTGCCTGAAAGTGAGAGAAAAGAAAGTGTCACAATGTGACTGTTCAATAATAAAGAAGACTTCCAGGATTGCCAGTGAAAATCATATGTAACTGATCTTTTAGACAAAGGAGAGCTGTTAAATGTGGACAGAAGATATTTATTTGTGTCCTCAAGTCTATTCTCTCTGCTTTGAGGAAAATTACACTGCAGCTGCTAAAATCATAAACAGAACTTCTACAAGCAATGTTATGTTGGAGTTCTTGAGGATTCCGCAAGCAATGTTATGCTGGAGTTCTTGAGGGTTCTAGAAGCAACATTATGGTGGAGTTCTTGAGGGTTTCTAGAAGCAGCATTACACTGGAGTTCTTAAGGGCTCTACAAGCAATGTTATGTTGGAGTTCTTGAGGGCTTCTAGAAGCAGCATTATGTTGGAGTTCTTAAATGGTTTTACAAGCAATGTTATGCTGGAGTTCTTGAGGGTTCTAGAAGCAATGTTATGTTGTTGTTCTTGAAGGCTCTACAAGCACTGTTATACTGGTTTTAGGGTTCTTGAAGCAATGTTATGTTGGAGTTCTTGAGAGTTTTACAAGCAATGTTATGTTGGAGTTCTTGAGGGTGACTGATGTTTGAGGTTTGTTTTTGTGTTATGAAAGTTCACTACATCTGTAGGAATGGGCTCAAGTCAGTCTTAGATCACTGATCTAAAGAAATTGCCCCAGCAGTTAAAATAGTAGCCTGGGTGAGTATAATGCCATCATATTATGTCCAGTTTTTGTTGCTGAGTGGTTCTGTATAAGAGTCACTAATGTTTTGTGTTCTATATATAGTAAAAGTGGTCATATTAAGAAGTGGTTAGCATTATTTGTACGAATCTGAGTGGATTTTAAGCTTGCGTGCTTTATTCAATTTTCTGAAACGTTTTAAGAGGGTAATGGATAGCAGTAATCTTCAGGTTTTCCTAATTTTATAAGTGGAAGTTATAACTGACGACCAAACATTACACTTTGTACAAAACTGAAAGACCTACATGCCATGATGCTTTGAATAAAATTTGGTAAAATTCTCTTTTTATGCCATGTCAATTGTTGGATTATTTAGTAAATGATAGGGAACAAATATAACAATGCCAGCTCAGTCAATACATAATTTATTTTCAAATGATGCCCCATTTTTCCTCAAATGCTGTACAGATCTTGGCACAAGTGAGAGCTGCTGACAAAGGGTAATTGCTTATAGACACAGCCTGCTCTGTGTAGTCTGTGTCCACCTGCAACAAGAAAAGGTAAATGTTTTATAGACAGTCTGTTCTGTGTAGTGTGTCCATACGCAACAAGAAAAGGCAAATGTTTATAAGAGTCTGTTCTGTGTAGTGTGTCCACCTGCAACAAGAAAAGGTAAATGTTTACAGACAGTCTGTCCGTGTAGTGTGTCCACCTGCAACAAGAAAAGGTAAATGTTTATAGATAGTCTGTTCTGTGTAGTGTGTCCACCTGAAACAAGAAAGGGTAAATGCTTATAGACACTGTCTGCTCTGTGTAGAACTTGCAACAAGTATGAAGCCAAAATGATTTTTATGCAAAACTTTAGGATGGCTGCAGACCAAATAATGCAAAACGTTAGGATGGTTACAGACCAAATGATGCAAAACTTTAGTATGGTTACAGACCAAATGATGCAAAACGTTAGGTTGGTTACAGACCAAATGATGCAAAACTTTAGTATGGTTACAGACCAAATGATGCAAAACATTAGGATGGTTACAGACCAAATTATGCAAAACGTGAGGCTGGTTACCGACCAAATGATGCAAAACGTTAGCATGGTTACCGACCAAATGATGCAAAGAAATAGAATGGTTACAGACCAAATGATGCAAAACGTTAGGATGGTTACAGACCAAATGACGCAAATCTTTAGGATGGTTACAGACCAAATGACGCAAATCTTTAGGACGGTTACAGACCAAATGATGCAAAACTTTAGGATGGTTACAGACCAAATGATGCAAAACTTTAGGATGGTTACAGACCAAATGATACTACATCTACTCTTTGGATGTCTGCCAATATACAGAGCAGCTGACCTGGATATAACTGGCATTTACTTCCATGAAATTGTTAACACCTATGACAATTAATTATTGCTTATTTTAAGCTGCTGTCTGATAGGTATAGTTCTTCAAGCCCTGTGGACATGTTCTTTACAGTCTCGTGTGTGTGTGTGTGACAACTGTGAATTCGTGATGGTAAGATTCTTCACTGAGAGGAACCACTGTAATTTTTCAAAGTAACTCTTCTTAACTTGAAGACAGGAAGAACTTCTGTGACAAAAACTGTCATATGTTATTACCAGGTGACAAAGTAAACAGATGATTGGCAATGATTATCTGAGGTTTTGATGATATTAGAGTCTGAGTAACAAAACTGCACAGAGGCAGAGCATTAGATTTCAGACAGGATACAGAAAAATTTGTTGTAAGCAGGATCTCTATCAAGAACATGTATTCACCAAAGACCCCAAAGAAACTCACCTACTTTTTTTTGCATGACAACACAAGGTGTCATATTATCCAAAGTCAATTCCCAACTGCATGTAGATGAAGTCAATCCATGTTCCACTTGCTCGATGCATGGGAAAGCTCAAAATCTACTCAGGAAATCTGCAGTTTGTAAGGTACATGCCTGCAGGCAGCAATAGGTCATTTTTAGTTCATGTTGCTTTACCTTCAAGATGTTTTATACTCAGCGATCCTGCCATGTACATATATCAGTATTTTATTCTCGGTTTATATTTGCAGAATTCTTCATTTACATAATTGTCCAGTTTCCTTCACCTATTGATCCATCATTTTCAATGATAAACTATACCGTTAAAGTCTATCATTTTCCTATTGCAGTAAAGTTTTGCATTTTGCTGATACAATAATGTGAATATTTACTATTTGAAGAAAGTTTTAGGGAATAAATACTTGTATTATAACTTATCAGTCACATTTTAATTGAAATATCTGTATACAGAATTCATTGACTTTCAAGCCCTAACCTAGCCATGTGAGTACCAATATGCACTGAGCTTCCTGATTAAAAACAATCATCTTCCCATTGACTGGTTTAATCTATGACACCGTATTTAAGGTGATTACCAGTAGACAATAATTGATAAGAGTATAACTCTCATGACTTTTTTATTTTGTTTGGAAAATACAGCACTTCTCAAGAATGATTAGACTCTTGGATATCTTCAAATCTATTGTTGATTGCTTATGTTATATTTACTGAAGACTGATTAGCATTGGGGAAACAATTAAATGGATAAAAAAAAGTACTTTCAAAGCGTTGTCAAAAGCCAGTTAGTCAAAGATTGCTTTAAGCATGTTGCCAATTTCAAGATGACTAGGTGATAACTGTTAAGCAAATGGATAAAAAAAGTGATTCTAAATCATTCACTTGCAAGTATAAATAAATCATTATAAAAAGTCTAGCTTTGTTTATTTTTCATGTGAATTAAGAGATGAGTCTGGTAGCATTTCTAGGTAAAGACAAGTAAATGTGACAAAGTTTATCGAAACAATTCTAATGAACCTGCTTCAAAGAAAAATAGTTGTTCAATTTTTCAGTTGAGTTTTTTTTATACTTCAACATCTCTCTCTCTAACTGTGCGTAACATTCGAAACCTCTATCTCTTTATTTGTCTGTCTATGTATGTTCATGTCTGCTTCTCTGTTTTCACTAGATGCATTCTAACCCTTTTTTTCTTCTTATCTATGTATCTATCATCATGTATAATTTACACATAAAGTTTTGATAACTTAAAGTATCAGCAAGTGGTTCTAATATACAAATATCTTTTTCAAGTAGAAAAAAATGTAATGCAATTTTCTTAAATCATCCCTTATTTTATTTTACCTGTTTTAAATTTAGTTATGATATTATCCTGTCATATTATGGGACAAGCTCAAATCTCCCAAGTTAAATTTTCAAGTCCGCTTACCCTCCATGAAACAAACGTGATAACTAAACTTTCTTCCAGTGCTTTTTTAATATGATACTCATAATACCCTGTTTATCAGAAATAATGTATTCTGGAACTGTAATTAAATAAATTTATTCAAGATAAAGATACAAAATAAACTCCTAACACTGGATATACTGGCACGAAGACGAGTAAATACTGACTTGACTGTTCCTTATGTTGATGTAACAGAAATATCAATACAAAAAATGGACAAGTCCTTATAAAGGGATTTTGTCACCTGCCCCTTACAGACAGGTTTAAAAGAACAAAAATAAAAGCACTTTATTGCTTCCCACTTGCTGTAACTCAACTGAATCATATTTTACATACTCATATATTACTTACACTTCCATGAGCCATTGCCCCTACAACAATAACAATAGGTTCATCTGTAGGAACCAGTTCTCTGGGTTCAACCAACTTATCTGCATGAAAAGAGGTTGAAATCTTCTTACAACCAATGGGAAGGTGGTCTGTGATTGGATTTTTTATGACCTGAAAAGTATAAGATTACTTTATATAAAGGAAAAACTAACAATAAATAATAACCATAGAGAATACATAAAACAGTATATTATTAGCTATGGTGACAAAACTGATTATTATGTTGTTATTATTGTTGTTGTTACTGTTATAGGGTTTAATGCTATTTTCAGCACAAGATAAGCTATACATGTCGGCCAGAATAAATGGCGGAGAAAGAACCCGGGAAATACTGGAAAGACCCACCGACTCTTGTGAAGCTACTGGCAAGCTTTCTTACATACCCACTTTGGCCAAGCCCAAGACTCGAACCCACGCAGACAGAGGTGAGATGGCACTGACCCGTAGCAGTGAGTGCTTTAGACCACTCGTTCATTTGGGATCTCACTGATTATTATGAATTGTTACAAAGTTTAGAAGTAATATTTAATGGCTAAATAAATGATATGAAATAACAGGGTCCCACCTGACAAAACTAACAGAGTCCTATAATAATCGCACAAATCCAATTAACGATTTGCTTTTGCAACAAAACTTGATTTGTAACAGTTGGATTTTAGCCAAATTTGGTATGCAGTTTTGTATTGATGAGACCTTGACTGACTGAATTTCATCCAAATTTATCATGCTCTTTTACACTGCTGAGACCTTGAATGATTGGAATTTCATCCAAATGTATCAAGTACTTTTACACTGTTGAGACCTTGACTGACTGGAATTTCATCCAAATTTATCATGCCCTTTTACACTGTTGAGACCTTGAATGACTATAATTTCATCCAAATTTATCATGCCCATTTTACACTGCCAAGACCTTAAATGACTTGAATTTCATCAAAATTTATAATGCTTTTTTACACTGTTGAGACCTTGAATGAATGGAATTTTAAACAAATTTATCATGCTTTTTTACACTGCTGAGACCTTGAATGACTAGAATTTCAACCAAATTTATCATGCCCTTTTACACTGCCAAGATCTTGAATGACTGGAATTTCATTCAATTTATCATGCCCTTTTACACTGCCAAGACCTTGAAAGACTGGAATTTCAACCAAATTTATCATGCCCTTTTACACTGTTGAGACCTTGAATGACTGGAATTTCATCCAGATTTATCATGCCCTTTTACACTGTTGAGACCTTGAATGACTGGAATTTCAACCAAATTTATCATGCCCTTTTATACTGTTGAGACCTTGAATGACTAGAGTTTCATTCAAATTTATCATGCCCTTTTACACTGTTGAGATCTTGAATGACTGGGATTTCATCCAAATGTATCATGCCCTTTTACACTGCTAAGACCTTGAATGACTGGAATTTCAACCAAATTTATCATGCTTTTTTACACTGTTGAGACCTTAAATGACTTGAATTTCAACCAAATTTATCATGCCCTTTTACACTGCCAAGACCTTGAATGACTGCCAAGACCTTGAATGACTGGAATTTCAACCAAATTTATCATGCTTTTTTACACTGTTGAGACCTTAAATGACTTGAATTTCAACCAAATTTATCATGCCCTTTTACAATGCCAAGACCTTGAATGACTGTAATTTCAACCAAATTTATCATGCCCTTTTACACTGTTGAGACCTTGAATGACCTGAATTTCATCCAAATTTATTATGCCATTTTACACTGCCAAGACCTTGAATGACTGAAATTTCATCCAAATTTATCATGCCATTTTACACTGCTGAGACCTTGAATGACTGGAATTTCATCCAAATTTATCATGCCATTTTACACTGCCAAGACCTTGAATGACTGGAATTTCAACCAAATTTATCATGCTTTTTTTTACACTGTTGAGACCTTAAATGACTGGAATTTCAACCAAATTTATCATGCTTTACACTGTTGAGACCTTAAATGACTGGAATTTCAACCAAATTTATCATGCTTTTTTACACTGTTGAGACCTTAAATGACCTGAATTTCATCCAAATTTATTATGCCCTTTTACACTGCCAAGACCTTGAATGACTGGAATTTCATCCAAATTTATTATGCCATTTTACACTGCCAAGACCTTGAATGACTGGAATTTCAACCAAATTTATCATGCCATTTTACACTGCCAAGACCTTGAATGACTGGAATTTCAACCAAATTTATCATGCCCTTTTACATTTTTGAGACCTTGAATGACCTGAATTTCATCCAAATTTATTATGCCATTTTACACTGCTGAGACCTTAAATGACTTGAATTTCAACCAAATTTATCATGCTTTTTAACACTGTTGAGACCTTGAATGACTGGAATTTCAACCAAATTTATTATACCATTTTACACTGCTGAGACCTTAAATGACTGGAATTTCATCCAAATGTATTATGCCATTTTACACTGCTGAGACCTTGAATGACTAGAATTTCATCCAAATTTATTATGCCCTTTTACACTGCCAAGACCTTAAATGACTTGAATTTCAACCAAATTTATCATGCAATTTTACACTGCCAAGACCTTGAATGACCTAAATTTCATCCAAATTTATCATACCCTTTTACACTGTTGAGACCTTGAATGACTGGAATTTCATCCAAATTTATCATGCCATTTTCCACTGCCAAGACCTTGAATGACCTGAATTTCATCCAAATTTATAAAGCCATTCAACACTGTTGAGACTTTGAATGACTGGAATTTCATCCAAATTTATCATGCCCTTTTACACTGCCAAGACCTTAAATGACTTGAATTTCAACCAAATTTATCATGCAATTTCACACTGCCAAGACCTTGAATGACCTGAATTTCATCCAAATTTATCATGCCCTTTTACACTGTTGAGACCTTGAATGACTGGAATTTCATCCAAATTTATCATGCCATTTTCCACTGCCAAGACCTTGAATGACCCGAATTTCATCCAAATTTAACAAGCCATTTAACACTGTTGAGACCTTGAATGACTGGAATTTCATCCAAATTTATCATGCCATTTTACACTGCTGAGACCTTAAATTACCTGAATTTTCAACTTTCCTTGTCACTGAGTGGAAGTTATGACTACTAAATGCACATTCCATTAACACTCTTTTCCCACCACAAGTCCCTCAATATATATGTAAGGCCTGGTGGATTAAATAACATGTATAGTGAGAGGGGCCCTTTCCTAATCACTCTAATTTCTAAATTATAAAAATAATAAAGCAAACTTACTGTATTAAGCCCACCAGATAATTATGAACAATAAAAAACTGTACAAATATTATTTACTCATTTCCTATAAATAATGAAGATATAAATACTGAGATATTATTTATTCCAATTTATCCTGCAAATATATTAAATTAGAGTAAAATCAAAAGGCACTAGGTTACCTTGAGAAGTTTCTGTGGACCGTCTGCTGCATGAATGCTAAGTTTGTGAAGAAGTTGGACTGAAAAATTAAAATACGGCAGACATTTACAGTTTTGTAGAAAATTCACAGCCATAGCAGGTTTTCTTTGTGTCAAAATCTGCATAAACATTGTTAGGTGCCTTTAAAACTAGAAAAAAAAGCCTGATGTTTCATCACATTATGTGCTACATAATTTTCCCCCATAAATATAAATTTTACCATTTCTCACACGTGTATGAATTTTAATTCAATGTTGATCAGCAACATCAGTGGGTCAACTGAGGTCAGGTGAAATTGGATCACAAGATTTGATGTCAAAATTATAAACAGAAAAAACAATACCATGCTATGCTGGATATAGTATGTTATGTTATTATAGATTATTTTGATCCAAATTTAAATAAATTGTATACGAATTGTGAGAAAAAGGTCAGGCACATTGTTTATTCTCAGATTCACTAAAACAAACAGGCACACATATCTTCCCTCCCTCTCAAATCAATCTGTCTGCAAGTGTCAATGTTGTTTTATTAGATTTGTCACTGGCAGAATTTGTTGAATGTATTACATCATTACCTTTGGAGCACTCCTGAAAAAGAACGGAATTATGGGCAACTTAACCAACTGAATTAAGCGGTGGCATCTCTATTCAAAATGGAATAAATGAACATCATTTTAACCTAACCTCTTGAAAAACATTGAAATTGGGGCTTTAACTGTTGCCTTATGGAACAAGAGTTTATCATTAAGAAATAATTCTAGATAAGACCATTTCTTCTTTTTAACTTCTGAGCACTGACATCATCTCTAACATTCTTAAGCAATATGATTTTCAAATTAGCAGTAGTGGCAGCTATATCGTTGGAATGATCTTTGATTCAGTAAACAGTGTTACATGCATTACGACTTAAACCTAAGGAAATTAGGTGGAGCATAAAACATGGGGAAAACAGTTGCCATGTGTACGGTAACTTGTGACTGCAGATTTGAGCTATTAAAATGAAGTCATATGCATTGTAAGTTACAACAAAAAAGGCATCGTTTATTTGGTACACCACTCCCTCGATAACTCGCGCACATCGGGGTCCAGAAACATCGACCGCACTATAAGTGAGGCGCGAGTTATCGAGGGACCTATAAAATAAGCCCAAAACCAATAAAGTGATTGACGACATAACGGAGAAATAAGGCGGGGGGGGGGGTAGGCAGATTATACTGTTGAATACTCACTTTATAATCGTTCTGAGATTAACTGTTAATAAATATCTCTTCATAATTGTATACTTTATTATTTCCTCATAGGACAACATTAATTTCAGGATAAATTACAGTATATTGAGGCGATCATTGAAAACATTATTCCATGTGGTTTCCGTTCGCTTAACACATTGTGCTCTACGTCACTAATTTTTATGATGAATTGGATACATTCTAGTTTTATTGTTTGATCCAAATTAGACATTTTTTTATATTCTAAAGATCGACTCTTTTCGAGAAACAGTGTTGATCGAACAATAGATAGATAAATAGATTTGAATGTCATAGAAGTAAAATGGAAAAAAAAAAACAAGGGTTAATCAGTACTAACATATTTATTTGGTCTACAAATTTAAAACAACGTAAATTTGAACATGTTAATACTTGCCGTTTGTGCCACGCTTAACAAATATCAATTCACTTTTTTAAAAAATCAGTTATTTTGTGTGTGTGTGTGTGTGTGTTACTCCTTGGTTTCTCTGCCGCCGAGCAAAATCCCTCAGATTTGTCAACTGCACGAGCTTTACGTAGTCAACATTTTGGGTCTCCAGCCACCTTATGGCAATATCAAAATATTTGATTGCTTCCTGTGCGGAGGGGTGGGGGGTGCAACATCTGCGTTTGTATCACTTTCAACACTTGTGTTACCCCAGTTAGAATCGTCTTCTGCTGCAAATTTGTTCGCTACAGAAATAATTATAGTTTCATCTGACATGTATTCGGCTGTGGGGCAATCATTGTCAGCACAAATCCACTCCTCCATATCATCAAGAGAAACGCCCATCTCAGGACCATGAGTCTGTACGAATTTCTCCCAAACAGCCTCAGCATTAATGACATCAGTTTCACTGAAACATTCGAAGTCACTATCATCAACGTTGTCTCTGTTACTGTTTTGCTTTACGTCAAAGGCAGTTCCAAGACCCTTAATCCAGCACCCGAGGTCTCTTGTAATCAATTTTTTTTTAATGCAACAAACACTTCCCCAAGTTGTTGATCAAAACAAAGCCGGCACGTACATGTAATTAGGTTCTCACAGAAGTACTCACGGGTTTCGATGTGACGGTCAATTGACTCTTTTCATGTTTTCAATGAACAGAATATGTTGTGATTATAATGTTTACACTGAAATGGAATTAAAGGATTAGAACGTGACTTTCACACAGGAAGACATTTAATTGGTGTTTATTTCATTCTCTGTTGCCACCTGTTAGCATTTACCAGAAGTTTTCATTGATCGCTATTTCACCAGACTGTTTATTTACAGTATACTGACAACCATTTATCATAAAAACTTACATAATATATATCTTTAAACAGAGGTCTCGCTAGGATTTTAAAACTGGGTCTTTCTGCCTCTGAATTCAATCACTAAATATCAGTACATTTTCTCACTCGGCCGCTAGTCAAAGCCTTTGAACTAACCGCCTTGCTGTTGCATCATGTTCTATTTTTTTTTTTTAATGTACTCTTATAAAATGGCAACAGTACATCAAACAGTCTTTCAGTCACTGAATTCTGTCATTGTAAATATCAACACAGTTAACTGATCAACACATTTTCCCACAAAGCAGGTGGCTGAAACAGGACCGGCAAATCTTTGAATTTTCCCGCGCACCTATTACATGCGTACGGAGGACTCCTGCCTCAGTGACTTTCTGCGTCCCAGATCAAAAATTGGCGTCCAAATACGCGTAATTAAGCGTTTTCGAGACCTCTGAAATTAATTCTTCTTTAGAACTTGCAAATTTCAAAATATGGATTATATTTTTATGGGCATTAATCACCATTTTCGATGATAAAACGAGCAATTATCAAGGTTTAATTTATCAATTCTTATCGTAATTTTTTCATGTTCAGCATATTTTAAAGATATTTTAAATACATTTTCTCTGGAAAAAAATCGGGAGCCAAGACAGACACCGTGTTATAAGCAGGATCGCGAGTTATCCAGGGAGCGGTGTAATCAATTGCTGGTGCTTACATACACACACTGTTGAACATGGTTTCTTTGAAGTACGTCCGAAGGGCAGTTTTCTTCACAAGATAAATGTAAGGATAAGGATTAACTGTTCATTAGTCATAATGGCTTTATTGTTTGCATACTTAAGTCAAAACTTTAGCTATTTTGCAGTTTAGCCAGAGCTGAGCAGAATATAAAAAAGGGGCTTGTCCTGGGGGAATAATAAGGCATATCATAGAGAGAAATGGTACATCCCATGGGCACTCGTACACTGGGGCAAAGGGGTGGGGTCAATATTCTCCGCACCCTGATTTCTATTGTCAGTCAGATAATGTGAAATTCTGACCTCTTTTCTTTTAATCGCTGCTATTTAAACTGCCATAGGGATAGTTTTACATTTCCAATCGTTACAGATTACCATTTATACATATTACATAAAACAGGCATGGACTGAATTTTTTAAAAAAATTTTATTATTTAAGATTACTGAAAGTTGTGTTTTCTCAAAACACGACAGGTTTAGAATTTTTTTTAAGCAACGCTTCCATTTGATTAAAATCAGATCTCAATTTCACCTAGGACAGTGGTGATTTGATTTAGATTGTGTCGTGTTAAGGCATGTATGTCAACATCTTGAAAAATTTCACCAGTGCTGTATGGTGTTGCTTTGAAATCGACTCGCTTGTAATAATATATCCATACTTTCTATGTGCCTTTATCTTTTGGAAAAGAAAAGAAAAAGTTGTCCACAGATTTTTCTTAATGTGCTATACACCTGTAACCAACACAAAACGGCACTGTCTTTTACTCTGGCAACTCCCACTTGGGATGCTGGAGTCGCTACTATAATGTCCCATTCCGAAAGTAACTGAATTCGCTGAAGATACTTCAAAATAAGGTTTACTTCTACAGTACTTTTATTATTATTCTATATTTCCATTTGTTTCTGGTCTCCTTTAAGGGTTTATTTTAATAAGATCCAGATGTGCAGGTTCAGTAATTCTTGGTTGGGGTGCAACACCTGCCATTCATGGTTGCTTAATGCAGATGGTGGGATACTTCAATTCCTAGCTTTTCTGTTGTGCAAATGATGTGGTTCATCCAATATTTCCCTCATTAAGCAAGACGAGGAGAAGATTCTTTTGATTCGTGTATCACATTCAAATCTTAGGTTTTGGAGAAGTGTACACATTTGGACAATCTATAAAAAGAGCATCGATTATCCTTTGGGTCCAGGACTGGTTAAACATAGGTTTTGGTTTTGGGCATTCCAACTTGTCACCAATAGGTCCACCACAGGTTGATCCCAATAAGTGAAAACTAAGGTATAAAGAGACCATTCTATTTGTATTAGTTCCTTCTTGCAAATCAGTGAGTCAGCCAATACATTAGCCAGCCTAGGATATGTCAAACTTAAACCTGGATTGTCAACGAGGACACCATTTTACAAAATCCCAAACAAAAATACCTAGACCCAAGTATTTGTTCTGCTTTGCTGTTTGAAATAAGTCACGACTGTGAATTTATTAGACAAAATGCGAATTCCATTTCCATGTAGGTTCACAAGCGACCAATGAAATCGCTCAAAACTGTTTCCATCTACTGGAACTAGTTTTATAAATAATCACGCTCCTATGGCATTCCAAAATGGTAGGAGAAATGCTCCCCCAGTCCTCTGCTTTTGTATCTGTAGTGATCATGATTGCTGGTGGTTGTGCTTGCAGAGGTATTCTTGACATGAATCCAAAGTGGTTTCACTGCCTTCAAGATGCAACCTCGCACTGTTGAAGATTTGAGAGTTGGTCCAAATGTAAAAAGTTTAGTCTCCATTTGTACGACGTAATTATTGTTATGGGAACCCAATAAGGCATCCGTTGCCACACAGAGCTAAACTCGCAGGCAAAGGAATTCTCTAGTAGATGTATTGCTCCATACAGGAATGGAATATATCATTTTATGAATTCAATTTTCAATCTTGAAGGAAACATTCTTTTTGCTTAAACACTGACTCCAGACCTAGCGGACTGAATCCTGAAAGGTAGGAGGTCAGATATTTCCTTGCTGACAAGGAGACTGAGAATGAATGGCAGGTGACAAATGAAATCACGCCTTGCTCCAAAATATAACTACTCTGCTACTTTGTAGCCTGTTGCAGACAAATCACAGAGCATCTGGAAGCCATTTGAATGGGGACATGAAAAATCATGCCTCTTGCAAGTCCATACTGAGTGCATAACCACCACAATGGATGGCATTTGAACCCATTGTTGCATTCCATTGTGAACCCACAAGCATAATAGAGTTGAATGGATGCACTTAAGTTGATGACCAAGTGATAATACTGCATTGTAATCTGGCCTAAGGCTTAGTAGGTGCACTTATTGTGATATGGAGACCCTAGGAAACTATTGTCAGGACCCCATGTTGTCATGGTAAAACTTCCCCATTCAGCAACAAAAGATTGGAGCCATCTCCTTACTAGGATCTGTGATAAGGTGGGCAGAGTCTGTATATTGTCATTTGAGATAGGGAAGGTTTCATGGCCAACCTCCTTTTGACTCTTCCAATTAGTTCGAGACAAATGCGTTTTTCGACAGTTGTAAATTCAGCAGGACTGTTTCCAAGTGACATGTGTTCTAGGGACACCATCTGTACATCTTCCACAGGAAGTGCCTAGCAGCAATATGCAGGTTAGACTGATCCATGTGAGCATCATTATTAATATTAGATAATCAATTCTAGTCACAAATAACTTGTAGGAAGGTAAATTTGACCGCCTATACAGGTAGAATCATCAGATATGGTAACATGTATAACACAATGTATAGAAAACTTACCTGTACTTATTCAGCCACAGATGAAGCTTCATGGTGATATAAATGAGTTTTCTGCATTCCATGCAAAAATCTTCACACAAAAAGGAACTGAAGCATCAATATCAATATTTACATAGTAGGAACTCCAATATCCAATACGAGACAATTTTTCCAGTAAGACATGATGTTCTTATACAAGTAAAATCAGTCAAGCCTCACATATACGACTATGAATTAGTGCTAGCAGATGACCCAATGAAGCATCAGTTCATAATAGTTCCTGTGGGAAGACTGGATGACAGGCTGTATAAGTAAATTCAGTGAAGCTTGGTGCAAGGATGCTGCTTAGCACAAGCAGAAGTAGTAACTGACTAATTCAGGGAATATGATGCCAATCCAAGTTTCAAGGGGAGATCACCATTTAGGTCAGCACTGTTGGCAGTTTAGCTAAATGTTTTAGCCTGGGAGAGCTGCATTTGTGAGGTAGTAGTAGTTCTCCTAAGGTATTATGATTCGGTTGAGTATTCTTTGGAAGAAAATCTCACCTTGATAAGACCATCCAATCAGAAGTAATAGTGATAACAAGATTTTAAAGATGACCAATGTGATGGCCATACTGGAAGCCCAAGCGAAACCATTTTCATATCAAATCAAGTAGACATAAAAAAAAAACTTCACTGATATGACTCTATGTTCATGAAAAGTAGCAATGACAAGACTGTTAAGCTGGCTGCCATTGTGGCCATATCTGATGTCAGATCAGCATCACTTTCTATTCGAGCAATTAGATATCATAAAGTCTTTCAGTCAAACCCCATGTCTAGAGGAATAATGGTAGCAAGATTTTTAAGCTGGCTGTCATGGTGGCCATATTTGATGTCAGATCAGCATCACTTTCTATTGGAGCAATTAGATATCATTAAGTCTTTCAGTCAAACCCCCATGTCTAAAGGAATAATGGTAGCAAGCTTTGAAAGCTGGCTGCTGTGGTGGCCAAGTGCTTGATTCCTTATTAGCTCTATTTTCATTTAGAACCAACTAGACCTTAGAATGAGTGTATGGATTAAGTTTCATAGAAATCCTCCAAGGGAAGTAGTGATAACAAATATGTGCTAATGTATGGATGGATGACCCATTATAGAATACACCATCCTATAAGCTCTTTTAATCAATGACCAGTAGGGCTTAAATCTGATTTGAACCCTTATCTTTTATCAAAATATGCTTCTGTTCCTCTAAATGAATTAGTGCCTGTAATTTCTGCATTAAGGTAGCACACTGCAGTATTACAGAAACACATTTCCATGCTTAGTTTGACCTAAGACAAGAATGTGAGGTGTTACTAGATATTATCCATAACCACTAAACCCTTGACAATGATTGACGCAAGGCAGTAAATGTAATTAATGACATGTGTTAACATTTAGTACTTTTTACAAGCTCAAAAACATAAATAGTTTCTACTTTGCTGGACTCTTCCTATAAGACAGGTTGTAGCATTACTTGTTCATATTCCCCTTCCATGGAATGTATACTGACTTTTATGTTGTCAAGGAAGCAGCCAGACTACAGTATAATATAATATATAAAAAATGTTCTGTGCAATGTACAAATGTATAATCTGAAAGTAAGCAGGGATTTATCCTAGTCAGCAGAACATGGAAAGGCCAAGAATGCATGAATATATGTTAAAGTTTTCAGTGGGTTAACTTACCCATTAATCCACAGAATCTGTCAAATGTGCGTGGAATTCTGGTCTGAGGGTTGACTTCTATCAAGACATTTCTCTCGGTGTGAACATAGACCTGTAACAGTCCTGCTCTGTTCAATGGACTGTCCATCAACATAAGCAAACACTGAAGTGTAGACATATTATCAAACATGAGCAAGAGGATCTATATGCATAAACTGCAGCAATCTAAGAGTCATTTGGCTGTCATTAAATACACCTTCCCCCTAAATCTAAACACATTATTATTCAAATGTGTTGAAAATACAGGCATTTCCCTTGCTTGTACAAGACTTTATATAACTGAAAACCTAAGAAACACAAAAAATCTTCTGCTAAACAGGGCTTTAATGAACTAGTTATGGTTATACCAAGATTAGAGATCATACAACACTTGATTTTGATGTTGCCTTTTAATTTTGAGTCAATCAAAAGCATCATAACAAAAGTAATGTTCAATGTAATGGTAAAATGTACATAAGGGTGTCTTTCAGCCACTGAATTCTGTCATTGTAAATATCAGCACAGCTCAAGCTCAAAATTAAGCACAGAAGTTGTACGAGTTCCAGGTCAAACATTTGCTTATGTATGACATACACATACATGTATAATGTTATTCGGAGAAACTAATTATGCTGATAAACAAGATCAGGATATAAGTCATCGTGCGGAAGAAAAGTAAAGTCCGGATATAAGTTACAGTGTGCATGTGTGTTTGTGTATTGGGGATTTTTAGTGTAACTTCAAAATTTTAGTTATAGCTATGATGTCTGTAGTGTGGCAGCTTATAGTTATGGCTAGCACTGGGAAATCATGCTGCAGACATTTAGCATTATATCACACCTAGTCATGTTGTCTTGACACCAGGTTTACCAGTCCTAACACTAACCTCTTAATGCTGAGCGCCAAGGGGGCCCCAAGTGGCCAAGTGGTCTAAAGCGCTCACCGTTACAGATCACTGCCTCTATTGGCGTGGGTTCGAGTCTCAGAATTGGCCAATGTGGGTATGTGAGAAAGCTTGTCAGTACCTTCTCGTGGGTCGTTGGTTCCTTTCGGGGTTTTCCTGGGTTCTTCCTCCACCATTAATACTGGCCGCCATGTATAGCCTAGTTTGTGCTGAAAAATGACATTAAACCCTACAACAACAACAACTGAGAGCCAAGTGAGGCAGCTGCTAGAACTATTTCTATGTCTTCAGTATGACTTGGCCATGGTTCGATCTCCCAAAATCCAGCATTAAAAGGCTCTAACCATTTAGGCCACTGGAGCAATAGTTACACCATACAAGAGAAGCAAGGTCTAGAATCTAGTTATATCAATCCAGCTTATTTAAAAAAAAAAATTCTTATTGGTACATGAAAAACGGTAGGTAGGTGGGTGGGTAGGTAGGTACATACGTAGGTAGATAGTATTTTAAATGGGGATGTGCCTGCACCCCAAGTTTACAAAATGATTAGTTCATGATACAGAAAATGTAGACTTTACTTTATAAACTACTAATAAGAATCCAGTACCTGAAATTAGAGGTTCTGGAAAGGAGGAATTAGTGAGTGTCCTGGTACCACAATACTGTGTTAATATTGATGCTTTTATATTTTGTCACAATCATATATGAAATAAATATTTACCTGATGTATAATGTCTGGTCTACATTGTGATGCATCTCGTTTGTATTTTTTAGCCAGTCCTTTGTGCTTATCACAATTTAGGAGTTCAAACTGTTTACCAACCTAAAAACAAAAGAAAATTTTTGTGTCAACATGTATATCTTACAAGTCAATGAGATTATTCCTTAGTTAAAAATTTGGACTGCATCCTTGTGTATGGTAACCTCATAGTTGTTGTTGTTGTTGTTGTGGGGTTTAACGCCATTTTTCAGCATGATAGGCTATACATGGCGGCCAGTATTAATGGTGGAGGAAGAACCTGGAAAACCCCGGAAAGAACCACCGACCCACGAATAACTTCATGGTAATATGTATCTATATTTTAAAGCCTCCCATTTGTATTGCACAAGTTAATACAGACTATGATTATACAATAAATATAACCATACAATAATCATTATTGGTATTAAAGCTTAAACAAACCTTTGGCAAATGTTACTAAATGCATTTTACAAAATAACATGGCATGAAAATGGTAAAAAAGTTAAATCTTTATGACTTTTATTTTAATGTTTCTGCTCAATCTCCAGCACTGCTTTGTACCAAGCTAAAACAACATCAGACGGCCCAGTGTTCCTATACATTCAGCTCAGGTCAATCCCATATTCTAATTGAGTTGCCTGTCAGGCTACCCCAAAAAAGTGTTTTGTCTAAATTGCCTGTAAGAAAACTTGAGCATGCTTACAAAATTGGCAACTACATTTTTAAGTTTTTTAAAGATACTGGTAAATTATTATTTGTTCAGGATGACTTGGTAATGGTTAAATACATTGAGTGGTAACTCTGCGATTGTTTAAAAATTAAGCCAAGCAGAAGCTTGTAAATTAGTGCCTAAACCTCCAGTATAATGTTTGCATGATGAAGTTACTGAATCAGAGATAATTATATTTTATTTTAATCCAGTTAGTTCAAAAGATGATAGCCACTGATTCTGTTCATATAGCAAGAGAGTTTCCTGTAACTGTACTGTCAGAGAAATTAAGAAACTTTTTCACCAAATGGTATTTTTACACAAGAAGGGACTGATGCTCTACTAGGCAAAAGAATTCCAGGAATCAAGATTATACCATTTCTTAATTTTCACAGTCAAGTGTTGAAGCAATCTCTAATATTCTTTAGCAATAATAAGACTTTCAAAATTGCTGCTGCAGTACACATATTGGATCTCATCTTGGCACCATTTTCATTTAACACAAAGTAGACACACAAAAATACTTAAAAGTTATCAGTGGCTATAAATATAACACTATGTATGATATATAATAGTTATTTTAAATCTGAAATAGTGCCTGCGGGCTAGAAAACCTCACTTATTAGTGTGTTATTCAAGACATTTTTTAACAAATCTGAATCACTCTGGATGTAAAGCCATTTCAATATTTTAAGTAAATTAATGGAGAAGTTGTTTTGAACTAGAGTAACAAAGCACATAGACAGCAATGACACATTTAAAAGCAATTTGGACCAGCAGGTTTCACAACCAATTTACAGAGATTCTTGATAAAGGTGGTATCATAAATGCCACTGACATGAATTTCATAAGGCCTTTGAGAACATTCCTCTTTAAAACGATCTCCCAATATGTGTAAAATCTTATATACTTTTGTTAGCTGATGACATTACAATTTTAAGAGTTACTGACACAAACGATAATGATAATGATTTTCAAAATGGCCTAGATCAATTATATGGATGGCTACTAGATTTTACCAAGGCAAGCATAAGAAACATTGTAGCAATTCCCAATACTGGGATCTTCCCATGAATTTTTTAGAGCTTTCAGACTAAGCATGAAGTACCATTACAAAATGTTTTCAAAAATGTGCACCGTCATCATAAAAGTTAAACAAGTCAATGAAATGTTAAAGAAAGTATACGTTCTTTTTTCCCGTAATTATATGATGTTTTCATGCTAATCTTTTAATTCAAATAACAGATTTTTCATTACTTTACAAACCCATGCATCTTAACTGTCACATTAAAGTCAAAGTAATTAAAGTGTAATGAATTTTTAGTCATATGGCCTCATTTCCTAATAAAGTTATGCAAATACATCCTTCCCTCACAAGGTGTCGTGATGGAGAAGAACAGAAATTTCCTCACGTAACTGAAGACTGTCATTTTATGGAAGCTTGCCACACTTGAGGCATGTTTTGAAATACATTAAAGATGCCATGTCTTGATATTACTATATTTAGTTACCTTGATGCATACTTTATTAAATATTATTGTATCTCTTTCGTGATTCTTTGATTAACATGCTTAATTCTTGTAAACTCAGCTGCATTCTGACTCACAATGTCATTTCAGTACCACACCCTCCAGTGTGGAGGTAGTGAAATTACATCAAGAGGCGGAATGCGTTACGCATTTTCATTTGTTGACTGAGTTTCCATTAGCTACCATATTTGTATATAAATGTCTGCATCGACAGATTAGGGCCGTTTTCACACAATGAAACACCGACTTAAGCAGTTGTAATAAAAGAAATGACAGAAATAAAACACAAAACCATACATGCCAACTCCTGATGAAGTAAAAGTGTAATCCAAGTGGACAAAAAAGAGTAATCTGAGCAGAAAAAGAGTAATTCACATATAACATGATAAAAATTCAACGAGCATATGTACAAAATGATTTATTTATCCCTCTGGACTTTTAACATCAATTACTGCTTCAAGTTTTTGTATACAACACTTTGAGCTTTAAAAAGCAACAGACTCTCATATTGCATTTCAAAATACTTTGATAAAATTCATGTCCACAATTTAGTTCTGCTGTAAACAAAAATAAGTTACCATAGTATTGGAATTAGTAAAACGAGCTAATTCAAAGTTTCTTTGTTTTACCACCATGAACAATATTAAAATCCTTTCCACACAGCCTGCAAGGGGTGTGAAGCTGCCTTAGAATGGAACGCTGTATTGTCTCTGAATCAATTTTTCATCTTTTCCTAATCCATCTGTAAAATTATTTGAAATACATTTTTGCTCTAACACACGCATTGACTAGAATAAATCTGACTTGACTTTTAGTGCGAAATACCTACAGATTGGTTCTGTACCAGATATGAATTTGAACAAAGAATCTGTGAGCAAAGATTACAGGTTAGAAAACCAGTCTGTTCTCTCCTAACTAAGCCATACAGCTACTATGAATAGAAACCGAGGTCAAAAGTTTGAAAGTAGAACCAGCATGTTTCTTGGAAATAAGGCAGCTGCTATAAATATAACATAATACTGTTAGGAAAGTGCATGCAAGTCTATGGACAAGCGTACTCTTATGTTGTAGTTATATAGAAACCATCTTTTCTAGAATATGATCTGTGGGATTAATTCATGTATTTATCGCTGACTCTGAGAATGAAAAAATAAATTATTAATTTTTTGTGGAGAGGGATATACCAAAAATGTGTAATCCAAATACATATACGTGCAAGGCATAATTTAGTGAGAGAAAAACGTAATGATTACGCCAAAAGCATAGTGGTTGGCATGTATGCTAAACCATGGATATGGCAAATGCTTCAGGTATCATTGAAGTTAGATTAAAAAGACCCATAAAAATATTAGATGAACTATAATATTATCCTGTTTGGAAATACATTCCAAATTACCATATTTCTCCATCTATGGAGACATAATTCTAAATTCTTCTCTCCAAGCCTGGGTAAAAGTCCCAAAGAAAAAATAAAATGTGTAATCAAAGGTCTTGGTAGGATTTTAAAACTAGGAGTCCAGAACTCCCATTTTGGTAAAATTAGGAGTCCCACCAGCAAAAGTTGCAGTCCCTCCCCAGAAAACTATGCTAATTAGAAGAACTATTGGTTGCCATTGAGTTTAATTTCTACATTCTGGATAACACTGACATCTCTTGTTTGTCCATTAGAGACTGTATTCTGCCAATCCAAGGAATGTCTTATTCCAAGCACTAAGCTATGCATCACACACTTTCTTTCAATTGGCTACTGTCCCATCCAAAGTATCAATTCTAGCAACCATTTAACTCTAACATACTTATCCAAATTTGCAAATGGCATTTTGTCTCTAAGTCTAAACGTCTTGATTCCAAGGTAACGCACACTGCTTATTCTGCTACAATTGGAAATGAATGCAATAATGAAAGCTGAGGTTGTTTATTTGATATACTCTTGCAAATGACTGCATGTACATCTCTGGGTCTTTTTGCCTCTGAATTCAAGCACTGTAAATATCAGTACATTTTCCCACCCAGTCACCAGTCAAAGCCTTTGATCTTGCTGCCCAGTTATTGCATCAGGTTCTTTTGATGTTCTCTAATAATGGTAAAATGTACATAAGGGTGTCTTTCAGCCACTGAATTCTGTCATTGTAAATATCAGCACAGCATATTTTCCCACCCAGCCACCAGTCCAAATTTTTGAATTTGCTGCCCAGTAATTGCATCATGTTCTTTTGATGTACTTTTATAATGGCAACATGTACATCAGTATGTCTTTCAGCCACTAAAGTATGTCATTGTAAATATCAGCACAGCTAACTGATCAACACATTTTCCCACTAAGCACGTAGCTGAAGCAGGACTGGCAAGTCTTTGAATTGTGCTGCTCATTAATTACATGTGTACTGAGGACTCCCGCCTAAGTGTTTTTCTGCATCCCAGATACAAAACTGGCATCCAAATACGTGTGATTTAGTGTTTCTGAGACCTCTGGTAATAATATATGTTTGTGCAATGAAGTAAATTAAGGAAATTATCCTTACAAGCCCCAAATATGAGATGTTTTGTATTGTATAAATTGTGGTGTAATGTAAAGACTTGTAAACTTGTATCTTTCTCCAGTATTGGGTACATGTCAATATTAAAAGATGGATAAACCATATATATATACACATATATAATATGATTTGTCTGTACTGTGTACCGTGTGATTAAAATGTTTGCATAAAATAAATCTACTATATTTTACTTATCCTGACTTAGTTTTCTTTTGGTCAAGAGCTAGGCTGAGACGAACCTATTTTTTCTATGAAAACGTTGACTTTATGTGGATCAAGAAAACGTAACAAAAGGAAAGCCCCAGGGATTTTTATTGGCATGTTTTGGTGCTGAAAATTGTACCCATTCCAAATCCTAATTTAAAAAAAAATCAACATCTTTGAAACCAATGTCCTTTTCTATAATGACTTGAGTAGCTAAATTACTGAAATAACCTCATACATATTTGATACTGTACATCACTTGTTTGCTTAAACATATTTTACTGTTACAAGTGGTAAAATTATACATGCCCAAAAGATTGATAAAAAAGAGTTATCCAACGTACTTGTTACTACCCATCATATACAGAGGCACAAAGTGATATATACGGTCCTAAATCGAAATCTACTGAAAATATTTTGGACAGATATAAAAAACATAACTAAAAGGTACTTCGTTGAATTTGTTAAATCGAGATGCATAACAATAAACAAATGGAAGCTCTTTAATGCGTATGCCTCGAGAACACATTTCATCCGATAACAAACCTCCAAACTCAGGAAAAACATGATTCAAATGTTATTTAATATAAACACTTTTAAAAGCTGAATACTTTTACGGTTTCCAGAGACGCTTTTTCCAATACTACGATTAGACGCTTTTCTTTTAAATCCCTTTTTACACTTTTGATTACTTTGGGAGGCTTATCTTGCTGTGAGGAGGCCGCCATCTTTCAATTTAGTTTTAGGTTCAGTGTAACCGATATTAAAGCGAATGATTGCACAAACCAGTCAACATATTCTAGGCCCAATCGGAACACCCTTTGACTTTTTAATCTACCATTGGAGAAATATAATGGATTTTGGAATATACTTAACATTTTGTTGAAATTATACTTTTGATAAAATTACAATTATTATCAAACTTACCTAATTATTGTAAATTATATATATATATATATATATATATATATATATATATATATATATATATATATATATATATATATATATGCATGCAATAAACTGACAACGAACAGTGCGAAACAAGTATCCAGCTTGCCAGATCACTTTCGACTATTTAATGAGTCTTTTTCATCAAAGGCAAATACAAAAGATAGACAGGACAAACAAATGAAACAGAAAAACGGTTATGTTTGCAAAACTTTACATGGCTGGTGCTACAGGAATTAAACCTTTTAACTTTCAACTAGTTTATTTCAGCTTGCTGCTGATACTGGAAAATATTTGTATTGACCTAGAAATTGATGAGCCATAACGATATCTGTTATTTTATCTCTATGACTACTATAACAATGAAATATCCGGGATATAATTTGCGCTTACATAAATTTACATAAAATATTCAAGACCCAATAACACACATTGGTGTAGTGAAATAAACTAGTTGAAACATAATAAAGTTAAAGGGTTTAATTCCTGTAGAAACAGCAATGTAATGTTTCAAAAAGTTTTGAAAAAGACTCATTAAAGATTCGAAAGCGCTCAGGCTAGTAAGTTACTAGTTTTGCACTGTTCATTGTCAGTTTACTGCATTTGTCTTAATCAATCTCTGACACAAGACATTCCTCGCTGGATCCAGTGCACTTGAAATGATTGTTATTTGCCATACGATTTCTATTCTTATATATATATATATATATATATATATATATATATATATATATATATATATATATATATAGACATCCGATAACTATATATATATATATATATATATATATATATATATATATATATATATATATATATATATGTTTTATCAAGTGTAAAATAGGTTCATGGAAAATATAACATTATTGGTGAAATAGTTATCGGATGGTTTTAATTTTTATATTTTACATGTACAAATATATACTTTTATTTTCACATGTAAAAATACAAGATTTCCCAAACAAGTTAAATGAAGCTTGATTGTGTTTGCCAATAGAAGTTATACTTGCATCAACAAAGACGAGTATTTTTTGAGGTTGAGCGATAAATACAAATTTCATTACAATTCAGGCATGGAAATTATTTTTTGCTGGAGGTATTTCACTCAACACCGTTTTCCGAATACTAAGTTATGTCCCTTGAACAACCTTGACAACAATGTAAATCCGGTCGCAGCATCGCTCATGTGGACTTGCTTTTGCGGTAAGATAAGGTTAAAACAGATCTTATTTGATTGCAATATACTAAGCTTTTACACACCAACCATTCTTTTAAATCATTAATATTTTGTATGAGATCAGCGAACAAATGTGAATGGAATTGAGGCGAATTTGTGACAACTTGCTGGTCTAGGTTGTTGGGGTACTGAGCTTGCAATGTATGTTTTAGTGTCCTGTGTATGTTTACTCTTGCTACTTGCTACTGTACTGCGCTCGCAGCTCAGACAGAATGGTCACGTGTGAAAACAAGCTTTCGAATTAAGGTCTACTGGAAAAGGCAGATTTCTGTTTGGCACTGAAAAATTACATGTATTTTCGTCTGATTCAAACAGATTGTCAACCTGAAAACAACGTGAGTGCTGCCTTTACAAGCACTATACAATAAACAGGTACCCTATGGCTAGTTTTATTAACCCTGTTATTATAAATGGACGAGTACCCGGATACCCGTTGGCATCTTTAGTATCTATTTATTTTATTAATTGGTGAAAAATATTTATAAAATCTCCAAATCATTTGCAAGTCACACTTTTTTCTGAGTGTGACAAAGTTTGTCCATGGTTTGTACACCGGAAATAAAGCCCACATAACATAAAACTGGAACATAATAATGAAGCCAGTATGTAGAAGTCACATATAGTGTACTAGTCCTACAATGTAAGACATAGCACCTGTTATTTCTGTTTTAGTGATGCACACAACATAAATATCAGCATCAAGGTCTTACATGTAGGACTAATAGTGTACCTGTATTATTAGTATTTGCATCTGTAATATATTTCATTGCTCTTAAATGCATATTGATGACCATAAAACACATATGTTAATGACACTATGTCAATATGAAAAATATATGACACATTTTTTTCCTTTTTTTTTCAAGAAGTTAGGATAAAATTCTCAAATTTAAAGATGCAAATTTTAGGACATTTAGGCTGTTTCACAAAAAAGATTTTTCTTTATGTTTAAACTATTTTAGTTAATAATATTTTATGCTAGCCAGTGAATTAGTAGATTTTCCAATAAACAGTGAATGTGAAATATATTTTTCCACAGCACTTTTTAGAGATTAATAACAGTATGATCATAAAGAATGGCCTATTACTATCTTTGTCTTATGGTAAGAATGGCCACCTCTCATGCAAGAGTACCAGGTTCAAATGATTATAAGTTTTCCTCCTTTTATTAAATTAGTTTTTTGCCTTGAATTAGGAAAGAGAATTGTATTACTACTGATATTTTCCATTCAAATATGCACATCACACAGCAGAACATAGAAGGTTTACAGCTGCTTCATCTGATTCTCATACATATTGCTAGACAATATGTTTGAGCATAAAAAGCGTTTTCTTGTTTCAAGTGAATAAAAGTTCATATATTTCATCTAGTGGATGAATAAACCAATAAATAGATCTCCACCATTTTTTTCTGACATTTCTTATAGAGGAAATGTCAGGGGAAACAAATCAGAGATGTACTTGCTTGTATAGTAGTAGGTGAAAAACTCTGATATATTCACTTATGGCTTTGCCCTTTGTAAGGCTACTGAACTTTTCAACCACTCTATGAAATATAGCCATATTCACTAATTGCAAGCAAACACCCTCTGTTTATTATATAATTAAATGTGAAATACAGAAAACTGTAGGTGAAATATTCTTCATGTTCCAATATTTTCACACATGACTGGTGAACTTGCTTTTCCAGTCAGGTAGAGTAAAATAGTTTACAGGATGTGAAAAAATTCATTGATTGCAGCATATTGGGGGTATATCTCATCTACTATTCTCTTAAATCACTGAAATTTTTGTATGGTCAGCAAATATATGTGATTGGAATTGATGTGAACTTATCAAAAGGATGGTGAGGGTGGTGTGCTGAAACCCAGATTTAATCATCGATTCTTTGATTCTGAAGCAAGTTAAATATATAATGGTGGCCCCGAGTGGCCGAGTGGTCTAAAGCGCTCTTCGTTACGGATCACTGCCATCTCACCTCTGTCTGCGGCGGTTCGAGTCTAAGATTCAGCCAATGTGGGCATGTGAGAAAGCTTGCCAGTAGCTTCTCGTGGGTCGGTGGTTCTTTCCGGGGTTTACCGGGTTCTTCCTCCACCATTAATACTGGCCGCCATGTATAGCCTATCATGTGCTGAAAAATGGCGTTAAACCCCACAACAACAACAACAACAAATATATAATAAACATACTTTTTTTTCTTGAATCCATATCAAATGTATTTTATCTTGTGGTTCAAAATTGGTGGGTTTGCTGCAAGTTAAAATATGACCATTATTTTATTACATTATGAAACATTTCCAGTATTAATGTTGGAAAAGAACATTATTTTCTGTGTATAGTTTTTCATTGAATTTACTTTTCATACATTATAAATCAGGCACATATTACAGTAACCAATTATTTCTATTCCATTTACCTCTGAGAAATCTCACTCATGGGATTCCTACTAAACAAAAGGTAAATAAAGCTAACACATGAACAGTCCCTGGTTTGAATAGCTAACACTCACTCAGTGGCCACAGACTTTGTGGCAGATTTGTCATTAGTTAAATTTTCATTGTGTTTTCTTTGATTTGAAATTTATATGTTTAAATCTCTATTCATAGAATATTTGTTAATCAACAGCGCTCTCACTGTTAAATGAACACTAGTGATCCTGTTTATTATAACATAACTTCAAAACAAGTACATGAGGTCAAAGTGAATGGTTCATGAATTAAGGATGGAAACAATGTCAGGACTCTTGGTGATATATCTGTCATTAATGTAGGGGAAAAAAATATTTTCTATTTATTTGGTTATTTCCATGATGGCTACATGGTTCTGGTTTGGCTATTCATGTTGTTTCTTATAGACAATTTCTAAGAACATGACTGTATTTAGATGGCTACTAAATAAAGAATATATTTTGAAAATCTTCTTTGCCCTTAATATAAACCTAATATAATATATCCAGCATATTTTAGAAATGTGAAAGACATGTGTGTTGACATTGTATAAGAGGCCAGATTTTGCCTTCCATTGGACAAAAAAAAATTGCCGTGTACTTAACCTAACAATGCTTGAAAAAAAGGCACAAGGTTAGCCTTGTCATGCATCTAGTATTAAATTACAAGATTATTAAGAAAATTTCCAAAGAAGCTTTCTGATAATATTTAATTTTGAAACACGAGAACCACACGATTCATTTTCTTTTCAAAAGAGTACTACAGTTTGGAAGTCCAAGTTGTTGCATGCAATTTCAAAAATCCAAATTGTTGTTTATTGTCCAACATAAACAGTGCAGTGATTGTTTGGATGATGTGTGACATATAGTATAATTTTCTTATTGTATTTATGGCTTTCTAGATGCAAGTATAGATGAGTAGATGACAGAGTGGATTGAAACAGGATGTATTTTCCATTGTCAATGATACAGGTGAACCTATTTCCTAAGTGATAAAAGAGAAGCATTATTATTTCCTGAAACATTGGATTGGCATGTAAGGTCTTCCTGAATGTAAGCCTGCAAATAAGGCCCCTAGTCACAGCTCTAGCATTTGAGGTCAGAGGAGTATTGTCCACTGAACAAAATTATTTAGTTCCAACACTGGTGTATAAATATGCATGTGATTTAATATATGTGATTAACATCTCAATTATCCTTTGTATATGCTTTGGTTCATATGAAATGAATCATACCAGTGCAAACGTTTAATTCTTGTGAGTAGTGGGTAAGTTCGAACACCATTGCCGACTTCTACAAAACTAGTCACCAAATGACACTTAAATAACAATATTTGCCTGGTATTTCCATGTAAAGTCAAGAACTGAATCTGTATGATAAATTTGATACGTATTATCATCCATAACAATGCTAAATATACTGTGCACATGACCTATCCTGTTTCAGTTTCCCTAATTGATCATTTTGAATCTGCTGTCTGTGTTTAGGAAAGATCAAGACTTTGATTTTAGCTATTATATTCTTGCATGTATGATTGTTAAATGGTATCATTTTATTCTTGAAAAGATAAGTAAAGTATAAGAGTGATGCAAAAAGTAGTTGTTTGAGTGATTAATTTGAAATTTTCCAGTAAATAAATAAATTACTCATTCATTTTTCAGCATCTGACCTTATCATGTAAGCCCTTTCTGACTCTAAGCCTGGCTACCTTTTGATATGCAAATAAGGCCCCTAGTCACAGCTCTAGCATTTGAGGTCAGAGGAGTATTGTCCACTGAACAAAATTATTTAGTTCCAACACTGGTGTATAAATATGCATGTGATTTAATATATGTGATTAACATCTCAATTATCCTTTGTGTTTACTTTGGTTCATATGAAATGAATCATACCAGTGCAAACATTTAATTCTTGTGAGCAGTGGGTAAGTTCGAACACAATTGCCGACTTCTACAAAACTAGTCACCAAATGACACTTAAATAACAATATTTGCCTGGTATTTCCATGTAAAGTCAAGAACTGAATCTATATGTTAAATTTGATACGTGTTATCGTCCAGAACAATGCTAAATATACTGTGCAACAAGACTTGGATTATATTCTTGCATGTATGATTGTTAAATGGTATCATTTTATTCCTTTAAAAGATAAGTAAAGTATAAGAGTGATGCAAAAAGTAGTTGTTTGAGTGATTAATATGAAATTTTCAAGTAAATAAATAATAATGACCTTATTTAAAGAGAGTAACACAATTAGCTCAGAACCAATCTACCTTGAGGCCCTCATACAAAGGAAATTATTTAGTTTAGCTGCATCTCTGAAGCCACTGGATGTATTGGGTTTGGAAGAAGGAAATAGAGTGGGCATTTCTAATCTCAACTGGAATACTATTCCAGAGCAGACTTCTAGAGTATTGGAAACTTTTTTTTAAAAATAACTCCTTATTTGGTTTGGGAATTTTATACTGTTTGGTAGACATGGATTGCAGGTATTACCAGGTAGCCTATACTGGAATAGTGATTGTAAATATTCAGGAGCACTATTATGGGATATCCTGTACATTAATTTGGCTTTTCTCAAACAGATTTGGTCTTTAATAGGTAATATTTTTAACCTACCAGCTAAACTTTCCTTGCTTTCTTTTTGGATTGATATTAGCCCTAATGCTCTTTTTTGAAGATGTCCCAGCTTTGCTATGTTTTTATCATTTGAATTACCCTGTATTACAGTAGTCTAAATAGGGTTGTATATAACTGTTATAAAACAGTTTTCTGTGCCTTTCAGGGAGAAAATGTCTTATCCTACTGAGAAGCCATAAACTTGAATTGACTTTTTTACTGATATGTTTGATATGTTCAGTCCATGACAGGTTATTATCTACCAGAACACCAAGTAGTCTATCATGACAGACCATTTGCAAATTTTGATCCTTCCATGTCAGACATAGTTCATCACTTTTTCCTTTTTTGCCGTGTTGAGATATGTAATATTTTAGTTTTACCAGTATTTACCACCATGCCATTGCATGTGCACCAGTTTTCCAGTTTGTTTAGGGCATTCTGTAAAGAAATTTTGAGTTCATGCTTTGTGTTATGGATGTCTGACAACGTTGTGTCATCTGCATAGAGATGATATTGAGTCTCTTAGTAAAAGTGGTAGGTCTTTAATAAATAAAATAAATAGTAATGGACCTAGATTGCTTTGACGTCTCCATGTAGTCTTGTGTTGGTTAGGTTATACTGATTGCAGTCATAATGGCTTTTGAGGGATTGATCAACATGGCAAACATGTTTGACACCCACAATGAGATATTTACATGTGGCTTGGCACTCCCATTACATTTCTGTAATGTTCAAGTGTGCAGGCATGAATTTTTGCATTGCTGTGAGTCATAGTTTAGTTTTACTTGTTCGTGCTGGTACCATTGTGTATACTTTTATGGCTCTATGTTCTTGAACTGAGAAACAGGAAAGAGCAAAAGATAACAAGTTTTGTCAAATTCAACAAATAATTAAATCCCTAGAATACAAAGTGAAAATTTATTTTAAAAAATTACAGTATTGCAAACTAAATCCTTAATAGTCCTAATAGTTCTATCAGAAGACCAGAAGTTTAGAATATTCTGAATGAATTCCGGTAGTGTGCCAAATGAATTCCAATTTTGAATGTGCTGATGTGCCAATCGCCTGGAACACTGTTGATAAGCTAACAGTCTTGATGTATCACAATGATAAAATCCAAAATGTCCTTGAATGAATGCACAATAATCTCAAAATAGTGATTTAGAGTAAAAAGACAAAGAACACTTTGTAATTACAAGGAATAATTTAAATAAATTCTCTCAAATATTAACTGAACACAACTAAAACTGATTCATCTAAAGACTGATGTTAAGATAGGAATAATTAATTCTAAAGTAAACAATCCTAATACTGTATTAAAAAAAACTAAGACATAATAACACAACCAGGATGAGTGTTATCTTAGTAGAAATTTCCATCAAACTGTAAACAAAATTCATTTCTGGAATCTACTTGGGCCAGAATCAAGGTTGTATCTATAACTGAAAACCATGACATTAGACATGTAGGTCCAAACTCCTACCTTCAGTTATGGACCAAGGTCAATCACACAAAGCAATTTAAATATAGTACATAATATATTACTGAGGTGTATGTAAAATCTGCAGGTCACTAAAAGATCTCAAGACTGATTCTGTAACATGTGTGTAGATCATATAAATGTATGGTGACAAATCTCAGCAGAATCAAGAAAAAGGTTTTGAAATGGTTATGAACCATATCAATCTAGCACCTTATCTGGTAAATAGTTGTAAGTTTGTGTACATCTGTTACATTGAACACTATTAATGTATTGGCTTTGTCACAGATCACTTTCAGGATCTCTACATATGATCGAGTGACGTAAATGACAGTATGTTTATGACATCCACATGAGAATATATGTCAGGGATTGGTTTCTTTATCTGGCATCGTACAAAGCATGGTTGTTCTTGAACCCATTAGTGTCATTAATGAATGATATTTAACTTATGTCGGTGATGAATTCAACAGGTTGTATTTCATTGATTTCATCACAGACCTCATGGAAATCTTTTAAATTATTGTAACACCATTGATTATCCGCAGATGGTACTATCAGGTATAATATGTCCCATGTGAGATTCAGAAACAGTTGTGTTTTTCCTGATCCATATGGATCCAAAGTAATTGCCCTTGTCAAAATGGGAAAT
The DNA here is from genome assembly GCA_028554795.2 of Sinohyriopsis cumingii. Lineage (NCBI taxonomy): Eukaryota > Metazoa > Mollusca > Bivalvia > Unionida > Unionidae > Sinohyriopsis > Sinohyriopsis cumingii. Next base: position 56,156,065 of record CM068842.1, on the reverse strand, counting down.
GTGGCATGGTGCTTCTTTGGTTTAAGGCCAGTACATGCACAAAAATCAGTTATATTGGGAGACATACTTGAGAGAAAACAACCATGAGTTCACATTAGTGCAAAATCTACATGAAGACACATGATGAAATACCAGAGGTCAAGTGGATGAACAAACAGGAATATGTGTCTGTTTTAGCAGAAACAATTTCAAAAAGATTACCAGGTCACTAGTGACCTGTGGTGGTGACATGGCGTTGCAGCCAGTAAATTAGATCCTGTTTGTTACAGATACAATCTTGCTTATAAATATTCTAAGTCACTTCTTGGCCAACATGTCACTGATGTAAAATTTGTACATGCATTAGGTGCAATTATGGATCCCAACATATGTGAATGGATCATGATACTGGTTACTGACACCACTGTATAGGGTAAATCAGGGTTGGTGGGCAATTGTTATCAATATTATTATGAGATAAAAATAGAATCAGTGTGTTACAGTCTACAGAGTTATTGGAAAGGCACAGCAATCAGTAGATAGTTGATGTGGCTCCTGTCAATAAAGAATTTGCTAGTGAGTGATGTAACAAGCATTATGGCTGACACCAAAATAAAATCCCATGATTATGGTTTAACATTAGAACCTCCAACGAAGTTCATCAAGCTAATAGTTTGCTTTTGCCGCACAATGCAGGTACATGTTGATCATAGTAGGTACCACTAGCTAATGCAAAGAAACTGAACCATTTGTGTGTATCTACATGCATGGACCACTAAAATGCCCAAACCTTCTCCAGGTGGATCTCAACAGAGTATTTCTTGGATCAGTTTCAATGCTGATGGAACACCACAAAGTAAAAATTTGGTATGGACATACTGACATTAATCACAATGAAGCTGAGGACTTTAATCATGTGCTTTTGGAATGATAATTTGGGCATCCAACCTTGCAGGAACTATTAATGCCACGTATGAGGTTATCATGTGAATAGATAGTCAAGACTTTTAGATGTCATAGCTGTGTTGAACAATAAAGTTGATTGCATGATTACGATGAAACCTGCCAAAGCAACAAAAATATTAGTAATACCTCTACATGGTTTAGTAGGTAATATGATTGGATTGCATGAACCCATATTGGCATACAATGCTTTTACAAGATATTTGTATGTGCTAAGGGAACTCAAATGTGCTGGAAGAGCCACTTATTTCATTTCAAATTTGACCACATGTATACTTTTGCACATGACCTGTTGTAGCAACATCCCAGTGATTCATTTTCCTTGTAACAGGACCTTTACATGGGTTTGTCCATGAGGAATTGCAGGTGGCACCAGCCGATACAGTTACCAGCCACAGATTATTAACAAGGTAGACCTGTTGCAGCAACTCCCAAGTTATTCATTACCTTGTAACAGGATCTCAACATGGGTTTGTCCATGAGAAACTGCAGATGACACCAGCTGATACAGTTACCACCCATAGATTATTAACGAGGTAGATTACAGTGGCTACATTCAAGAAAAATAGTTTTAGTACAGTGGCATTACCTGGACCAAACTTTGTGGATTGCTTGTACTTGGAGTGATGGAGAACCCAATTGATTTGGGTCTCAAAAGGTCAAAGGCCAAGGTCACAGTGACTTAAAGAAGAAAAATGGTTTCTGCACAGGAACATTACTTTTAAAACACAAACTTGGACCACACTCTTTTAATGCCGTATTTTTGAGAAAGGAAGAAACCCTTTAAAATATGGGATGGGCTTACAATGTGCAGTTCAAGGTACTCTTGTATGATTTTGGTTGGCTTTAAAACAATATTTTCAGTTTGTGCTCTACTTACCAGTTGGATGCTTCGTCTTTGCTGTTATTTTTAATATTGTAGTTATGTCTTTTATTTTAAGGATGAGCCCTCATTTTATCTTATAATTTCTTATACATTTAATCAAAACAAGCAGATGAATGTGTAATTTATATTTTCAGGTCGAGGAAAGTCTAGCGTGTTGCCTCAAAAGATATCATGTCCACACAGCCTAGAAGAAAAAAGAACACTCGTGTAAGGCATGGTTGTCTTACTTGTAAATTATTCTTTTGGCCATTTTTGCATGATGACATGAGGCAGAGTGTAATATATTATGTTGTCCATCTGTCTGGTACCACTTTTAGTTCTGCTCGGTAACTCATGTTCTCCACTGTCTGTAGTTGCTCATGTTTTGTACATGGGCAAATATGGACTCTATAGAGTTCAGGTTCAAAAGTTAAGAGGTCAATGCCACTAATTGTGAAAAAGAAAAATAGTTTCTAATCTTGACAAAATGTTTGGATGCCTTGCTCTTTTGGTAAGGAAGAACATTTCAGTTTTGGGGACCAACACAAAAACTTGACTTTTCAGTCATCTGAATTTACCAAACTTTGCAGATTGCTTGCACTTGGTGTAAGAAAGAACTTATATTGATTTTGGGATCAAAATATAAAAGGTCAAGATCACTGTGACTGAAACATTAAAAGTGGTTTCTGCACAATTACATTAGTTCTACATCACATTCCTGGAAGCTGGGGTAACTTGGTTGGTAGTGCATCAGACTCATAGCTCAAGGGTTGCCAGTTCATCACCTACCAAGGCCAGCCAGGGTTGGCTGCTACTCTGTGTCCCTGGCAAAGACACTTACCTCCCATTTCTTCAGCATATCAAACAGTGTGATAAAAATGCTGTTAAGATCCCCAATGAAACAGGACTTACCTAGAAAAATCTTTTTGGATGCACTTATTGAAGGCTGAACTCTTTTCTTTTTTTAGACTATTGATTTTGAGGTCAAAAGGTCAAATGTCAAGGTAACTGTGAGTGAAATAAGAAAAATGGTTTCTGCACAATATCAGGAGTTTTAAGTACCAGATCTGGTTCAAACTATGTGAATGGTTAATGCATTGAGTAAGGAATAACCTACTGATTTTTTTCAGAGGTCAGCGTCACTGTATCTGAAAGAAGAAACATGTTTTTTTGAAAAATTCTGTGATTTCTGTAGAGGACTATTAAATTAAGCTTTATTTGTAGTTTGATGTATTTTTTAATTCCTGCAGAAATGCCATATCTGAATACTTAAATATATTTTTCTTCATCTGCAAACAAAAATGTTTGTCTTGACCGTTGTTAGGAATCAGATTTTCATGGTTGATTGTCAGTTTTTTCAAATTGTTTGATGATTGTTTAATATTTGCTTAATTTATCAATATGATGTTTTGCCAAAATGGAGGCTTTTTACTTATTGCCCAAGCATGTTTTGAAAAAATTGGGACTTTTTTCTCATATTGACTAAATATGATGTTTGGCCAAAACAGGGGCCTTTTTGTCATATTGCCCAAACATGGTGTTTTGCCAAAATGGGGGCTTTTTACGATATTGCCCAAACATGGTGTTTTTCCAAAATGGGGACTTTTTACTGTATTGCCCAAACATGGTGTTTTGTCGGAATGGAGGCTTTTTACTTATTGCCCGAAGTGCAGAACAGCTGGAATGGTGCAGAATTGAATGTTGACCATTTACAGAAATCATAATGACTGAAGCTTGACCAAATCATTTAATCAAAAACAGTGCTGATCATTGTTAGATTTACTTTTGTTTTATTGAAGGAAAGTTTCATAATGTTGGGTCTGTACAGTTGAATACACTGTAATATACCAATTTGGAGGAAAAAGCTTTACTTTAATTGCTTGTCTAGTTTTTGTGAATTTTGTAATGTAAAGATAAAAGATTACAGCAGAAACTAATTTTTAAAATGTTTGAGTCCATCAAGCTAGCTAAGTCAACAAACTGAAAAATATTGGTTTTAAACCATAAGAATCTTGTCTCTTATTTATTTTCATTTGTTTAATTGATTTATTTACATCATTATTATATTAAATGATGAGTTGATGTATTAGGCAATAGGCCAGTTTTCCTTGTAGGTCTCAAAATATTACAGTTAAATTCCATAGGATATAATGTAATTGGATATGCTGTCATGATTTTGAAGATCATAATATTGAATTAGGGTTTACACAAACACTGAAAATGTATAACTGGTTCTGAATGCAAATAGTGCTTATCCATACATATGATAGAAGAGAGAGAAAGCAGCTTAGGCTAGATGGAAAATTTGAAAAGTTTGGTCACTTTTTGATTTAAAAAAAAGGGAAGACACCCTCCCTTTTTTTAAGTCGAAAACACTGACCAAATTCTGCCACAGATGTTTGCACCCTGATTTTATTGACAAGGTGGTTTTGAATAACATTGACATAAGCTTTAAAAACATAAAATCACATTGTTTCCAATATATGCCTGTGATAACCAGCACTCTGATATTGATTTTAAAGTCAGTGGTCTTGGCTCTGATACTTGTGAGTACGATAACATAGAACAAATATGAATGGATTTTTATCCAGTCCAGTTTGTGAATATATCTGAAGAATATTTAAATGATGCTAGTTCAGTAACTTCTTGTGTTTTTCCCCTGCCCCAAATAAAATCATGTGGGTATATCTTGATTTGAAATAACTATGTTTATTGATCAGGTCAAAGGCCATGACAAAGTATTTGTGCAGCACTTAATGGGCATGTTAACTCAACTAGTAAGAAACTATTTTTGAACATCCATTATGGTCACCTTTGTAACCATGTTGAAACACTTGTTATTGCCACTCCTCTAAAATGATCATATTACACATGGGACCTTCGTTTAATGACTTATGATATATGGTAATAAGCGAAAACGCTGCTGATCTGAATTCCAGCATGGCTGCAAAATCTCACTATGATTTCTTCTTCCTAATGATGGCAATGGCTACATGAGATTTTCATCAAAATATTTCTTATCATGTCTTATTGGTCCTAAATGAAAACCATCCCAATCTGATATACAGTGTGACCAATATGGTAGCCATCTTAAAAAAACGTGTTCTGGTTACTCCTCTGAAACAGATGGTCATATTGATATGGGGTTTCAGTTAAAGATTTCTTATGATGTCTAGTTGGTCTTAGTTGACAATATTGCTAATCTGACATCCAGTATGGCCACCATGGCATCCATCTTGAGTGATTTTATCATTACTTGTCCTGAACAGATGGTCATATCAGCATGAGGTTACACCAAAAGACTTAATAGGATGCCTAGTTGGCCCTAAATGAAAATAGTGCCCATTAAACATGCTGTCAGACATACAGTATGGGTTGGACATTTGACATCTTGAAAATTTGATCTCAACTCATCCTGAATGGAGGGTCATATTGACATGGTGATATCCAGCTTGAAAATATTGACATGGTGTTTCCACACAGAGACTTTATATGAAGTTGGTCCTAAATAAACATGATACTGATGTGATATCCAGCTTGTTATTGCTATTCTGATGAGATGGACATTTCAGGGTTTTCACTGAAAAACTTTTTATCAATCTATTTGGTCCTAATTGGAAAGGGTGCTGATCAGACATCCTGTATGACCACCGGAGGTCATCTTGAGCATCATGTTATGTTGTTGTTGTTGTTGTTCTAGGGCTTAATGCCATTTTTCAGCACAAGATAGGCTATTCATGGCAGCCAGTATAACTGGTGAAGGAAGAACCCTGGAAAACCCAGGGAAAAACCACTGACCCACGAGAAGCTACTGGCAGGCTTTCCCATGTACCCACTCTAGCTGAGCCTTGGACTCAAACCCACGCAGACAAAGGTGAGATGGCAGTGTTCCTGAATGGTGAGCACTTTAGACCACTTGGCCACTCGGGGCCCGCATCATGTTATAGTTGCTTCTTCAGAATGGATTGTCATAGTGACATGTGCTTTTCACTTAAAGAATTATGAGATCAAGTTGGTTCAAATAAAGATGGTGCCAGTGAGACTGATATTTTGTGAAAATTTTAATTCAGACATAAGAAAATAGTATTTTTTAAATCATATTTGCTGTGTTGGAGTTTCTTAACCTTGTTAATTATTCAACAGTTGAAATGAAGAATTAAACTTATCTGGGACTGCTGGAAAATCTTTTCATACAGTAGATCGTCAGTCCCTTCGAGGGAGTCTTACATATCTTTACAGTTTTGGAACTGAACCTTTACTTGGCATTATATAGGAAGGATTGTGCTGTTAAACTCTTTATATATTTGTCCCATTTTTATTTATTGTTCCACATCAAAGACCACCTGAAACTATTAGCTAAAGAAACTGATTTGATCTGTTGATTCATCTTTTGATAACTTGTATGCAGAATTCCCAACCGACTAGCACAGCTGGGAAGAAAAACGAAGATGCAACAGGGACAAAGGAAAATGGATCCCAGGGTGAAAGTCATCCTGCTACACAGGAGCCACAGGAGGGGTCAACTTCTATCCCAGAGGTAGTGAAGTTCTTTGACGTAGTACTGATAATCCATGTCTTTGAGACTTTACTGGTCTGCAGAATATGGTTTCAAAGTCATGCAGCATTCTGGTTTAAGAGGGATTTTACTTGTCTGAAGTTTACAGTTTCAAAGTAATTGACCATTCTGGTTTATGGGCCCAGAATCAGAAATGAAAAATTAAACTTACAACTTCTGAAGACAAATGATTAGCATTTTAAAAGTTAAAAAAGTATTGTTTAGAAAACTCCTTGATATACCAACTACATTTGTATTTTAAGCAAATAAAACATGCTTGATTAATTAAATTATAGAAAGCTTTTGCTTTTGTAACACTGACCAACACCTTTGTATTTTGAGGCTTTTAAGTAGTCATTGTTCTTACAAGATTGAGTTTTAATAAAAATTTCAAGATGTCAATAGAAATTAAAGTTAGTCTGGGTACCAAATTGACTTTTAAAAAATTACATCTTATGCTCTTGACTGCCCATATTCTTTTATGCAAATTGCAGAAGGTAGTACATGTTCCTATTTAATATGTAATACTGTTATATGTTGCTATATGTGTACAGATGGTAACACATGTGCCTATTCAATATGTAATACTGTTCTTTTAAATTGACAACAGTCTGGAGTTGTTCCTAGGAATGCATACCAGGGTCCCAAGAACTACAATCCACCAATACTGCAGAGGTTCCAGGAATACCTGCGAAAGACGGAAGTAGAGGTGGCTTTCAAAAACCTTTTAAAAATACTAATGAATAGGGAGGAGTTGCCATACAACCCCTACCCAGGTCTTGTGACCAGACTGAGGCCTTATGATGTGAGGTAATGTTTCTTTGTTTTGACTGTGAGAACATCAGGTATTAAACGAGAAAGAGTTAAAATTCAGTTATGATAAGATAAGTTTATGTTTTCTGTATTAGCTTTATGCTGAATTCATTTCAAATGTATTAATGCATACATCATGTTAAGTTGAAATGTGTGGTTGCATATGTCATAATGTTAATGGATACATCATGTTAAGATGAAATGTATAAATGTATATATCATAATGTTCATGGATACATCATGTTAAGATGAAATGTGTAAATGTATATATCATAATGTTAATGTATACATCATGTTAAGATGAAATGTGTAAATGTATAGATCATAATGTTAATGTATACATCATGTTAAGATGAAATGTGTAAATGTATATATCATAATGTTAATGTATACATCATGTTAACATGAAATGTGTAAATATATATATCATAATGTTAATGGATACATCATAATGTTAATGGATATATCATAATGTTAAGTTGAAATATGTGGTTGCATATATCATAATGTTAATGGATACATCATAATGTTAAGTTGAAATGTGTGGTTGCATATATCATAATGTTAATGGATACATCATAATGTTAAGTTGAAATGTATGGTTGCATATATCATAATGTTAATGGATACATCATATTAAGATGAAATGTGTGGTTGCATATATCATAATGTTAAGTTGAAATGTGTGGTTGCATATATCATAATGTTAATGGATACATCATGTTAAGATGAAATGTGTGGTTGCATATATCATAATGTTAATGTATACATCATGTTAAGATGAAATGTGTAAATGTATATATCATAATGTTAATGGATACATCATAATATTAATGGATATATCATAATGTTAAGTTGAAATGTGTGGTTGCATATATCATAATGTTAATGGATACATCATGTTAAGATGAAATGTGTAAATGTATATATCATAATGTTAATGGATACATCATAATATTAATGGATATATCATAATGTTAAGTTGAAATGTGTGGTTGCATATATCATAATGTTAATGGATACATCATAATGTTAAGTTGAAATGTGTGGTTGCATATATCATAATGTTAATGGATACATCATAATGTTAAGTTGAAATGTGTGGTTGCATATATCATAATGTTAATGGATACATCATAATGTTAAGTTGAAATGTATGGTTGCATATATCATAATGTTAAGTTGAAATGTGTGGTTGCATATATCATAATGTTAATGGATACATCATAATGTTAAGTTGAAATGTATGGTTGCATATATCATAATGTTAAGTTGAAATGTATGGTTGCATATATCATAATGTTAATGGATACATCATAATGTTAAGTTGAAATGTATGGTTGCATATATCATAATGTTAAGTTGAAATGTATGGTTGCATATATCATAATGTTAATGGATACATCATAATGTTAAGTTGAAATGTATGGTTGCATATATCATAATGTTAATGGATACATCATAATGTTAAGTTGAAATGTATGGTTGCATATATCATAATGTTAAGTTGAAATGTATGGTTGCATATATCATAATGTTAATGTATACATCATGTTAAGATGAAATGTGTAAATGTATATATCATAATGTTAATGTATACATCATGTTAAGATGAAATGTGTAAATATATATATCATAATGTTAATGGATAAATCATAATGTTAATGGATATATCATAATGTTAAGTTGAAATGTGTGGTTGCATATATCATAATGTTAATGGATACATCATAATGTTAAGTTGAAATGTGTGGTTGCATATATCATAATGTTAATGGATACATCATAATGTTAAGTTGAAATGTATGGTTGCATATATCATAATGTTAATGGATACATCATGTTAAGATGAAATGTGTGGTTGCATATATCATAATGTTAAGTTGAAATGTGTGGTTGCATATATCATAATGTTAATGGATACATCATGTTAAGATGAAATGTGTGGTTGCATATATCATAATGTTAATGTATACATCATGTTAAGATGAAATGTGTAAATGTATATATCATAATGTTAATGGATACATCATAATGTTAATGGATATATCATAATGTTAAGTTGAATGTGTGGTTGCATATATCATAATGTTAATGGATACATCATAATGTTAAGTTGAAATGTGTGGTTGCATATATCATAATGTTAATGGATACATCATGATGTTAAGTTGAAATGTATGGTTGCATATATCATAATGTTAAGTTGAAATGTATGGTTGCATATATCATAATGTTAATGGATACATCATAATGTTAAGTTGAAATGTATGGTTGCATATATCATAATGTTAAGTTGAAATGTATGGTTGCATATATCATAATGTTAAGTTGAAATGTATGGTTGCATATATCATAATGTTAATGTATACATCATGTTAAGATGAAATGTGTAAATGTATATATCATAATGTTAATGGATACATCATAATGTTAAGTTGAAATGTATGGTTACATATATCATAATGTTAAGTTGAAATGTGTGGTTGCATATATCATAATGTTAATGGATACATCATAATGTTAAGTTGAAATGTGTGGTTGCATATATCATAATGTTAATGGATACATCATAATGTTAAGTTGAAATGTATGGTTGCATATATCATAATGTTAATGGATACATCATGTTAAGATGAAATGTGTGGTTGCATATATCATAATGTTAAGTTGAAATGTGTGGTTGCATATATCATAATGTTAATGGATACATCATGTTAAGATGAAATGTGTGGTTGCATATATCATAATGTTAATGTATACATCATGTTAAGATGAAATGTGTAAATGTATATATCATAATGTTAATGGATACATCATAATGTTAATGGATATATCATAATGTTAAGTTGAATGTGTGGTTGCATATATCATAATGTTAATGGATACATCATAATGTTAAGTTGAAATGTGTGGTTGCATATATCATAATGTTAATGGATACATCATGATGTTAAGTTGAAATGTATGGTTGCATATATCATAATGTTAAGTTGAAATGTATGGTTGCATATATCATAATGTTAATGTATACATCATGTTAAGATGAAATGTGTAAATGTATATATCATAATGTTAATGGATACATCATAATGTTAAGTTGAAATGTATGGTTACATATATCATAATGTTAAGTTGAAATGTGTGGTTGCATATATCATAATGTTAATGGATACATCATAATGTTAAGTTGAAATGTATGGTTGCATATATCATAATGTTAATGGATACATCATAATGTTAAGTTGAAATGTATGGTTGCATATATCATAATGTTAAGTTGAAATGTATGGTTGCATATATCATAATGTTAATGGATACATCATAATGTTAAGTTGAAATGTATGGTTGCATATATCATAATGTTAAGTTGAAATGTATGGTTGCATATATCATAATGTTAATGTATACATCATGTTAAGATGAAATGTGTAAATGTATATATCATAATGTTAATGGATACATCATAATGTTAAGTTGAAATGTATGGTTGCATATATCATAATGTTAAGTTGAAATGTATGGTTGCATATATCATAATGTTAATGGATACATCATAATGTTAAGTTGAAATGTATGGTTGCATATATCATAATGTTAATGGATACATCATAATGTTAAGTTGAAATGTATGGTTGCATATATCATAATGTTAAGTTGAAATGTATGGTTGCATATATCATAATGTTAATGTATACATCATGTTAAGATGAAATGTGTAAATGTATATATCATAATGTTAATGTATACATCATGTTAAGATGAAATGTGTAAATATATATATCATAATGTTAATGGATAAATCATAATGTTAATGGATATATCATAATGTTAAGTTGAAATGTGTGGTTGCATATATCATAATGTTAATGGATACATCATAATGTTAAGTTGAAATGTGTGGTTGCATATATCATAATGTTAATGGATACATCATAATGTTAAGTTGAAATGTATGGTTGCATATATCATAATGTTAATGGATACATCATGTTAAGATGAAATGTGTGGTTGCATATATCATAATGTTAAGTTGAAATGTGTGGTTGCATATATCATAATGTTAATGGATACATCATGTTAAGATGAAATGTGTGGTTGCATATATCATAATGTTAATGTATACATCATGTTAAGATGAAATGTGTAAATGTATATATCATAATGTTAATGGATACATCATAATGTTAATGGATATATCATAATGTTAAGTTGAATGTGTGGTTGCATATATCATAATGTTAATGGATACATCATAATGTTAAGTTGAAATGTGTGGTTGCATATATCATAATGTTAATGGATACATCATGATGTTAAGTTGAAATGTATGGTTGCATATATCATAATGTTAAGTTGAAATGTATGGTTGCATATATCATAATGTTAATGGATACATCATAATGTTAAGTTGAAATGTATGGTTGCATATATCATAATGTTAAGTTGAAATGTATGGTTGCATATATCATAATGTTAAGTTGAAATGTATGGTTGCATATATCATAATGTTAATGTATACATCATGTTAAGATGAAATGTGTAAATGTATATATCATAATGTTAATGGATACATCATAATGTTAAGTTGAAATGTATGGTTACATATATCATAATGTTAAGTTGAAATGTGTGGTTGCATATATCATAATGTTAATGGATACATCATAATGTTAAGTTGAAATGTGTGGTTGCATATATCATAATGTTAATGGATACATCATAATGTTAAGTTGAAATGTATGGTTGCATATATCATAATGTTAATGGATACATCATGTTAAGATGAAATGTGTGGTTGCATATATCATAATGTTAAGTTGAAATGTGTGGTTGCATATATCATAATGTTAATGGATACATCATGTTAAGATGAAATGTGTGGTTGCATATATCATAATGTTAATGTATACATCATGTTAAGATGAAATGTGTAAATGTATATATCATAATGTTAATGGATACATCATAATGTTAATGGATATATCATAATGTTAAGTTGAATGTGTGGTTGCATATATCATAATGTTAATGGATACATCATAATGTTAAGTTGAAATGTGTGGTTGCATATATCATAATGTTAATGGATACATCATGATGTTAAGTTGAAATGTATGGTTGCATATATCATAATGTTAAGTTGAAATGTATGGTTGCATATATCATAATGTTAATGTATACATCATGTTAAGATGAAATGTGTAAATGTATATATCATAATGTTAATGGATACATCATAATGTTAAGTTGAAATGTATGGTTACATATATCATAATGTTAAGTTGAAATGTGTGGTTGCATATATCATAATGTTAATGGATACATCATAATGTTAAGTTGAAATGTATGGTTGCATATATCATAATGTTAATGGATACATCATAATGTTAAGTTGAAATGTATGGTTGCATATATCATAATGTTAAGTTGAAATGTATGGTTGCATATATCATAATGTTAATGGATACATCATAATGTTAAGTTGAAATGTATGGTTGCATATATCATAATGTTAAGTTGAAATGTATGGTTGCATATATCATAATGTTAATGTATACATCATGTTAAGATGAAATGTGTAAATGTATATATCATAATGTTAATGGATACATCATAATGTTAAGTTGAAATGTATGGTTGCATATATCATAATGTTAAGTTGAAATGTGTGGTTGCATATATCATAATGTTAATGGATACATCATAATGTTAAGTTGAAATGTATGGTTGCATATATCATAATGTTAATGGATACATCATAATGTTAAGTTGATGTTGTTGTTGTTGTTGTTGGGTTTAACGCCATTTTTCAGCACGCGATTGGCTATACATGGCGGCCAGTATTAATGGTGGAGGAAGAACCCGGGAAAACCTGGGAAAGAACCACCGACCCACGAGAAGCTACTGGCAAGCTTTCTCACATACCCACATTAGCCGAATCCGAGACTCGAACCCACGCAGACAGCGGTGAGATGGCAGTGATCCGTAATGAAGAACGCTTTAGACCACTCGGCCACTCGGGGCCCCTAATGTTAAGTTGAAATGTGTGATTGCATATATCATAATGTTAATGTATACATCATGTTAAGATGAAATGTGTAAATGTATATATCATAATGTTAATGGATACATCATAATGTTAATGGATACATCATAATGTTAAGTTGCAATGTGTTAAAACAGACATCATAATGTGAATGTACAAATTGCATTCTGCAGAATTCTTGCTATTGTAAACAATGTTCACTGTATGTATTTTCACAGGAGACTTAACAAGTTATACATGACTCCTGTTGTGTCAAGTTATTTATTTGTTAAAGGCATGAAGTTTCAGTAATATTATTCAGTCATTTCCTTCCAGTGTGATATGAAATAGGAAGATTGAGTAATAATAACTCAGTCATTTCCTTGCAATGTGATATGAAATATGAAGTTTCAGTAATAATTACTCAGTCATTTCCTTACAGTGTGATATGAAATATGAAGTTTCAGTAATAATTACTCAGTCATTTCCTTATAATGTTATATGAGATGTTTGTTTCCCAACATAGAACATGATTTATTCAAGGCTTTATACTTAATCAGAGATATCCTATCCTATCCTAGCCATTACACCATTACATGTACAAGTTTGGAATATTTTCTATATTTGGGACATCTGTGTGAAAGGGTGAATATCCTCTGCTTTTAATTTATTCCAGATTTCACATGGAGTTGTATCCTTCGTATAAAATACTGACATATCTCAGTAAGTATCTGATATGCAGTTATCTGTCTCTTTGTCTTTTTTTTTATTCCCAGTACAATGAAATAAGCTTCTGTTATTCCCAGCTCATTTTATAGTTTATGCTCCAGGTTTGATATTCCATAGCAATATATGGGATTAGGCTTTGATATATATATATATATATATATATATATATATATAAACCTGTGATTTTCCAGCAAATTATGGTCCAAAACCTCTTTTAATCTCCAGACAAAATTATGAGAGGGCACTTGAAATTCCCAACACTGCCAAATTAGTTTAATGGGCACACACTCACTTGGATTGTTAAATTGTAGTTGTTGGTGGTGATACTTGTATTTTGTGTGGTTCTTAGCTTATTTTACTTACATTTAACCATAGCTATGGCTCCTAAGAAATATGCAGGTGTCACTGGTGGTGTCAAGTGTAAACACCTGTCAATATTGATACAAGATTAAAAGTAGAAATGTTGAAAAAAAAATGAAGAAATAGCCAGGAAAAATAAATGGTGATTTCTGGAAGAAATAGCCAGGAAAAATAAATAGTGATTTCTGGAAGAAATAGCCAGGAAAAATAAATGTTGATTTCTGGAAGAAACAGGCAGGAAAAATAAATAGTGATTTCTGGAAGAAATAGCCAGGAAAAATAAATGGTGATTTCTGGAAGAAATAGCCAGGAATTTTAAATGGTGATGCACACCTAGAAGAACACTAATAGTGGATGAAGAACTTTGCTGGATTCAAACAGTATTAGGATAGAGTTACCATCTTAGTATGCTCAAATACAGCAGGCACACATGGATGTAAGCCAGAGGTGATAGGAAAAAGTATGTGCCCTAGGGCCTTGAAAGGTGTTAAAATATACCCAATAACATACCATGCTAATACAAATGGCTGGATTACCACCGTGATTATGTTAGAATGATTTGAACACTTTTTTTGTGTGCCTGAAGCCAGAGCACACTGCACATCTGTAGGCCTGTCAGAAGACTGCAAAATTATATTTATTCTGGACAACTGTTCAGCTCACCCCAAAGCTGAACTGTGTAAGAAAAATGTTTATACAGTGAATTTACCACCAAACTGTACATCACTTATCCAACCCCAAAGCCAAGGAATACTGTGCTTTCTGAAGGCTAAGTATCGCTTTCTTTTTATGCAAGGTATGTTAGATGTGGTTAATGCTGGCAAGTCTGTACAGACATTTATTAAAGAATTCAGCATGAAAGACATGCTATGGCATATTGCTTGTGGCTGGGAGAACATACAAGTGTCAGCACAAAAGAACGGTTGGCATAAGTTGTGGCCTGCCTTGATGTTTGAAAATTCACCTGATGAAAATGTTGACAATGATTTCACTGAATTTAATGTACCAATGGAGAAAGAATTTGCTCATGAGTTGCTTGAATATGCAGAAATTGTTACAGGACCTGTTGCCAAGGATATAGCAAGTAAGCTTAATGAAGAAAATCTGGCCAAGTTGATGAATGTCGACGTAGAAATACCTGTTGTTTATCACTATACTGATTCTGAAATCGTATATATTATTCTGAATCCAGATAAAAACAATGAAAATGACAAAGATAACAGTGATGAATATGAAACAGATGTAGCTAAAAGACTTAATATTGACAAGTTATTTGAGTTGTCGGGTGAATTAATCAAAATGTTAGAGCAATGTACCTTCGTGACGGAACAAGAGCTAATGAATTTTTATTTGATTCATGCAAAGTTACACAGGGAAAGATTAAAACACATGAAACAACTTTGCTTAGATGAAGTGTTTAAAAAGATAGCCAAGAAGAATGTGTATCAGAGCAGTACATCTGAAAATCCTGTGACTTCAACTTCAGGTACCCTGGATGTCCCACCTGCAGCATCAGAAATCAATGATGAAACAATCAACTATGTAACAGACAGTAATTCTGACAGCCCTTAACTGCCAGACCTTTGTGATTAACTCTACAGTTCCAGTAAAATTCTAAAATTTGACACTTTGGGAGTGGTAGTACAGCAATATTCTTTTGCAAGTACAGCAATTAATAAACCTGTTTCATTTATACCTGCATTGTTGAATTATTATTATGTAACCTCACTTGGTCCAGCAAAACTGTTAATCTGGCAAGGCTTTGGAACCAAGAGTGTTGGAAAATCATTGATTTACCTGTATGTATGTATGTATGTATGTATGTATGTATGTATGTATGTATAAAGATAATGAAATCATGAAACTTGGTGCTGATCAGGCATTGGAAAATATGATTAAGCTCAGTTTTTGTAAGTCATAGTGTAGTTTGGATCACTCAGTTTTAATAATTGATCCGGCAGTTTAGATCATTCAGTCATCATGCAGTTTAGATCACACAATTTTAGTAAGTGATAGTACAGTTTAAATGACTCGGTTTTAGTAAGTAATTGTACAGTTTAAATGACTCAGTTTTAGTAAGTGATTGTACAGTTTAAATGACTCAGCCTTAGTAAGTAATTGAACAGTTTAAATGACTCAGTTTTAGTAAGTAATTGTACAGTTTAGATGACTCAGTTTTAATAAGTAATTGTACAGTTTAGATGACTCAGTTTTAGTAACTAATCATGCAGTTTAGATTGTGCATTTCCAAAAAATAGAAACTGATAATTTGTTACATTATTAGGTGCATGTATAAGTATAGCCATAGATGGGGTGTCCTGGACATTATTGATAATTGCTCTGCGGATTCAGCTTGCATGGCTTTAAAAATTCCACTTGAAACTATCTGTTCAAATAATGCATTTAAAAGGAAGAAATTCAGATACTTCTTTTCATAATATATAGAGTTGAACATTAAAAAATACACTTATAATGGCATCATAAATGTTTGACCAAGGGAAGTAAAGAAATGTGATATTGGAAACAGCCTGTCTAACACTTGGCTTGCTCTCCTTTATCCCACCTGGCCATTTTGTATGAGCTTGTGGTATGACCCTGCCATGTGTCATCCGTTTGCGGCCTTTCAACATTTGCTTGTTACAACCCTGCAGTCCATATTTAATAACAGATTTTGAATGAACATGGAATGATCAATATCTTTTATTATTTCAAAAAAGAGTTAGATTATTGGTTGTTAATGAGGTGATCTTGCATCTGATTGGATGAACTTTGCCCTGACTTTCATCAGACTTGAAATATATTGATATCTCATCAAGGTGGAAGAAAAATAAATCAGTGAGATTTTCACATATTAATGAGGTGATATTGCATAAGCTGGATACCACTCTGGAAGTCATAGTTTTGATCTGATTTTTATCCAACTAGTAATATAGCCCTATATCATTAAGATCTCAGACAAATCAGCGAGATACATAGATATTAATGATGTGAAGTTGCATCTTATTGGCTGAGCTTGTTATGACTCTGCAACCTTATTTCTGATCCCATTTTGATCAGACTTGGAGTATGAGCTTACATCATCAAGATTTTGGATGAGTTCAGTAATTAATGAGATCCAAGCATATTAATGAGGTAATCTTCCAGCTATTTGGCTATTCATGTGACCATTCTAGAAGCCTTATTTTCATATCTGATTTTGATCAAACATGGAATCTATGCCATTAAGATCATGGGTGAGTTTTATAATGAGTGGGAGACACACATACTAATTAGGTGATCTTGCATCTGATTGGCTGAGTATGTTATTGTTCTATTTCTTGTAATAACTTGGAATACATGGCCATATCATTAAAATCTTGGAAATGTTTGGTGATATTCAAGGATATTAATGATGTCATCTTGCCCAATCAAATTAGGCAGTATATGTGCATCTAACCATTGTGAGTGGCAAATGGAAGATGAAAACTAAGGAAACATTTGATCAGATACATTGATATTAGAGACATGGTACAATTGCAGGCAAGCATAAACTATATGCAGTGTTGTAATTAAGGATAATAACTTGTATGTAATTGTATGTTTTACTATTATTTGGAAGCAAGTTTGGTGACATGAAGTCTTACTGTTGTTAGTACTGTCATCTTAAAGTACCAGAAGCATTTGTCCTTTATATGTTATTACAATTATTAACATGTAATATTACAGTTATCACATGTATTTCATATACTCAGTGCTGTTATTTGAAACTGTATTGTATGTCTTTAGCTTTTAATGATAATATATAAGAAAAAAAACAAATATGCTTTTCTTCCATTAATTTCAGATTGAATTGAGAAGCTATTATTATCAGATTATAGTGAAATTGATAATGTTTGGGAGATAGTTGGATAGATTGTATTCTTCAATACTATGCAAGCCTGCTTAGTGAAATGGAAAACTGGTTAGTGATGTAAGCCAGATAAGCAGTATCAGGCACACTTGGGCCTCTTGTGTTATGAATGGAGAAAATATTTAAAATATTGCTTTTATGTGAACCATAAATCAAATTTTAAGGTACCAGGTACCTTAAGTTGTAATGTGCCATCGTTGGTCATTTTTGAGGATATTCAGCATTGAATAAGATGGTCATTTTGTAGAGGTGTCCTTAATAAAATTCTCAAGAAAACTTTTAGGAATTTTATATAAAAGAAGCTGTGCACCCAACATTGACATTTTATTTAATTTATTCCTTTATTTTGTTGAAGGTAATCCATTAAAAGACACCTACCTGCCAAACCTGCACACACTACGTAACAATGAGTGGGTGTGGGGTCTGTCCACCATCCTTCAGGTTGTGAACCCTAATGTCCTGAGCAAGTACCGATGGCTGATAGAGGACATCACGCCAGACTGGGATGAAATCTATGCGATGGAGAACTATTCAGTTAGTTTCAGTTCTGATTTTGATATAAAAGAGATTTTTAAAATTATATCAAGAATGATACTATTTTCAGATCTCATTGCACAAATTCATATAAAATAAATTCCAGAGCCTTGATTCTGCTATGGTCTACAGTAGATGTTTAGCTAGTTTATACAAAGTCTGCTACGGTCTGCATTAGGTGGTTAGCTAGTTAATACAAAGCTCTGTTACGGTCTACATTAGGTGGTTAGCTAGTTTATACAAAGTCTGTTATGGTCTACATTAGGTGGTTAGCTAGTTTATACAAAGTCTGTTATGGTCTACATTAGGTGATTAGCTAGTTCATACAAATTCTGCTGTTGTTTACATTAGGAAATTAGCTAGTTTATACAAAGCTCTGCTTTGGTCTACATTAGGTGGTTAGCTAGTTTATACAAAGCTCTCTTATTGTCTACATTAGGTGGTTAGCTAGTTTATACAAAGCTCTGTTATGGTTCATATTAGATGTTTAGCTAGTTTATACAAAGCTCTGTTATGGTTTACATTAGATGTTTAGCTAGTTTATACAAAGCTCTCTTATGGCCTACATTAGGTGGTTAGCTAGTTTATACAAAGCTCTGTTACAGTCTACATTAGGTGGTTAGCTAGTTTATACAAAGCTCTGTTATAGTCTCATTAAGTGGTTAGCTAGTTTAGACAAAGCTGTTACAGTCTAAATTAAGTGGTTAGCTAGTTTATACAAAGCTCTCTTGTGGTCTTCATTAGCTAGTTAGCTAGTTTATACAAAGCTCTGTTACAGTCTACATTAGGTGGTTAGCTAGTTTATACAAAGTCTGCTATGGTCTACATTAGATGTTTAGCTAGTTCATACAAAGCTCTGTTATGGTCTACAGAGTTTGCAAACTAGATCATAGAAAGACACAAAGTCAAATGTCTTCAGTTTTAGATTAAAAACACTGGCCATATTTAAACTTCTTTTAACAGCTACCTTAAGGGAAGTGGGTAGGGGGAGAGAAAAAAATTCCTCTTTACTTCATCTATTGATTAAGTCTTTCAGCAGTTTCATTGAGGGACTTGCAAATGCAGCAGCAGCAGCAGCAGCAGCAGCTCAAGACATGTGATTGCTGAATAGATGTGCTCTTCAAGCAGATTTGACTGTTCTTCCATTGCTTCATATTACTACAACTACTACTACTAATAATAATAAAATAATGATGATGATGATGATAATGAAGATCTCAAATAGAATAGAAATGAAGCATTGCCAGTGGATGAAGTGCATAGATGGAACATCAGAATGGAGGAAAAAGGCAATGCATCAAAAATTGATAAGGGAAATAGAAGAATAAGCCAGGATGTACAGCACAGGAGACCATTCTGTATATACTTGCTTATAAGTTGAATCCAGTTGTAAATTGCACAGACCCAGATCTCTGCAATTTGTTAGAAGCAGTCAGTTGAACAGATGACTTATGGCTCATTGTTCACAGCATGGAAACTGGTCTAGTGTTCCCAGCATCAGAAGACTTGAACAAATATAAATAATATGAGAATGTCACAATTTTCTCAGCAATATTTATTATGTTCTATGATATTTAATTTTCATAATGAGGCCAATAATCTCCCTTACAGATTTTTTTTCTCTTTTGTACCACAACAGAACCAAGCCATGGTGGCTCTGATTGGCCCCTGTGTATTTGAGGGATCCCTGTATCCAGAAGTCCACATTGTTCAGGTCAGAATAGAGTTTCTAGTCACAGGAGCAGAGGTGGAAAAGGTAAAAATGAAAACATATCCCTTTCAATTACATTTACAAATTTAAACATATCCCTTTAAATTACATTGACAAATTTGTACTATTTTCTTAAATGATGCATTGAAACTGTCAAAGCTGTACCATTGTAAAACCTCCTTTATTCTAATCAATGAGTGTTTATATTTGTGTTTTTATATCATATACTTTGTCAGTTTGGGGATGCTTAGGGCATGGAAATTAGAGTGCTAATTTGTTGTTTTAGCACCTTTTTAGGCCTGTGTTTGTTCCCAGTTTCTAGCACATGAAAGGTTAAAATTGCTGCTTGTCCAAGATGGATGGTTTTCTCAATCTCAGTAACTACCTAAAGATAGCTTGCATTATTTTTGCTTGTAGAAACTATGTACAATAAAGGAAGTTGAAATGATTTTGAAATTTAGAGTTAAATCTTAAATATATTTATAAATAGTACATGTACCTTGATTGTCCAAATCATACTTATCACAATGATGGATTCCTCTTTCCATTCTCCTGTTTCCAAGTAAAATGGTCTCAGTTGCAAGTGAAAAATGTTCAGTTGTTGCCATCTGGCAACAATATGAATTATAATGTGGCAACTCGAAAATGACAATACTTTCTGTGCATTATTGAAAATAACCTTACCGGTGTGTATTTTTATGTTGAATGTTTGATTTGCCATGACTAAAAACATCACTGTAATCCATTTCCATTAAGTCCTGACTCAGTTGATTTTAGTTCTCAGTTTCTATGGCAATCAAATTATTAGGGCTTGACAAGCAAATATTTGAAATGACCACTAAAATATTCAGGTTGCAGGAGTAAAAAGTATCTAAATTTCCACTTGTCAAGTCTGACAGGTATTATAAATTTGCTTGCCCAGTCAGAAGTCTTAATCAGTCAACTACAGTACAGCTACCACAATTTTTTGATTCCTCACATTGTGGGGGCTTAGAGAGAGTGGAGAGGATCTGGAGAAAAAAATCTACACCATTTGCACATATGTCTTGAAGGAGTTGCCACTGCACCTCACAGAGAATAGCTCTGCACACTATACTTTCTCATAGACTCACTCATTCTAGGTCATAGACTCACTCATTCTAGGTCATAGAGTCACTCATTCTAGGTCATAGAGTCACTCATTCCTAATGAGTATAACATAATCTGGTTCAGCTGATAACTGCTCTTGGTTAAGTAGCTTGTTTGTGAAAAATAATTTTGGTTTCATAATTTATAATTTCTCATTATTTCCAAATAAAGTTAAATTTGTAAAGATGATTTTGGCATATTTTAAAAGTTTTATTTGAATATTTGTTATTATTAAGTTTATTATAGGTGAGGTTGGTAGTATATATTTAACCATAGTCTTTTTTGTGCAGGCTATTGATCTGTTTGTGAAGAGTGTAATGGCTGAAATAGACAAGATGTACGACAGTGCCTATCACATGATAATTGGTGAGTAGTGACAGAACATCATGTGTATAAAAAAATGATTCTTAAAGTATACATCATATGCTGATATTGTTACTGCTTTCTTGTTGAATATGGTAAGAAAAAAAAGTTGTGTTAAGTCTGAAATCCATGCATCCTATCCCTTGGTACTATTTACTTTTCTGGCCTGCCCATCATATCTTCTTGTTTGATTCCTGAAATCCATGCATTCTATCCATTGGTACTCAGTACTGTCTAGACCTCTCCATCGTATCTTCTTGTGGGATTCCTGAAATCCATAGATACTATCTATTGGTACTTGGTTGGTACTGTCCAGGCCTCTCCATCATATCTTCTTGTGTGATTCCTGAAATCCATGCATCCTATCTATTGGTACTCATTTGGTACTGTCCAGGCCTCTCCATAATATCTTCTTGTGTGATTCCTGAAATCCATACATCCTATCCATTGGTACTCAGTACTGTCCAGGGCTCTCCATCATATCTTCTTGTGGGATTCCTGAAATACATCCTATCTATTGGTACTCAGTTGGTACTATCCAGGCCTCTCCATCATATTTTCTTGTGGGATTCCTGAAATCCATAAATAATATCTATTGGTACTCAGTTTATACTGTCCAGACCTCTCCATCATATCTTGTTTGATTCCTGAAATCCATAGATACTGTCTATTGGTACTCAGTTCGTACTGTCCAGGCCTCTCCATCATATCTTCTTCTGGGATTCCTGAAATACATACATCCTATCTATTGGTACTCAGTTGGTACTGTCCAGGCCTCTCCATCATATTTTCTTGTGGGATTCCTGAAATCCATTAATGCTATCTATTAGTACTCAGTTCATACTGTCCAGGCCTCTCCATCATATCTTTTTGTGGAATTCAGATGTTGATTTGCCGTTTTTGAAGCATTAAAAAAGATTTACTGCAATAGTCCAGGAAAGATACTTATTTGCTAATTGTATTGAGTGCTGAAAACAGAGATAAGCAACATCAACAAAGATAGCAGGATGATCAAAACAGTGAGTGTGTAGATGGATCAAATTGTGTATTTGATGTGGATAATACACAAATGTTTATTTAGTTAACTGATGGCACAACTTGAATATCTGATCAACTTTATTAAGTCAGTAATTTATCAAAACAGGGATAGAATTTGTTAAAGAAAGTTAGATCCAAAATGGCTCTTGGTGAATTAGTTTGTAAAGTACCATAATTAAAATTAAAAATCAGACATATCATTTTCTGGACACCACATTTTGAAATTTTTTAATAATTTTAAATTACACAAAAACTACTAGACACCAAAGCAAGTTTTTTATCCAGTGATAAAATTGAATAAATTCAAGTTGAACATAAAGCCAAAAAATGTTTAACATGTACTGAAGAACTGGTGATTGAATAGTCAACCATTGTGCCCTGAAACTGCATAGATTACCCTTATTTTCACATGGAGTAAATGAAGGTGTTATCAATAGGCAGCAATAAAAGCGGCTGACATAACCCACTACTCCAGATCAAATAGTTCCCTTAACAAAGTAAGTCCCAATCTTCTTCAAAGTAATGTAGGAGAAGCAACCTTTTATCTTAAGACAATGTCAGAATTAATCAATAAATCACTTTGATAACTGTAAAATCAATGGTCATCAGTATTGCATCATACTGACATGGAGGCTTGTTTTATTTTTACTGCTGGAGAGTGTACATAGGGAGACAAATCAGTCATATAGTTCAGTTCTATTCTCACTGTTATAGTTGATTAAATTGTGTGATATAAAATGTAAAGTATGCAGGTAATATATTTGTTTTCCCATTTCAAGTGAACCAAACAAGTTTACATATATTTGCAACAAAGTGGTCAACATCTCCAGCACACAAATTTTACAAATTCTTGTGATCTCAGTTTTATTCAGTGGCATATTTCATGATAACTTCATGTTAGAGGTATCCATTTTGGTGTATTTTAAAAGTAAATTCCTGTAAAGACTTACAACAAATTTAACCAAATTAGGTTGATATGGGAAGAATTTTTATTTAGCATTAAGTGGAAACTAGTACACCTGTAATAATGTATGAATGTGCTGATTTTGAAAATCTAACTGTCACAGATATGCAATAAAAATTTAAACTGAGCCACTTAAATAAATGGAACAGTTCGATTTTCCAACTGTAATATGTTAAAATTGTTGGGAAAAACTGGTGGAGGAAATAGCAAAATGAAATACAATTTTCCATGGGTTGCAGAGATTGCGTAAAACAGTTTATATTGATATAGTGTTCTGCTGTAGGAAATGAATAGGTTGGAGATTGAAATCAACTCTGAATTACATGCAGCTGTGGAGAAACAATTAATTGAGATAGATTTTTTTTTTAACACAGGAGAAGGCAGTTCCATACACAAATGGCAATGCTAAGCACTCTATCCTTGATAAATGAACTTATGTTTCAAGAAATTGACCAGTACAGTACATTACTCATGTCCAGTAACTCAGCTAAACTTACCAGTGATCCATGATATTTTCAAGATATTAAAGAGGATAAAAATTTAATATACCAAACCTCAATTATTTACATGATGAGCATTTAACATTTTTGAAAACTACACTGTAAACTTTGACAGTGATCAATCAATTAAAAGATACAGACCACAGTGTAACATGATATTTTGGCATAATCAACTAAATTAGCAATTAGGATGGCAACATTCATTTGGAGTATTTCATAAGGGCATTATATAGAAAAAATTGACCAGAATTAGCAAAATCAATATACATGTTTCACATTTACTTCATGATGTGATAACTGATGTGAGATGTAAAATACCTCTGTCTGATGACGATTCATTCAAATCAAATAATGACAACATAGATTTGAAACAATTTTATTTGATCTGCAACAAGTTCTAAATTTCACCATAGCATGACTGTGGAGATACCATAAAGGGGAACAACAAATACTTAATAGATGATGGACTGGGAAAACATGAATCCATACACATAAAGTTTTGGGGAACCAGCATCAGCTTAATTAAAATGTATTGATGGGTCAGGTGCTGTTGAATATTGGTGAACATTGCCAGCTGTTGAAATGAATTCAAGGACTTTGACCCTTTTTAATATTGCAGGTGTGAATGTTCCAACATTTAGTTCAGGTTTCTATGCCCCCTTTTTAATATTACAGGTGTGAATATGCCAACACTTAAGTCAGAAAATCCTGAGGTTTGGGAAAAGGTGTTCTGGGAAGCTCCCATGATCCAGCAAAACAAGGTACACGTATATAGAGGCCATATGCATTACTCACATACAAACACATTCCAAAGCACAACCTTATGAAGTTTGCAAAAGAATTCTCTTGTAAGAGAAGATAAAGATATTGAATAGTTAATCCTGCAAGTTATTACACTAGGAACAAAGTGTCCGTATGCAAGTTATTACACTAGGAACAAAGTCTCTGTATGTTTTAGATTCATGTCCACTGTAAATTAATTTGGTAATTTGGTCTTTAGAGTGAGTTTGATTATAAGTGACATCTGTACATAGTTGATGAGGTAATCTAATTACTGGTGACATCTGCAGATAAGTTTTTTTTTATCCAGCTGAATAGGTCAGCTTGTATGAACAAGATTAGTTAATGTGGAGACATATGCATAAAATGATCCAAATTGATAATATCAGGCTCAATTGGGATGCTTCTTAAATCTACTGCACTCAGCATCAGTCATAAAAATGTTTCATTAGTTCACATGAATGTATCATACCCAGAAACATGTTTATCACACCTAAATTCCCATCCAATCAGCATTCAAATAGCATTAAGCTTGATGACTTCATCAGATGACACTACAAAATACATCTGCAGCCAAGATGGCTTACACTTGATCACATAACCAGTTCCACACACTACATTTGTCAAATTTAACATTTTCATTAAATTTCACTGTGCTGTTCATAAATTCTGGCCTTCTTTTATACAAGTATCGGTATGTTTGGAACTTTTAACATTGTGTACTTCATTTTTTATGCTAGTCAGTGTATTTTCAATGTTGTCAGTGTTCATCGGTACTTGTTTACTCTTCACCCATACCTGGTGGACTTGATTATGACTTAAACAGCATTGATATTTGATGGACAGGACATATTACAAAATGTTTATATATTTGTTACTGATTGACTTTAAATGGACAAGGGGTGCTAATTCGGTTCTGTGATAACCCTCAGTTCTGTCACATTTTGTAGGGTGTCTGTTTGGCACAGTCCAGCCTGTTTGGCATACTGGACAAGCAGTGATTGGTCAAACTTACATCACAGTTTGGTACAGTCCAGCCTGTTTGGCATACTGGACAAGCAGTGATTGGTCAAAATTACATCACAGTTTGGCACAGTCCAGCCTATTTGGCATCCTGAACAAGCATTGATTTGTCAAAAGTATATCACATAACTATTTTCCAAAGAGTATAAATAGGAGTGAAATTCAAAGGTTGGCATATCACTGTCAACAGCAATAGCATCCATAGATACTATTATTTACATATAAAAGGAGGGGCCCTGAGGGGCTGAATGGTCTAAAGCATTCACCATTATGGATCACTGCCATCTCACCTATGTCTGTGTGGGTTTGAGTCTCGAGTTTGGCTAGAGTGGGTATGTGAGAAAGCTTGGCTGTAGCTTCTCGTAGGTCAGTGGTTCTTTCTGGTGTTTTTCCATGTTCTTCCTCCACCATTTATACTGGCTGCCATGTATAGCCTATTATGTGCTGAAAAATGGTGTTAAACCCTACAACAACAACATTAGAAAAAGGTGCTTTATTTAAGCATTTCTTTAAACTTATTATTTTAAATAACACACAATACATAGATTCAGTATAAACTTTATTGTAAATATAAATAATCTTTGGCATAATGGGGGCAAATCCTGTCACAGCACACTGCACCAGTTGAGCTCTGAATTTGTTCTATAGGAATACCTCAGGAAGAGAGACTTGTGGAGTTTGTAGGATTGTGAAGAGTGTCCGACGCCTTTATGTGGAGCTGCAAGGGGCTGATACGAGGTATATAGGGACACTGATAACCGAAGCTTGATAAGTCTGATCCTGAGGATTGCCATGTTAATAAACATTAGTCGATTTGACAGAGGGCCCCCAGGACAGCTGGAACGCTATGCAAGAAATGTCTCAAATAAACAACATGGTGGAAGAAGGGGAGGCAGGCGGTTCTTTCTGCAAATAATGTTCAAGATTAAATGCAGCATCGGCACTGAAAGGAATGCATCTCTACAGGTGTATCATTTGCTATATGAACAACACCCTAACTGACACAATGTTTGATCACATGCTCCAACTCAGTCATCTAACTGGTTCAACATGACAAAATATCTAAATTTAGTTACAAGCTTTTTAACATATTGGCTGCAATGACATCATGTCTGGGCAGAGAATCCATAGTAGTAAAAGAGGGGCCCAGCAAAGGGCCTGAGAAGGATGCACTGTGTATAACTTAAACTACTTTTTATCAATTAAATTGTAATTTAAAAAACATGCAATACATAGGTTCAGTATAAACTTTATTGTAAATATAAATAATCATTTGCATAATGGGGGCAAATCCTTTCACAGCACACTGCACCAGCCGAGCTCTGAATTTGTTCTATAGGAATACCTCAGGAAGAGAGACTTGGGGGAGTTTGTAGGGTTGTGAAGAGTGTCCAATACCTGTATGTGGAGCTGCAAGTGGCTGATATGAGGTATTAGGGACACTGATAACCGAAACTTGATAAGTCTGATCCTGAGGATTGCTATGATAACAAACACCAGCCTATACTCCATACTTGTACCATCGGAAGTGGGTATAAAGTATATGGGCATAATAGTTGAGTACATTTAAGTACTGACACAAATTGGGGTTCAAAAGCAAAGTTGTGAATGCATGAAACTTGGCAATGGCCCAGACGAAGTAAAGGGAGCCATGTGATTATGGAAAAATGCGACTGTAATGAAGATCCCCAATTTAAGGAATGTAAGGATAGATAAAGATAATAATGATTGAGAATGCAATAACATGGAAAATACATCAACTAGGTTTTGAACCACATGATAATCCTAGTGTGCTTAAAGGTATCAATATTAGATATATGTATTAGATAACCAGTTAGGAATTCAAATGTCCACTAATAGAAGATACAGCTGAAATGACAGTGTAGCAAAGGATGTGAAAATGAATGACTGGCATAGCTATACAACGTCTATGAAGTGTTCCAATTTGTATGATGGTATCACTAAGTAAAAAAGTGGAATAGTGCATTGATCGACACAAGTGTGAACCGACAAGTGAGGCACATGCCGTGACATCTGCCTCTACACAAAGCTAACTCTAGCAGTGTGCACCTGAATATATCTACAATATACATTAGAGGACCCAAGGTTGGATCATATGGTCTGGAATTCCAGCCTTAGCAGCACTAGTAGCTGCCCAAATGTGGAAGGTGGGTCCATTATAGAGATGTGAATCATAACCTAACCTGAGCAAAACAGCCTCAATGGTAGCTATAAGGATAGTAGTTCTACTTAAGGCACATCCATTGTCCATGAGGAACAATGGATCACAAAGGCGAGCTCCAGCTAATATCTAAATACAATGGAATTTCCTCTTCATATGGAAAAGACATACAAGGCTTACTATGAAATGGTGTTCCTTTTTATCCCATGACACTGTAACCTGTCGGACTCCTGAAAAGGGTTACTATGACCAGCCTGTAGGTAATGGAATCTAATTCTTGCAAGGTAAAGCTTAATTGTGGAGTACTGCAGCTGCAGCAGGGTGTGACAACATGTGATGAAATAAATCAAAACATTTTAGAGTTCATGTAAAGAGCATGAATGAGCCTGACATTGCCAAAAATTCAACAGACACTTGAAGCCAATTCTGTACACTGATCTAGTATTATCAGACACAGAAAAAACACAAACTCCTGCACATGTTGTGTCAAAATTGCATGAATTCTGAAGTCAGGGGGCACACAATACCCAGAAACATTTGTATTCCACGTCACAAAATGCCATTGTGAGACTGAAGTGTTGTAAGATAGTCGCATCTTCAATGAACGCATATGAAGTGCTCTTCAATGAACTCATGTGCAGAGCAGTGCTGTATGATGTGGATGGCTCTATTGGTCTGTGCACACAAAGAGACTGCCAAAATGTGCACACAATATCCAGAAACATTTGTATTCCATGTCACAGAATGCCAGTGAGAGATCGAAGTGTTGCAAGATAGCCACATCTTCAATGAACTCATAAGAAGTGCAGTGCCATATGATATGGATGGCTCTATCAGTCTATGCACCCAAAGAGACTGCTGAAATGTGCACACAATATCCAGAAATGCTTGTATTCCATGTCACAGAACACCAGTGGAAGAATTGTTGTAAGATGGTCATGTCTTCAATGAACCCATATGAAGTGAAGTGCTCTCCAAGGAATCCATATGAAGTGCAGTGCCCATATGATGTGGATGGCTGTATCAGTCTGTGCACCCATGAAACCTGAAAGCAGAACAATTTGGAAAGCAGAACCAAAGAGTAAAAAGTACTATGAAAATATGTAGAAATACCGAAATCAGCACTGAATTAAAAACTCGAAATTCTACTGCTCAGGTGGATATATTTCTTAAAGACATCTGACAGCCACCTACCTAAGACCTGAATAAGACTGTCTAATAGACCCTGCCTAGCACCCTCCATTGTTGCCCCAATCCTAAAACTGTGAGACTTGAATAATTGAGGATTAAACCCACATAGCAAGAGCTTGGTTGAACTCCAGCTTAGTTATGGACAACCCTTCCAGCATTAGTAAATATTGATGCAGCACTTGGACAGGGCAGGTCTTGTAAATTTTTGTATGTAAGCCATCTCCTACCAATCCATCATAGTATGGATGATTTACGGCTTGAATATGGCATCACTAGCAAGAATCAAAGTTGAAAGAGAATCAATTGTATTGTACATGAAACAAAATTACATATCAGGTAGATTTGCTGACAAAATATTTCTTAAACTACAATATTTACTTTTAAAATAGACATTCATTAACAGAACATGTGATGAGTAATATTTTATTTTAAAGAAACTATGTTTTTAAGCTTGTAACCCACTGCACAGTTTCTTAGTCATTGTAGATCCTACAAAAGCATCATATGTACAAATCATGGCAGAACAACTGATTGCATTATTGGTTTTTCAATCATGTACATATATGTAGTAGTACAAAACAATATCCTTGTGATCGTTAAGGATGTTTCAGCAAACATTTTACATATATTGAACAAAGACACAGCTTAAAAACTTAAAGTGCTCACAAAAGGCAGACAGCAAATACCAATTTTGCATGCTGAGGGAGGTATGGCATTAAATAAAACAATAGCATGTTGATGGAGGGATGGCAAAGACATTGCTAGTGGCTTACACATAAATAGTTGTCAGCAGTGTGTGAATTTGACTTTCAGAGAATCATTTTTTCTTGTTTTGCCATAAATGCAATTTTCCATAAGTACTTATATTTAAAGATCTGTATCTGGTCCAGTTATCTTCATTGTTGTTGTTGTATTTGTTGTTGTTGTAGGGTTTAATGCCATTTTTCAGCACACGATTGGCCATACAAGGCGGCCAGTATTAATGGTGGAGGAAGAACCCGGGAAAACCCCGGAAAGAACCACTGACCCACGAGAAGCTACTGGCAAGCTTTCTCACATACCCACATTACCTGAATCCAAGACTCGAACTCACGCAGACAGGTGAGATGGCAGTGATCCGTAACAGAGAGCGCTTTAGACTACTCTGCCACTCAGGGCCCCTACCTTCATTGTTACTTGGGTCTTAAGGTATGTCTTGAAATTTGTGGCTTTGTAGAAATCTGAAAATTTATGACAGTTGATACCCTACTCCATTTAATAAAAATGAATGCACAGTATATTACTGGCAGAATTGTATGTAAGTGCAACAGATATAACACAGTCATACTTCAAACTTACATACAATTGAAATTACATACATAAGATTCTCAGTTACCCATCATTAGTGTCACCATTGAACATAGCATTCTGTATATCTAGATCAATGTATGTCCTTGTGTTTTAACATGTGACATTTTTGGGCAAATTACTTACATTTTTTAAAATCAACTTTAACCTATCTGATAGAAATTCTTGCACAGTTTTGTTATAGTTTTTTTAAAATCATGACCGTATAATATTTTTTCTTGCCATTTTCAGAAGAAAAAAAACATTATTTGGATGCCCATCTTTCAATGCACAATTACTGTTCATTCACATCTATTTGTCATGTACAAGTTTAAAGACCCAGTGAATGATGATTCTTGTATGAATACAATGGAACCTCTTACCCAATCCATAAATTTCACTACTGATAAAAAACTTTTTCTTTAAAAAAAAAACTTCAGAAATTGATATCTACAAAAAATAAATGAATTTGAGGTCTAATTCTGATATGCTTGTCATAAGGCAAACTGTGTTATGTTTTGATACTGTCCATCCATCAGTCTAGCTATCTGTTACAACTTTCGTTTCCACTCAGTAACTTGACTTGTTCACCATCAATCAATTTCTGGGTCCAATGGCCAGAGTCACTGATTGAAAAGTATAGTTTCTGTATCAAAGCTTAAGCTCTTCTACACTCTACATTAACCAGTCTTGATGGTTGACTTATACTTGATATAGGGAAGAACCTATATATTTGGGGGTCAAAAGATAATGGATACTTTGCAAAATGTAAAATGGTTTTAACAAAATAGCTCATGTGGTCCAGTAACTGCAGTTATAACTTCTTTATAGATGTCACACACTTGGGGTAAGGAAGCAGCATATCAGTTTGGGGGTTAAACAGTGAAAGGTCAAGGTCACTCTGACTGAAAGAAGACCACTGTTGTTTTCACAATAACATTAGTTCTACAGCACATACCTGGACCAAATTGTATAGATAGCTTGTACTTAAGATACAAAAAAAGCCTATTGATTTTTATATCAAAGTTAAGGCCACTGTGACCAAAAGAAGAAAATTAATTTGTATAAAATAACTTTAGTTCTACATCACAGAACTAGACCACAGTTTGTAGATTTCTTACATATATGTTTAAAAATATTCAGTTGATTTTAGGGTAAAAAATTAAATGGCTAAGATTTTGTTGACTGAAAGAAGACATTTTTTGTTAGCTACAATTTTTTGTGTCTTGGCCAAAGTTGTGTTGGGTACATTCTTAAGACATGTTAGGGACCTATTGGTTGGGTGAGCACAAGGTCAGAGGTCATGGTTTAAATATAAATGTCTTTTGCACATGTTAACATTATTGCTGAGAAAATGTGCGCTAAGTGCCTTTCCCAAGGACACGCTGAGGCAGCTGACCTGTGTTAGCCTGGGAAGGTATTGAACTTGCAAACATTGTGGATACAATGCATTTCAAGTAATAGAGAAATTAGAGGATTTGTGGGTCTACAGGTTTCAGGTCACTGTCATTATAAGTTTAAAAAAATCAGATAGTACGGCTGTGATATGACTAAATTTTGCATCTGTCCCAAGGGAAAAGTGGTGAAAATATTTTAAACTGAATCAAGAAATCATGCACAAATGGTGGCATTGACATGGGTTTTCACTAAAACACTTCTTCCAATATTTAATTGGTTCTTAGTGAAATTGGTACTAATCTGACAACTATCATATCCACTTTTTTGTGAAGGAGTTTTGAAAACCAGACCTATATTGACAATGGGGAGAAGCCAAAGGTCACTGCTGGCATTTTTTTTACTTCATTGAGCTAATACACACAGTGACTTGTTCATATACAAATTAATTTTGAGTAATGTTTGTATTTAGTAACATTCCACTGAACAGTGTCATAGCCCAATTATCACACTGAATTTAACATCTACATTCCATTGAACGGTGTCATAGCCCAACTCTCACACAAATTTTAACATCTATATTCCACTGAACAATGTCATAGCCCAACATCTCACACTGATTTTATCATCTACATTTCACTGAACAGTGTCATAGCCCAATATCTCACACTGATATTAACATCTATATTCCATTGAACAGTGTTATAGCCAGAATTCTCACACTGATTTTAAGGTCATAAGTCTTGATCCAGATATTTATCTGTACGTAATTGTGAGCATGATAACACAGACAAGTATGAATGGATTTTTATCAAACTCTGTAGATGGATATATTAGAAGAATACCTTGAACAATGCAGTTCATTGAATGTCTGTCCATGATATCACAGTGATTTTCTGTTCATAATATCACAGTGATTTTCTGTTCATGATATCACAGTGATTTTCTGTCCATGATATCACAGTGATTTTTTGTCCATGATATCAGGTTCAAGATCAAAGGCCATTATAGTAATCTTTGTATTGCACTTACAGGTATCTTGTGAAAATTTTTACATAGACATGTAAGAAAATATTTTTGTTTTAGCAACTTTGGTATATTCACATTTCACAAGAATATCAGAGATGGTTGTAATACTCAGGATTTAAGAAGAATGTAATTCTCCTGGAAATTTGTTTTGGTCACAGGCCTACAAATTCCTTTAAAGGTGCTCTTGTTTAACAAATGCTTTGCAGTTTTAGTAAATTTATTGTCATTTTAGAAATTTGTTTGGGTTTTGGAGTCTCATGGTCTAGATTGAACATAATGGCTTTTGTGATTTTATTTGTGTCATCTGTGATGCTTATTTATCAGTTATCAATGATAAATGCAATTAATTATTATTTGTACAGCTAATTATTATAGTTAATAATCTGTAATTAATGACTCAGATCACTTAGTATAGTGCTGGTATTTTTATTATTTTGTTTTATGAAAGTGCTTCAAATGGCAATAATAAATTTAAAAAATTGCAGTTTTTTATACTCTCTCAAGATGACCAAAGGATAAGCATTACATACATTCCAAATCAAGAAGTAACAGTAATTTTCTGTTATAGGGCAATTTCCTGCAGAAAATGAGTGATGCTGTGATTGGAAACAAGTACATATATGTTGAGGTGAGTCAGAATTTTAGTCCAAAAATAGGACATTCATCAACAGTATTTCTTTAATTGACAGATAATGTCCAATTTATGCTTTTATTAACAAATGGATAATTAATTGTAATGTTAATTTTGAAAGTAATAAATATTATGTGCACTACAGCTAAAGTAACAATAGTTACTGTAGCTACTTCAATAGTTGTGTCCCCAAGAACAAGTAATCCTGGGACAAATCTTCTACATACAAGAAATAGCATCATCACCAAACACACATTTTAGAACCTGGAAGATTCCACAATGTATTAATAATATCTAATTATTATTAAATGTTTCCAGTAGAAGTGTTCTAACTTTTGTGCATAGAAGAATAATTTATCTTAAATACCTCTTTTTCACTAAATTACTTTCTGTAACATAATCATGTTTTTGAGCCAGTGATTTAAAAACTAGTTAAACACAACTTTTTGAATCACAGTCGTTGCACGCGTGGCAGATTGGAAGTTTGATCAGATTGATGCAGATTTCACATTTAAACACGGGACAAATATGCTTTGACCAATACTGAAGACATAATAAAAATATCTACATTAAACCTTAATGAGATGATTAAAGAAATTAAAAAGTTACTAGCTGATTTATGGAAATGAGACATAATTCCTTTTTCAGTGTATTTTCCAACTGGACCCTGAAACTCCTTCCTTTGTACGGGGAGAAAAGCAGTATGGACTGAATTTTGTTCAAGTGGTTTCAGACATAAAGGAAGAGGCGTAAGTTTCTGCATATTTATATTGTTTATATAACTTAAGAAAGGCTGCTTGTATATTTGACTTCCAGAAGTCTTTTTGTACATCTGCATATTTGCATATTTATCCATCTGTTACCTTTCTTCATTTCCACACAATAAGTTTAGTTATTACCTTTGCCGCTACCAAATTTTGAGGTGGCGTGCACTTCGGCTGTGAAAGAAGCCTGTAGATATTGGGATCAAGGCTTAAGGTCATTGTTATTGGAAAAAGAAAAATGTTTGTCAGCTTAATGACATTAGGTCTACATTACTGACCTGGAACATACTCTTTTGATGGCTGACACTTGGGTAAGAAAGAAGCTTGTTGATTTTGGGATAAAGGAATTGGTCACAGGCTGAATGATGAAAACTAGTTTTTACAGAAAAACTTTAGTTCTCCACCATATATGTTCACCACAGTTTGTGGATGTCTTACACTTTGGAAAGATGCCTGCTGATTTCCTGTCCAATAATAAAAGGTTATGGGCACTATGAGAGAAAGAAGACAAGTGTTTTTCACGTGGTAACTTTAGCTTTTGACCACATATCTTGACTAAATTTTGAAGGCTTGCACTTTGGGTAAGAAATAAGCCAATTCTTTGTTAGGTTAAATGGTCAAAGGTCAAGTTTAATGTGACTCAATAAAAAACAGATTCTGCACGATAACTTCTGTTCTAGAGTAAGTTTCTTTGTCCAAACTTTGTAGGTAGATTACAATTCAAAGTTACGGTAAGTTTGTTAAGAAGACAATAGTTTCTTCATATTAAGCTTCATTCAAAATCACATACATTGACCAAATTTTGTTTCTGGTTTGCACATGGAGCAAAAAGGATAATGCTGACTTTTGGATCAAAAGGTCCATGGACATGGCCACTGACACAAAACTAATAAAATGGTTTCTTGAGAGTAACTTCAATTACACATGATGGCACTGAAGATTGAGGAGGGTTAATTGATATGTGGAGGAAAAGAATTGCATGATTTTGGTTACACAGTGGGAAGGTCAGGGTTATAATGAGCCAAATATAGATTTCTTTTTACTCTGCTTTTTTTTTCTTCAGTGAAATTCACATATGGTTTGCTGTTTAGGCTAGAAAGGAATCCATTGAATATGGTGTCACAGTCATGAAGATCCATCCTACTAGTGCCCAAATTTATAACTATTGGTTTGTCTGTCTATTGTCATAAGGTTCTTACTCCTTCTAGTCTACCAAGACAACTGTGTGAAACTATATACAGTATAAACAGTCATCACAAACATATAACTATTGGTTTGTCTGGCCATTAGGTTCTTTCTCCTCTTAGTCTACTAAGAAAACTTGACATAAACATTCATCCCACGGTCTAGGTGGTCCTAAATGAAAATGGTACTGCTCAGACATCCAATATTGCTGCCACAGCAGCCATCTTGGAAATCTTGTTAGTGATGCATGTCCTCAATAGATGGTCAAATCAACATTGGGGTTTTCACTGAAAGACTTCTTGCTGTTGAGTTGGTCCTAAATAAAACTGTCAGTTTGACATCTGATATGGCTGCCATAGCAGCCATCTTGAAAATCTTGTTATTGCTACTTCAGAATGGAAAGTCATGTTGACATGGGTTTTCACCTGAAGATTTCATTTGCTGTTTAGTTTATCCCAAATAAAAATTATTCTGCTTAGAAATCCAATATGGAAATCTTGTTATTACTATTTCTCTTGAACAGTTGGTCATATCAACATGGGGTTTTCTCTAAAAGTCTTTCTATGATGTCTAGTTGGTTATAAAGGAAACGGCCATAATTTGGTTGGATATATGACTACAGTTGGCACCATCTTAAAAGTCTTGTTGTCACTACTCATCCTAAATGGAAAGTCATATTGACATGAGGGTTTCACCAGAAGACTTTTTATGATATCCGGTTGGTACTGAATGAAAATGATTACAGTCAGTCTTGTATCCATTATGGACACAATGATAGCCATCTTACAAATCTTGTCACTACTCCTCCAGAACTGAAAATCATATCACCAAAATCCTTCTTATGATATCTAGTTTGTCTTAAATGATAATGGTGCTCCACAGACATCCATTATGGCTGCCACAATGAACATGCTGAAAATCTTGTCATTTAATCTCCTGACTGGATATTATATTGGCATCGGGTTTTCACCAAAAATCATCTAATGATATTTAATTTGTCCTGAATGAAAATGGTGCCAATTTCACATCCAGTATGGCTGTAGAAGTGGGTAATTTTAAAATCTTATTGCTCAAAAATATCAGAGATGATTTCAAAACTCAGCAGTTAAAAAGTTCATCTCAATTTTATGTGGGTGGTAAAATATCCCTTATTGGGACTTTTGTTTATCATTTGAGACGGGATATAGTGTTTTGAATATTGATATATTTGACCCATGGTATCTTCAAACATTTAAGCCTTTATATACATATGCATAAGCTCATTTATAAGTTTTTTGTAGCAATAAATCAGCTATCTTTGACCAGCCTGGGTCTGTTGTCTTGGTGAATACTTGAGAAAGGCAGTAAATTCCCATTTCCTCAACATGAAGTAACCAATTATGTGCTTAAATGCTGTTAAAAATCAGCCATCCAACTAACCAGCCAATCAGCTATGTCTTTGAGACATTCAGACCAACATTTTTCAAACTTTATGTGTAGTTGCAACTTAAGGATAACTACGACCTGTATTTACACTCAGACACTGTCACCTATTGTTAGTACGGAATTAAGAATATTGGTTTCTTTTTATTTGTCATGTTGTATATTTGGTTCTTAGATTACTTTCTCCAAAAGCAGATGAGATAGCAGGTTTTTTTTGTAAAAAATGTTTCATATGTTTCTTATTCCACAAACAACCAGACAACCTCATGTACACTTATGCTCATTATGACTGTGTAAATAGTTTGATTTTTTACTGTCTGATGGAATCACATAAGAAAAGTTTCTAAAATGTCTTATCCAAAAACTTACATACCTTGGGCACTAATGTGCCATCTTTGAAATTTGATCACCTGGAACAATTCAGAAAGTGTGCATCATCTTCTGTGTCATCAATTGACCTTTTGTCAAGCTAGTGACTGACAAGGCCACCAACCAATCAGCATGGAACACATTACTAGCCATGTGAAGTGTGAATTCACATCTCTTTCATCAA
The DNA here is from genome assembly GCA_028554795.2 of Sinohyriopsis cumingii. Lineage (NCBI taxonomy): Eukaryota > Metazoa > Mollusca > Bivalvia > Unionida > Unionidae > Sinohyriopsis > Sinohyriopsis cumingii. The sequence goes on along the minus strand of CM068842.1, from coordinate 56,118,165 downwards.
CTGACCCTTTGTCAAGCAAGTGATTGACAAGGCCACCAACCAATCAGCATGGAACAAATTACTAGCCATGTGAAGTGTGGATCCACATCTTTTTCATCAGCTGACCCTTTGGCAAGCTATTGATTTACAAGGCCATTAACCAATCAGCATGGAACACACCACTAGCCATATGAAGTATGTATCCTAATATAAAAAGTACATGGTAACTTGGATATATGTCACTGTCATATTCTTGAAAGAGTGAGTCAGAATGCACTTTTACAGGACTAATGTCGGCCTATGTTGGTATGTGAGAAAGCTTGACAGTAGCTTCTCGTGGGTTGGTGGTTGTTTCCAGGGTTATCCCGGGTTCTTCCTCCACCATTAATACTGGCCGCCATGTATAGCCTATCTTGTGCTGAAAAATAGCGTTAAACCCTACAGCAACAACAACAACAGGACTAATGTTAAAGAACATAGAAAGAGATAAACAGAGATAACAAATTCCTTATTGCTTATTATCTTAACTATACTTTGAATTTTAGGCATTTGAATTGCAAATAAAGGAGTTTCTGTTTCTATAGACTCTTTTAACCATTTGTACCCAGGAATAAAATATCTGCTGTTGCAATGAATCATACTGATGTGATCAAATAAATCCTTACACTTCCCATGTAATAAATACATGGCCAAAGCAGTTTGCCTTTGGGAGAGATGTTTGATGAAATTTATAATTTCCAAAACAGGTATAAAAAAAAAACTTCCTGTATCTGGTTTAATCATATTTCCTTATGTTCTACAGGATGTCCAGTTTCTGTGAGTTTCCGATGGCATCCCTCCATGAAGGTGTCTTCCTGAACAGATCTCAAGCAGAGGTCTACATCTCTATCTTCCAGCCACAGATTGATGTCTTCAGCACTTCAGATGCCCAGCCCCCAGGGTCAGGTGAGTAGAAGAACATTTTGCACAACTACAGTCCTAGGTTTAAGCCCCAGTTTAAGCAAGGTTAGGTTAGCATCCATCAGGATCTTCAGTTTCCTCATGCTTAGAGACCAGACAACCTCATGGCAACTGAACTACTGACAGTAAGTGACATGTTAGAATTAGGTTTCCAGTCAGCATAAGGTAAAGTTACAATGGCAGGATCACATGCATTTTGTATGAACAACCTTCTTGGGAACTATAGTCACAACAATCTTTTAGTTGTAAATTAATGTTCAGTATTTAAGCTTATCATTTTAATCCAGAAAAATTAAGGTGCCAACATAATAGTCAGTACTTCATTTAGGACATTCACATGGTTCAGCCTTTTTGTAATACTATGTCAGATGTTGGAAAAACATTAAAATGTGGACAGAAATGCAAAGATAACTGATAGAAAGTACATGATGGCAGTAATGTTTCCAGTATTCACAACTTGAAAATGCATCAAATATCTACGAAGAAGAAAGTCAATAAATTGGTGGAAAAACTAACTTTTTCATCCAGAATTTTTGTTATTAAAATATTTTCTAAACATTATGAATAGATCAGTAAACTTGGATAGAATTGGGTAAATCAATTGACACATGACAGCAATAATTACGAGATGGTGTAACAAACCATTGCTGTAATGACATGCTAGTGAAATTGGCAGGCAGTTGTCCCATGCCATCCTGGAGATTAATATGCTCCCATTTGTCCCATGCCATCCTGGAGAATAATATACTCTCAGTTGTCCCATGCCATCCTGGAGATAGATGTGTTCCCAGTTGTCCCATGCCATCCTGGAGATTAATATACTCCCAGTTGTCCCATGCCATCCTGGAGATAAATGTGCTCCCAGTTGTCCCATGCCATCCTGGAGATTAATATACTCCCAGTTGTCCAATGCCATCCATGACATTAAAGTGCTTCCAGTTGTTCCATGGCATCCTGGTGATTAATATGATTCCAGTTGTCCCATGCCTTCCTGGAGATAAATGTGCTCCCAGTTTTCCCATGCCATCCTGGAGATTAATATACTCCCAGTTGTCCCATGCCATCCTGGAGATAAATGTGCTCCCAGTTGTCCCATGCCATCCTGGAGATAAATGTGCTCCCAGTTGTCCCATGCCATCCTGGAGAATAATATACTCTCATTTGTCCCAAGTAATCCTGGAGATTAATGTGCTCCCAGTTGTACCATGCCATCCTGGAGATTATTATACTCCCAGTTGTCCCATGCCATCCTGGAGATTAATATGCTCCCAGTTGTCCTATGCCATCGTGGAGATTAATGTGCTCCCAGTTGTCCCATGCCATCCATGAGATTAACGTGCTTCGAGTTGTCCCATGCCATCCTGGAGATAAATGTGCTCCCAGTTGTCCATGCCATCCTGGAGATAAATGCACTCCCAGTTGTCCCATGCCATCGTGGAGAGTAATATACTCTCAGTTGTCCCATGCCATCCTGGAGATAAATGTGCTCCCATTTGTTCCATGCCATCGTGGAGGTTAATTTATTCTTAGTTGTCCCATGCCATCCTGGAGGTTAATGTGCTCCCAGTTGTCCATGCCATCCTGGAGGTTCATATACTCCCATTTGTCCCATGTCATCCTAGCAGTTAATGTACTCTTATTTGTCGAATATAATGAAGTAAGAATAAGTTCTGGCATCATGAACCATTAGAACTTGTATCAAGCCCTGCAGTTTGATATATTGAAACTCCATCTTCATCAATCTTCTTCATATCAAACCTGAATCAGCTTCACCACCCTCCCTGCAGACTCAGGGATCTAAAATAGACCCAATGTATCCACCTGCGTGTCATGAGAGGGGACTAATGGAGGGAGCATTTTACCCTCAGATGTATCCTGTGATGGTGTTCTTGCTAAGGAGGTCATGGATTTTTTAGAAAAGTGCAATTAATATCAAGAATTTGACTTTGTATTTTAAGGATATTCCTTTTATTGCCTTTATCTATGTTTGATGTGCCTTTTGGGAAATACATAAACTTATTTGGCTATATATAGCCATGACTGATTTGATGCACAATGAAAACCCTATCAAAATTTAAATCAGGGTCAGAAAATAGCTAGAAGTGAGTTCTCTTTCCAGATATAAAGGGGAGAAGTGAGAGAGCTTGAGCTAAAAGTAAGAGAAAAGTAATACTGTTTTTATTCACAATATTTATTTATTTAATTGAAATGTAAATATATTTTTTACTGTGGACAACAGAAAGAAATATTTTTGCATAATCTATAACAAACTATGCATGTTTTGAAATTAAAGAATGCGTGTGTTTCATGTTTATTTTATAATATACAATTAGAAACAAAGACATTCCATTTTAAAAATACATTTATAATACTGGTGAAAAACTGATGCAATCCATGCATCCTCAGAAGAAATTTTTAAGGCAGCCTTTTTATAAAGGCTATACAAAATTCTGTATTTCTTTCTTTCCTTCATAGCGTGTCAAACTGTAGTTAATGCATAATTGTTGAACCTGTTCACACTGTTGATTCAAATGAAGAAATAAAAGTTCTTTTTAGAATACTGTACCTTAGTTATTACCCTACAGACAACCATGAGCATGTGTGGCTATTTTATACAGGAATTGAATTACCGTGCCAGTTGGAATGAAACAGTTAATGTCAGTTGTAATTGTCTTACATTAATTCTATTGATCTGGCTGGCATTGCATTACATAAAACAACTGTGCAAGGCAGTGGAGGATTATGTAATGGGCAAAAGTCATAATTACATGTCTAGCTTACATAAGGCCAATCACAGATGTTTTTTATTAGGTGTTTTTATGCCACGTGGTTTCTTTTTATTTAATTAGCCTATTGCTGAATATGATTCTGGGTAAAACGTGCTGTTGCTTGTTGGTCACTAACCAGAACCATCTCTAGAAAGGTAGTAGGCATTATGTTATCATGAGCACAATGGTAAGTTTGATAGATATTTTTATCTGAAGTCCATCATCTAGTTGGCTGGCACAATTTGATGTATACAAATTCAAAAGGGAATAACACGACTGTTTGGCAATCATTGTTTATGAAATAATCAGTATACACTTAGAATTCATGCAGTTTTATATTGGTATATTTGTCAAATGAAAGAAATGAAAATTTTAGCTGAATGGAATTTCAACAAACTTTACAGAAAGGATTCTTCTGGCATGAAGGCCATTCCAATGTATACAGATGACACCAATTCACCATCAGTTATAGCCATCATCACTAAACATAGAAACAGTCGTTAAACAATTTCTTCTCCAAAACTTTGGAATAAAATTTAATGAAACCTAAAGAAGCCATTCTGGCATGAAGATCTTTCAGACTTGTACAAAAGATATCAACTAAAAATAAATAAACTCAAAACATCTTCTGGAAAGCTGTTCAACACAATTTGACTGATTTTGAATGAAAGCATCCTATGAGTTTTAGTTTTGTATTACAGTTGCAGATCTGCCTTCCAAAATGGCCACTGTTACTAACTAGAAAAACATTTAAATAACTTTCTACGAAACTGCAGAACAGAATTTGATCATATATAACAAATGGCATGTTGGTATGAAGTCCTTTCAAATTTATACAGATGATGCCATCCTGCCATCAAATATTGTTAAAATCACTAGGTTAACCCATCTGTTCAAAATAATTTGACAAATCTTCAGATAAAATGGCATGACATGAAGACCATTAATATTTTTATCAATGATGCTGATAATACCATCAAATATGGCTATGTTTACACATTCCTGTATTTTGAATCAAATCAAATTGTCATATCTGACTTCGGGCTTGAGAATATGGAACATTGTCTACAGGTACATTATCGTACCTTTGGACATATTGATATCATACATAACATCTATATCTTACAGTTCCAGGAACAGCAGCCAGTAAGAGATCTGCAATTCCTAGTCGCTTGGCAACAGGACTGAGTCGTACTCAGGGTAATAGGAGTAGGAATCAGCCACTGACAGATCTGCAGGAGGAGGAACTTAGCAGTCTTCAAAGACATGTTCATAGTCATCTGGAAAAAATCAAGCCTCGTAAAGTCCGCATAGATGGCTTCCGATTTGGGGATGATGAACACAGTGAACCCTATGCATGGCAGATTACTTCACCAATAAAGTGAGCTTGCATTCTATACCTATGTCATATCTGTGAAGATGGGGATTGCATATGGTGTTAATCATACATCTGTTCCATCCACTTCCATCTGTCCCATCCACTTATGTCCATCACTCATTCATTGATGCTGCCAGACTGCATGAGCACACTAATCATGCAGAAAGTACTGTCTGTCACATGACTTGAAATTAGCTACACACAAGAACTCATGCAATGAAACATGAACTACCAGACATAATAATTTTTGAAGCACAAATAATTTATGAAGCCTGACTGAGTGCTCTCTGTAAAGTAGCCTGCTTTAGTCTTAAGCACCAAAATGCTTTTTTATGTGTCTAGCAGCCTTTTCCATACATCTTTCATACTGCCTAACTGTGCATGCCCAGAAGTGCTTCTGGTGTGCTCAAGGTTATTCGTGTGTGCTCAAGACAATGGCTAGTATTAAGGTGATAAGGGATTGCTTTTAAGTTCCCTCTGCCAGAATTTGTCACCTGGATCCATATACTGATCCTGTAATTGTTAACTTGAAGACTTTGAAGACATCAAACACATGTCCAGAAACATCTGATTGAATGAAAACCATTGAAGTTTCAATGGATTTACATCAGCTAGAAATCAGGCTGCATGTTATTAACCCCACCAAAGAATAAGAAAAAAATGTGAGTACAAATATAAGATGTCAAAGTTGAATGCAAGGTAGAAATGCTTACTGTGCTTATACCTCACCAAACTGAAAATTATGAGAAGGGGTTTTCTGCACAGACTAACATTAAGTCCTTTTTTATGTGATAATTATTACAGTAGTCCTTTACTTTTATGGTCATTTAGTATTCAGCATCAAACTTGCTTTACCAGTTTTTGTTTCTTTCCTATACTCTATATTGTGTTGAATCTAAAATTGGGATCTTGCTTTTCTCACCATATTAATATCTGTATAAGGTCAGAATAGCAAATGTTATGATCCTGCATCCTTCATTCAGCATCTGTTAGCAGATGTTTGTTATCACTACTTCTTCTAAATTACTCCAAAGAAAGTTATGAAACCTTTCACACAGTTTCATGATATGGTCTAGTCAGGCCTTACATGAAAATGGTGCCCCTTTGACATTTGGTATGACAGTCCATATTGGACATGCCCCTTTGACATTTGATATGACAGTCCATGTTGGACATGCCCCTTTGACATTTGGTATGACAGTCCCCATGCCCCTTTGACATTTGGTATGACAATCCATGTTGGACATCTTCAAATCTTCTTATTGCTACACCTTCCATCTAACTTGGCCACAGTCATGAACATCTTGCTATTGCTATTGCTTCCATCTAACTTGGCCACCATCATGAACATCTTGCTATTGCTATTCCTTCCATCTAACTTGCCACAATCATGAACATCTTGCTTTTGCTATTCCTTCCATCTAACATGTCCACCATAATGAACATCTTGCTATTGCTATTCCTTCCATCTAACTTGTCCACCATCATTAACATCTTGCTATTGCTATTCCTTCCATCTAACTTGTCCACCATCATGAACATCTTGCTATTGCTATTCCTTCCATCTAACTTGGCCACAATCATGAACATCTTGCTTTTGCTATTCCTTCCATCTAACATGTCCACCATAATGAACATCTTGCTATTGCTATTCCTTCCATCTAACTTGTCCACCATCATTAACATCTTGCTATTGCTATTCCTTCCATCTAACTTGGCCACCATCATGAAAATCTTGCTATTCCTATTCCTTCCATCTAACTTGGCCACCATCATGAAAATCTTGCTATTGCTATTCCTTCCATCTAACTTGGCCACCATCATGAACATCTTGCTATTGCTATTGCTTCCATCTAACTTGGCCACCATCATGGAAATCTTATTGCTATGCCTCCTGAATGTTATTTTTTATAGTTATGTTGTGACACAGCAGCACTTTCATGGTTATATTGTGCCAAGGCAAGTAAAGTGGCTTGCCCAAGAATGCACCACAATGGCTGATCTGGGGTAATTCAATGGTGGAGTTGAACTCTTATCCTACTGGTCATAAGTCCAGCATCTTTGTCCTGAATAAATAGAGAATATCTTTATTTTTTGAGTAGAGATAAGAAAATATTTCATTGCTGAAGTGAGAACATATTGTTACAAGTGAGGAAGCATAATTTCCATGATTCATTTTAAAAATTAATGATGAAATGTTAATACAGGAAGCCAACTTTTTGTTGGATGTCAGATCGGCACTATTTTCATTTTAGAAACATCTACAGTTCATACTGAAAATCACTACTGTTTCCATCTTACAAGTGGAATATATCCACATATCAGGATATCTAGATTTTCTTTTCATTATATATTATTTAAGGCAAAAATCTTAGATTTGTATGGTTTGTTTCTCTATTCTGAGTCAGTGCAATAAATGGCTGCATTACTATGTTGATAACAAGAATTTCTGAAATTTTACACTAATTCTAGGACACTGACTTTTTACAAATTTAGATGGTACATATAATGCTTCAAATTGTGTAAATACTATTTTGTATTTTGTATTTTGTCAAATGAATGACTGTTTTCATGACAAATGAACAGACTTATTTTCATTAACACATCTGTTGCATGGATTGATACAGTAAAACATTGCTAGGGTTGGTGGTAGAATACTATAGTTACATGACAGAATGGCCCAACATATTTCAGAAGATTGTGAGCTTACTTGCAAAATATACATGGGATCCAGGGATGGCGCTTTTTATGTGGAGTAGTCACTCATAGATGCAATTTAGAATTTTGTATCATTTCTATATGAACTCTGGATAATCAGGTATCCTGGCATATATTTTTGTAAAAAAACAGTGCCTTCCCTGGGTACCGTGCATGTTTAAATGAAACAGCCCTTAGGATTTGGTTTCTATTTTTGTTTAATTCTGCATTTAAACCTGAATTTTGTATGCTGGCAACCTTGCAGTCTGTTTCACTAACAGATGCTCTACCCAAATTTCAATTGAACCTTAATTTCTGGTGCAATCAATTCTCATAAATGCCTGATTTTTCCTTCATTTTCAGACATGGTTCTGATTGTGATAGGTGTTAAAATTGCTTCTTAACCAATTTTATTACTGTATTTAATCAAGAGTGTTTCTTAACAAAATATGTACCATTTTCATGGAGTTGGTAGATGAAAATTAGTGAGTGAAACAGAATATCAAATAGCAACAGGTCATGTAAATTTACAGGTAGTAATTGACAATTTGCATAATTTATGTGGAAATTAATTATGAAAAGACAATACTTGAAGCCAGCTTTTTCTTGTTTTGGGTTCATTTTTAGGCATGTTTGGTAGTGTCTTCTCATTGATTACATAGTGTCAAACAGATTTTAAGTTTTAAGATTTGTTCATTTGTATGGGGATAGATAGGCTGGGAGGGTAAGAGAGAAGGAAAAGAAGATGAAAAGCAATAAATAGGTCTAGTTACAGAAATAAAAATCTGAATAACATACACGTGGGCAGATAGCTTTCCTAAATGGAAAAAAAGTATTTCCAGAAGTGATATTTCCAATGGCCACAGAAATGGTATCACCACTGTGGCAATAGCTTCTTTCTCCCACTGATATATTTCAGTATGTTATTATGATATATCTAATAAATAGCCATGAAGACATCGGGCTTATACAAAAAGACTATTTATAACTTGTAAATTGAAAATGCTGCTGATTGGACATCCAACATAGCTATGGAAGTGGCCACTTTAAAACTCTTGCTGCATGGATGGTCATATTTATGTGGAGTTTTATTTATGACATGTAGGGGCCCCTGGTAGCTGAGTGGTCAAAAATGGTCATATTTATGTGGAGTTTTACTTATGACATGTAGGGGCCCCTGGTAGCTGAGTGGTCAAAAATGCTCACCTTTACCTGTCACTGCCATCTCACCTTTGTCCACATGGGTTCAGCTCTCAGGCTTATCCATTGTGAGTATGTAAGAAAGCTTGCCAGAAACTTCCTGTGAGCTGGTGGTTCTTACAGGGGTTTCTCCAGGTTCTTCTTCCACCAATTATGCTGGCCATCATGGATAGAAATGGCATTAAACTCCAAAACAACAGCAACTTATGACATAAAGATGGTCAAAAATCAGAAATTAAAATGATACTGATTGATCACCATGGCAGCCACCTAGAAAAATGTCTTCATTACTGCTTCTTCTTGATGGAATGTCATATTAACTAAGTAATTTCCTATGATGTCTCGCTGGTCCTGAATGAAAATGGTGCAGATTTTACCTCCCAATATGGCCACCACAGCAGTTATCATGAAAATCTTGTTATAACTACTCCAGGTGGATATATGAATATGGTATTTACACAGATAAAAACTTTTTGCAAATTGGTCGTAGGATGCTGATTTAGTTACTGGCAAAATAGTTGCCTTAGTGGTCATGTTGAAAATCTTCATACAACTACTTCTTTTGAAGAAATTGTGGTATCAGCATGTGCTTTTCACTTAAACACAATAACAAGATGTAGTAGGGCCTGATATACAATGATGCCTGTCTGACCTGCAATATGGCAACCATAGTGGCCATCTCAAAAATCTTATTACTACTTTGCTTGAAAGAATAGTTGGTATTTACTTGAGTTTTTGACTCGAAAATCTCATTCAACCTTTAACTGGTCCTGAATGAAAATGTTGCCCATCCATCTATCAGTTCTCAATGTTGTTTCCTCACAAAAGCATGAGTTCTTCATCATCTCTGTGGATGGCTTGCACTTGGGGTAAGGAAGAACCCTATTAATTTTGGGGTCAAAAGCTCAAATTTCAAGGTCACTGTCTGAAAGAAGAAAAATGGTTTCTGCATCACATACCTAGATCAAACTTCATGCATGGCTTACAGTTGGGTTTTAGAAGAAACCTATTGATTTTGGGATCCAAACATCAAGGTCACGCAAAAGTGGTTTCTGCGCTAAAATTTAATTTTCTTCATAGGGGACTATTAAACATCGGGCAGGTATATAATGTTCCATGCATGGTCCTCTTGTATTTTACTAAACATGTGAACACAATGACTTGTACATATGCAAATGAGTTTTGATGACTTTGTATTTCATTGAGCTTGTGAAAACTGTGACATGTACAGATACAAATGAATTCTGATGACTTTGTATTTTGTTGCTTTTTATAATCAGTTGATTTTCAGCAGTCTCATGTTGATTTAACAGTTAAATGTGTAGACTCTGGATTTTTATCTGAGATTTATTGTGAGCATGGTAACTCAAACAAATATGAATGACCTGATGATCTTATGCAATTGCCTGTCATATGTTGACTGGTGGGCTGGCCAGCATCTATATGCCGATTCCTGGCTGGCTGGCCAGTATCTGTATGCCCATCCCTGGTGGGCTGGCCAGCATCTGTATGCCCATCCCTGGCTGGCTGGCCAGCATCTGTTTGCCCATTCCTGGCTGGCTGGCCAGTATCTGTATGCCCATCCCTGGTGGGCTGGCCAGCATCTGTATGCCCATCCCTGGCTGGCTGGCCAGCATCTGTTTGCCCATTCCTGGCTGGCTGGCCAGCATCTGTATGCCCATCCCTGGCTGGCTGGCCAGCATCTGTATGTCCATCTCTGGCTGGCTGGCCAGCATCTGTATGCCCATTCCTGGCTGGCTGGCCAGTATCTGTATGCCCATCCCTGGCTGGCTGGCCAGCATCTGTATGTCCATCTCTGGCTGGCTGGCCAGCATCTGTATGCCCATCCCTGGCTGGCTGGCCAGTATCTGTATGCCCATCCCTGGCTGGCTGGCCAGCATCTGTTTGCCCATCCCTGGCTGGCTGGCCAGCATCTGTATGCCCATCCCTGGCTGGCTGGCCAGCATCTGTTTGCCCATCCCTGGCTGGCTGGCCAGCATCTGTTTGCCCATCCCTGGCTGGCTGGCCAGCATCTGTATGTCCATCTCTGGCTGGCTGGTCAGTATCTGTATGCCCATCCATTACCAATAGTTTGTCATCACTACTTGTCTTAAGTTACTGTGATGATTACCGTGAAATTTTATCCCCTGTGTAAAATATCTTTGTTTAGTTCACTAATAGTAAATATTACAAAATCAATAGCCATGTAAACAACATTCACATGTCACTCAATGAGGCATGAACAAGCTATACTAATTCAGTGTAGTTTCCACATATCAGTTTAAAATGACTGTCTTCAAGAATTTTTATGGTTATTACTGTTATGGTTAAAGTGAGGAAGATTTTTAGATCAAATTGGGGATTGCCATTAAAAATTTAGGTTGATGATAACTGGTTGTATCACACATAATACAATAGCACAATTCAGGTTGATTTACTGTTACTTATAATGCTTAGAAAACATTGTTTAGCTACATTATTTACTTTCTTAAAAAAGTGTCTGTTAGCAGAACCTTTGATGAGTAACATTTTATTTCAAAGAGTGTATGTATGAAAAGGATTTTTAACGTAGCTTTAACAATTTGTCATTCATATTACTACAATGTCTGCAGTGAGGCAGTTTATAGTGATGTCTAGCACTGGGGCATCATGTCACAGACATATAGCATGATGTCCCACCCAGTCACATTATCCTGACACCAGGCCGACCAGTCCTATCACAAACCTCTCAATGCTTAGCACCTAAGGAATCATATGTTAGTATCCTTTTTAATAAGTCTTTGATATGACTCGGCTGGGGATCGAACCCACAACCTCCTGCTTCTGGGTCTTTATTTCAAAGAAACAGGGTTTCAAGCTTACAAATGACTGCAGTTTCTTAGTCATCGTAGGTCATAGTAGATAAATCCTAAAAAGAGGTAAAAGATATACAGTTAATCTAACAATTGTAAGCTGAATGAGGCACCTGTTGCAGATTGTCAAAGATTTAAAGATAACTAGAAATCAGATATAAGGCAAATGTGCCAATCAGGGGATAGGTTGAGGTTTGAATTAGTTCAATTAAATGACATAATTTCATTTGTTGTATACCATTTACATGTTCAAAATTTTGGTAGAGGATGCAGCCTTAAAGTATGCTTAATAATTTTGGGAAGGTTTTAATAGATGCATTATCATGATGTGTTGTTTTTTTCTAGCAAAAAAAAGTGTGGCATTTGCAAATATGATGTGTGATTTGTTGTGAATTTGCTTTATTTTTTTTATTGATTTTTGTGAAATTAGTGTAAATTTGATACTTACATCCAAGAGTAGACATTGCTTTTTGATTGTATGTATTGGTTTTTAATTGTAATCATCAGGTCCAACCTACAGAGGAAAATAGCAAGTTACAGGACAGAGGTAGAACTGTTTGATATAGTCCAGTGTATGATCACCCTGGCTCTCCTAGACAGGTCAGTCTTCAGAAGTTTTCAAACACAGATTACCCATCTAGCTTTAATAAGGTGTCCACCATCATTGGGTCAATCTGACATTGTCTTGTTATTGATGGGCCACAGTAATACAGTATGTCCCAAGCGATGTTATCTCATACATTTACAGAAATCATGCTTTGTTTAAAGGCTCCAACCAAGACTTTTGGAAAATTAGAACTCTTTAATGGTAACAGTCTCTCATATATATTCCTTGTGGATATGGTATAGCAAACAGTGATGTAAATAGAGTTGTTTATGATAACCTTTGAAATATGAAATTAAATTATCTGTGCATTTCTGAAATAAAAAGCATCATACAAACATCATATGCTTTACCGAAATTATTTCCCTTCTTTTCATTGAAAATGGTAGTGTAGTATTAGGTTTTTTAATTGTATTTTGACCCAAAAAATTAAACATACATATTTTATTGACCTTGTTATCATTGTTATCATTTACCTCCTCTGTCATTGGAGATCTTCAAGCTAAGTGGCATACAGCTATTTAGTTTTACATACGTCACATGCTATTTGAAGAGGAAAAAAAGTAAGAAAAAGAAGGGAAAATATTATCGAATATATGATATAATAAATACAACCAACATTTTCTTTTTCAATTTTCTGATACTTTTATCAGGACTTTCAACTTCTGCATAGATTCTGACTGTGCATATACATGACTTTGATTTTTTCAACCCATTGCAAGATGGTTGATTACGGTAGCTTTTGCTGGTTCTCCACCTTGTGGACATTCATATGTAGGCATATTCTGATCTCTACTGGTCATAGAGCAGAAGAACATGTGGGATGCCCTGATGTATTTTATCTGTTGGCTTTATTATGGACCAAGATCACGCAAATTCAGCTGACCTGGGTTGGTTGGGGTGGGCATCAAACTTACAATCTACCAGCTGAGCTACTGCAGCTCCCTAAAATCATTGCATGAAAGGTTTGGAGAATGGATATTCATTTGGGGTCATAAGGTAAAAATCATGGTCACTGTGACACATAATGTGAATTTTTTGCTGAATAACTTTATTTATGGAGTAAATTCTTGGACTAAAGTTGTGAATGGCTTAGATTAATAAAGGAACCTATACATTTGGGGCCTCAAGGTGAGAGGTCAAGGTCATGGAAAGATGGCAAGTATAGTAAGAAAACAGTTGTTTCTGCACAGTAAGTTTAGTTCAAGACTGCATACCTTGGCCAAAGTCAAAATCATTGAGACCCATTGTTCAATTAATCTCCAAGTTAATCATGCCCTACTAGATTTGTTAAAACATGTTAAAATACATTTCATTTATAGTATACCAAAGTGACCACTTGTATTGGTATCAAAATAATATTTTTGGATTTTAAATAAAATGTGTTTTAGATTTTTCAGGTAGCATTAAAAACAGTTATAATATACCAGGCTGTCAGATACATGTCCAGAATTTGTTAATTTGAGAATTCTGAAATTCCCCCATTTCTCATACTGTGCAAGGACAATTCAGGAATTTCTCTGTGCTGTTTCAGAATTCTCACAGTACCAAGCATTTTGCAAATTGTGCAGAGTGATTCTGAAATTGTCCAAATTCTCAAAATGTGTTGAACACATTGAGTTAATATGATAGTCTTACATTGTTATTTTTATGTATCATCATCAGAATCTTTCTGGGAAAGAAAATATAATTACATAAATCAACTGCATAAAGGCCTTATTAATTTGTACAGATGATATTGATCTGTTATCAGATATGGCTATCATTACTAAAAATGTAAAACTTTCAAATGAAATCTTCTTATAAAACAATAAACCCAATTTAATTTTTTTAAAATTGACAGAAAGCATTCTGTACAATAATGCTGACCCAACATTAAATATGGCTGCTACAACTAAAAATAGAAAATGACATCTTCTCAAAAACACTCAGCAGAACTTTAGTGTATTTAAGAAAAAGCATCCTGGGAATAAAGGTCTTTACAAGTTTATACTACTGATGCCATTTTGCCATAGAATATGACTGCATTTACTGAAAAAAAGATTAAGATTGTGTGATTAAGATTTTTTAAAAAAATCATTAAAGTACTTCTTAAAATCTTAAGGGGATTTGGTAGGAAGGAGGTTGAAGGGCCTTCTCCAGTAGGCTGTTCCATCAAATGTTTTGAAAAACACTAAAATAAAAATCAAAACAACCATGTCTGAAACATTTGGCCATTTATCTTGCCCCCCTCCTACAATTAACTTCTATGGTTTGTTTTTCTTTTGTTCTTCAGGCATGCCTTTGACAAGAAGCTGTTTGTGGAGTTGTACAGATTGCTTCATAGCACTGCAGGCAGAGTTCACCACCTAACAGAACAGAACAAAGGTCTAAGAGCTATCATCCAGGCTGTGGCAGAGGTATTTACAATAATAGTAAAATCTGAAATAGAAAATGTCCTTGTATGGAGTAAATTTGGAAATTGAGACATATCATAAAAGTCTGGTTAAATTCCTGTTACTTCTCAGATGTTTCCTATAAGGCAGTGCTGTCCAACCTTTTTGACACCATGGGCCACTGAAAAATGTTTTTCTTGAAGCTGAGGGCCGCAGCAGAAAACTGAAAAGCAATGACTATGAAGCTGCTCGAGCTCTGGTGGGCCATTTAAAATCAGCCTGCAGGCCGTGGGTTGGACAGCACTGCTGTAAGGTATGTTCATCAAATCAGGTAGGTGCAAGTATTCCTGGATGACAGTTAGCATGGTATACCATAAATGTAGCAGATGCATGTCATTTTGGGCTTATCTGTCCATCCTGTAGGTAAGTAATGTACATATGTATGTACATTATCTCATGATATTCTTGTCTGTGAAACCACTCCTTCAGCTGTATGTGGAGTATATTGAAAGTTAACATGTTATTGACATTGGGTCCACATGTGCAGATGGTTCTGTCATCACCCTCTGGTGCATTTTTCCAGAATTGTTTCCCATTTTGGTGATAAATGTATGTATTATATATGATAAATCTTGTGTATGCAACTAGTCACATAGCTATTGATAAAGTGACCTGAAATTTGGTCAAGATTATTGACACTAGGTGGAATCTATGTGGTTCTGTCATCACACTCTAATGGTTTTTTTTCTAGAGGTATGCAGTCTTTTGGCATTGACTGTATATACTTACATTTACAACTAAGTGTCCTGAATCTGGACAAATAATAAGGACATCAAATTAACATGCTCTGTTGTCACACTCCAACAATTTTTCAGAATTATGCCGCTTTTCTTTTTTATATGTTTTAAGTGTTCCTTTGGCATCATATGTGCTGATATTCTGCAAGAGATATTAGTCCTTTCTACTGGCATCAAAGTCATTCAGTCAAATTGAGTAGGGATACACTTGTATTTTGTTGAGCTTATGTGGCTGTGAGGTAATGTGAGCTTATGGTATGACTCTGCATCTACTGTGCTTTAGTAAAGCAGTTAATGGGGTGATTACATCTGATTGGTTGAGCTCTTTTCAACTAATTTGCTATGTCTTCTTATATTCAAAAGTAGAAAGTATCCATCTACTGTTATAGCTGTGTCTGCAATCATTTCTCTGAGAACCTAATTAATTGCTTATTCTCTGATTGGCAGAAATCTTTGTTGTATTGTTACAATGAATTAAAAGTATACCTGCTTTGTATTAATTTTGTCTTTTGTTTCAAATCAAATAAAGGCAGCAGATGAAAAAAAGTTCATGAAAATCCTACCCACATATGATCTAGTGATGATGTTAGAGTGTCAGGTCAGCTAATTTTAATTGACCATTAAAACACTGTTTTAAATATTATTATTGTTTAATTAACAAAGTATCTAACATTAATCATTGGTTTATGACACTAATTCACAAAATGTGATCCAGGACAGCAAAAGGAGTGCTCAGTAAATGAAAAGCTTTGTTTTATTATGGAGAAGCAAGTTCCAAACTTCGTAATAAACTTTTTTTATTCCTGAATTGGCACTCAGGTTTGCTCAAGAATGAGCAGGAATTTTACTATTACTTTCAGTGAAATTGTAACTTCAATATTTTATTAACAGAACAAACAAATAAATAAAACAAACTGAGTTTTATTGTTGATGGTTATTGCTTCACAATATAAATGTCTCTAGTTTTTTTGTATAAAAGGAAATCTTGTTTTATTGTGAATCAGGAGATAACAGTCAAATATATCCACATTCACATGCAAAAAGCAATTACATAGTACACAATGTTTATATTTCCACATTCACATGCAAAAAGCAATTACATAGTACACAATATTTTTGCAGGTGCACATGGTGGTGTGAGTTTTGAAATGTCTTGGAGTAATATTTTTAATGATCTTTCACAGGCTGGTGATTTTGAAAATAAAGGTAATATAGACAGAAATGTAAATAATAATAATAATAATGATAATAATAATAATAATAATAATAATAATAATAATAATAATAATAAAGACTTTATTTAGAGAAGGTAACTCAATTAGTTACAGAACTAATCTACCTTGAGGCCTTCTATCTGTTATGTACAATATATGCAGTATATACAACATGATGTGAAGAGTCTGGCGTGACACTAAATAATTAAGTAATTTTAAAATTCAAAGTATCAAGCCTGGAACACATTCACAGGCATCAGTGAAAACATAAACATATATATAAAACATAAAATATAATCCTACATTGAAATATTCAGCTATGAAAATGATGTAAAATTACAGAAAAGCAGGCGGTATTTTTTGTACTAGAACTGTTCAATTTTCTAAAGATTTCATCCATTTAAGACATTGATTGTGAAAAGATGAAATGCTAGGAGCCTGCCTTATGTCACTGGGAATGTTGTTCCATACCAGTGGACCAGTATATTGAAAACTTTTCTTAAACAATTCCTTCTTTGGCCTTGGTATAATGTAATTTTTTCTTCTTATGGACCTTAAATTTGGAGTGCCATCAGCATCTCTTTGGTGAAAGATATTGCTTAGATAGACAGGAATGTCTTTTCTGGATACTTTATACATCAATTTGGCCTTTCTAAGAAATATTCTTTCATGTATTGTTAAAATCTTTATATTATTCATTGCATCCTGAAAATTGTCTATACTTTGATCTAGAATTAAATGGCAAGCCCTCTTTTGGAGTCTTAAAAGTGTTGTTATGTTTGAATTAGAGGTATTACCCCAAATTGCATTACAGTAGTCCAGATATGGCTGAATAAAACTTTTATAAAAGATGACCCTATACTGAAGAGGAATGTTTGTTTTGATTTTCCTCAGTAGCCAAAGATAAGAGTTAACCTTTCTTGAAATATGTTTAATGTGAATAGACCAAGTAAGATTGTTATCCATGAATACACCAAGAATTTTATCTTGAGAGGTCATATTGAGGCTCACATTGTCGATTAGAACCTGGAGTTTGTCGCTATCTAGCCTTGCTCGTTTTTGTTGTGTTGTAACTAGTAGGGTTTTCATTTTTTCTTTATTTATGATCATACTGTTTTCCTTGTACCATACTTGAAGTCTGTTGAGAGCATCTTATAAGTTATTTTCAAGTACTGTTTTGGTTTTACCAATCTCAGACAGTGTAATATCATCTGCATAAAGGTCAGTGGAAGAAATTGAAGTTCCAATCTTAAGAGGTAAATCATTGATAAATAGTATGAATAAGAGAGGCCCAAGGATAGAGCCTTGTGGTACTCCACAATTAATATTTTTACTTACAGAAAGTTGACCATTTAAAGATACTTTTTGCACTCTATCGGTTAAGTAAGAAGTAAACCAGTTTAGGGAGTTTTCATTGCATTGATAGATTTTTAGTTTTTCAAGCAAAATTTCATGGTCTACAAGATCAAAAGCTTTACGAAAATCAACCATAATAGTGCCTACCATTTCTCCTTGATCTAATGCTTTCAGCCATTATCAATCAAAGATACAAGTGCAGTTTCACAGGAGCGATTCTGGCGAAAGCCAGACTGATTATCATGAATAACATTGTAAGTGTTTAAATAGTTGAGAAAAGAATCATGTACATGTTTTTCTAGTAATTTGGAGAGACAAGGAAGGATAGAGATGGGTCTGTAGTTATTTACATCATCTTTTGTTCCTGCTTTATGCAATGGTATAACCTTGGCAGTTTTCCATGTTTGTGGAAATTTATTAGACCTAATACTTTCATTGCAAATGAAAGTTATACTCTCTACAATTGCAGGTGCAGCTACCTTTAGTAGCCTTGGTCCAATCATATCAAGTCCTGTAGCTTTACAATCATCCATTTTTGTTATGTATTTCAACACAAATTCAGGACTCATTTCAGGAATTTCAAACTTTATATTGTTGGCAGTTTTTTAGCATAAAAATGTTTGAGTTCCGTATGATCAGATGAAGTTCTGGGTTCTTTAAGTTTTTCAGCAATTTGAACAAAAATGTTGTTAAAAATATTTGAGATGTCAGCTGGATTATCAGTGTAAATGCCCTCATGATTGAGGGATAAAATTTCAGCTTTACTCTTACATTTGCCTGCACCAAACCCTGTAAACACTTTCCAAATAGCTTTGGGATTATTTTGGTTTTCATCAAGCACTTTTTTATAGTGTGCTTGTTTGGCTTGATGTATCATTTTATTAACTTTATTCCTCCAAACTCTATATTCAGTTTGATTTCCTACTGATTTTAGTTGGTCTCTTTGCTTTATTACTTCTAAAATATCTGGGGAGATCCAGCCTGGCTGGTGGGCTTTCTTTATCCTGTGTGTTTTTAAAGTTGCATGCTTGTTCACTATACTGATGAACAGATCTGTCCAAGTATCTAAAACATCATCAATATCTTCAAAGATTTGGACTGTATTCCATGGAATCTGTTTCAGATCTTCTAGGAATTTAACAGGATCAAAATTTTGAAAGGATCTATAAGTAATGGATTTATGGATATTATTTTTTGTTGATTTGCCATTGACTTTATGTGTTAGAAAAATTGCAAAGTGGTCACTTATACCAATCTTTGGAACCATTACTTCCAAAACATTTTCTTTTGTATTGGTATAAATATGAGCTATAAGTGTTTTAGAGGTAGATGTTACTCTGGTGGGTTCATTTACTATTTGCTCCATAAAGACTTCAAAGCTTTTTATTGACAATTATAAAATGACTATTAAACAATTAAACTGCCCACCCCCCTCTTCACCGTCAATTTCCAGCCAGGAAGGCAACCCCTTCTTAATTTTTGGAGGTCCCTAAATAACTTATTCCCTCACTTTGTTGGACCATGTTATGCCAGATATTGAGAGAGAGGTGTGATTAGATATATTCCATCTAGATCTTGGATGAATTCATTTATGAGCATGAAACTATGCATTATGATTATGCCTTATCAGACTAGTAAAATAAGTAAAATAAACATGATATTGAGGTTTGGTCATGGTTTACTTAAGGTTGTGTTCCTCCAATACTAAGTTAGCCAGCTTAGTGAAATGGTCAGCTTTAAGTTATGTAAGCCAGGAGAGCAGTGTCAGGCCCACATGGTGCTCTTGTTGCTTCTGTAAAGATTCCTTAACCTTTGATCAGGATAAATTATGAAATGTGAATATTCTGAAATAACATATATTAAGGCAGCATCAGCAAAGCAATGAAAGATAAATGGAAATAGCCAGGTTGGATTATATGGATTGGACAGAATTTTTCTTGGAATAACTTTGTATCAAATAATGTTTGACTTGGTTTGTTGGTACTAATGGCAGTGTAACACATTGCATGCTGTGGGAAAGGGAGCTAAGTTCCTTTTCCAAAGACACACCAAGGGAGCCAACTCCTGTTAGACTGTGCAGGTAACAAACATGTGACCCTTGAATTAATCTGTAGCTTAACCAATGTAGCTAATGTTGCTCCCATTTATATCAAATATGATTTTTATAATGATACCATTAACTCACTGTTCATGAGTCAGTAGGACGCAATGGTTTCACACTCACTTTGCTGCATGGTTGTTTGAAATTTGTTCCTAATTTCTAGCAAATGCAAGCCCCAGTGGTTGCCATCAAAGGGCAGTAGTTGGCTTAGCTCTGCTAGTTAAAAACCTAAAGAGCTTATGGGATGGCCTGTTGTCCATCATCCATTGTCTGAGGTGTAATATCTGTCATCAGTCCATCCATTAGCACACATTTGTTAATCCCAACTTATCCTAAACTACTTGGAGGATTGCCATGCAACTTTACACACATTCATCCAAATATCTAGTTGGTAATAAATACAAATGGTACAGCTTGCACATCCAGTATAGCCACCACAGCAGCCATCTTGAATTTTTTTATCATTACCATTTATTATGAATGGATGGTCAACTTCGAGTCTCCACTAAATGATCTAGTGGGTCATAAATAAAATTGTGTCCAGTCTGATGTCTAATATGGCTGCCCTGGTAGCCATCTTGAAAATATTGTTGTTATTGTTACTTCTTTTGAAATGAGAGTCATATTGACATGGATCACAGCAGTGGTCTAAATGGTTCGAACATCCACCTTGGATGAAGGAGGTCATTCCAAAGACATAAAAATGGTACTAGCTGCTGCCTCACCTGGTGCTCAGTATTAATAGGTTAGTGTTAGACCTAGTTGGCCTGGTGTCAGGATAATGTGACTGGGTGGAACATCATGCTGCATGTCTGTGGCATGATGCCATAGTGATAGACAGCACTATAAACTGACAAATTGCATATATAAATGTGTGTGTGTGTGTGTGTGTGTGTGTGTGTGTGTGTGTGTTTGTAAGTCGAGTCAAACTGCAAACAACAAAGATCTTGATCTGCATTAACATAATATGACTGCAGATCAGGGTCTTATTCTACTGGTTACTCTTATCAAACTTCTCTGACACTTTATGTGATGGCAGATCTGGGTTTGTGCAGTTTGTGGTTGCACTCAACTTATAAACAAGTATATATGGTGCCATCTGTAATCAGATGAAATGGATATTAAAAGTCAAACAAGAAATATTCCTAGAGTAAAACATTTGCTCTTATATACTGATAGGTTCTACATTGATTTCAAATTTTTAGTTTAATACATTGCATGAAAATTTTCATTTTAAATCCTAAAATAATATTGAATGTTTTTATGGAATATGTCTCTTCAGATAGGATCATATGTCATGTGTATGTGAATTTCAGTTACAACCTGGATCAGGAAAGGTGACACATAATTTCCTCTCAATATCCCTTTTCTCCTGTTTGCATTTTCTCTTATCATTGCATTTGACCATGAAAATAATTTTGTAATTAATTATTAGTTTTCCTTTTGAAGAATCGTTATATGATTAAGAGACAGCACAAAAATTCAGACGTCCTTTACATTTATTTAGTGGGGAATATTAATGATTCATATTTGATTTGAATGGGTTGTGTTTATGGATATCATGATTGTACAGTGGGATATCTAGACTGATTTTCTTTGTTGCAGAGGGTTTTGTTCATAAATGAAACTTAATGCAGAATAAGAAGTGAATTGCCAAAAGTACCCATGTTATTGGCACTATTTATATATAGATGAGTTCTATATAATGTAATTCTGTACTTGGCAGTATTAATACATGGAAGAGTTCTATATAATGTAATTCTGTACATGGCAGTATTAATACATGGAAGGATTCTATATAATGTAATTCTGTACATGGCAGCATTAATACATGGAAGGATTCTATATAATGTAATTCTGTACATGGCAGTATTAATACATGGAAGAGTTCTGTATAACATAATTCTGTACATGGCAGTATTAATACATGGAATAGTTCTGTTTAATGTAATTCTGTACATGGCAGTATTAATACATGGAAGAGTTCTATATAATGTAATTCTGTACATGGCAGTATTAATACATGGAAGAATTCTATATAACATAATTCTGTACATGGCAGTATTAATACATGGAATAGTTCTGTTTAATGTAATTCTGTACATGGCAGTATTAATACATGGAAGAGTTCTATATAATGTAATTCTGTACATGGCAGTATTAATACATGGAATAGTTCTGTTTAATGTAATTCTGTACATGGCAGTATTAATACATGGAAGAGTTCTATATAATGTAATTCTGTACATGGAATTGAATAATCTATGCTTAAAGTGCTTGAAAAAATTTTTTGTGTCAGTTATAGATGAACACAAAACTGTTTATGATTAATTAAACACTTTCTTTCCATTTGTTACTTGAAATTATAACCCAGTGCAGAATGACTATCATGACTTGTTTTAATTTTGCTTTCCTTCATGTCAGTACCATTTCTAGTTATGAAAAGTTACTTGTACTCTAGCTCTTACCGTATTTCATGTTATTTTTCATAGACTAGGGGACCTCAGGAACCAAAATAGGCCCAGTTACCAGTCTAAATGATCTCTATGATAATTTGATTCAAGTATATAAAAAAATTCTGATTTTCCTCAGGGGATCAGGAGTTTTGGGTTTAGGACCATTATTCTTTTGCATGGGGGATTAATTGGGAGAAAAGAAATTGAAAATATTTATCTTTGGTTGGAGAACATTTAGATTGGTAATTGGGCCTATTTTGGTTCCTGAGGTCCCCTAGTGGCAAATAGGGTAACTATACCAGATTGAAGGGGAGACATACCAACATTAGTAACTCCTGATTTGTGCCCTCACCCATAAAATAAACAAATTATAGCTTAACATGACCCATAGTGTCCACTCCACCAGAGGCTGGGTCCTTCAGGTACCCTATGTTGGTGAAGTCCAAAACAAATGCAGGAAAGTCACAAAGAATTTCCAATGTCCTATGCATGACTGGGTTCTCATGCACACTGTCTTCAGTGAGGAGCTGCTCAACCTTGTTGAATCACTTGGGTGGGGCCACTACAGTGGGAAGCCATTTCTCTTCATAACAGTTATATGAAGCATAAGGATTGCAATATCCTTGCTATTGGGCATCAATGACTAGCTCCAGAACACTTCAACATGGTAAGAAGATTTATGTGGGTCAAGACCAGCATGTTCTCCCATAGATGCATGTATTGTGGCTGACTGCCATAGTATTACGTCAAGATGTTGCCTAGTGATCATAATGCAAGTGCATCAACAAACATCACACTTTCTGAAGCAGCCATGCACCAGAAAGTCAATTTCATGGGTGGGGGGGAGTTACCAGAAAGCAGGTCAGGCATTTGCCATTGGCGTTTGAACCTAAGTAAATTTGCCATTGATTGAGCACCCTTGGTTCCTATCCTTGGTTCCTATTCAGGCTTGTGAATAATCAGGATTTAAACCTCTTCCATGTACTTCAACAAAATAAAGACCAGCTCTGCCCTGAAAGTGCTTGCCAAACTACATGAGGATTACAGTGTGACATGTTTTTGCAAACTCCCATCTCTTAATTTATACAAAGACTATAAAGTCATTAAAAGGCATGGCTATGCTGATGGCCATCCATGTCATTTAGCTATTAGGGTTTCCCAAACACTCAAATTATGGTATGCACTCACTTTAGCACTAGAAGGAAGCTGGGTAGGTGGGTAGCATCACTTCATATTGGTGCTTATTATGTTGCTAGTGTGGTAACCTTTAGAAGTGTTTCATAGTCTGTCATATCCATGCTCAGCCAAGGATTTTTTAATCTAGTCACGCATGCTAATTATGTTGTGGATGTGTTGAGCATGGACATTGCAACCTATGATTCATTCCTAAAGGCTACCACATCAATCCCATGCTGGATCACACAGTTAAGGTCACCTGCTGACAGGTGGGGCCAAGAAGTTTGGGTCAGTGTCTCAGATAGTCTAAAAACAATACATCAAAATTGTATTTTGGTAAGCATTTTGATAATTGGGCTGGTCAGGGATGAGGACTCCATGATGGGTTGTTTTTAAAGCAGCTAAAACCTGGTCTCTTTCATCCCATACAGAGTCAGGTTTGTCCTCTACCACCCACTCTCTCTCACTCATGAAATGTATCCTGAGCAGGTACTCTTTTCTTTGTAGAATGGGCAGCAAGAATAACTGGAGCACATGATTCAGACAGTTTTGCATTAAAGGTCAGGTGGCTGCCATTTAATTGACTGCATAGGCTAGAACATCTACTCAAAAAAAGTATTGCATATATAGATTTATATTATGCGTTGTGCATAATCTTACAAATTGGTCCAGCAGCTGTTGGTGTACCCATGCCTGTCTTTTGTCTCATAAGACAAGATTGCAGTTCAGTCATGCATGACACAAGGAACATGCAATACATAGATCGCTTTAACACCCACCTAGTGCAGAAGGTGAATTTTACAGAATTTGCTAAGACAATTTTTATGCAATGTTTCCTCACTTTATCCAAATGCAAGTGTTTTTATCAGAGCACATTTAGCATGTTTGCTTGATTGACTGCAGAATCTTTAAATGAGCATATAGTACAACATAACATGCTAAGTAAACAAGAGACTATATAATAATGTACTCCCATAAGTCATAATGGATTATATGCAAAGCAACATTTGAATTGCTATTCCACTCCAAGCACTGACACTATTCAAAGATATATAATGGGAATGTTTTTAAAAATGTATGCAGATGAACTGCTGCTAAAAAAGTGCAGGATCCATTAAGTTATGACTTCATGGATTTTGTTGACAACCACCTCCTCATAACAAAAGCCTATGGCTTTCAATTTGGAGCTACCACCGAATTCAAAGGATTAAATATATCCACCATCATGTGGAATGCTAATTGAAATATGAGATTGCAGGCCAGTGCAGGGTTTGAGCCAAACCTAATGGCTCACCTGCACTTTTTGTTCCTCCATAATATGGGGCAACTGGGTACCCTGCCTCAGGTACAGATGGTGCTAGGGTCCACAGTGGGCTGGGCTTTTTGGGAGGTCTTTGGGAGAGGGACTGTTGTAGTTGAGACTTGTGGGATACAAGAGGACTGATGTCAGTAATCTTTGGCATGTTGACTCCTCTCTTACCCCACTATTTGGTATTGTTGCCCTCCTTACATTCCCATAAATATTCCTGTGAGGGCAGAACATTTTATAACTCTTTGCTTCAAACTCTGATTCCATATGAGTCATCTATACTCTGTAACTTAGCCAAAATGTAAACTTTCCATGGTTTGTGGCATTTTGTTTCTTTGGCTCATACCATGAATAGGACTGGGATATAAATCATAAGTCATGTTCACCTGTCCCTCTACTTGTTTATCTTTTTACCTGCCCATCCTCTGCATTTTCACTGCTCCGGTGGCCAAGTGGTTAGAGCATCCTCCTCGAATGCTGGAGGTTGTGGGTTCGATGCCAGGACGAGTCATACCAAATACTTACAAAAATGGTACTAACAGCTGCCTCACTTGGCACTCAGCATTAAGAGGTTAGTGTTAGGACTGGTCGGCCTGGTGTCAGGATAATGTGACTGGGTGGGACATCATGCTACATGTCTGCAGCATGATGCTCCAGTGCTAGACATCACTAAAAACTGCCACATTGCAGACATCGTAGTGATATGACTGAAAAAATATTAAAAGCTACATTAAAAATTCAAATCACATCACAACACATATCTGCATTTTTTAAGTACAACCACTCCTTCAGTTATTGACAAACTGTCTTGAATACATTGACTTCAGTAATTCTGCCATAATGATCTGACCATTTTCAGCTCATTTCTGCAAAGTAGAGGGTACTTTTATTCTACCCTTGGTATCAGTGTGTACAATTTTGTGTTTTAAATCAAGCCCAGTTGAAACCTAATGGCTGTATCCATCTATATTAGTATTAATACTACACCCTTACCATAAAAGGAGGTCATTGTGAGATACATTTCACATTGTACTGGCTTAGATCATGATTTAGCACCTCAAAAACTGGATAGGATACTTCACATTCCTGGTCGATTATGTAGTATGTAAAAGCTTCATTCTCTGCTGTTTGACTTGGTTTCATGAAGTGTATTTTAACTTCATTCTTTGCTGTTTTGTACGGTTTCCTGTAACATGTATTAACTTCATTCCCTGCTGTTTTTCATGTTTTTTTGTAGCATGTATCATCTTAATTCCCTGCTGTTCTACATGTATTAGATTCATTCCCTGCTGTTCTACTGTTCTACATGTATTAGATTCATTCCCTGCTATTCTTCATGGTTTCTTGGGATATGTAGTTTAATTCCCTGCTGTTCTACATGCATTAGATTCATTCCCTGCTGTTCTACATGTATTAGATTCATTCCCTGCTGTTCTACATGTATTAGTTTAATTCCCTGCTGTTCTACATGTATTAGATTCATTCCCTGCTATTCTACATGCATTTCTGGGTAAGTAGTTTGATGTAATTTACTTTACAACAATTTGTTATCTATATGTTTTTCTTTTCTTTTTATGTTACACATGTTCTGTTTGGCAGTTCTCCATTGAAAACCTTTTATTTTTGTTTATGTTTGGCAGCTGAAAATTTCTTTTTTCTTAATTATATGTTTACCTGGCCTCAGATGAGTTCTCTCAGTTAAAAATCCCTTAGACTATGTTTATAACTGATCAGTCATAAACTATTTTGTAAATTATAATTTCTTAGCTGTTTGTCTTAAAAATACAGAGTGATATTTAAATGCTTGTCACATAAGGCAAGATGTAGCAGTCATAATGTCCTTCCATCCATCTAGCCATCTGGCATCAGCTTTTGGATGATCATTTATTTAAATGTCAGTATTTCATCAGATTTTACCTTTAAAACCAGTGTGGAAAGAATATAACACACAATTAAATGTCAAAGAGCTCGAAGGTCAAGGTCATGGAGCAGCTGTCCTGTTGGCCTCAAAAGCTGCAGCACCTTTATTTTATAGCCATACTACTCAAAGAGGTGGAAGCCCATCCATGGCCAAGTATTAGTATATCTTATCACCATGCCAAACAAAGAAGTGGAAGCCCAACCCTTGCCAAATACTAGTATATCTTATCACCATGCCAAAGAAAGGAGTGTAAGCCCATCCATGGCCAAGTACTAGTATATCTTATAACCATACTACACAAAGAGGTGGAATCCCAACCATGGCCAAATATTAGTATATAACCATTCTACTCAAAGAGGTGGAAGCCCATCCATGGCCAGATACTAGTATATCTTATAACCATACTACTCAAAGAGGTGGAAGCCCATCCATGGCCAATTACTAGTATATCTTATAACCAAACTACTCAAAGAGGTGGAGGTCCAACCATGGCCAAGTACTAGTATATCTTATCACCATGCCAAACAAAGATTTGGAAGCCCATCCATGGCCAAGTACTAGTATATCTTATAAACCATACTACACAAAGAGGTGGAATCCCAACCATGGCCAAATATTAGTATATAACCATACTACTCAAAGAGATGGAAGCCCATCCACGGCCAGATACTGGTATATCTTATAACCATACTACTCAAAGATGTGGAGGTCCAACCATGGCCAAGTACTAGTATATCTTATCACCATGCCAAACAAAGAGGTGGAAGCCCATCCATGGCCATGTACTAGTATATCTTATAACCATGCCAAACAAAGAAGTGGAAGCCCAACCATGGCCAAGTATTAATATATCTTATCACCATGCCAAAGAAAGAAGTGGAAGCCCAACCATGGCCAAGTATTAATATATCTTATAACCATGCCAAACAAAGAAGTGGAAGCCCAACCATGGCCAAGTATTAATATATCTTATAACCATGCCAAACAAAGAAGTGGAAGCCCAACCATGGCCATGTATTAATATATCCCATCACCATGCCAAAGAAAGAAGTCTAAGCCCATCTATGGCCAAGTACTAGTATATCTTATAACCATACTACTCAAAGAAGTGGAAGCCCATCCATGGCCAAGTACTAATATATCTTATAACCATACTACTCAAAGAGGTGGAAGCCCAACCATGTCTAAGTACTAGTATATCTTGTAACCATACTACTAAAAGAGGTGGAAGTCCAACCATGTCCTAGCACTAGTATATCTTATAACCATGCTACTCAAAGAGGTGGAAGCCTATCCATGGCCAAGTACTAGTATATCTTATAACCATGCCAAACAAAGAAATGGAAGCCCAACCACGTCCAAGTACTAGTATATCTTATAACCATACTCCTCAAAGAGGTGGAAGCCCAAACATGGCCAAGTATTAATATATCTTATAACCATACTACTCAAAGAGGTGGAAGCCCAACCATGGCCAAATATTAGTATATAACCATACTACTCAAAGAGGTGGAAGCCTATCCATGGCCAAATACTAGTATATCTTATAACCATAATAGTCAAAGTGGTGGAGGTCCAACCATGGCCAAGTACTAGTATATCTTATCACCATGCCAAACAAAGAGGTGGAAGCCCATCCATGCCCAAGTACTAGAATATCTTATAACCATGCCAAACAAAGAAGTGGAACCCCAACCATGGCCAGGTATTAGTATATCTTATCACCATGCCAAAGAAAGAAGTGGAAGTCCAATCATGGCCAAGTACTAGTATATCTTATAACATACTACTTAAAGAAGTGGAAGCCCATCCATGGCCAAGTACTAGAATATCTTATAATCATACTACTCAAAGAGGTGGAATCCCATCCATGGCCAAGTACTAGTATATCTTATAACCATGCCAAACAAAGAAGTGGAAGTCCAATCATGGCCAAGTACTAGTATATCTTATAACATACTACTTAAAGAAGTGGAAGCCCATCCATGGCCAAGTACTAATATATCTTATAACCATACTACTCAAAGAGGTGGAAGCCCAACCATGTCCAAGTACTAGTATGTCTTATAACCATACTACTCAAAGAGGTGGAAGCCCATCCATGGCCAAGTACTAGTATATCTTATCACCATGCCTAACAAAGAGGTGGAAGCCTATCCATGGCCAAGTGCTAGTATATCTTATGACCATGCCAAACAAAGAAGTGGAAGCCCAACCATGTCTAAGTACTAGTATATCTTATAACATTACTCCTCAAAGAGGTGGAAGCCCAACCATGGCCAAGTATTAGTATGTCTTATAATCATACTACTCACAGAGGTGGAAGCCCAACTATGTCCAAGTACTAGTATATCTTATAACCATACTACTCAAAGAGGCAGAAGCCCATCCATGGCCAAGTACTAGTATATCTTATAACCATACTACTCAAAATGGTGGAAGCCCAACCATGGCCAAGTATTAGTATGTCTTATAATCATACTACTCACAGAGGTGGAAGCCCAACTATGTCCAAGTACTAGTATATCTTATAACCATACTACTCAAAACGGTGGAAGCCCAACCATGGCCAAATATTAGTACATCTTATAATAATATTAATCAAAGAAGAAATAATAATATCATCTACTGTATATTATTTGTTCCCTTTTCTAAAAGATCGTTGTTTCTTTGTTGGAGTTATTGCATTTTTTTCCATTGATATAAAAATAGCTCCTTGATAATGACAATTATTTAAATTTGAGTGCATGATATTAATAATATTATATCATAAATAATATCCAATACTGAATTTAAACATACACTTAAAATTATGTTTGTGCCCTACATTTATTAGTTTTTTTGATAGTTTTTGTTACTTAAAAATATGTGGAAATGCTATATATATATATATATATATATATATATATATATATATATATATATATATATATATATATATATATATATGCTGATGTTCCATTTATGGTCTTGTACTTTGGGATAGTAATCTTATTTTATTCATTATTAAATATCCAGTATAATTCATCCAATATAAAGCTTTCCCTGATTCTAATACATTATAGAAACTGTTGTCATGAAGCTATTGCAGATTTATTTCTTTTTTGTACTCTCTCACACTAAAAACCATAACATCACAATTATTAATATTTCTGACAGTTTATCATGGATTTATCTGTAGATAATTTAGACATTTGACCATGGCTGTACCATATTTACTTGCTTTTAAATTAAGCAGCATAAACCCTGATATATCATGGCATAATGTGCTGGCAGATCAGGTCTATGTTGCTTGTGCTACTGATTACTCCTGGCAAACTCTACAGACCCAGATCTGCTGACATATTATGCAACAGCAGATCAGGATCATTATAGTTTGCAGTTTGACTCAACCTTTGAGGGAGTATTTATTTTAGTTATTTTACATGTTAAAATCAGTTTTCTTTATTCAATCTATGTATATAGAATATTGGAAATACTTATTTAAGATTCGTAACTAATTAAAGAAGAAATTATTAAATATGTATTTTTAGCAGTGTGAAACCTTTAATTGAGTCAAGTGTTACAGAATGTTTTAAGATTGTTTTTATCTTCTTTTTCTTTGCAGACCGAAGCCTATGGTGGTATCAGGGAATTATTATTTGGCTACAGAAATTCTATCAACAATCTGTTTGAAGATGATCTGTAAGTTCTAAATTAATGGAAGTAATTTTCACTGTTAGATGGGTTCAATATTCTAATATATGCTGGTCAGGTATTTTAGCAATAACTGTGCACATTTAACAGATAAATAGTTCATTGATTTGACCCTTTTACAAACCATTATCACCAAGTTCATAGGTCTAGTCTGAGCCTACACCATAACACCTCCTGATCACACAACACATGCATTTAGTGTTGTCCTGATGACATACATTAAAAATCATTTGCAACACTGTAGCATGATATTTTGCAACATCACATAGTGATGAGAGAAAGCAGTGGAAAATTCTTAACGTTATGTGACATATGACTCTCAAATTTGTGTTCATTGAATAATATAATATGCCACTTGTTGCAAATAGCTCATGACATAAAATAATATCCAATTCATTTAATAAATTTCATATAAAATGCACACATTTAGTATGAGAAATATGTTCATCTTTTTACCACATGATAATTTTGTAACAATAAATTTTTCTTCATGTCAAATGTGGTGTCCAAGACTATCTGCATGATGAGTCTAGTTTCAGTTTCCTAATTTTCATCAAAATTCATTGGTAGACATTTTGGCTAGGGCAGTATGCTATTGAATTTTAAATTTTTGCCTGGATCTAATTTTTATCAGGCTATATAGGTATAGTCTGACAATACAAACTCGTTTGTTTGTACCCCCTACCGATTTAAATAATGGAAACCTTTAATGTGATAAAAAGTGCAAGGAACTTAGTCAATTCATACATTGATTTATAGTTTCTAACCTGCCTGTGAGTGGAGTGGCCCTAACACCATGATCTTCTGCGCATTTCATGCTTAACATATGTTTTCAATGTAATAGACGGACATGCTCGGATCCATTTCCAGTTCCTGGACAAGTCCATTTTCAACAAAAGTGGTGTATCACGATTACAGATGTACATACATAAGTCATCTGCTTCCGATATTTACAATGTTGAATCAAGTAAAGGAAAATAATGACAACAACAAATTTGCTTTTCACGTGGATTTAACAAGCGGTTTAATTTCTATGTTCATGTGTGCAAAGGGATATAATTCCAAACTCTCAATGTAATGGTAATTTACGAAATTATCCGGCAGTAGCCAAACAGGATGAACTACGTCATTATTTTGTCTGAAGGAAATAAACTTGCCTATAGTGTATGCAATATGGTGCCGTGTTAGTATGGAAAGTCCGTTAAGCATGAAAGGGTGCAAGGGATGCCAGCATTAGTGCCATTCTGGTCACAGTTAGGTTAGAAATTATAAATCAATGATTCAATTGACTTAATTCTGTGCACTTTTTATCACATTAAACGTTTTCGTTATTGAAATCGGTAGGGGGGTACAAACAAACGGGTATGTATAGTCAGACTATAGTCTGCAGTTGGGCACAGGTAACTCTCTGTTAATTCTTGAGCAAATTGGTCAGAGGTGAAAGTAACTGGAGTTAAAATTACCACTTTTGGTTCCATATGACAAGTCTACTTTCCTCAGATATCTGGCACTCATTTTTATATCAACTTCATGTCTTCATTACACTTGAGGAAAGGCAGGTCCCTATGGAGTCTGTGATCAATCAGTTAGAGACTGTTGCTGGACATTAATGTTAATTTTACATTTGTATTACCCATGTTTAGTCAGGGGATAAGTCATTCTTCTGATATCTATGTTATATGGAGAGAGAGTGGGATTTTTATAATCTTTCCTCATTAGAGTCAAGGTTACACAGGAATCCTCATGTCCATATGGCAGTCCATCCTTCCATCCATCACACAATCTTGTGAACACAACTTGGCCGTCAGTTTTTGATGTCATGAGACTTGGTAAATGTGATGATCATCACCTGAAGAAGTGAATATGAACAGATCATTTTGCTTCCTTCTTTTTAGAAGAGTTATTGCCCTTTTCAATGGAACTAATCTCAATGTTCACTGGATCACCATGAAACTTGGAGAATGTTATGATCATTACCTGAAGCTGTGCATTTTGAGAAATCAGTTGGCTCACACAAAATTTTGTTAGAGTTAATGCCCAAGTGTCTTTCAGCTGGAGGAAGTGTATGACCAAATCTTATGAATGTGACAAGTCTGTAAGTTTTTCATGTTGAAACTTGTTTGAATGTACATGTTATGGTCATGATCTGAAGATGTTCCAAGCACTGTGCTGTGGTGATTTTTGTTAGAGTTATTGACCTTTTTTGTTAGAGTTATTGACCTTTTTTGTTAGAGTTATTGACCTTTTTTGTTAGAGTTATTGACCTTTTTTGTTAGAGTTATTGACCTTTTTTGTCAGAGTTATTGACCTTTTTTGTTAGAGTTATTGACCTTTTTTGTTAGAGTTATTGACCTTTTTTGTTAGAGTTATTGACCTTTTTTGTTAGACTTACTTCTCATTTTTACTTGCAACAGTGCATGATAAACTTTTGAATGCAAGTAGTCAAACAGATTTCATCACTAAACTTGAGAAATGTTGGTCATTATCTAAAGTTGTCTAAATGATACGTCACTGGGATTCTTGTTTTTGGTTCCTGCCTTTTATACTTGCAACCGTATGCTGTGTATAATCTCATGAATACAACTTGTCTCATGTTTTTAATGGATTGCCATGAGAAATTGCATGTTATGGTCATCATATGAACATGTGCATATTAACAAATTACTGCCTTCCTGCAATTTTCAATAGAGTTATTGCCTTTTTGCAGCTGAATGTAGTGTATAACAGAATTATGCTAATACAATTTGACTTGCAGTTTTTATGGATATTTATATTATGGTCATCTTCATAAGATACTTGAGTTGACCAATCATTAGACTCGCAATTTTCATAAGACTCATGACCTTTTTGACTCTAGACTAGAGGTGGGCAAATCATGACCCATGCGCCAGATCCTGCCTATGACCAGATTTTATCCATTCATTTGCATTTTAGGGTGTGGCTTTAAAAATCACTTATCTGGCCCACCCCCTTTGGGAAGCTGTCCATGCATGGCCTAGAGTTTTCTTTCATTTCCATGGGGGTAGGTGTGGAATGCAGGAGGGGTGGTGGTATATTACGTGAGAAAATTGCTTACCAATTCTCTAATTTTCCTTGGTAAATAAATGCAGGTTATGTATGTTGTTATTTTAGGTCCGAGAGGAGCCATGTTTACAGAACTGCTGGGAAGACCATGATAGCCAAAATCAGCGATAGCTTAAACACAGACCAGATGTCATTTGGTTCCCTGTTTTTCATACAGACAGTAGGAGGCCTTTACTTTTTATAGCTCTACTGGTCATAGACCATTAGAGCTTATGGGATGGCCCATTGTCCACCATCTATCATCTATCTTTTATTACCCTGTGTCTGTCTATGCATTAGCACTAGTTTGTTGTCACTACTCCATCTAAACCTCTTGAAGGATTGACACGAACCTTTACACAAACATTCATCCCACTGTCTATATGATCCTAAATGAAAATGGTGCTGCTCAGACAACAAGTATGGGTGTTGCTGTGGTCAGCTTGAAAATCTTTGTTATTACTAATCCTACTTGATGGGAAGTCATATTGATATTAGCTTTAAATAGAAGACTTCTTATCCTGTCTAGCTGGTCCTGCTTGAAAATAGTAGTGATCTTACATCAAATATAGTTGCCAAGATAGCCATTTTAAAATCTTGTCATTGTTTTAGCCATTTTAAAATCTTGTTATCACTGCTTCTCCTGATTGTAAAGCAATATTGCCATGCGGTTTTGATTGAAAGATTTGGTATGATGTTAAGATGGTGCTGATCTGACACCCTCATATGGGCACCACACCAACCATTTTGAAAATTTTGCTATCACTACTTCTTCTGAACAGACCACTCAGGTGGACTAGTGGTTAGAGCATTTGCCTCAGATGCAGGAGGTCATGGGTTTTGATCCTTGGCCGAGTGATGACTGTTACAGCAGGCAGCAGAGTGACAGTAGACTTTCTGTAATTTTTGCTATCTATATAAAGCTCCTGTACAGCAGACAACAGAGTTACAATAGACTGTGCATCATTTTTTACTATCTTTACAATGATTCTCTTACAGCAGGCAGTAGAGTGATAGTAGACTGTGTATCATTCCTTACTCACTATATCTATTAAGATCTTTTTACAATGGGCAGCACATTGACAATAGACTGTGTATCATTATTTACTATTTATATAAAGCATTTGTTACAGAAGGCAACCATAAATTAGCAAATATAACATGCATCCAAGTAGAACATGCCCTCATGTATACATGCAGTTTTCATACTGTGTGTAAGAAATGGGACCCACAGGTTATTCATAATAAAAAACAAACATGTAAATGACCAAAGTCTGTGTTGGCTCCTTTCATTTTACAGTAGCTCTGAATCCAGTTATGATGACAACAATGAATCATTTCCATCAATGGTAGTTTAAGATTTTAGTAAAAACAAACAACATTGCTGCTCTTCAGAAATGTTTTAGTTATTAAAGTGAAGATGCTGATTTTATTATGTTGATCTTGTCTTGTTATTCTATTGTCTTTAACTTCAAAAAATTTAGCTGAAATGTAAAACATAACTTATATAATCAATATTGGACTTGTTTGCTTTTTTAAACCTGGAGCATATAAAACAAGAAATATGTCTTTTAAAATATTACTCCAACAAGGTAATACATGCATGTAAAAATGAGGGTGGACATATATACCCCAGAGGGGGAAGGGGGGCATGGTAGGAAAAAACTTGGTTAATCTGCATGTTATATTCACTAGTTTATGGTATTTATATAAAGCTCTTGTTACAGAAGGCAACAGAGTGACAGTAGACTGTGTATCATTTTTTTTTTACTATCTTTTACTATCTATACTAAGATCTTGTTATCACTTCTCCTGAATGGATGCTCATATTCACATGTGATTTCACCTGAGGACTTATGTTTTCTGTTTGGTCCTAGGTGAAAATATTACATCTGTTATAGCTGCCATAACAACTAATTTGAAAATCTTGTTACTGTTCAAACTGTCAGACGTGATTTCAACACCAAGCAGTTAAAAAAGCAGAAATATTCTTATCTTGAATTCCTGAAAATTCTTTGCAGCCAGTAGAGCACCAGTCCCTACTGTGGACCATTGTCTTGTTTGATCCAGGTTCAGCCTGAGTTTGTTTGTGTTTGTTCCATAAATATACAAAAGCCAAGGTGTAGTGATATGCTGTTTAAAATATTTAAGTAATATTACAGAATTAATAATTTTCTTAACTTTGAAAATATGAAGAACTGTCAGATATTAGGAAGAATTAAAGACAAAAGAAATCTGCTCTTGACAAATAGCTGGCAGCATACAAAGGTTAGGTGTGATGAATGGCAGAAGAGTGACAGTAGACTGTGTATCTTTTTTGCTATATATATATATATAAAGTTCTGTTATAGCAGACAGCAGAGTGACAGTAGACTGTGCATCTTTTTTGCTATATATATATAAAGTTCTGTTACAGCAGACAGCAGAGTGACAGTAGACTGTGCATCTTTTTTGCTATATATATATAAAGTTCTGTTATAGCAGACAGTAGAGTGACAGTAGACTGTGTATAATTTTTACTATTTGTTTAAATCTCCTGTTACAACAGGCAGCAGTGTTAAATTAGACTGTGTATCTTTTTTATTATTTGTATAAAAATCATGTTACAGCAGGCAACAGAGTGACAACAGACTGTAATTTTTTCTTCTATCTATTTAAAGCTCTTGTTACAGCAGGCAACAGAGTGAATTAGATTGTGTATCATTTTTTACTCTCAATATAAAGCTCCTGTTACAGCAGGCAACAGAGTGACAGTAGATTGTGTATCATTTTTTACTCTCAATATAAAGCTCCTGTTACAGAAGGCAACAGAGTGACAGTTGACTGTGTATAATTTTTTACTATCTATATATAGCTCCTGTTACAGCAGGCAGCAGAGTTACAGTTGACTGTGTATAATTTTTCACTATCTTTACAATGCTTCTGTTACAGCGGGCAATAGAGGGACAGTGGACGGTGTATTATTTTTTTACTATCTATATAATGTTTCTGTTACAGCAGGCAGTAGACTGTGTATCATTCATTACTCACTATATCTATTAAGATCTTTTTACAACATGCAACACAATGACAGTAGACTGTGTATTGTTATTTACTATTTATATAAAGTTTTTGTTACAGAAGGCAACAGAGTGACAGTAGACTGTGTATCATTGTTTACTACTATAAATTAGAAAATATAACATGCATCCAAGTAGAACATGCCCTCATGTATACCTGCAGTTTTCATATTGTGTGTAAAAAGATAGAATCCACAGGTTCTTCATAAAAAAGTATAAATGACCAAAGTCTGTGTTGGCTCCTTTCATTTTACAGTAGCTCTGAATCCAATTATGATAACAACAACGAATCATTTTCATCGATGGTAGTTTAAGATTTTAGTAAACACAACAACATTGCTGCTCTTCAAAAATGAGTTAGTTATTAAATTGAAGATGCTGATTTTATTATGTTGATCTTGTTATTCTGTTGCCTTTAACTTCAAAAATTTTAGCTAAAATGTTAAACATAACTTATATAATCAATATTGGACTTGTTTGCTATTTTAAACTGGGAGCATATAAAATAGGAAATGTGTCTTTTAAAATATTACTACAACATGGTAATACAGGTAAAAATCAGTGTGGACATATATATCCCAGAGGGGGAAAGGGGCATGGTAAGAAGAAACTTTGATAACCTGCATGTTATGTTTGCTAATTTATGGTATTTATATAAAACTCTTGTTACAGAAGGCAACAAAGTGACACTAGACTGTATCGTTTTTTTGCTATCTTTTAGTATCTATACTAAGATCTTGTTACAGCAGGCAACCAAGTGTGCTGTAGACTGTATATCATTGTTTATTTAAATTATCAAGCTCTTGTTACAGCATTTTCTACTTTTAGACCCTGCATACCTTGAAAAACATGAATCTGTATATGGTTCCTCTGGCAATGGAATTAGCTGAAGATAGTTTGATTCATTGTCCTACAGTAAAGGTAAACTTTTTTAATAGTTAGAATTTGTATTAGTCCATACTAATCTAATTTTAAAGCATATTCCTTGTTGTGTCTCCATAAATCTTACTGTGTATACCGTATTTCATGTTATTTTTTGTACCCCAACAGGACAACTGTTTTGTTAACTGAGAATCTGTTCAGATTAATTTTATTTCCCTTCTTCTACATTTGTATCAATGAGAAAATATAATGATTGATATATTTGTTCTGTTGTTGTCATTACAATATATACTGCTATTCATTGCCAACTGGACAATGTCATTAATGAGCACTCTTTATTACGTCAGTCAGTGTAACTAAGAAACGCGTGCATTTAAAAATGAGTTCAAAAGCCATTTGAATTTATTTATCCAGTAAAAATAATATCTCAGTACAGGAAGACACGAAGACCACAGACCATTGGGCAATTAATCTTATTGTTTAAATATTGTAATGCAGTAAAAACTATAAAAACCCAGTTAGTTTTAATCATGAATGCAAAAGTCATTGACTCCGGGAGTTCAATTTATGTATAGTTAATATCTTCAAAGATCTTGGTCTGTTCGTGCTTGGGCATGTCTTCATTATTAGGTTTCTTCAAACCCCTGCCAAAGGGAGAGACTTTTATCCCACCACCACCTAAATGCACTGAACCACCAAATGAAAGGCAGAAAATTGGACCTGGATGGCCCAGAAAAGACAAAGGTGAAGTACATCACCTGTCTGTTACTTCAGTTACCAAGATTGCCAATGTAAAAGATGATGCTGAACTGCACAGATGAGATATTGTTGCAGCAGATAATACCATCATACCAAAAGATACTATTGAAAAGGTGCCCATTGTTGCTGAAAAATTTCCTGAGCTTGCAGTAGACAAGCTGGACTACAGCCAAGATATGAGGGATATAAGCCAGTTTCCTGCAAAGTCACCAGTAAGAGGACAGTATAAGAAATGGGACATTAACGATAAAATAAGAATTGTTGTGGAGGCAAAACTATGTGGAATTAGACCCATAGCTGCAAAGTACCACCTTACACCAAGTACTTTATCAAGCTGGATAAAAATGGATTTCTCGAAAAATATTCAAAGGACAAAGAAAGGATCTATCCCAGGTGCCAGCCAACCCTTGACATATTCGCAAGAGAAGGAGCAGGAAATTTTATCTTGGTTACTCTGTATGCAGGACCATCACGTACCTGTAACAACTGAGATGTTACAAAATTATACTACTGCAGTTATTCACGAGTAAAACCTAAAGTTTCAGGGCTCATTAGGATGGGTTGATGGATTTTTCAAGCGAAATGGACTTGCACTGAGATGTAGAACTTCAATATCTCAAAAACTACCTCGATATCAAGAGGAAAAAATAGACTGCTTTACCAGATATACAAGAAGGCTGTGGGAGGATGAGGAATTTGATGAACATTTAATTGGAAATATGGATGAAACGCCAGTGTATTTTGACTTGGTTCCAGGGAAGATAATTGATAAAGTCGGAACAAGAGAGGTACGTATTAGAGGTACCGGCAGTGACAAGTGCCATTTAACTTGTGTATTGACATGCCTGGCATCTGGTGACTTGTTGCCACCCATGATAATCTTTCGGGAAAAAGAAACTTAAAAATTCAAAAAATCCCAAAGGGAGTTGTAGTGAAAGGTCAACAAAAAGCATGGATGGATGAACACCTAATGTTGGATTATATTGTTGAAGTTTGGAAAGTACACACGAAGTGTGCACCTTCTCTCCTAGTGTTGGATTCATTCCATGGCCATTTTACTGATGGAGTAAAAAAAACTCCATTGAAAAATCCAGAACAACAATGGCAGTAATGTCCGGTGAATGCACAAGTAAACTGCAGCTACTGGATGTATATCTAAATAAGCCTTTCAAAGGACTGCTGCAGAATGAATGGTCAACGTACATGAAGGACCAGGCTTCCAGAATATTGCAACCAGGGAAGCTGGTGAGGAGGCAACCAAAAAAATTCCAGTCCCTTCAAAGCAGCAGATGATTGACTGAAGAATTAAAGAAGAAAAGGACATGATAATCAGTAGCTTCAAAGTTACTGGCCTTTCAAACGTAATAAATGGTAGAGAGTACATAAGGAGTGACAATGCAGCTCCATTGGAGAAGAATGAATGTTTGAGGGTCTTGAGCTGGAAGACTTGTAAAACTCTTGAAAATTATGAATGTTTCATTGCATCATGTTTTTGCCATTGTTTTGTGCATTCATCCAATGTTGGATCACAAATAATATCCTTGAAAATAACATGTTGTGTTTATAAATACAAAAATATTTTTTATACACATTGCTTTGTTATTCTCTCTATCTCGCTCTCTCTTAAATTCATTTGCCATTTTTTTTCTCAACTGGCTTCAGAACAAGTTTCAGTAGATTAATATTGTTCTTGAGCTAATGGGCTTGTCGTATATATTTTCAATACCCGATGGTAGCCTCATTTCCCTATGTAGAGCCTCCTTAATTTGATCTGTAGAGGTGAATCTGGTCCTCAATGCAGTATTTACTGGAAAAGACCAAGCTAAAGGTCAAGCATATTTAATTAGCATGTCTGCATAGCCATGTGGCACAATGACAATGGATCATAATTACAACCAAAATGATTTATTTATTCAGGTTTTAATTGCCAATGGAATATAATAGTGCCCTTGTAGTGTTTACATAAGGAATAACAACTGACAGGTAACTGAACAATAAAGATTATTCTCTCTCTCTCTCTCTCTCTCTCTCTCTCTCTCTCTCTCTCTCTCTCTCTCTCTCTCTTATATAACAACAACCAGATTCTTGATTTGAGAGCAGAATGAGACTGGATTTGTATATAAGTTTTGTACGTCAGGTTGTCAAGTGTCATGTGTTCTGCATGCCTTGTCCGGGTATGATCCCTTTATTTTTCATACACGGTCATTACCACAAAATGATAATTATTTTACATATAATTTTCTGTACACTGAAATTAATAATTATTTTTTTGTGTACGAAAAATAACATGAAATACGGTACTTGCTTATAAGTAGAGTCCAACTGCAGGCTGCACAGACCCATTTCGGTCAATACATAATGTACTGGCAGATGTAGGTCTGTGCAGTTTGTTTAGGAGGAATCAGTAAAACAAACAACATAGACCCAGATCTGCTGGCACGTTATGCACCATAACAAACCACCTACTGCATACCCCGTCTTTTGAAATGTGAATCTCAAGTCATGTACAAGGCTCTTGCAAAAGAAGACAAAAATGCAGCTGAAGAGGAAAGCAGCACTCAAATTATGTTTGTTTGTTCTGTGTTGTTTGTTACAAGTTTCAATTTTCTTATTGGTGGGCAAGTTCAGGTATATCTTTTTGCAGGGTGGATATGGTCATCCAGCTAAAATGTAATTATGTTGGGGTAAATTTGTTAAAAGAAAAAGTGCCCCAGTATGAGTGCCATGTATATGACTTTGCAAAAATCAAATTTGAATATTGCATACAGATTTAAACATTTTTTCGAGTTTTATTCAATAACGCTGATTTGCCACAAAATATGGCTAAAGATAACTAAAATAAAAACCAACCTCTTTTAGGACCAATTAACACATTTTTTTATGAAATATTAACAGAAAGCAATCTGCAGTACTGCTCACTTCTCCATGCATAGCTGTTCTAGTGGAGAGAGAATGGAGAGGATTTAAAAAAATGTTCCACCATATCTCTGTTCATCCTGATTGAGTTACTATGGCTTCTCACAGAGAATAGCTCTGCACACAACACTTTCTCACAAAGTTACATCCAATGATCACCATGGAGTGGACATGGTATCAATAAAATGGGCATGGTTTATTTTTTTATGACCCCTGCAACCATGCTCTTGAGAGGTTCAGAGAAAGAGAGAGGCACTGATTCATCTACATTATTATCTACATTGTTATGTCATGTGGGAACAATTTGCTTTTCTTGTCTCCTGTAATAGCAGTCATTATCTTTCTTGTCTTATTTCTGAGTGCCCAGCTACCTTTTTTAATGATCATATAAAATATCAATGATATGGTACTCCAAGTAGTGAAAAGATCGATAAACTTTGTTAATAAAAATCACAGTCACTTCTGACTGAAGTGAATTAAAATCGCACAAGTTCATTGAGTTACCCTTATGCATGAATTCTCATTAACATAATGTATGGTTTCTTCTGACATACAATCACAGCTTTATTGAAGGTAATTAAAACTTAATAAAGCATATATATATATATATATATATATATATATATATATATATATATAGCAGTTGTTGCATCAATATACAAAACCAAAAATAATTGCTAGAAGCCAACTGACCTTGTGTTGCTCTGGAAATATAAAGATGATGATGAAGTCAAATTCATTCTTATACTGAATGTCTATATTTTGT
This sequence comes from Sinohyriopsis cumingii, assembly GCA_028554795.2. Taxonomy (NCBI): domain Eukaryota; kingdom Metazoa; phylum Mollusca; class Bivalvia; order Unionida; family Unionidae; genus Sinohyriopsis; species Sinohyriopsis cumingii. Next base: position 56,075,881 of record CM068842.1, on the reverse strand, counting down.
GAAGAAAAGAAGATGCATTCTTTCTTTAATAAAAGATCTGTGTGAATATGCAGGGCATTACATACATATATCTTTGAGATATTATTGTTACAGAAAAAAGAAAGCATTATTAAACAAATTTTATCTTTAATTTGAACTGTACTATTTTGTATTAATTATCATTGTAGCAATTTTTTTTTATCACAAATGGTTGCAAAATATCATCCTAGATACATGTTGGTTGACAAGTACACTTTTTGAAGATATGTGTACATCTGCTGAACATACAAACTTTATAAATTATTCTTTTTTTATTGTCTAAATATATAACTCAAATAAAGATGACTGACTCTTAAATGATATTCAATTGTAAATCACTCTTGACATTTCAGTCTTTCCATGGGTGGCTTTTATTCATTGGCTGTTCAAATTTCAGTCAGTAATGTCAACCAGTCCCTGAACAGGGAGATGCCATTGGTGTGTCTGCCAAGGTGTGGTGGTGATTTGTAGGTATTTATATCACCACTGCAGAGCATTATTGCAGAGTGAATATGGAGAGGATAAAGTCCCCTTACTGATTGTACTAACTTGGGATACTTGGCCATCTGCTCTTGCACTTTTCTATTTGGCAGATGTCAGCCAAATGAGTTGTTGCATACACACTTGACTCTCTTGTTTAGGACTACTAGTTATAGACCATAGGAGTTTATGGCTTGGCTTTTTATCTATCTTTTAGCACAAGTTTGTTATTAATATTCCTTCTAAAATACTTAGAGGATTGCCATTAAACTTCACACACACATTCATCCCATGGTCCAGTTGGTCCTAAATGAAAATGATGCTGTTTGCAAATCCAATATGGCCACCACAGTGGCCATCTTGAAAAAAGAATTGTTATTGCTACTCCTCCTGAATACCAAGATAAAGCTTTATATACACATTCACCCTAAGGTCTAGTTGGTCCATAGTCAGTCTTAAATAAAAATGTGGCTGCTGAGATATCCAATATGGCCTCCAAGCAACTCTCTTGACTATATTCTTGCTAGACCTCCTGAATGGATGGTCATGTTAACATGTCGTTTTTGCTATAAGACTTTTTATGGTCTCTAGCTTTGCCTAAATAAAAAGGGTGTTGATCTGATACCTAATATGGCCACCATGGCAGCCATCTTGAAAATCTTGTTATTCTTTCTTCTCCTGAATGGAAAGTTATATTGACATAGGCTTTCACTAGAAGACTTTTTCATGATGTCTAATTGGACCTAAATGAAAAATTTTCCATTTGGACTTCAAGTATAACCTCTGTAGTGGCTATCAATGAAATCTTGTTGTCACTTTTTTCTTGTGAATGGAAATTCATATCAACATATATCTTGTTGGTCCTGCATGTGGCTGGTTCCCTTCAGATGTCCTATATGGCTGCCATATTGACCATCTTAAAAATCTTCTTATAGCTACTCCTTCTGAAGGGATGGTCATATCAGCATGCGGTTTTCACTAAAAGACTTTTTAAGATGTCTACTTGGTCCTAAATGAAAATGTTGCTGCCTGGATATCCAGTATGGCTACCACAGTGGCCATTTTAAAAATCTCATTTTGCTTGTCCACCAGAATGGTGCAATATCAACATGGGTTTTTCATTAAAAGACATTTTTTTCCTGTTAATCTGGTCTTCAAAATTGTTCTGATCTGTTATCCAGTATAACCACCACAATGGCCATCTTGAAAATTTTCTTGCTGTGCTTCCTAGATCAAAAGTCATATCAACATCAGGTTTTCACAAGAAAACTTTGTGTGATGTCTAGTTGTTACTAAATGAAAATGGTGCCATCTGACATCAGGTGTGTCTGTTATGGCAGCTAGCCTATCTAGTTGGTCCTGATTGAAAATTATGCAGACCGGAACTAAAATTTGGCTGCAGCACTGAAAGGTTATAAATCTTGTCACAAATTCTCATGAATGGATGGTCATATCAAAATGGAATTTTCACCAAAAGTCTTCTTCTTCTGTCTTGTTTGTTCTAAATAAAAATGACATTAATCTTGCATCCAATATGACGGCCTTAAATGCTAATTTGAAAATCGTATTACTCAAAAATATCAGAGATAGCTTTGGCACTCAGCTGTTAAAAAGAAGAAATGGTTTTGTCTTGAAATTCCTGCAAATACTTTTCAGACAGAGCATCAGTCCCTTTGAGAGAGAGACTCTTGTTAAAACACTGCAAAGAACATACTCATAATATTGGTTAGAAGTGGTTTTGGGAAGGAATGGTGCTTAAATTTGGAGGAACCCTCACCAGACATGCACATATATTTCTGTGTTCAACCCTGCTTGAATGGTCACATGATCTGTCTTAAACATTATTCATCATCCTGTAACTGAATTACAGAATTAAGCATCTACGTCTCTTTTTTTAGTTGCTAGTGCATGCCATTGAAAACAGTTGTGACTGTGGTTACTGCTGAAGATAGTTCCTACCTTCTAGAGATGTGTAGCCATAAAATATATGAACCATTCCAATAACTGTCATAATGTCTAAACTTGTATAATATGCAGTGTGATAAATTCATCACCTCTCAGCTTAACTTAAAAAAATGTCTTTCAAAAGATCATGAAAGAGCTACCTTCATGCATACCTGTACCAAATAAAAAGGGTTTTTAAAACAAATTTACCTATAATTAATTTCAACAACATTTAATTTAGTTTTCTTTGTTCAGGGCTTCATCAAGACTCTGAAGGACACATTCCCGGAAGATTTTCAGCGACCTCAGACCAGACTTAGAGCTCGGCCAGATGCCACAAAGGTATTAGATTGTTTTTTTATTTGTGTCAAATTCTCTTGCTGTAATTTATGTTAGCTTATAATAGTGAAGAAGGAGCAAATTTAGGAAAACTTGAAAGAATAATGGATCAAGAGAGGATGGAGATATATTGTTTTTGTTTGACTGTGGAAAAATATCCACTCTTTAGATGTCCATACATATTAGTTCACTGACAATTAAAATTTGTTTAATTCCCAAAAACTATATCTTCTAAGAAGTGTCCATAAAACACTGTTTAGCACATACTCTCACATTTTTATTTATCCTTCTGCCCCTCTCTCTGTCCAGGTAAAAGGGCAAATAACAGAGCAGAAAGAATACAGACATGGATATGAAGACTTTGAAATTCTTAGACATGAAAGTTCAGGTAAATACAAGTACCAGAAGTGATGTTCAGTTTTTCATTCTTCATTAGCAAAACTCGGGTAATAACAAGTATCTTAATGACATTCAAAGATTCATTTTTGTCAAGCTACCTTGGTCAAAATTTTAGCACAGTGATCACTTTGGCATGCATGTCCATTCCTGTGTCCATCTCACTGTACATCAGTCTGATTGTATGTCCAGCTCACTGTACATCAGTCTGACTTTATTTTCATCTCACTGTACATAAATCTGACTATGTCCATCTCACTATTCATCAGTCTGACTGTATGTCCATCTCACTGTACATCAGTCTATGTCCACTTCACTGTGCATCAGTCTATATGTCCATCTCACTGTACATCAGTCTGTATGTCCATCTCACTGTACATCAGTCTGACTTTATGTCCATCTCACTGTACATCAGTCTGACTTTATGTCCATCTCACTGTACATCAGTCTGACTGTATTTCCATATGTACTCTAGATTAAGATTAGTGTTAAAAATTTTGAGATTAAACTTAGTGTTTACAAGTTTTTTTTCTGTTTTATTTTCTATTTTAGTTGAATAAAAGTCAGGCTTGACAAAAAGGGCGAGGATCTCATGTTCACTTTTTATTATCTTGGTATAAAAAAAGGTTATTTTGTCTGAAAACATCCCAAATCTCTTTTTCTTCACAAATATGCATCATAAATTTTTGAATGGACATATCTCATTCTTAGCTGTGATGATATAGACCAGACAAGCTTATGGGATGGCCTGTTGTCTTTCCTCCATTTGTCTGTTGGTAGTTTCTTACTTTTATTACTGACAATTGCCATGAAACTTTACACACACAATCATCCCAGGGTCCATCCAGTCCTAAAATAAAATGCTGCTGCTTGGACATATAATATGGTCACCACAGTTATTGCTACTCCTCCTGAATGGATCAGTGGGTTGACCATATCAGATATGTCAACATGGGGTTTCCAATGAAGTTCTTGTGATGTTGAGTTGGTCCTAATTGAAAATGGTATCAATCGGATGACAATATTATTATTGCTACTTCTCGTAAATGGGAAGTCAAATCAGCATTGGATTTTCACCAGAAGACATGTGACCTCTTGCTGATACCAAATGAAAATTGTGCTGCCCAGACAGCCAGTATGGCTACCTTTTTGACAAACTCTTTATTGCTTAGGGGGAATGTTGTATTAACATGGAGTTTTCACCAGAAGATTTATATGATGTCTAGTTGGTCCTAAATAAAAATGGTTCCACTCAGACATCCCCTATTACTGCTCCAGTGGTCAGCTTAAAAATATTGTTATCACTAAATGGATGGTCATATCAGCATGTGGGTGGGTCTCACTGAATGGCTTCTTATGATGTCTGATTGGTTCTAAAAGAAAATTGGGCATTTCTGGTGTCCAGTATGGTCACCACAGATGCCACTTGAAAATCTTGTTATTGGTACTCCCCTTGAATGGAAAATCATATCAACATGTGTTTTTACCTGAAGGCTACCTGTAGTGTCTAGTTCATCTTAAATGAAAATTGTGCTAATCTGACATTGAACATGACCACCACAGCAGCTTTCTTGAAAGTTGTATTGATATTTGGTTTTCTCCAGAGCATTGCTTATGACATCATACAGGTGAACCTCCCAGCCAAAATTTAAGGAACTGAAGTATCACTGAAAATCCCAAACTTGACTCAGATATCACCAATCTTTAGAAGTTCTGACAGGAAATCAGTAGCCTGAATTTACCCACAGGCAGGAACAATTTAAACTTCTTGATAGACTCATTAGAGTTGTACTATTCCAATACAGACACTGAAAAGACATTTTCTGTTCTGAGGAAGATACCGGCTGACTGCAGAGGAAATCCAGATCCAGTAAGCAATACATTATCACCAATATACAGTAGGATTGCCACATATATAATCTTTACATAGAAAAATAAATTTGTTCATTAGTTGTCATTTTTGTCCTTTTGCATGCTGAAAATCAGGTTGATGAAAAAATCATCCTGATTTGAAGTTGAAAATCTGATCAAATTTAGCAGATCTGATCTGTCCTCAGCTGACTTCTCTGAAGTATCTACACCTCTCCCTCGATAACTCGCACACAATGGGGTCCACAAACATAGACTGCACTATAAGCAAGGCGTGCGTTACAGAGAGACCTCCAAAAATGGAAAAAAATCGCTTGACATCGAGAAAATCGTGAGGGTGGGGTGGCGTTAGGGAACAGGGCTGTTTATTGACTGAATCCTCATTTTCCAATCACATCGATAATAATTTTTAATAACGTGCTTTTTCTAATGAAGTTGTTTGTTATTCTGTTCAAATAACATTTATTTTCAAAATGTCCAACATGAAAGATCATTCCAACTGGTTTAAAAACCATCACGTGTATGCAAAAAAGTCTGTGTATTACATCCCTGCTTTTTGTTTTCTTGATGAGTCTGGTTCCTGCAGTGGTATTTAATATTATCCTGCCAAATTGGAAGTCCCAAAAGCAGGGAACTAGACTACCTGTTGATACACCATCAAACAAGATTTCTTTTTTTCAATAACACTAGACATTTATTTCATGAGACAATCGTCTACATCGAAACTCAATTTTTGTATTGTTCAGTTAGTACAATATTGATGTCGGGATTTCACTGGAAGTAATAATGAAACTTCTTATCATCCTTGAGGATATCTCTATGTGCCAGTTCAAGAATTCTCTGAAACTCGCTTGCCCACAATGTTCGTATCTGTGAAATCAAGCTCTTTATTTTACAAAGTATTCATTTCGCTTGGCTGCCATGTTATCTTTGATCAGTTATGAAAGAATCAGTTAATTTAAGGTAGTTTATGTTACATACACAATAACATTTATAAGTGTTCGATTGATCAAATAGAATTCACCTGACATACGACTGGAGCTGCTAGATTTTAAGTTTGTAGGATTTTCGTGCATTTTAACTTTTCTTTTATTCCACCTCCTTTATTTGATTCAAAAGACATAATTAACTTGATAATACAAAGGAGGCCAGCTTTTAATACAGTGCACCAATACAATAAATACTTCCGGAAGTATTAATTAGGTTCTCAGAGAAATGCTTGAAGACATAGCTGTTATGGCAGATTGATGCATTTACATTTAATTACAAGAGGACACATTGCATATATGACAATTACACTTAAAAGGAACTAAAAGATAGAACTAGAACACAAATTTCAATTGATAATATTTTTAATTGAATTTGTATTTATTTATTAAAGTACTGCCTCCACTCGGCGTGAATGACATTTTCATTGATCAAAATTTCCTTACATATTAAATGCGGTGTACAAGGAATGTTGTTTGGAAAGAAAATGTTAAACATTTTATGACCTATTTTTAAATTTGATATTTCATAGTGTTGATTAAAATTTCCAGGTCCTATCTGCTGTTTTCGACGATAAAATAACTGATACATCAAAGTTTCCGTTACTAATTTTGATCGTGATTTTCTTCAGGTTCAATAGATAGGGATAAATTTTTGGGGTATTTTCTAGTTTAAAAAATGTGATCCACGCCTGACCCCATGTTATAAGTGAGTTATCAGGGTGCAAGTTATCGAGGGAGCGGTGTAGTTGGTCCTAAATGAAAATGGTGCAGATATGACATCCAAAATAGCTACCATGGCAGCCATCTTGTTTTTGTTACTCCTAAATGGAAATTAGTTGTGGCAGGGCACATCATCTCCTTTGCCCAAATATTCCAGGTTCAAAGAGTTAAATTTGTTTTCATTCAATGAAGTTGATACCATTTTTAGGAGAATACTTCTTCCTTCTGAAAATCAAATTTATAATTAAGTATTATGGATTATTATTTTGCTTTGAAGGGAAGAATTCATTTTCTTTGTCTACAGTCCAGTACCCCTGCTCCCAGATTATAATAACACACTATATACTGGACTATAGCTACAGTGGAATCTAACAATCTACCCATCATTCTTAAATGAGTCAAAGAGAAGTACATATTCAAAATAGGCTAATCTAGAACTTTACTGAATCTACCTAGTAAGTTGGATCCTTCATTTCAGTTTAAGTATTGTCATATTTCGGAGAACAGTTTCTCATTCTACCAATATTTTCTACCTTAATTCATGACAGCTAAGTTGAAGAAAGCATTTTTCAGGGTTTTCAAAAAGTGATGTAGACACCACCTGTGTTACTTCCATTAACTCATCAACTCATGGAGATACTTTTCATTTTTGCCTGAAATGATGGGTAGGAAACTCATTTTGGGGGTTACTTCTGAATGCATCCAAATGCATTTGCTTCTAAGAGATTTTCATTTGCTGGATGCTTAAGTGTATAAAAGACATTGTTTGTGATTGACTGTTTTGCTTGTTTATGTGCAGATGGGTTAAATTGGACTTTTCTCTCTTTGTGTATTGGGCCTATGATTTTTGTGTCCTGGCTGCTTTTTACTCCAAATCTCAAACTTATTGTACTATTTGTTAAGGATTACCTGTCTGTGTGCAGTTTGGATTGGTCAGTTTTAGATCTTAAGCCAAAAAGTCTCAAATCTTTATACAAGTTTCCATTCCAAAACTGATTATTCCTACAAAAAAAAGTCAGGTCTCAATAATGTGTATTTTCCTGCTGTATTATTTTATGTGAGGATAAAATCTATATTATATTGTATCATTGTAAAACTACATCTGTCTTCTTTTCTGTAATGCAGCCATTTTGGTGCATCATAAAGGTTGTTGATGGTACAGAGTTCAGAAGTAGGGTACATCCTCATGATGTGTAAATGTGGAATGCAGGGTTGAGGAGTGAATGTGGAATGCAGGGTTGAGGAGTAAATGTGGAATGCAGGGTTGAGGAGTAAATGTGGAATGCAGGGTTGAGGAGTAAAACATATAACAAATGCTGATGGAGATTAGTTTACTCCAAAATACAGTTCTAGCTCTGTTACTGTCATGAATGGAATGTCTAACTGAGCTTCAGATGTTGACAAAGAATGGATCATATACTTAATTGAATCATCTTAAAAATTATATATTCATGAAACAATCAACAGGCTTAAAACGTTACTGTGACATTTACAATTTCACAGACACTCTATTCATTCATGGACCCAATTATAAAGAATGGACTGAGGCTGAATTTCAGCTCATTGCTCAAGAAATTTATTCCAAAAGTAGTCATAGATTGTTTCATGATTTGCAATCTGACCATACAAGTCTCAGAAACAACAATCACAGTTAGTCAAAGTAAATCTACAAATTTATACTCTGAAGTAAAACAAACATGAAAACATTTGTGAAATATGAAAACTTGACTCAGTTATTTTATTAAACTGTTTTTGCTGAAGTTAAATAAAGGACTGTACCTTACATTTTTCTTTCAGTGCTGAATGTAGCTCAGTGTATGGAGAGGGATCTGGCAATAAAATCAATGACCAAAGAATCCGTTTTGATAAAGGTAAGTATTCTATTCTGGGTCAGGATGTCATCAAGATCTTGGTTGATTGTGACTAAAGGTTAGGCATTTTAATGATGTGAACTTGAATCTAATTGACTGAGCTTGTCAGCAATCTAGCGACTATATTTCTGGTTGGAGTTTGATCAAACTTGTTAAATAGTCTTATATTATCAAGATGCTGTTTGATTGGTTGAACATGTTGCCACTCTATTGACTGAACTCCATTTGGAAAATAAAAATTGTTACACCTTAATATTATATTATCATTGCTGTAATAAGTGAGATCAGAGAATATTAATGTCATGTCTTGCATCAGATTTGCCAAAATTGTTATCACTCTAGTTTTATAGACTTTATTTCTCATCCAATTTCTAGAATAATTCTTAAAGTGTTTGATGTCATCAGGATCTTGGATGTCTTCAGTTATGAGCAAGAGACTGCATGTTAATTATGCCATTATCTTTACAAATATTTTTTTTTACCAGGATATAATAAAATGGGTAAAATCAGCACATATAAAGGTTGGGATATTGTTTACGCATCCCTACAGTACTCCACAAGACTGCTTAGTTATTTACTTAAGTGTATTTTACACATCCCCACAGTACTACACAAGACTGGTTAGTAATTTGCTGGAATGTTGCTTACACATCCCTACAGTACTACACAAGACTGGTTAATTATTTGCTGGGATGAAGTTTACACATCCCTACAGTACTACACAAGACTGGTTAGTTATTTACTGGTATGTAGTTTACACATCCCTACATTACTAAACAAGATGGGTTAGTTATTTGCTGGGATGTTATTTACACATCCTTATAATACTACACATGACTGCATAGGTATTTGCTGGGGTGTAGTTTATACATCCCTACAGTACTGCACAAGACTGGTTAGTTATTTGCTGGGATGTTGTTTACGCATCACTACAGTACTACACAACACTTCATAGTTATTTACTGGGATGTAGTTTACACATCCCTACAGTACTAAACAAGACTGCTTAGTTATTTGTTGGGATGTAGTTTACACATCTCTACAATACTACAGAAGACTGCATAGTTATTTGCTGGTATGTAGTTTACACATCCCTACAGTACTACACAAGACTGCTTACTAGTTATTTGCTCTACTGGTCATAAACTAGAAAAATTATGGGATTGCAGCTATGAAGAGCTGCTAGGTAAGAAATTATGGCCAGGCCTCCAGTGACTGTGAGAGATCCAGTGGGCAACGGTGGCTGTATAAATGACTTGTTCTGTTGATGCTGATGCAGTGATCCTGTATATAGTGAAACCTCACCATAGCAGACATCATTATAAGATGAATTTGGTGTAACATGATCATGGCATGGCTTCTTAAATTTCACCAACATATTCAAGTAATTCATATTTTTTGTAACAAAAAATGAATTTTGATTTAATTTGGCAGAATATGTTGTATTCTTGTAGAAAAATGTCTTATCACTTCATCTTTCTTTTATATGAATATAAGTTAATTTCAGTTGTGTTGATAGTCAGTCACTGCACTTTGATCTTAGCTTAATTTTGAAAATAGCCAGCATGGATATGCTTGCTCAGTAAACTGGCATATACAACCAAGCACAAAACAATGCATTGGTCATAAAATTCTTTCTCTGCCAAATTTATAAAATAATTTAATTTACCTAATTAAACAATTGCTAATCATCAATATCAATCTTGCTGCTTCATGTTATTGAAATTATAGGTCACTGCTTTATGTAAACATAAAAAGATGAAGCAGCCTCTATATGCATGTGGCCAGCACCATATAATGTGATCATGGGCCTGGGCCCTTGGGTAAGAAACACCCAGGCCTCTACTAGATCTTGTTCAAGCAAAAGTTTTCTTTTATAAAATTAAAAAGTGTTGTTTGCCCCCACCCCTTGTTGGCCCCACTTGTGGCTTAGCCATGTTTTCAGACATTCCTCATGCAGTTATTAGACCAGTGAACCAATATTGTTCATTCCTAAAAGAAAAAGAAATAACTCCATTGGTTCATTAACAATTATGCATGCTGTAGTCGAAAGAAATATGTGCAATCTAGCACGTACAGACACCACATAATAACGTTAAGATGTAAAGCTTATATACTTGCTTATAAGTTGAGTCAAACTGCAAACAAGAAAGATCCTTATCTGACATAGCATAATGCACATGCATACTAGGGTATATGTTGTTTGCACTCCTAACAAACTGAACAGACCTAGATCTGCAGGCACATTATGCAATTTAGAGTTGGACTAGACTTATAAGCCAGTATATATGGTATATGTGTAGTCATTGAACTGTAAGAGTTCTTTTTTACCTTACATTATTTTTAGATAATTTCTTTAAATAATTGAATTGATCTGTGCTGAAAGTACTAAAACATGTTTTTTGTGCATATTTTTAATGGAATTATTATGGATTTATAGCTATGAATGCAATGACTGTGTATGGTGAGTACATATAGTGATACTTTAATTATAGTATTCATCCTATACATGTATGTACCATTGCATGGTACACTGTTTGAAATTAGATAGCAAATATGCAATCACTGTATTTTCGCTGTTTCTGACTTAATACAGACCTGCCAACTCTTACGATTTTGCCGTAAGTTTTACAAAAATTACCCTTAAAATACAGACTTACGACATACTAGCAAAAACTATGGAAAAATGATCGTTACCAAAACATCCGGATAATTGTTTCATCCATGTTTTATTTCGATCCGGTTTTCATCTAAGACTTAGTAAAACTAGTCAGGGAACCAGACTAGCTTTACAGCAGCACCCCAGATGCTTTAAACTGCACCTATTTGTTCATGTAAAGCATCTGCATGATCAAACTGTTTATTATATAATTTTTTTAAATGGCGTCCAGAAAGCGATGCATGTTTAAGATGATAGGGAAAATAAGTTTCTAGAAAAGTGTTATAATTAACATAAGAGAATAAAATGGGGTACTCAGATTCTTGTGAATAAAAGCTGGAAAGGACACAATTATGTTTATTGGACATCACTTGCCAATTTGAGTTTGTTTTGTGGTGAGATATGATTGCCATCATCATGGGAAATGGAAAAGAATTTGCAAGAGTTATGTCAAATTGAGGGATAGCAACAAGTCACTGAGTTGCATAGGGTTTGGAACTAGAGTTTGAGCAACTGTACTAGTGGTAAATAAAGACTACGCATACATTACAAACTTTTCAGTTGAACATAATGTTTATCTTCACTGCCTGTTTCAAAGACCGAACTTTTAATTACATTTTCCAGCTTTACAATAGCAGTTATTGATATTTTGTTACACCTTACTGAAAACTGGTCAATTTTACAGAAAAAAAATCAACTGCCTTACTGAGACGGACTCGTCAGGGTTGGCAGGTCTGCTAATATAAATTGATTTAAGATGGTAACTGTGTCATTGAAAGATGAGCTTGGCACCTAGATTTATATCCCTCCACACCTTTGTAGAGCCTAGGGGTTGCACTATCACTCAGGATCTTGTATAGCACACTGGCATTCTGTGGATCCCAAGCTTCATGATGTAGTGGGGTTTCACTGTTAGTGGTTCTGGAACAGAGATAAATCACACCAACTATAATTGACAGTGTAGCAGCTATGTGCTCCTAGATTTTCTTTTCAGTTTGATGTATGTGTGAATGTGCATTAACATGCTAACTTATGTCAACTGTCCATGTTAATGACTTCTGGCCTGCTTGGGTCTCTTGTTGAGTGTACTAATTGATTCAAAGACAACATATATTTTATTTAGTTTTATTTAAATTTACATCTTCTACAGGTTTGTATAATTGATTGGATAACTTATTTTCAATTGTACCCACTAGAGTCACTTGTTCTGACCCCCGTAGTAACCAGAAAATCCACTTTTAAAGTCTAGAAAAAATTGCACCACTGTGTAAAAGATTGGCAAACATGCAAGAGACTATCAAGATCTGTATGAATTCTGTAGTAAAATAATGGAGTTGTTTTTCATATTTGTTCCAGTATCTGATTGACAGCCACATAGATGAGATGTGGAACAATTATCTCATAGACTTAGCAGGCGGAGATGTATTTCCACCTAACCCTTACCCTCGACTTATGACAACCCTGAGGCAGTGTGCCACTAGGTAATGAATGATGATGCCATCAGTATGACATTGCTGCTGGTGTTTTTATCTGTCTGTATCTTTCTGTATCTTTACTTGATATAATTTGTTAAAGATACTTTTTATTTGTATATGGTGTTGTGTTGCATAAGGATACTTGAAGTTCAGAGGTTTAATGGTCAAGGCAATTTATGAGTATATGGCTCTGTGTTGCATAAGGATACTTGAAGTTCAGAGGTTGAATGGTCAAGGCATTTGTTGAATATACAACTCTGTGTTGCATAAGGGTACTTGAAGTTCAGTGGTTGAATGGTCAAGGCATTTGTTGAGTATACAGCTCTGTGTTGCATAAGGATACTTGAAGTTCAGTGGTTGAATGGTCAAGGCATTTGTTGAGTATACAGCTCTGTGTTGCATAAGGATACTTGAAGATCTGAGGTTTAATGGTCAATGCATTTTATGAGTATACAGCTCTGTGTTGCATAAGGATACTTGAAGATCTGAGGTTTAATGGTCAATGGATTTTATGAGTGTACAGCTCTGTGTTGCATAAGGATACTTGAAGATCTGAGGTTTAATGGTCAATGGATTTTATGAGTGTACAGCTCTGTGTTGCATAAGGATACTTGAAGTTCTGAGGTTTAATGGTCAATGGATTTTATGAGTGTACAGCTCTGTGTTGCATAAGGATACTTGAAGATCTGAGGTTTAATGGTCAATGGATTTTATGAGTGTACAGCTCTGTGTTGCATAAGGATACTTGAAGATCTGAGGTTTAATGGTCAATGGATTTTATGAGTGTACAGCTCTGTGTTGCATAAGCATACTTGAAGATCTGAGGTTTAATGGTCAATGGATTTTATGAGTGTACAGCTCTGTGTTGCATAAGGATACTTGAAGATCTGAGGTTTAATGGTCAATGGATTTTATGAGTGTACAGCTCTGTGTTGCATAAGGATACTTGAAGATCTGAGGTTTAATGGTCAATGCATTTTATGAGTATACAGCTCTGTGTTGCATAAGGATACTTGAAGATCTGAGGTTTAATGGTCAATGGATTTTATGAGTGTACAGCTCTGTGTTGCATAAGGATACTTGAAGATCTGAGGTTTAATGGTCAATGGATTTTATGAGTGTACAGCTCTGTGTTGCATAAGGATACTTGAAGTTCTGAGGTTTAATGGTCAATGGATTTTATGAGTGTACAGCTCTGTGTTGCATAAGGATACTTGAAGATCTGAGGTTTAATGGTCAATGGATTTTATGAGTGTACAGCTCTGTGTTGCATAAGGATACTTGAAGATCTGAGGTTTAATGGTCAATGGATTTTATGAGTGTACAGCTCTGTGTTGCATAAGCATACTTGAAGATCTGAGGTTTAATGGTCAATGGATTTTATGAGTGTACAGCTCTGTGTTGCATAAGGATACTTGAAGATCTGAGGTTTAATGGTCAATGGATTTTATGAGTGTACAGCTCTGTGTTGCATAAGGATACTTGAAGATCTGAGGTTTAATGGTCAATGGATTTTATGAGTGTACAGCTCTGTGTTGCATAAGGATACTTGAAGATCTGAGGTTTAATGGTCAATGGATTTTATGAGTGTACAGCTCTGTGTTGCATAAGGATACTTGAAGATCTGAGGTTTAATGGTCAATGGATTTTATGAGTGTACAGCTCTGTGTTGCATAAGGATACTTGAAGATCTGAGGTTTAATGGTCAAGGCATTTTATGAGTATACAGCTGTGTGTTACATAAGGATACTTGAAGTTCAGGGGTTTAATGGTCAAGGCATTTTATGAGTATACAGCTGTGTGTTACATAAGGATACTTGAAGTTCAGTGGTTGAATGGTCAAGGCATTTTATGAGTATACAGCTCTGTGTTGCATAAGGATATTTGAAGATCTGAGGTTTAATGGTCAATGGATTTTATGAGTGTACAGCTCTGTGTTGCATAAGGATACTTGAAGTTCAGAGGTTTAATGGTCAAGGCATTTTATGAGTATACAGCTGTGTGTTGCATAAGGATACTTGAAGTTCAGTGGTTGAATGGTCAAGGCATTTTATGAGTGTACAGCTCTGTGTTGCATAAGGATACTTGAAGATCTGAGGTTTAATGGTCAATGCATTTTATGAGTGTACAGCTCTGTGTTGCATAAGGATACTTGAAGATCTGAGGTTTAATGGTCAATGGATTTTATGAGTGTACAGCTCTGTGTTGCATAAGGATACTTAAGTTCAGGGGTTTAATGGTCAAGGCATTTTATGAGTATACAGCTGTGTGTTACATAAGGATACTTGAAGTTCAGGGGTTTAATGGTCAAGGCATTTTATGAGTATACAGTGTGTGTTACATAAGGATACTTGAAGTTCAGGGGTTTAATGGTCAAGGCATTTTATGAGTATACAGCTGTGTGTTACATAAGGATACTTGAAGTTCAGGGGTTTAATGGTCAAGGCATTTTATGAGTATACAGCTCTGTGTTGCATAAGGATACTTGAAGTTCAGAGGTTTAATGGTCAAGGCATTTTATGAGTATACAGCTCTGTGTTGCATAAGGATACTTGAAGTTCAGAGGTTTAATGGTCAATGCATTTTATGAGTATACAGCTCTGTGTTGCATAAGGATGCTTGAAGATCTGAGGTTTAATGGTCAAGGCACTTTATGAATACTCAGCTCTGTGTTGCATAAGGATATTCAGAGGTTACATGGTCAAGGCATTTTGTGAATGCAGTATTGTGTTACAAATGAATGTTTAGAATTAAAGTTTAATGGTTATGATCATTTATGTGTACAGAATACTATTACTGCATAAGGAATCTTGAGGGTCAGAAGTTTACTAGTCAAGGCCTTTTAAAATCATAAGTTTCATGTCTTATTCTTTGCCACAGACTTTAAAGACTTTTGTGAATTAATACAATTTATATTTTAATTGTAAAGTTCTGTTGGTGAAATGATGCCTGTGCAGTTCCTGACCATTGTTTCATTATGTATAATGGTGTCACAGAGTTTGTCACAAACTGGTTGAGCATTCTGAATTTTAGTGTCATTATATGTCCTAGAATTTGGCACAAAGTGATTCAATCTTTTGAATTTTTTTGTATTAGGGGTTGTCCATTAATTATGTCAACAAAATGGGGGGAGGGGGTTTGAAGAAGTTTGACAGATGTTGACATGGGGGAGGGGGGAGTTCAAGATAAATTGATGTCAACAATGTTATTTTTTACAATAAATTTAATAAATCAAAAAATAGGAAATTAGTCAGTGCATTGGTATGGCACACAATTACCACATGCTCCTCAACCGCAAAGAATTCGGCCAATACGAGTGGCTGCCAAAAGACAGAGAGAGCTGATGGCAATTATTGCTTATGGAGAGACGTTAAGCGCAGAATGGTTAGATGAAGATGATGTTGACTTGTCGGGTGTATCGGTTCCACAAGAAATTAATGAATCAGCCACTATGCCCATTATAACAATTGAGGAACATTTGGCTTCCCCATGGGAAGATGATAGAAGCTAGAATATAAACTCTCGATTTTTTCATGAATTCAAAGTGTTATAGTCAATTTGAAATCTGTTAAACAAGTAAATAAAATGTATTAAAATTTATTTGTAGACCTTTTAATTTCCATAATTCTATTTTTAGCATAAAAGCCAGCCATATAAAATATTGTTAATTTGTAGGGGGGGGTAACATTTTATTAGAGGGGTCACTGAAAGTTTGACAGTTGTTGACGGGGGGGGGGGGGTAAAAAATTGCCTAAAAATTGTTGACATAATTAATGGACGTCCCCTTATGTGTCACAGTGTCACAGAGTTTGGCACAAAAGTGATTGAACACTGTTCTAACATATGCACATATCTCCTCTGAAGAATGAAAGAAAAATATGCCTGTGGCATTTACAGACCATGCAGCAAATGTAAATTTTTATTTAAAAAAGGGACTGTCTTATGAGGGCATAATTTTTGTATTTGTCATATATCTCTTTTGTGTCATTTTTCCAGCTCTGATGAGCATTTAAGCAGTGGCATATACTTTTGTATGACTTCTGGAATATTTAATAACTTACAGGATGGACTTGTGCCATGAGAAGTCAGATTTTCCATTGGAAACATTGTTCAACTCCTCTGTGAAGCTGGCAGATCCAGACAACTTTGTCTACAACATACCTGGTCTGGAGGCATATGGTAAAATAAAACTCATGCTTCAGTTCAAAACTCATCATCAGATATATTACATGTACATGGAGTTTATCTATGTTATTAAAGGTAGAAGGTTAGAAAAATCTTGCCAGTTCAATGTTATTTACCAAGAATTTATTTTCATGGGTTTCAGTGTTTGTGGTTTTCATGAATGACATTTTTGTAGGTACCATATACACTCACTTTTAAGTAGAGTCAAACTGTATAATATTTGTTATCAATATATTGCAGCATTCACATACTCCTTTGCCCCATCATGCAAGATATTTTCCAGTCATGCACTTTGTTTTGAATGCCACCAAAGAAATCAGATATTTACATATTTACATATAAAATTTGAATTAAATTCACATTCTCTAATCCCATAATTAAGAGAGGTCCCTTTCAAAATATTCTCCATGCATAAATGATGTGCTTGGCACCATTTACACCCCAAAAAATTCCCACATTTCCATGATCATACCATTTTGTGTATTTCATTTGGTCCCCTATTTTCTTGGCATTAATGTTCATTTGTTTAACAAGTTTTTCCATCAGGCAATCAGGAAAACAAAGTTAAAAAAAAAGTCTTTCTAGTTGCTTAGTGTTACAAGCAGAACATTTGAACCAACATGAGAATCAAAAGCAATCAGTCGGAAACATAGAGATTTCATCACTCCATTGTGCAAGTGGGACTGTGGCCTCCTCATTGTCTGCTACAAAATTACTTATATACGGTGTTCAGACTTGACTAGCATCACTACCCAAGCCAAGCTCAAGGCTTGATCCATCAAACTTTTTTATATTGCTTGCATCAGACCCATCAAATTGGCTAATATCAGATTCAGAATCCATCACTGTTTACCTCATCTACACATCTTTCTCAGCATTAAGAGGTTAGTGTTAGGACTGGTTGGCCTGGTGTCAGGATAATGTGACTGGGTGGGACATCATGCTAGATGTCTGTGGCATGATGCCCCAGTGCTAGACATCACTATAAACTGCCATCTTGCAGACATCGTAGCGATATGACTGAAAAATTGTTAAAGCTGCATTAAAAATGTGAATCACACACACACATCACTTTAAAGTGCAGAAAAGCCCTTCCTTTGTGTCTAAATTTAACATATTGTGTTACAAACTTTCATGAAAATGTTGTGTGAACTGCCTTCTCTTTGATTATGCATTATTGGGGAGTATGTTATTGATAGCACACTTAAGCAGCAGTTGAGTTGAAGAGTTATTGACAGATGACAGTTGCTAAAGGGTTTATGTTGGAGGTGCAATAGCTTTACCATATCAACTGTGGTCCTAGGCTAATAAAAATGGATGAAATAGAAATATGTATACAGAACCCAGTTACATGCATTATCTTAACCTTCTCTTGTGTGTATACATCCTAAATGGGACAGGCTTACATGCAGAAATCTTGTTTCAGATCTTTGTATTTGGCTGCATTTGTGAGTCAGAATCAGCAAACTCTTAAAATAGTTATGATGCCAGTACTCTTAATGATTGCTAAAGTTAATATTTGTTGAGCTGTCACACTGAAATATAAATGCTTGATCTTAAATTGGGGTTGCATGGAATCTGGTAGACATTAATATATTCTGTAATAGAAAAAAACCTGATACTTTTCTTATCATTATCCAGTATACCCCTCTATCTGCCTGTGTCTGTCTGTGTGATACTTTGTGTCACTTATGAATAGAGATATCATGAATAGAAAATGTCAGTCTGGATATATCTAGTTGGCAATATCATAGACAGTGATGTCTCAGTTAATTAGAAATAACTATTTCAAGTGAATGATATCCACCTTTGGCGATATATTGTGACATGTCATGTCTGACCATCTGTTTGTACATCTGTCAATCATTGAGCTTACCTGGTCACCCAGCCCTGTATTCATTAAACTCAACTTGAAATTCGGATAGCAAAACAAATTGATTGAGATTTAGAGTAATAATACATTTAGATACAAATGTCTGGTAAATATATATAGTTTGTTTTGTAATTATTTCACAACATGACAAAGGCAATTCTGAGGTTGAGTGCACAGGGCAGTTTTATGGATACAAGGTCAAAGCTCCACCTATTTTAGCAATGAAATAAAATGTGCCAATATTGGCAGTGGTTTCCATCTCTAGTTCATCTTTGTAATCAGCCAGTTAAAGTAACATATGCAAGTTTCTGTTTGCAAATCTAATTTTTCTAGTGTCCCATTTTTTAACAATAAAAACAGAATTAGTGTTTTCTATGCAAGTTCATTCTTTTGGTTTGGGCATTTCTGTCTGATGTTATAATATTTTGTTTTCATTTTTGAAACATGAGTTCAAAAATAAGGAAAAGGTTCTTTGTATTTACTTTGTATTAAAGTCATATTGATGGTTTATTAGGAACAAAATGTTTACAATGCATTGATAGGACATATGGTATTAACAAACGCATTGATAGGACATATGGTATTAACAAATGCATTGATAGGACATAAGATGTTTCTAATCCATTGATAGGACATAGGGTGTTTCCAATCTGCTGATAGGACATATGTTTCCAATGCATTGATAGGACATAAGATGTTTCCATTGCATTGATAGGACATAATGTGTTTCTAATCTGTAGATAGGACATATGTTTTCAATGCATTGATTGGACATATGACGTTTACAATGCATTGATAGGACATAGGATGTTTCCAATGCATTGATAGGACATAGAGTGTTTCCAATCTATTGATAGGACATAAGATGTTTCCAATGCATTGATGGAACATGGAAATTTTCCAATGCATGGACAGGAAATAAGATGTTTCCAATTCATTGATAGGACATAAGATGTTTCCAATGCACTGATATAAAATAATACATTTTTAATTCATTGATAGGACATAAGGTGTTTCCATTACATTGATAGGACTTTAGATGTTCCCAATGCATTGATAGGACATAAGATGTTTCCAGTTTATTTACAGGATATTAGATATTCCCACTACATTGATAGGACATAGCATCAGGCATAAGCTGTTTGCAATGCATTGATATGACATAAGATGTATCCAGTGCATTGATAGGACATGTTTCCAATGCATCAATAGGATATAAGAATTCTCCATTGCATTGATAAGTTGCATGATGTTTTCAATGCATTGATTGGATGTAAGTATTTTACAGTGCATTCATAAGATAAGAATGTTTCCAGTGTATTGATAGGATATATGTTTCCCTGCAATGATAAGATATAAGATGTTTCCAGTGCATTCTTGTAACATTAATATCCCGGCTTTTCTTTCCTTACATAGGTAGTCTAACATCCCTGATGTTGGTAGACACTGCAGTGTACATGTCAATCTCCCAGATCCTTAACCAGTTTACCCAGAAGAACTACATCCAGAAAAAGGGACCATACAGGGTACAGTAGTATTTTACATACCAGAATGAAAGTCTAGCTTGAGAACAAAATAGTACACTTTCTGATTAACCAATTATCAATGTTTACAGCAATATTCTGTCAAAAATGTTGATGCTCTTGTGAGATCATAACTCTCTCTATGTCAGAGTGTTAAGAGGAATTATGTTTTTGGCAAGTTTTCCAATATGTTTTAACTTTATTAGTCATGGACCAGGAAAACTTAAAGGGTGATCTTTTGTCCATCATCCATCACCCTGATATTGGTTCAGAATCAATTGATCTGTTATCACTACTCCTCCTCAACTACATGGATAATTACCATGAACCTTATGCATACATTCATTCCATGGTCTGGTTGGTCCTAAATAAAAATTCTGCAGCTCAGACATCTTATATGGTCACCTGAGCAGCCATCTAGTTGCTGCTATTTTTCCTTAATCAATGGTCATATCAACATGGAGTTTTCACTAAGAAACTTCTTATGATGTCCTGTTGGTCATAAAAACAAATGGTGCTGAATTGCCATCAAATATGGCTGCCATGGCAGCCAGCTTGAAAACTCTTGTTATCATTACTCCTCCTGAATGGAAAAATCATATTTGCATTGGGTTTTCACCAGAAAGATTTCTTGTGATGTCTAGTTAGTTTTGAATAAAAACAGTTCCATCTGAAAGCCTAATATTGAGAGTTAATCTCTACAGTGGCCTACCATGATTCGAAGACTTAGATACAATGGTTGCTGACCATTGTACCAAACCCAAAGAAGAGGGGGAATGTGTCAACTCATCATTGGTCTTTCTCCTTGGAACAAATTCCTTCAGAAATAATGGTTCATTGTGAAGCTGCTCATTCAGGAATGCCAACAGGCCAATTAAGTGGGTGGTCTCCATTGACCTCCAGGATGATTTTCTTCACATCCCCATTTTCCCAGCCCCTTGGAAATTCCTGTAGTTTTGTCTGGGATGAGAATTATTACAATGTCAGGCATGCCTTTTCTGGCTGGCTTCTGCTCCCAGTCATTGATTCTCCCTTCCAAATGTTTTCAATAGGGCAACCATCATAACTGAAATTAACCTTTTCTGCCTGTCTTTCTCATGATGAAGGGAATTGAGGGGAAGAAATTGATGGGCCCTTCCCCATTCCAGAAGGAAGGAGGCAATCATCCATAGGAAGCTATACCCTCTCATGCCATGTTTGCTTATGTTGGATGCTAGATTATGCCTTTATTCATAGGCAGTACTACATGAAGCAGATCATATTAGAACTAGACAAATGTTCTGAATCCAATAGATTTAGGTAATACATACAATCATTACGTTATTAAATTACTGTGTGTTGAGATGTAAGAATTTTTATTTGCATCACAGAGCCTATTGTATGATCCCAACAGATTCTAGATGCATATATACTGGAGTATATACAAGCATTATTACATGTAGATAAAGATAATACCTGTAAGTAGTGCATAACAGTTTTGCCTATATATTTGAGCAGGTAGGGATCTGTATGTGCCTAGCAGGACCCAGTGTATGGTATGGCAAGATGCAGCCCTATATGAACCAGATCATTCTAGATGAACATTATTACATAAAGGGCCCTGCAGGCTGTCAAGAGGAGGCAATCCAGCTTTGTGCTGTAATTGGTGGGTATTCCTGACTTTTCAGTAAAACTTGTATTACTTTGAAAAACATTAATGGTTTTCATCTAGACCAAGCTGTACCTCAGTGGTCTTTTTGTGCCCACTTGTGTTATGCATGGCTTATATATCACCTGCAGCAAGCCTGCTGCCCACTTGTGTTATGCATGGCTTATATATCACCTGCAGCAAGCCTGCTGCCCACTTGTGTTATGCATGGCTTATATATCACTTGCAGCAAGCCTGCTGTCCACATGTGTTATGCATGGTTTATATATCACCTGCAGCAAGCCTGCTGTCCACATGTGTTATGCATGGCTTATATATCACCTGCAGCAAGCCTGCTGCCCACATGTGTTATGCATGGCTTATATATCACCTGCAGCAAAGCCTGCTGTCCACATGTGTTATGCATGGCTTATATATCACCTGCAGCAAGCCTGCTGTCCACATGTGTTATGCATGGCTTATATATCACCTGCAGCAAGCCTGCTGCCCACTTGTGTTATGCATGGCTTATATATCACCTGCAGCAAGCCTGCTGTCCACATGTGTTATGCATGGCTTATATATCACCTGCAGCAAGCCTGCTGTCCACATGTGTTATGCATGGCTTATATATCACCTGCAGCAAGCCTGCTGCCCACTTGTGTTATGCATGGCTTATATATCACTGCTGCAATCCAGCTGCCCACTTTGGAACCTATGGTCCAGCTAGCAATCATGTTAGTAATCAGTATCCTTCTAAGCCACCCTATTTCTTTTCCCTATCTATCCATTAAAGAGTAGATCGAAATTTAACATTTACGGTCTTCTTGCAGTCTTATTCCACAGTTTGAAGTCTCTGTCTTAAACATCTTAGGGGTGTTGCACAAGATTAGGCACATATGCTTACAGGACATCACATGACTTTGATGAGTGGAAGAGAAGCTGATGTTTGAAGTTCAGAGAATTTTCTAATATGGATGTACAAGATTATTATTGGAAGATATGATGATTTATTGCATGGAAACATAGGAGCACCTAATATATTAAGATGGATGTGCGAACTTCAAGCATTGATAACTTGGCGGATTTCTAATGACTTATTCAACAGTTATTTGAAGGTCATCAAATTAACTGAATGTATTCACTAGTACATGAAAACCCCTATGATGCCATAGTTATGGTCCATAACTGGAACAAAGCAAGATATACTCAGAAATTTTGTGAATGCATTGGGAGGATAAACGAAATGCTATTCAAACATAGAATAATAATTTTATTTCCTGCCAATTTATATAGTAATTGGGTTTTATATAGCCCCATGCTCAATGAAAATTAACCATTGCTTTGTAAGAACATTCAGTTTTTAGCTGGTAGTTTTAACAACTTATTTGAATTATTTTGTTTGTGAGTTTAGCTGATGTTTTGAATAGCATCATTGAATGAGAATGAAGAATATTTATTGAGGAGTCCCATTGTATTGTTTTGTGTAAAGAGTGTCAACTACAGATGCACATTTCACTATATTAACTTCATGCTTTATTAACTTCATGCTTATTCCACAGTCCAAAATCATGTGATTGAACTAATTGAGAAGTCGGGCCTACCGGTGATGGGGGTATATATTGGAGAGTCCAGGAGCAGGTGGACATGGGAAGATCTTCTTACCAAGAAAAATGCCTTTGTTACAGAGTTCTGCACAATCTGTGTCCGCAAGGAGCCAATATCATTCAGGGTCAGAATTGTAGATTGAAGAACAAAATGATTTGGAAGTTTGATTTTTTTTTCTTCTAAAAGGACTACTAGGTTCTAATCTCTATAAACAAAACAATGATAGTTGATTGCAAATATGGATCAATACGAGCCATCCATTTCAGGCAGACATATCAATGCATGCTTGTTAAGTGGATGGAGATATAGGTCATATTTCATGAAAAGTTAAAGCATCTGGTCACTTCTGTTCTACTATGGTAAACCTTTGTACAGTATGTGATGAAAATGCCCCCAACACATTATAGGTATCATTACACTAATTGGGCCAGTCAGCATCCTAGAAGAAGAATGTTACTTGCATTAATTGAAAGCAGCATCAGAGTCTAAACAGAAACTAAAATGTATATTGAGCATATTTGTGTGACAGAACCTGGACATTAAATCAGTAGATTTAAAATTTTAGATAAGTATATTGGCTTCTATATCAGTAAGATTTTTGATCAGCATACATTTCAAGGATTGAAAATAAATTTTGCATTTTGCCATGATATGTATTCTCTTTTTATTATCATAAAATAGGAGGTTTTTGAGATAAATTGTAAGCAATGTTACAATAATAATTATTTAATATGAGTTAGGGTGTTATTAATTAAATTAAAAAGGAAATTTGTATATTTCCTAGTTCACTGCAAAGAATTTTTTAAATAAAATCCACATGCATTATTGATTTTATTCACATATTTACTGTCTGTTGTCAATTGATGACGTTCATTGTGATTATTAAGTTTAACACTTAACAAGCTGTCAGTAGTTTTCTGGTCCATATATTCCCCATGAGATTGGTGATATCAGTTCTTTCCCCATATCCTGTTTTAAAATCCACATTGCATGAAACCCACAATACAAACTCATGATCTTTGCTACACATCTGCACTGAATTAAGCTCTGATTTCTAAGCACTGCTTATGGGCTGGTCTTTTGTTTGCTGTCCATTAGCCAACCATCCATTTGTACAAGTTTGTTATCACTACCTAAACTACTTGGAGAATTGCCATTAAAAATTACACTTGTCCCATAGTCAGGTTGGTCCTAAATGAAAATTGTGACACTCAGACATCCAATATGGCCACCACAGCAGACATTTTGTTGTTGCTAATTCTTCTGAATGGATGGACATATCAGCGTGTCATGAAAATCTTGCTGTCACTACTCCACCTGAATGGAAGGTCATGTTAAGGTCATGTCAACATAGGGTTTTCACCAAATGACTTCTGATGATGTCCAAATGGTTCTAATAAAAATGGTGCCAATCTGACATCCAATACATCCACCATAGCAGTTAATTTGAAAATTATGTTATTGTTGAAGTATATTAGAGATTGTTTCTACACTCATCAGTTAAAAGGAAGAAATGGTCTTGTCTTGAACTTCTGGGAATTCTTTTTGCATAGTAGATCATCAGTCTCATCGAGGGTCTCTTGCAAGCATTGGTAGAAAGTGCATGTTTCAGCATTTTGACATGAACTGATGAACATAAAATAAGAGCTTCCCTTGTGTGATTCAAACCAGTTCTGGAAAGGTCACTTACACTAAAATTTCCATTTGTTTCATTCTAAGGACACTGATGTTAGAAAATGCAACATAACCAATGCTAACCTTTAACCTTTTTGTGCCTAATATTAGTTAGATAGTCTTTGTATATCTGAACTTACAACAAATGAATTAGATTTCATCAAAAATTAAGGAAATGTATTAGGAACAGACGTTATACCTGCAGCAATAAAAATGAGCATTTTTTTAAGCTAGAACAAATAAATAGAAACTGCATTACACTAATGGCATGGAAATTATTTTTTGCTGAAAATATATGACTCAGCACCATTCGTATCCCTCTAAAGTTATTTCCCCTTACTGTGTCAACAATGATAAACTGGCTTTGATGCTGAATCAGACTTGTCTTGCTTTCAGAAAGGGTCAAATGGTTTACAAAATGTCAAAAATGAAACAGATTAGGCCAACTCTATCCTACCAGTCTCTTAAGTCACAAATAGTTATATGATTAGTCTATAAAAGTAGGAGGAATTTACGAAAAGTGTGGTGGATATTGTGCTGAAGAGCGAGTTTAATCTTCTACGGTTCAATTCTGGAGCAAGTCTGGTATATAATAACAAGAAGATTTTCTTTCCTATGCAAATACTGGAAATATTTCATTTTGTGGTACCACAAACAATATATTTAAACTTGTGGCTTTATCGCACATTAAAGGATCATGTTTTTTGTACTACACAATGAAATATATATATATATATATAGAGAGAGAGAGAGAGACAGACAGACAGACAGACAGAGAGGGGGGGTATTATATATATTTAATATCACAGTTAAATAATGAAATAGGATCCTGACCATACTTAGCTTATAACTGCTATAGCAATTCTCAGAAAATCCAAACATTTTGGTATTTTTTTCCTGTTTTTTGTCAGAGAAATTAAGGGAGACAACTATGTTTAGCTCTCATTTTTTTTAGGAAGATTGCAGTATATTCTAACTAATGATGTTGACATTTTTTGTTTACTGTTCAGGCATTTGTACTGATGGACAAGTGGCGATATGTCATGGTCATCAAGAGGTTCAAGCTTCATTTCCTACAGGATGGTGAAGTGTAAGACCACAGTTTAATAAAAATTAAAAGCAAAAGACTTGAGGAATATAGAGAGAATATTTGCTTGAAATGAGTGAATAACATACATTGTATCAAGCTGGTGACAATACTTCAATTTTCCACCCATGCGATGAAATATATCCATTTTTCACTCAAAGCAAGCATGTATATATATATATTTATATATAAATATATATTTAAATATATATTTAAAGAATGAAAATCATATGATGAATAATAGTCCTTTCAAGTGCACTGGATCCAGCAAAGGATCACATGTGTCAGGGATTGATTTAAGATAAATGAAATAAACTGACAACAAACAGTGCAAAACTAGATTATAACTAACCAAAGAACTTTTGATTCTAACCAACTCTAGTTGAAATATCAAAACTTTCAAGCTCTTATAGATATAGTCATGTTAAAGTTTGTAACCTCAACTCTTTTTATTTTCTGTCTGTCTTTTGTATTTGCCTTTGAAAAAGACTCATTTAGAGTTTAAAGTGCTTTGGCAAGTTAGAAACTGGTTTTGTACTGTTCGTTGTCAGTTTATTGCATTTAACAGACTGAAATAGCTGATTTCTCACTGGTGATGACGAGGTCTAGCTGGTGCCAGTGGCATGAACGTGGGTGTCTCCACGACACCTGGTGGATCTCCTTGCATTTGAAGAAAGTGTTGGTTACACATAGGCTGTGGGAGCAGCACATCTCCAGCAGTCGCTGACCATTCTCGTTGATCTTGCCCCTTCCGTAAGAGCCGAGACAGGTGGACCAGGCCTCATGGCCAGCTCCCACTCTAGCGTTGAAGTCTCCTAATAAGTAAAGGCTTTCATTGTTGGGTATACTGGATATTGCCTGATCCAGAGCCTCATAAAGCTTGTCTTTCTCCTCGTAGGTGGAGCAGAGGGTTGGGGCATACACGCTAAAGATGTTGACCGGGCCTAAGGATGTTGACAGCCGGAGGGCAAGGATTCTCTCAGTACCTGATGATGGAGGTTCAATGAAGGTGATTAGCATGTTCTTTATGGCAAAGCCTACACCATGCTGCCTAGGTTCATCCAAGGGCTTCCCCTGCCAAAAGAATATGTAATTGGCTTCCCTGATTGTGCCGCTGTCAGCCAGTTGGGTCTCCTGGAGGCAGGCAATGTCAGTTTTCAGTCGGGAGAGTTCTCTGTCAATGACGGCAGTCTTCCATGCATCGTCGATCTGCTGTAGGTCAGTGGTCAATCCAGGACACATAGTCCTGATGTTCCAGGTTGCAAAACGAAGAGTTGGAGTCTTCTTATTTCTTCTTTTAGTCTTTCCTGGTGCGGAGTTTTGTGGCCCACTTGTCGAGATGGTTCTCTAAGCTCCACACACCCAGTGAAGCAGGCAGGCCATGGCGGGCAGCACCTTACTGACTGGGGGCTGCCCAGCTTGAGGTGGGCGGTAGCTGTCCAGTGAGACCTGATGATCTCTCCCACCGTCAGAAGTAACCCCTGGTGCCAAGCTTTACGCCAATCGAGCTTTGACTTAGAACCGGTAAACTGCTACTTCTCGTGTTGTGCCGATGCCATGCGACGACGCTGGAGTGTCCTCTCCAGTGGAGCTATGAAGCCTGGACAGGATGGTATGGAGAATCAGCTGTTGTCCATGCAGCAGATCCCCCCTCTCCATGCAGCTGGTGTGCCCAAGGGAACGACGAATGCCGATACAGCTTGGCACCAACGGCGTCGCAGGAGTTGCCGGAATGACATTGAAGTCAATGTCAGACCGCCTTAGGGACTCCATCTCCGGATTTTCTGTCGGGGTTTACTCCCTTAGCCTTTCCCATGAGTGGGTATAGCCACAGGGCAGCAGAGGTTTGGAATCGGAGTTTTCCTTCTCCTAGATGAGCTACCATCCAAGGTGTACGAGTCCCATCTACCCAAAGCAGCTGGTTTTAAAACAACACAATACAAGTTATTAAAACAACACATTGTAATTTATTCGTCATTTTGATCTTAACAGCAAATTTATAAAACAACAAATACTAAAACATTGAGCATTTTGATCTTAACAGCATTATTTGATAAAAGAAAATTTAGAAAAAAAATAATCCATTATATGTGTTGGTTTAGAAAGTGAAATCTCACCATTGGTTTCAGAACTTGTGGTAAAGAACTTGGCAAGACCTTGTTCATGCCAACAAATTCAGATCTTCAGATGAAATTTCCATATCACACACCAATGCATGTGATAGATTATATCAGCTTGCAGATATATGTTTTTATTGACAATTTTTTCAGTTATTATTATTAATCCATAGTGTAAACCAGGAGTTTTGGAGTAAGAAGGACTTTTCTATCAGATTCAGTTGTAATTTTTATCATTTTAAATAAAAATGCAGATGTATATCATAACTGGTTACTTTGTTTATAAATGAAGTCTGAATTTTATTGGGCAAAAAAAAGGGGTATATGATACTATCAGAAAAATGCAAGATATTGTAAATGTCAATAAATTAAACTTTATAAAATTAGTTTGTTTTATTCCTTGGAAAGAACAACTTAAGAATATCTTAACCAAATTTTTTAGGCATCACAATTACTAACAATCTGAAATGGAATTGTCATATACAAGAAATATGCAAGAAGACAAATTATACTTTAGGTTTAATATAACCCAGCTAGTCATATTTGCCCACAAAATCTGAAAGAATTAATTTTCATTGGTTTAGTTAGATCCATTTTAGAATATGCTTGTACAATTTGGGGCCTCCATTAGAAGATGAACTCAGAAATAATCCATAATGATCTGCCAGATTTGTTACAATCTAATTATGGTTATACACCAGGATATATGACCTTGATATTGAATGTCTGGAAAGCCCTTAAAAGATTGGAAAACAGATTTTTTTTTACAAAGGTTTACAAAAAAAATTACAAAAATCCTCGATACAATTTGACCAAATCAAAAACAACTGGTAGAAATCCCCACCAATATACCTACAATATTAGTATTGCTAGACATTTACAAATGTGGTGGGGGTTTTTGCTCTTAGAACCATCAAAAATTGGATTTTTTTTATCCCATCTTTATCATAACTGATGAATCTAAAACAAATGCATTTTCATAATTAGCCTGGTAAAACTTTGAAGCCTTTTTTATGCTGCATGGTTATAGATGTCCAAGTTTATATTTTTGAGATCAGTGAGAGGGTCATTATCAATCAGTCATACCAGATTGAACATGTTACAGAAAGCCATTTCTTTTTAGAGAAAGGTCAGGTAATATGCAAGACAAATATCAATGATTGGCCGTCCTGCAAAAAAGACAACAAGAAGGGCAAGTTATCAGAGGAGTCATAGTTCCTGATTTTGCATCAATGCAAATATTAAATCTAAGCCATGATGATGGTCGTTAAAGTTTGGGTTTTGTTTTGTATTAAATGTATTAGGGCTGGAAAATTAGTCACACTTGGGATTATGCAGTTGAATTAGGTACATTAAATGAAGGTAAATTTATTCTGTTACTTTTGTATATTTAAGAAGTTAGTCTTCTTTGCATATTAAAATATATAATATTATTTAAATTCATTAAAGCGGTATGGCAGTTTGACATTGTATTACAGTATTTATTAGGAACTAGTCAATCCAACATATACATGTATATTTAGGTATTGTGATTGGTAAATAAAAAGAAATTACTTTGGGTAATGCCAAGGTATTTGTATTGACCAGTATTTTTTTTAAGTGACACAGTTTATGGCATAAGTTGAGTCCAATGGTGTACAACATAGACCTTGGTCTGCTATTGCATTATGTACCTACTTGTCAGGTTTTGTGTCATTGATTGTACTGATTATTCCTAACTAATTGCATAGACTCAGATGCAAATCAGCAAATTATGTGAAGGCAGACCTGGGTCTATGAAGTCTGCAGTTATAAGCAAGAATATATGGTAGTAATGAGGCTTTTGACTTAGTTTATAGTAACAGAAAAGGACAATGATATTTTATTCAAGTCTGTTGTATACTTTTTAGGCCTGAACTTTTCTATGAGGATGACCCATCCCTCTTCTACCAGTCAGTTTTTCTCACAAAAGAAAGGGTAAGGTAACTATTTACTTGTATTTTACTAAAATGCCTGACATGAAGCTGTCTGTTATTTAATGTCAGTAAATTAGTATAAAATTAGTGTAATTAGCATAATTGATGATATTCATATCACCATTCATAAAACCATTTCAAATTCCTAATGTATTAGGTGGCGCTCACCAGATAATATGTACTTTTGAGAGAGTGACGTATGTAAGGTGAAGTAGTTAGCATTTAAAACATGCACAGTGGAGAGAATGTTTGCATACCTCTATGCTACATTAATGTAATGTGGATGATATTTCTTTTGGATATTGTACTTTTGGAAATTTTACATGATTTAAGCACACTGCTAACTAAAATGACTGCTCCCTTGTGTTAAAAAATCAGTCTGAATTAGTCTAAAGTACACTATACATAGCAGCTATTAAAATAGGGAAAATGAATTTTGCCAGACTAGACAATACCAGCTTAAGTAAGTGCAATGAATGAATTACCAAATATATAAAATGTAAAAAAAGTTATTGGCTCTTTTTTATACAATTTACCTCTGAAGTTCAGGAAGTGAAAATGACCAAGTAGAGCTAGCACTTTTTTGAAAGGTGCACATTTGAAGTAAGGCCAAGCTGTATACTCTATAACCCATAGTACACCCATCAATCATGCACCAAAATAAAGGGAATTAAAGGTTCTTTGCATTATATCTAAGATATACAAGGTCTTTTTTAAATAGCCAGTATAACCAGTGAGGAAAGCCGGGGACATTCTTTTTCTTTAAAATCCTAACCCTATGCAAAATGCGAAACTGTATAGCGCCACCTTAGTGAAGTATATCACATTATCATGAGTATTATGTGATGAGTATTGCATGGGAGGTAACACGATTTTGGGAACAAAACATGAGTTTGTTTCTTTTTCAAGATGCATTACCAGATAATAATATATAGGATAATACAGTACTTCACAAAATCCAGCACTCTCAAACAAAGAAAAGGAATTTAATAACATCTTTTGACTTGCTGCAGCAATAAAAGTGTTAAAACATCCTTTATTTGCAGAGATACAAGTGAGAAAAGAGTGGTCTCCCCCATGAGTATTATGACTTTGTTGTCACTAGGGCATTAATTTGTTAATTAAGACAATATGTTACAGTATAGGATTGACTCAACTCATTTAGGGATATGTCAACACAAAAATAAAAACTGTTTGGTACACTGTTGCAGCATTATGTTTTGCATCAGCTAACTCTTGTATGATATAATATTTCTTTACAAAACCTCACATTCAGTGATGACTACATATAAAAAAAACATCAAAACATTAGTAGCATACTAACACAGTGAATAACAAATAAGAAATTTAAATATTTGGTTACATAAATAAATAAAGGCACAAAGCACCTGAATTCAATATTTTTCAACAGTTTCACATGAAGGCAACAGTTTTAGCAGATAATGCCTATTTGTTTTGCATGTTTTGATGGAATTATAATATGTTTGAAATCTAGCTGTGTTTAAAATAAATTCATGGCGATGAACTTGTTAAATTTGAAGATATTGAACATAATAAAATGTTTAATCCAATATGTAAAGATACAAATTTACAGATTACATTCAATGATAGGTGTGTGAGAAAGCTTGCCAGTAGGTTCGCATGGGTTGGTGGTTGTTTCCGGGGTTTTCCCGGGTTCTTCCTCCACCATTTATACTGGCCGCCATGTATAGCCTATCTTGAGCTGAAAAATGGTGTTAAACCCTACAACAACAACAACAACAACAACAACAACAACATTTAATGATAGTAATTACATTTAATGTTGATAACATGGAAATAAGCTGTGAAAGCACAATGGTTCAAACATTAGATTCATGCATTACAAGACATTGAAGAAATGTTCACAATGGCTGAAAATAAAAATCCATGTATTAAGTGCTTGTTTGATTGGTTGGTTGATAATTTATTTAATACAGAATATTCTCAGGATGTCTTTATACCATTTTAATTTAATAAGCCTGTTCCAGGCTTTGTGATGTCATCACAGTTTATGATAGAACAAAGCAAGTGATATTAGGGAAAAGAGGAAAGACCAAAAGCATATGATATTAAAGAAAAGAGGAAAGATGTAGCTATACAATGTTGCTAAGTATTACAGTTGTTCTATTCGTATTAAAAATATGTCCAAAATAGCTGACCACTCCGGAGGCCTAGTAGTTAGAGCTTCCACCTCGGATCGGGAGGCCAAGGGTTTGATCCCTGCCCAAGTCATTCCAAAGACTTAGAAAAATGGTGCTAACAGCTGCCTCGCTGGGCGTTCAGCAATAAGGGGTTAGTGTTAGGACTGGTCGGCCTGGTGTCAGGATAATGTGACTGGGTGGGACATCATGCTACATGTCTGTGGCATGATGCCCCAGTGCTAGACATTGCTATAAACTGCCACATTGCAGACATCTTGGTGATATGACTGAAATTTTTTTAAAGCTACATTAAAAATCCAAATCACATCACATAACATCAAAAATAGCTGAATTTTTCTTCTAGGACAAGAGTTTGAGTCCAAATGTTCAACTTAACTCTCGGGTAAACAATTTTAAAAAATTACCTTATAAAACGTACAAATTGTTTTAACTTTTCTATTTCCGTCCATTTTTTTACATATTTTTATATAAGCCCTTGATTTGTTTAATTATGATATTACATTTTGTAGAGAAAAAGTGATATCACAGGAGATGCAAATAAGTTGATGTGAATATTCATTTATCTTATGAATAAATAATTACTATATTATATATACTTTTCAGGCTGCTTTCCACTACCAGAATGGTGGTCCTGTCAATGGAGGAAACCCAATGAGCATTCCTAATATACGAGCCATTCAAATTTACCTGGAGAGGCGAATGTTTGATGCAAATTTCAGATGTGACTGCCTAAAGTTTTATCAGTATCTCCTGCTTAGAGATCTCATCAAACAGGTAACATAGACACACATATTACCTGCAAACAGTTCCATTACAAAATATTTTTCTAACATTTCTGAACTAATTAAGCTCTTTACTAGGTGATGACACACATTACAAATTCAAAGCAAACATGTAACACAAAGGACAAAAGAAAACCTAACTATTCACTTGTTGGGATAGCAAGGGAAAAATAAAACAATCTCTGGCATAATGAAAGTAAATCTTGTCACAATACTCTGCACCAGCCAAGCTCTGAATTCGTCGACACAAATACCACAGACAGACTTGGGGGGAGCTTTAGGATTGTAAAGAGCGTCTGGTACTGATATGTGTAGCCAAAAGTGGCTGATAAAGCTATATAGAGACATTGCTAACTGAAATTGATATGAGGTATATAGGGACATTGATAACTGAAATTTATATGAGGTATATAGAGACATTGCTAACTGAAATTGATATGAGGTATATAGGGACATTGATAACTGAAATTGATATGAGGTTTATAGGGACATTGCTAACTGAAACTGATATGAGGTATATGTGGACATTGATGACTGAAATTGATGTGAGGTATATGTGGATTTTAACAACTGAAATTGGTATGAAGTATATAGGGATATTGATGGCTGAAATTGATATGAGGTATATAGGGACATTGATAACTGAAATTTGAGATGACTGATCCAATTTGACCCTGACTAGAGTAAAGGTATTTACCCTTTGTCAAAAATTGAACCTACAGTGAGTTCTGATGTGGTTAAACAAGGGACCCTTTGAACCATCGTCTAGAACTTTGCTGACTTACCTTTCATGCAAGACCTGCTTCTTAGCCCAAAATATATGCAGGTCTGTCCCAGTTTCCCTCCTGACATATCAGTTCCTGGCTATAAACTAGATGCTTCTTATGGGAAATAAGTCTTTTGTCTTGAAACTGCTCACATGTTTAAACTGTTCTGCCCAATGGAGTCATCATGACAATATTAATGCACCACAGTAATACTAGAAACATGCTGAGCCAATCAGTAGAGGAATTGGTTGTTTGTGTGTACCACTCAAAGAAGGAAGGGATAATGTTTCTGCTTGGGCCCTATCATCAGTGTCTTCCATTCAGCTTAATGGGAACTTATCCATGACCAGATGAATTTCTTATCCATATATGTTCATGAGGTTAGGGCAGTTGTCACAAATTGATTCCTGGCTGACAAAATTCAAGCCATGTGAAAGAGGTCAGAGACAACATTCTTCTGCATTTTTTCTCAGACATCTTTCAGCCAATACATCACATGAGACTCAGATTGGTCTGAGCAAGCAAATGACTTTTTCTGGGCATTATTGCTCAAATGACTTTTTATGGACATTATTGCTCAAATGACTTTTTCTGGGCATTATAGCTCAAATGACTTTTTATGGACATTATTGCTCAAATGACTTTTTCTGGGCATTATTGCTCAAATGACTTTTTATGGACATTATTGCTCAAATGACTTTTTATGGACATTATTGCTCAAATGAGCCAAAAACCAAAGATATTATCTTTTAGCTTAGAAAGGCTGGATTTACAAGGTAGTAGATATTCTCACTTTTTACTATGATAATTATTATTAAAGGAAAATATTTTTTCACCAGACATTAGTCTCTAATATGATTCATCTAAATAAATTGTAAATTTTAAAATATATATAGGTCTATTAGTTTGTTCACTTGAAGCTAAACTTTGTTGTAATGTGCAGTTATGTTGAAGATTTTGTCAATATATAATCAGAACCTGCAAACCATTCAACTTCTGTCAAAGATTTCCATTAATTATAGTACAGAGGTCAATCTAGGGCTTTTCTTTACATTGGTAAGGCTTTCCTTCTTTTAACCCTTTACCTCATATAAGCGCCTTCGGATGCCTCTACCCCATTCACATGGAAGTGCCTTTGGATGCCTCTGCCCAATTCGCATGGAAATGAGTTTTGACACTTCTACACTATTCTCATGGAAGCGCCTTGGACACCTGCTGTGAACATCAGCCATTTTGAGCTGGTTTTCATAGTGCCACCTTTTGGGAAAATCCCCAGTTGAATACTACATTCATTGATGTGAATGACCATTACGTCAGATCACATGGTCCCTGTTTAAGTTCTAGTCATAATCAGCTATTTAGAGTAACTGGGTTGGATTTTCAACTCTACACAAAATGGAGGCCACTGATTTCATTCAGTACTTTTTGGAGTTAGAATTAGAATCATGACTATGAAAGCATCAATAACATGGGTAAAGGTTCTGATGTTGATGTAGGCATCAACGAGTTGTTATAATTTATCAAATTCAGATGATTTAGTTATGTAGATGTAGAAAAAGGATGGTAAATTTTGAGCATGAGAAATGGCATCTATGGCTGGTCACATGGCTTCACTGGCTTGACAGTAAATGAGTTCTCTCAAGATTGTAATGCTCACAAAAATTCTTCTGTGAAAAACAATTATACAGCTATGACAATCAGATTTTACTCTTGAATCATTCTATACATAATAGATGTGTACCAAAAATGTAAATGGCATGTGTATGGTGTCAGATAGTTAACAGGTGTTCTGTTTATAGTGCACTGCACTGTGTAACTTTGGTACATGTATATGAACTGCCTAAAAGGCCATGCACTCTGTGAAGTAAAGGGTTAATAGAAATTAAATAGTGTTTCAAATAGAAGAGTGAGTAAACTCATATTTTTAGTTCTTTTCTCCTGCTTAAACATTTCTTTTATTTATATTCTGTGATATGTTTAACACATGTCCCATTTGTTATGTGATATGCATATCAAGTGTCCCATTTGTTATGTGATATGCATATCAAGTGTTCCATTTAGTATGTGAGATGTGTAACAAGTGTTCTATTTGTTATGTGAGATGTATAACAAGTGTCCCATTTGTTATGTGATATCATAACAAGTGTTTCTTTGTTATGTGAGATACACAACAAGTGTTCCATTTGTTGTTCGAGATGTGTGACAAGTGTCCCATTTGTTACTTGATATGCATAACAAGTGTCCCATTTGTTCTCTTCTATCTAAATATTTTCTTTCTGATTTATTCCTTAGGACAAGACCCATGTGCTAGATGCATGGCGCATATTTCACAGCATATCAGGGCAAATTGAATATGTCATTTTCCTCATGGAGTCACTACAGGACCTGATCCTGCTCTGTATGGAGTACAAGCCATACCAAGAGGATCCAACAGAATCCCAGAAGGTGGACAAGAAGAAGAAAAAGACAAAGAACGAACAGAGTCAAAAGGAGCAAAAACCAAAATACAAGGTATGAGACTGCCAAATTAATTGTTTTAGGGCTAAACAATTAAACTGGACCAGAGTTACTAAGAAATTAAATTTATCACAGCATGTCATCTAAGTGATGCTCAGAGTTGCAATTTCTATAATTAGCTCACCTGCCGTAAGGCTAAGTTAACTTGTTATGGCCAAAAATGTCATTCATTATGTATCAACTTTGCTGTTTTCAACTTCTCAAAAACCATTTGACCTTTTTCAGCAACATCTGGTAAAGAGTACAAGGACCTTTCAGGTTTATACAGAACATAAAGATCTGCAATTCTATATTGTTGTCATTTCCACAAATATAAAAACTTTAAAACTAATGTCTCCATAACTGTTCAACAGAATTTCGCCAACATAATGGAAACATTTTGGTATGAAGAATCTTCCAGTTAGTACAAAATAAACTGCCATTTAATATGGCCATCATAGCTTAATAAAACCTTAAAATTACTTTTCAAAAACTGATTAAAAAATTCACAATCTGCTAGCCATTCTGAATGCCATTTCCCCAAAAGAATTAATTACTTGCCATTTCCTCAAAAGCATTAATTACTTGCCATTTCCCCAAAAACATTAATTACTTGCCATTTCCCCAAAGTATTAATTATTTTTTCTCAAAACGAGCTTGTCAGAATTTGATGGAATGATGCAAAAAGCATTCTATCATCAAGGATTTTCAATTTTACAAATGATGCAGATCTCTATCACACATGGCATTAGCTGTTTCAATTTTTTAAAAAAATATTAAATTGTTTTTTCCCAAAAATTATACAACAAAATTTAAGCAAATTTGGCATAAATTGGCATGGTTTGAAGCTTTTTTAAAATTTAAACAAGTGGTTGCAGATATTACAAATAGAAAACCATTAAACAGATTGGATTTTGAAAATTTGACAGAAAGCATTTTCCCCAAACAGATATTATTCATGCATTTATAAGCAGATGTCAGGCAAGTGAGCAATATCAGGTCCACTTAAGGTTCTGGTTATATTTGGTACATGTCATTTCAAATAACAGTATCAGGTCCATGTCATCTCATATAACAATATCAGGCCCAGATAAGGTTCTGGTTATATTTGGTATGTGTCATCTCATTTAACAGTATCAGGTCCAGATAAGGTTTTGTTTATATTTAGTATGTGTCTTTTCACATAACAATATCAGGCCCAGATAAGGTTCTGGTTATATTTGGTATGTGTCATCTCATTTAACAGTATCAGGTCCAGATAAGGTTTTGTTTGTATTTAGTATGTGTCTTTTCACATAACAATATCAGGCCCAGATAAGGTTCTGGTTATATTTGGTATGTGTCATCTCATTTAACAGTATCAGGTCCAGATAAGGTTTTGTTTATATTTAGTATGTGTCTTTTCACATAACAATATCAGGCCCACTTAAGGCTCTGATTACTTTTTGGTATGTGTCTTCTCACATAACAATATCAGGCCCACTTAAGGTTCTGATTACTTTTTGGTATGTGTCATCTTATATAACAATATCAGGCCCAGTTATGATTCTGGTTATATTTGGTATGTGTCTTTTCATATAACAATATAGGCCCAGATAAGGTTCTGGTTATATTTAGTATGTGTCTTTTCACATAAAAATATCAGGCCCAGATAAGGTTCTGGTTATATTTGGTATGTGTCATCTCATTTAACAGTATCAGGTCCAGATAAGGTTTTGTTTATATTTAGTATGTGTCTTATCAGATAACAATATCGGGCATACTTAAGGCTCTGATTACTTTTTGGTATGTGTCATCTCACATAACAATATCAGGCCCACTTAAGGTTCTGATTACTTTTTGGTATGTGTCATCTCATATAACAGTATCAGGCCCAGTTATGATTCTGGTTATATTTGGTATGTGTCTTTTCATATAACAATATAGGCCCAGATAAGGTTCTGGTTATATTTAGTATGTGTCTTTTCACATAAAAATATCAGGCCCAGATAAGGTTCTGGTTATATTTGGTATGTGTCATCTCATTTAACAGTATCAGGTCCAGATAAGGTTTTGTTTATATTTAGTATGTATCTTTTCACATAACAATATCAGGCCCAGACAAGGTTCTAGTTATATTTGGTATGTGTCATCTCATACAACAATATCAGGCCCAGATAAGGTTCTGGTTATATTTGGTATGTGTCTTTTCACATAACAGTATCAGGCCCAGACAAGGTTCTAGTTATATTTGGTATGTGTCATCTCATACAACAATATCAGGCCCAGATAAGGTTCAGGTTATATTTGGTATGTGTCTTTTCACATAATAATATCAGGCCCAGATAAGGTTCTGGTTATATTTGGTATGTGTCATTTCATAATACAGTCTCAGACCCACTTTAGGTTCTGGTTATTATTGGTATTTGTCACTTCATAAAATATCATCTCAATACAAATGACATACTGAAGGGTATAATGCCTGAGGCATCAAAAAGTTCTTACATTATATATTTTACAGAATCATATGAGGAAAAAACCCACAAATGATCATTTCTTCTTCTGATCACTTACCCAATCATATCCACTACCTGATATTTCCTCAGAATATTTGTTGTCAAGGTTACATTGGATGACTATTCATAATAGAATAAACTAATTAAGGGCAATAATGACTGACAAATATATTTATGGAATGGTACCTGCTTATCTTTAAAAATTTTGCAGAGTGTGTAAAAAATAAACAATATCATTAAAACAAAATTGGAAAACTTTTAAACAAAAATTAAATGTTTGGAATTTTTTAATTTGTCAAAATCAATTACTATGACTCTTTGATCTCAAACTTAGAAACACAAAAAGCAAAGCCAAGAAGTTTAGTAAAATTCAACAAATAATTTATTTACCTTGAATAAAATGTGAAAATTTACACAGAACTTAATTAATTAATTAAATCCCAAATAATCCTAAAAGTTTTATCACAAATCCAAAAGTGTAGTGTGTTCCGAATGAATTTAAGTGTTGTTCTGAATGAATTCCAATCTTGGATGTGCTTATGTACCAATAGTCTTTAATGTGCTAATATACTAACAGTCTTAATATACCACAATGATATAATCCAGAATGTTTATGAATGAATTCACAATAATCCAAAAATAATGTTTTAGTAAAACATCAATTAGCACTTTGTAATTCCAATGCATGATTTAAATAAATAATTCCTCTCAATTATAACAGCTTGCATTTAAAAATGATTCCACCATGGATTTATTTTAAGATAGGAATAAATAATCTTGTTGGAACCACAACCTATCAAATAACTGCTCATTTTCTCTTGTAAATTCAAAATGAGTTCGTCACTTCTGGAACCTTCTAAGGACATAATCAAGGACATAATCAACTCAAATTAAAGTTAACAGGCTATTTATAAACAAGATAAACATGAGATTAGTCAGGTAAGCCTCCACCTTCAATTACAGACAAAGGTAAAGATACAATACAAATTAAATATATATGACCATGTATCTTTGAAGATTAAAGCAAATACCATAGTTATTCAATTAGAAGCCCCCTTCTAATAAATATCTCCCTCCTTTTTTCCCCAAAAAGGAAATTCCTATTGAGGGTTATAGATCAGTATACATGTATATCCATTATGGTATGTCCAGATAATTAAAACAGTATATGAGTAATCCAATGACTGTTAGAAAATCAAAACAACTTAATTTATTAACATTTTCAGTCAAACAGTGATGTGTGGTATTCAACATCCTCCGTTTGGAAATAGCATCAGCCCTGGGTTATCTATTAGAATAAGTACGAATATAATATAATGTTGGCAAATATATCTGGTACTTTCATACTAGACAATTTCATTCTGTGTATAAATTATTACTCACCAGTTATCAGACCTGTCATATCAAGTACAACTGATTGATGTCATTAATTTAATTGTGCTAAAAATAGGAAAATGTAAATAATTTATGTCAAAGTAACTTAAAGTTTATATTGCTTTTTTATCATTTTGCAAACATATACATATCTTATTAGAAATGTATTCTTGAATATTATAAAAGTATGCATATTTTGGATTCTGAGCATATCTCTAGTAAATCCCATTTCAGTTGTAGGGGTGGAGGGATCTGCTGTCATAAATCAAACATACAACTGCCACTCTTTCATCTGCAATAATAAATTGACAATGTTTTAAAAAACACATTCAATTATTATTACATTTATTATATAAATTTTTTCCTATTAAGAAGGACTGTTTTTATGGAGGTCACTCTTTAGCCATGAAATCGATTTGTTTACTGCCATAACAGATCCAGTCAATTATACACAACTCTTCACATGTTAATCTTAAGTACATCAGGAAGTGCATACTTTTTACCTACTGTATGAATTTTTAGTGCATGTAGTTTCAAGTCTGAATATAGGTTTCTAGCGAAACTCCCAATGTCTGAATGATGCATTTTAATGTCAGACAAAAATCAGACCTTTTGGACACATCCAGCTTATATGAATGTTTTGGAAATGCAGTATATCCTAAGTTAGAGTGAGTGCATCAGCAAGAAATTAAGTATTTGGACTGAAATGGATCTAGCAGAAAATTTGTAGAAATTACGTTTTTCTCAGGATATTTTTATGGAATTACTATTGTGGATACAACCAGATTAGCTTGTGACTGGTGAATACATGAACTCTAAGTATTTAAAAAAAATTCCTGTATATTTTATATTGATGTACCAGTTAATGGTTTCTGCCCCCGCCTCCATATTACATATGTACTAATTGTTTTAAGTAATTCTTATTTAATTTGTAACAAGTTGATACTAACTGTGCCAAATAAATCCATAGTTTTGCACACATACCCCACCCACTTGCAGTTTTTTTATAGCTAAGAAGATGAACATCCAGTATCTTTCTTCAATAAACTGACTTTTTTGCGGACAGTACATTATCATACATAACATGATTTCATTATGTGGACCTCAATCATTGTGCTGTGGTAGGGTTTCACTGTATAGATGACATGGCATGATTTCATTATGTGGACCTCAATCATTGTGCTTTGGTAGGGTTTCACTGTATAGATGACATAACATGATTTCATTATGTGGACCTCAATCATTGTGCTGTGGTAGGGTTTCACTGTATAGATGACATGACATGATTTCATTATGTGGACCTCAATCATTGTGCTTTATATAGTAGGGTTTCACTGTATAGATGACATGACATGATTTCATTATGTGGACCTCAATCATTGTGCTGTGGTATGGTTTCACTGTATAGATGACATGACATGATTTCATTATGTGGACCTCAATCATTGTGCTATAATTGGGTTTCACTGTATAGACGAAGTTGCCACACATGCTTAGGAGATTTAAGATTGGGCTGACTTTGGAGTATGGGGGTGTAACTCCCTCCACTTCTCACCTATCTCCAGATGTATTATAGGCAAGTAATGTGTTTTAACACATTAACCCCTAGTGACAACTTATCGG
Source organism: Sinohyriopsis cumingii (assembly GCA_028554795.2). Taxonomy (NCBI): domain Eukaryota; kingdom Metazoa; phylum Mollusca; class Bivalvia; order Unionida; family Unionidae; genus Sinohyriopsis; species Sinohyriopsis cumingii. The sequence goes on along the minus strand of CM068842.1, from coordinate 56,033,752 downwards.
GGCAGGAGGTAGTAGCCTACTGCCAAGCTCTGTAGCATCCTGGTCATGCATGATACACTAAAGTGGGTGGGATTATAAAAAGATAGACAGATTTTGTTCTACAATGATACCAAATAATCTGGAATATCTAGTTGCACTAAAAAATACAGATAAAAAAACATCATTCTTTGGACCCGACTTTTTTTAACCCAAAATTCGCCCGTGGTCAGAATCCGATTTTGTGTCTGGATTTTAGACTTTTTGGTCTCAGATCTAAGGCAAACCAGTATGAACTGCAAACAGACAGATGAGCCTTTGCAAAAAGTAGGATAAGATGGGCATTTGGCATAAAGAGTGGTCTCCATACAAAAATAATGGTTCCGTTTAGCAAAAAAAAATCCAACTTTTACCCTTCTACTCATGCGCAAGTGAAATAGCCAATGAAAAATTATGCTTCTAACACAACTAGGCAGTATGTTACATGTAATCAAACACATACATTCATGTTTTAGTCATATTTCTTGTATTAAGCATATTATCAGAATTTCATAGTCAAAATAAAAAGGTCCGGACTTCTTTAAATTTATTATTACATTTACACAAGTTAGCCCATATCCCCCCCCATCTTAAAATAATATGGGTAAACCCTTTCAGGTCCCCACTTCCATGTATGGAATTGCTTAGCTTTATGTCTTGTCTGACTTTGGTATTGGCAAGGAAGTGGGTTTCTTTTAGATTTTTGCTGCTAAAATAAGTCCATAGTTGTGGTTGATGTCTTTTTTTTTAGCTTGGAAGGGCATCATCTTGATGATGCCTTTTCTAGCTTGGTAGGGCTAGATCTGTGTGATATATCTTTTTAGCTTGGTGGGGCTGGATCTGAGTGATACATCTTTTTAGCTTGGTAGGGCTGGATCTGTGTGATACATCTTTTTAGCTTGAAAAGGCTGGATCTGTGTGATGTATCTTTTTAGCTTGGTAGGCCTGGATCTGTGTGATGTATCTTTTTAGATTGGTAGGGCTGGATCTGTGTGATGTATCTTTTCTAGCTTGGTAGGGCTGGATTTGTGTGATGTATCTTTTTAGCTTGGAAGGGCTGGATCTGTGTGATGTATCTTTTTAGCTTGGAAGGGCTGGATCTGTGTGATGTATCTTTTAGCTTGGAAGGGCTGGATCTGTGTGGTGTATCTTTTTAGCTTGGAAGGGCACAATCATGATGCCTTTTCTAGCTTGGTTGGACTGGATCTGTGTGATGTATCTTTTTATCTCGGAAGGGCTGGATCTGTGTGATGTATCTTTTTAGCTTGGTAGGGCTGGATCTGTGTGATGTATCTGTTTAGCTTGGAAGGACTGGATCTGTGTGATGTATCTTTTCTAGCTTGGTAGGGCTGGATCTGTGTGATGTATCTTTTCTAGCTTGGAAGGGCTGGATCTGTGTGATGTATCTTTTTAACTTGGTAGGGCTGGATCTGTGATACATCTTTTTAGCTTGGAAGGGCTGGATCTGTGTGATGTATCTTTTTAGCTTGGGCTGGATCTGTGTGATGTATCTTTTTAGCTTGGAAGGGCACAATCATGATGCCTTTTCTAGCTTGGTAGGGCTGGATCTGTGTGATGTATCTTTTTATCTTGGAAGGGCTGGATCTATGTGATGTATCTTTTTAGCTTGGTAGGGCTGGATCTGTGTGATGTATCTTTTTAGCTTGGAAGGGCTGGATCTGTGTGATGTATCTTTTTAGCTTGGAAGGGCACGATCTCCATGATGCCTGTTCTAGCTTGGTAGGGCTGGATCTGTGTGATGTATCTTTTTATCTTGGAAGGGCTGGATCTGTGTGATGTATCTTTTTAGCTTGGTAGGGCTGGATCTGTGTCATATATCTTTTTAGCCACGAAGGGCTGGATCTGTGTGATGTATCTTTTCTAGCTTGGTAGGGCTGGATCTGTTTGGTGTATCTTTTTAGATTGGAAGGGCACGATCTCCATGGTGCCTTTTCTAGCTTGATAGGACTCTAACTGTGTGATGTATCTTTTTAGCTTGGAAGGGCACGATCTGTGTAATGTTTCTTTTTAGCTTGGAAGGGCTGGATCTGTGTGATGCATCTTTTCTGGCTTGGTAGGGCTGGATCTGTGTGATGTATCTTTTTAGATTGGAAGGGCTGGATCTGTGTAATGTATCTTTTTAGCTTGGAAGGGCATAATCTCCATGGTGCCTTTTCTAGTTTGATAGGACTCTAACTGTGTGATGTATCTTTTTAGCTTGGAAGGGCACAATCTGTGTAATGTATCTTTTTAGCTTGGTAGGGCTGGATCTGTATGATGTATCTTTTCTAGCTTGGTAGGGCTGGATCTGTGTGATGTATCTTTTTAGCTTGAAAGGGCTGGATCTGCACAACATCATTATTTTATCTTGGAAGAGCTGGATTTGCATGATGTCTTTTTTTAGCTTGGAAGGGCTTGATCTGCATAATTTATATTTTATCTCGAAAGGGCTGGATCTGCATGATAGAGGATGTACTCCTAATTGGTGGAGTATTGGCAAAGGAAAATGTTTTACTCCAGAATTTGTTTCTACAAATATTTAACTTTTGTTTCCCAAGATTTTTAAAAGAGACAATTTCATTCATGTGATACATTTCAAGGAGAAGAACACTTACATAAATTCTTACATAAATTCTTCGGTAAGTTCTATATAGGCATAATTTTGTAACTTTTGGGTTCCCTTTATCCCTTGACTAATAGGTTTTAGTAAACTGATTAAATTTCATTTATATTTCCTTCATTTTTAATTATTTATAATGAAATCCAGTGCATTAATTATAAGTTCAAATGCACCATGATTATCATCCTCATGTGAAGCACAAATTTTGACACATCATGTAAACAAAAATTGGACTGGTTATGGTGCATGTGTATGTATTTACAATAGTTGCACTTGAATTATAACATGACAGGAATATTTAGTGCAAGTTACCATTCCAGAACTAATCAAATCTCAGCTGTTCACTTTGTCATCCTTCAAATAAGCCAAGAGGCTGAATGCAGAAAATATTGTATTTTCTGTTTATTCTTTACAGCTGCTTTTTATTCAAGTAATTTTCTTTTACTGGTATGCAGAACTCAAGGAAACAAAAGAAAAAATTATTCATTTGTTTCAGAGGGACTGCAGTAGACTGCAATAATGTCTGATTGTCATACCTATTTATAAAGGATACTGTATCTACATTGTTTTAGTAGATATAAGGAAATGTTTCATGAGTGAAATGGAAACATTTACCATTCATCACAATACAAAATGTGACCACTTAACATGGAGAAATATTTTCTTATATGTCCTCCAAAAATACCAGTTGTCTTGTCCGTATATATTTTTGAAGGCAAAGGCCATCAGTTTTTATCCCCTTTCTTTGCCAGTTTGATTTATAGCTGCATTACTATATCAACAAAAAGAATTTCCAAAATTGTAATGTTATTTGGAAAAGTGACTTTTACAAGTTAGGCCTTTAAATATTGCATTAGATTGTGTATTTTGTCAACAAATAAATGACTGTTTTCATATGAAAATAAAGAGATAGTTATTTTTATTTATCCTTACATGAATTGATACAGTGAATATTGTGAAATAAGCCTGAAATGGTCCTAAAAGTTCAATCACAAGTCCAGTAGTGTAGTGAATTCCTAATTAATTCCACTGATGTTCCAAATGAATTCCAATGTTGAACATGCCATTGATAAATCATATTGATATAATCAAAATTGTCCTTGAATGAAATTTTGATAATCCAAACTAGTGATATAGTCAGAAACTCTAAGAGCACCTTGTGATTATATTATATAATTTAAATAAATAAATACTCTGAAATAAAATCTGAACACAACAACACTTTAAATGTTAAGATAGGAATGAGTAATTCCAAACCAATCAACCTTAACTTACAACCTAAGACACAATTTTAGAACCAGGATGGTGGTTAAAAGATCATTTCCAAGTTATAAACAATCTTATATAGGTCAACACTGCTGTGTCATCTTAACGGAAATTTCCGTCTAAATGTGAACCAGATTTGTTTCTAGAAAATTGTATGGTTAGAATCAAGGCTGTATCTAGAATTCAGACTTAATAAACATGTTTATCCCACATGATATTAGACATGTAGGCCCAGCTCCTACCCACAGTTTTGGATAAAGGTCAATCACACAATACAGATCTTAAATATATATATATATATATGTATGTATGTATGTATGTATGTATGTATCTATATATATATATATATATATATATATATATATATATATATATATATATATATATATATATATATATATATATATATATATATATATATATATAATCATGGAAAAAAGCCAACACACAAATCAAATTAAATATATATGACAAAAGTAATTCCAAAGTGATATTGCCCAAGTTTCGATACAAAATGGTATTGCCACAGTGAAAATAAAAGAAGTATCACTACTGTGCTGTTACAAGTGATAATTCCACTGTAGCAATATAAAAAAATTCCCACCTTTATGTTTCAATTTTTCATTAAATATATAATAAATATTTCCCTTTCTCTCTCCCTTCTTCTCTTCTCTTCAACAGGATGAACAGATGATAAGCAAATTTTTATAAGTAATGAAGAAATGACCTAAAAATATTCATAATAAAACATTTTTTTCATTCAAAAATATATAATAAAAAGAAAATTGATGTTTTTAGTTAATACATGCATAAAGAAATATTTCATTTGTGAAGTAGAAACATTTTATATCGTAACTCGTGGTTCATGACTTGTACAGATGCAGATAATACCCTCAACAGTTTCATCTTGTGACACGAATTACTTGAGATAATTGGACATCAGCACGTTTAAATGCTGCCGATAATATGCATTGCACAACTACACAAAAATAAGATCTGCATGAGCTCGGCTATGTTGCAACTGCTCCTGTGGCCTAAGTGGTTAGAGCATCTGCCTTTGATGCAGGAGGTCGTGGGTTTGAACCCAAGCCAAGTCATACCAAAGGCTTATAAAAATCATACTACCAGCTGCTCTTGCTTGACACTCAGCATTAAGAGGTTAGTGTTAGGACTGGTTGTCTTGGTGTCAGGATAATGTGACTGGATGGGACACAATGCTATATGTCTGTGGCATGATGCCCCAGTGCTAGACATCACTATAAACTGCCACACTGCAGACATCATAGCGATATGACTAAACAAATTTTAAAGTTGTGTTAAAAATCCAAAACACAAACTCACACAAACATGCATCATAAAAAGTCATGAAATTTATTCTTGGTAGCATCTATGCTTCCTGCTACAAATGATATTTCATATGCTTGGAATTCTTTTTCTAATTAACACTACAGAATCCAGTGGACCCAAAGATCTTTAGTGAGATGGTGACAGCTTTTTATCAGAAGCTGATGTTCGTGGTTGTGGCACGAATCACAATGGGACCCAGATCATTTCCAGACTACATTGAGGACAAATTCAAAACAGCTGTGGAAGTTGATGAGCACACTGGAGAGATATTCCTAGCTATTGAGGATGAGGTATTGATCATTTTTGTCTCACAGGCAAAACAAATGTCACAATGTCCATCCATCTATCTGCACATCTGTCAGGCATAACTTTTGGTTCAGGCTTTTTTAAAGTGTGATTTCTCCCATTTTTAGCAGGGCATCATCAGCAAACTTGCCCACAAATGAATTAGTTTTAAGAAATATCTCTTGATATTGCAAGCCAAGGAGCTCTAAGGTCAAGGCCACAGTGAACACTTAAGTTTAGGTGATTGATCCATGGTTAAATATTTTGGGATCAAATATTTGTATAATAAATTTTCCAATGGGATGAAATTACATCAGACAAAGTAAAGTTGTTTAATAGTGGTTAAAAGCTCATAGGTCAAGGTCACTAGATTTGTTAAGTCATATGTTACTATGTGTATGCATGAAGGTGTCTTAATGATATATGACAATACTTAGTCTACCAGCATTTATGGGGGTGGTATTAAATGTGTAAAGGAAAAAACATTATTTTATTTTATTAATTTGAATATGCAGTCCTTTTTAACAGGCTTATTTAAGAGATAACTTATTATCAGTTGAACAATGCCACATTGTAGGATCATGTATTCTGACACACACACACACACACACACACACACCCTTAGGACCACAGAATACACTTTTCTAAGATGAAAAGCCCCCTCCCGATCTGGAGGTTTGTCTAGTAAGGATAGGCCATGACTTGTTAGAAATTGTATCAAGTAGAAGTTTACAAGAATGCTCCTTTATAGTATTCATTGCATTTACATGTAATAGAGTTGATACATAAAACATAATGGCATTATTTTTTATCTTATTATAATCTCATTTAATCATCATTTATGTCATGATTATAAATGTATTTGCTTAGCACTGGATTTAATATTGCTATCATAAATAAGAACATTTTAACATGCAAATTTGAGCAGATTAACTAGATCACTCAACTTTTCTAAAATACTGTTCATGTTAGAATGGAATGTTAGAAATGAAAATAGAGAAATATCCCACAAAGTCACCTTAATAAGACTGATTACAAGCCAGTCATCGGATTTATTTTTGATTTTGTTGGTTTTAATGGTATTTCTAAACATTCATTTGGATTTGTTTTGTTTTCTTGGTTTTAATGACACTTTTAACACATTCATTTGGATTTGTTTTGTTTTCTTGGTTTTAATGACACTTTTAACACATTCATTTGGATTTGTTTTGTTCTCTTGGTTTTAATGGCACTTTTAATACAGGGCCAAGGAAATGGAATTTAAGTGCCTTTCCCGAGGTCACACCGAGGCAGCTGACCCTCGGATTATGAGTCTGACCCTCTTCAAACTGAGTTATTATGGCTAACTAATAATTTGGAAATTTCTGTTAACACAAAAATGAAAAATAATAATAAACAGTAAAATAAGAAACAAAGATAATTATGTTTCAAAATGCTTTTATTTTGATGCACAGTATTTAGCACTTTATCTCTTTCAGAGTATGTTTTGTCTTGAGGAAATGAAAAGCATGATGCAGTACTTCAGGGACACTACTGCGGCTGATGCTAAAAGTATATTTAAGGAAGTTCAAGTACAATATCATTCATCACCTCAAAGAACTCCAAAAATGGTGCTTGACTACCCAAATGAAGATAAACCTGCCAGTAGCCCCATTCCTAGTGTTGAATACAAGGGACGTGCACCATCAGTGCATGAAACATCCTCTCGACCAGGAAGTGTCACTTCCATACTTCTGAATGATCCAGAGCAATACAGGTCCAGACCTGCAAAGATGCAGATGCAAGGAATGCCAGAATGATGCCTGATTTATTTATTTATTTATTTATCCCATGTTCAGTTTTACTTTCATGTTTTAATGATGATCATCATGGATCTAGGATAAGTTTAGAAAAGTTCTGCTAAAATTCAACCCAACTACCGGCAAATTAAAAAGGAAGCAGATCAGCTGTGCTAAGTTGTTTGCTTTAATAGAGAAGTATTGGTACCATATACAGTAAAACCTGTTATGAGTAGGACCCAGTATCCCTATGAACATCCATATCACGGGAACATAGACACCCAGTATCCCTATGAACAACCATATCATGGGAACATAGACACCCAGTATCCCTATGAACAACCGTATCATGGGAACACAGACACCCAGTATCCCTATGAACAACTGTATCACGGGAACATAGACACCCAGTATCCCTCTGAACATCCATATCATGGGAACATAGACACCCAGTATCTCTATGAACAACCGTATCATGGGAACATGGACATCCAGTATCCCTATGAACATATCACGGGACCATAGACACCCAGTATCCCTATGAACAACCTGATCATGGGAACATAGACACCCAGTATCCCTATGAACATCCATATCATGGGAACAAAGACCCCACTGACTGATATGTAATCATTTGTAACCATGAACTCTTGATTACTAACATATGTTCTGATAAAAAACTAACAAAAAAAATTTTATAAAAAAAAGGATTCTGGCTACCAGTGATAGATGCTACAGTCCGTAAACAAGGCTGATGAACATGCCGCGATTTGCCATTGTAGTGCCGAAATTGTTGTAGTGGTCACTTATATTGTTTGTCTATAGAGTTAATCCATACTGCCTGGGGTCATTAAGGTCATTGTCTATTAAATCAGCAAGAGAGAATCATTTGTGGGATTCGATTGATGATGTTAAAGACTGTGATGTTTGTTGTTTTTTCCCCCAATGTTATGGTGATTACATCCCAATCACAAAGCTGTTGTCTATTCAAGTTGGTGTGACCAGGTTACATACTTTGTTTATAGAGTTAATCCCTGTATGTCTTCTTTGAATTAAGCCATTTACTTTTGTCTCTGTGTAAATGATTCTGTTTCTTGATAAGATAATTGTTTCTTTTAAGATCATTAATTGTTTCATATGCAATGCACATGTATAGATTTTTCATATTTTTTCCCAAAGCTCAGTCAAAACTATCTTTACAGTCAATATAACAACTGAACACTAATAATGTTAACACCTAGAACATTAAAAACAATGGACAAACCTCCAACTAAAAAGAGACAAATTTTAACACTAGAGAAAATAATTATTGTAACAGAAAGACGTGAAAAAGAGCAGACAACTCACACAATAGCGGTTTAAACAAAACAAATTTAGGGCGTTTTAAAGGAAAAGGATTACATATGCTAATACATGAACCTGCAATCTTCAAATGTAAATGTGATTTCATATTTAATGATAGAAGTATATATTTATTGCTATATAATTTTGTTTTCAGATGAATGCATTCAATATTTTAGCAAGAACAATTAATAAAGAATAGAATATATGTACAGTGATTGTGGTTATTTTTCTTAAAATTGTTCTGACACTGGACCTTCAAAACTGGTCATTTTGTACCAACCTGTGTTGAGAGACCACATGTCTTGAGGGACCGTTTTCGTTGGCAAAAGGGGCAGTCTCTCATAACAGGTTTTACTGTACTGTATATATATTTTGTATGATAGAGAAATGATAATACCACATACTGTACAGATATTATAGAGAAATACTGATACCAAATACTATATGTGTATATATATATATATATATATATATATATATATATATATATATATATATATATATATATATATATATATATATATATATATATATATATATATATTTCTAATATAGAGAAACACTGATAAAATATACTGTGCATATATTTCTACTAAATACATTAATATTTCTTAGTGTGCATAAGTTTTATACTATAGAGAAATAATAATACCACATATTGTACATATATTTTATACTATGAGGCATATATTTCATGGGTATAAGATCACACTGTGTGGATACAGACCTCATACATCTGACAGAACCAGGATCTCAGACCAGTAGATTTTCAAATTTTGATCTGTAAATTGGCTACTAAACCAGTAGATCTTTTTATCAACATAAATTCTTCAAGGAGATTGAAAACAAGTGCATTTTTTAGCCATAATATATATTCTCTTTATAGGGTAATAAAATAGCAAGTTTTGAACATAAATTGAATTTAAATTCTAATGTTATAATAATAATTAACATGAGTCAGCATATTGTCAATTAATGAAAAAAGAAGAGTTGAAAAAAATATAGGTCACTGCAAAGATTTTTTAATAACATCCTTTAGCATTTTTAGTTTCCTTCACAAGATTTCTGTCTGGGGATCACTGAAGACATTTTCTGTGATTATTAAGCTTTACACTTAAAAGGCCCTCAATAGTTCTCTGATCAAGATTTTCTCCTGAATCAGATTGTATTTCACCATGAATGGATAATGTCTTCTCTGTATCAGCATTAGAATGTTGTAATGACAGGACAGCTATGGTTAGCCTGCCAAGAACTTCCAGCTTCAGTTTCCTGTCATTGGATTTGGGAAGTTGCTGACTGGTCTTGAATAGTCCTCCTAGTAATGTTCTCTCCTCGGAGAAAGTTCCTGATTTGGACTTATGATGTATTCCTGATTTAAAATTAATTATCTTGCATAATACTGTTAACTGATATATTTTATTTAGGGATTGAACTTTATTTATGAATTTGAAATACTAAAGATGCATACCTTTAAAACAAACGATGCAAACTCGTGACCGTTGCTACTCACCTGCACACACTAAAACTCTTAGTCTGTGGTTTCTTATCACTGGGAGAAAGACCACTTTTCAACATTTTGGCATTAATGTTGTTGTTGTTGTAGGGTTTAACACCATTTTTCAGCACACGATAGGCTATGCGTGGCGGCCGGTATTAATGGTGGAGGAAGAACCCGGGAAATCCCCAGAAAGAACCTCCAACCCTTGAGAAGCTACTGGTAAGCCTTCTCACATACCCACATTGGCTGAATCCGAGACTCTAACCTACGCAGACAGAGGTGAGATGGCAGTGATGCATAATGGAGAGTGCTTTAGACCACTTGGTCACTCGGGGCCCCCTTGGCATTAATTGAACAGATAATGCAAGAACTACCCTTAAATATTTCTCTTAAAACATCTTGAACAATACAGTAGCAATTAAACATATGTACAAATAATAAAAAAACATACTCTTATGTGTCTGCTGAAATAGTTTATTTGATCCATCCTTCCATCTTATCTCAGTTCTGGCAGTTTTCATCAAAAGCTCAGAAGACATCACGACCACCTTAAACATCATGACCACCTTAAACTCACTATATTCTAACAATGAGGTAGTCAAATAACAGCTTGTTGCGAATGCATCAGGTGTTTTTGGACAGATGATTTGCCACATATCATCATACCAATTGCTGTACTTGTGGAACATGTCTGGTCCCCAGTAAACTGCTTTCTCTAATTTGTTGATAGAACAGATAAAAATACTTGTGCTTGCGTTTTTATAATTAATTTGGTGAAAGAAATCCCATAATTTTAAACAGTGGTAGATTTCAGCTATAAAATGGCATTCTTGACCTACCACCTGTAGAATCACATGAATGAGACTTTTTCCAAAGAGATTTTAGAGATATGTGTAAATCTGTGTATTACTTTGATTTCACCTTAATTTCTATACAATATTTCACAATAGCATGGGCTACAGTTCAAAGTAATGATTTTATGTGCAGTTTCTTTTGCATGTCAGAGTTCTATTCATTTATTAAGCTCTGCAGCTCTGTTAATGCAGTGCTTGATGCTATACTGCCCTGAAACCAGTTTATTGCTATGAGTGAGGCCAGTACATATGAATGCTGCAAATTTGATGCTAAACAGTTGACAGTTAAAATGCAAAAATGGGATTTATTATTACTCTCAATACAAGACATGATGTCTTAATGGATTTTATTATTACTCTCAATACAAGACATGATGTCTTAATGGAGCTGAAGGTCCCCACTGTGACAAGATGGTCTTAATAAAAAGGAATATATGCGGAAAGAGAAGATGGTCTCAGTAGAAATAAAGGTATATACAAAGACAAGATGGCCTTAATAGAAATAAACATGAATAAAGAAACAATACTCTTAATAAAAAATGAATGTTTGTGCAAAGACACAATGGTCTTATTAAAAATGAAGGTTTGCACAAACACAAGATGGCTATAAAAGACTGAAAGTCTGCTAGCTCCTCATGGTCATTTCACTTACTGGATTTCAAAGGTAAATTGTAAAAAATGAGCCGATACCTTTTTTTACTTTTTATATATTTTGTAATTCATTCAAAAGCTAGTATTGCCTGTTCTAGAAAAATGCATTTTTTAATATCTGCTAAACTTAATAGCCTTTGGACTAGTTCAGACTGATTTTTCCAGCACTTTAGAGCAGCCAACCTAATCAGCTCTGTGTTAGGATTGTGCATGAATAAAACAACTACAACATGTGATAAAATTTCTGCCACAGTACCTGAAACTAGTTTAGAGGTATGTCAACATTCTCCCCATTATACAAGTTGCAAATACAAGCAACTTCAGCCATCACTCTGTCAAAAGTATGTAATATCTGTGAAAAGAAGCTTTAATAGAAATCAAGGTGTGCACAAAGACAAGATGGCCCTAATAGAAATGATGGCGTTCTCAAATACATGATTGTCTTAATAGAAATGAAGGTGTGCACAAAGACATGATTGTCTTATTAGAAATGAAGGTATGTACAAAAAATATTGGCCTTGCAAGAGTCCATTCATGCAGATTGGTATAAAAAAGGGTTGGGGTGTCAGCTATTTAGAATATCATTGCCACGAGAAGTGGCCATATGCATACTTTTATAAATTTTTGTAAAACTGTCAAAGTCATACCAGATGTCACTGTTGGTATGGCAAGCTGCAGAAGAATGACTAAAATCATGGATTGGATCTTGGGTAACTACCGATGGACATCTGTCAGGGTAAATTGGTCTGTGTTTGGCATCTCAGCATACCACTACTGATGGACATTTGTCAGGGTAAATAGGTCTGTGTTTGGCATTTCTGCACACCATGTGAGACTTTCAGAATCCAGCAAACTGCTTATACATACTGAAATTTCTTTACTTAAAATTTTATCATTTATTGGATGCATATTTTTTAGCTTGTTGATCTAGTCAGGTAACCACATCTCTTATATTTTTGGTTGTGTAAAATATATTCCCAAATGCATTTGCTGCTTCAATAACTGTTCAAATATTTGTGTTGTCCATCATTAATATATGTTATTTCAGTCTGTAAATTGTGTACTTCTACCATAAGTCTGGGCATATGATACTATTATGATGAAATCAGTATATCTCTGTGACCATCCATCCCTCTATTTCTAACTTCATTCTGCACAATAACTCAAGTTCTGTACCATCTACAGTTATCAAACTTTGTGGATGACTTGCATTTGGGGTAAGGAAGAACCCAGTTGTTTTTATGTTAAAAGGTAAAAGGTTAAGGTCACTGATTATCACATCTGTTCATCTGTCAACTTCTTATAATCACTTTTTATAATAATAAAAAAGATAACTTATTTAAAGTCATCTTTTTTCATGAAAAAGTTAAAAATCATTGTAATAACTTACTTTTATTTTCTTTATAAAATGAACAATAAATTGCAACATTGAAAGTAGTATAAAACCAAATCAACATACATCATGGACAATATAAAACCAAATCAACATACATCATGGACAATAAAAATAGCCAGACACAAACTGTCTTGACATTAATTCAATTCGCAGTGATGCATGAACAAGGCAATGCAATATATGTACGGTTGAACCTCAATGCCTACTAGAAGTCTCAAGTCCTATACAAGTCTATAGTTTACAAAGAGGTAGACTGTATGAATGAATTTATGAGCGTTTGCAATTAATTGTATAAAAAAAACTGTTATTGGAGAACTTAGACCAGGAAATGCTTGTAAAATGATATTCAATAATGAGAATAAAAAACTTTGTAATTCCATCAACATGAATTTGAAAAAGGGATTAAAGAAGTCAAAACCCCCAAAGTAAGACATCATCATCACCCAAAAAGTATATACAGAGTCCCTATGCATATGGAGTGTACAGTAATTGCAAATCTACTAAATATATACAGCTAGCTATTCATAATTGCCACAATATGATTCTTGTTCAACTTACAAGGCATTAGTAAGCCAGAAATACCAAGATCAAGAAGTGTTAGTTGTACCGATCATCCAAATCAGCACATTTCGTTTATTTAGGAAGTTATAATAGATGGATTTAAAAAAGAGGACCAACAAATTTCGTTGAAAAGAAGAATCATATTGATAGGTGTTGATTTAGGAACCACACATTTGAACACCTTGCCTCTAATGTAAACAATGGTAAATTCATAAAATTATAAAACATTTATGTGGAATGTGACCAAAATATATGAGAAAGGTAGCCATACAAATACATGGATTCATCTGAAAGGTTTAATGAAACTTAACAATTAGAAAATTTGTATTAAAACCTCAATACATGAGGAATTAGCAATATGGATTATTGGTATGTTAATGATGTAATGAAATATTTCAAGTTCACTTGATGACGTAAATGGCTACTCTTATTTGACATTTTTTAAGATTTATAAATGTATTTTGGAATAATTATAAACTAGATTCAAGATATTATTTAAGTGAACCTGGACTAGCTCATGATGCTAGTTTGAAAATTAGGAAGGAAGAATTAGAATTGTTCTCAGATTATGATATATTCCTAACCTAGAATTAGATGAAGAAATACCATCATGCCAAATGCTAAAGTAACTCGTGAACATGATAATAAATCTGATAAATCATGGTCAAGGTCATGCATAAGGTTTGTCAACGTCAAACATTTTATGTTTGGGCCATGTGTGTGTGTGTCAGAAGCTTTAAATGTGCAAAGAAACAATGACTCTAAAATAAATGAAGAAAATCTTATGGCTTGGAGAAAGCCACCAATGACCTTGAAGAAATAGATATTTTAAACTGATGATTTATAAATTTGCCTTCTTAAAACAAACGGAAAATTTAAGAACGAACAAATGGGAATTATTTTGTTTGAAGGAGAACAATCACAGAGAAAGTATCGTATTTGTTAGTGTTAATAACATGAAGAAAAAAGCCCAACAACAATAACAAAGTAGAAAAAATTAAATGAACCAAACAAATTTAATATGGCTTTACACTGGTACATTTGAGTACGTTTTTCATGCATACGTTCCACTACAACAACCTAAAGAAACCAATATGGTGATAAAATTATATATTTAAGGACAAATACATACTGATTCCTTATGTGTTTTGATAGAGACTGATAACATTTCCAATGACTGGAAAGGAAATATTCAGTTTTACGAAAAACGCGATTACACGCAAGATAATATTGACAGTGTTCCTCAGACGAATAATAAGGCATGTTGACTTTTAAATGGTGTACTAATACTACAACTTGGTGAAAGTACGCTCATTGCCTTCAGAACTAGTTAACATTAAAAGAATGCATTGTAAGATATATAAAAAATCATTATTAAAAATTTATAAAATTAGAAATGTACAAAGAGCATCTATTTAACCATACTACAAAATCCCCCTAAGGATGAATTTAATTATTTTATGTAATCCTAAGACAGACATTATTGCATTCATTTTATATAATCCTAAGACGGACATTATTGCATTAATTAAATCTGCATTAAATTGGTATGATGATAAAATATATGGATTATAAAAATATTTAGCCTTTTCGTTACGTTCAAACATAAAGAGTTTCTCATCCTACCAACTTGTATTTAACGGACATTGAAACCGCATTAAAAGTTTATGTCTTTGAATATTTTAACTTTATTTTCTCTTATTTTTAAATTATTTTCCTTGTCATTATTTATATTTGGAGTAAAAGAAAACTATAAAATTAACATTGATATGATGATATTGTATGGCATAGTTATATTTTTGCACCATAAACCAGACTGTTATTCAGCAATGTATCACACTAAATGCTAACTTGGTTAGGCTGGTTACCATGTTTTTGCATCTTCTAAGTTTGTAAAGTCGTCTATCAGAAGCAAAGTATTAGTTCCCTGATATTAGACACTAATAAGTAATTCTAAACTGTAGATTTAATTTATCACCAGCATATATTAAAATTAAATTATCTTCTAGAATAAAATAATGTTATGCTGTAGGTCTTACTGTTGTAAATGAGATATCAAGGTTTGTTTTTAACTTCGCTTCCTCGTTAAGAAATATTCCATTATTTCTGTAAACTGTTAACACATATCTCCATGAATAAGACATGTTTGATAATCGATCTATAGTAGTCATTATTTTTTCTGTTTTTAAATTAAAATACTTTTGAAGATCATTTTCTCTTTCCGTTTTTATCAAGAATCCATTTTAAATCATTGTTTATTCATGTGTGGAGATTATAATGCTACCTTTTATTAACCCTCTCTCTGTTGACATAGCTATACAAGAAATAGTTCGATTTCTATACCTTTTTTTATACAAAAGTACCCATTGCAACACAACTAATTCTATAGAATTTCATGTCAAAATTATACAACTAATAATCCTGGTTAGCAGTTTTGTCACATCTGTTGCTTTTTCTAGTGTATTGTAAATCTAAAATAAGAAAAAAGAGCAAATGAATCTTTGCATTCTAATTTTATTCCATATAGAATAAAATTAGAAGCGTCTGTGCTAGTGTTGGATGAATCAGCCGCTCCTAATATTAATTTTCAAAGTTCATTACTGATTTCTTGTTCTATTCTATTTATTTGTTCTCACAGATACAGCCAGAGATAAAACTTTGAACACATTAAAAAATTTACAATCATGCAGCATAGAAATTTCATCATAACCGTAAGAAATTGACATATCTCTAAAAAGCATTCTTGCTAATTTGTTCACAACTGTATTAATAGCATTGCCTTTAACTTTCAGAAAGAACGAAATTTTAAAAAGATTTAAAAATACCATATACAATAAAGACATCTGGTCCTAACCTAAGCAGTATCATTTGAAACATTTGTTCAGGTTTGATATTGCTTGGTGTATCTTTAATACAATCTTGCTTTGGCTTAAGGTGTGTAACATCCTGTAATGGGGCGGGGTTTTTTTTCCCTGTTTTTGAGGGGATATATTTTCACATGCTGCTGTAGTAATACATTTAATTAGCTAAATTTAGTGAGAGAAGTGAATATGTTTTAATCTTTTAGATTTAAAAATGCACAGCTGTATCTGATTCAAACACTTGGTCATTAAATCATGTCAATTAAGAGGTATAATTATGAATAATTAAGAGGTATAATTATGAATAATTAAGAGGTATAATTATGAATAATGTGTAACTATTAACCGTTATGTCAAGTGTTTAACTATTAATAGTTATGTATAATGAGTAACTATTAATAGTTATGTGTACTGTGTAGTTATTAATAGTAATGTGTACTGTATAGCTACTTGTACTGTGCAACTGTTATGTATCCTGTATAACTACTAATAGTTATGGATATTATGTAACTATTAATAGTTATATAAAATGTGTAACTACTCCTATGAGTTACCCAAAGTTTCAGATTGATTGAAGCATGTAATACCAATATTTTCATTAGTGTCACCATTTGTAGTCATCCTACTTTGACTTTGTTTTAATGTTTTTCAAGGTTATGACTTGACTTAAATTAAACTGTTTTTGGTTCACGATTGTAGTTGATGTAATATAATATATTGATTTTAAACATTGCAGTAGCCAACTTTCAGATCTATTCCCTGTAATGAAATAGATAATTTATCATCTCCGTTATCGAGAGGATTTGAAAAATTTAATTTCTCGCCGGTTATTCTCCGAAGGTGATACAACTTTCCATTTAAGTAATGGAAATTAAAACATTTAACATTCAAACATCCAGCTGATAATTATTTTTCAAATGTATCTTTGCTTTTTCTGTCATAACCTTTATGTCCGTTATTATAATAGATTTCACATTTACAGTACGTTTCTACCAGATCATGTTTTTTTTATTTTCATTCCCTCTTCTAAAAGCTTTTCGTATAGATTTTAAATATCTTGGCTTTCGATACGACTGAGTTTTTCCTGACTGGATATATTTGTATTTCCTTAAGTCTGCTATACTCCTTAATATCATGTTTAAGTCTGCTATACTCTTTAATATCAGATTAGATTCATCGAGGCTTATTTCAGCTATAGCTTATTGCCTCACTCACCGTATCATCATACTGTTGAACGTACTTATTGCACACGTTACACTATAATCGTGTTGTAAACCTTTGCCGTATACTAGATTTCCTTCAAAGCTTTATTAAGAAACCCAGTCCACAAAGAATTATAGAGACTGTGTGCTGTTGCTATTCCTACATCTCTTGAACTAGCAGTTGCTATAGCCATCCCACCAGAAGCTGATATCATGCTAACCTCTATCACGTAAGAGTGCATTTTTATACTTTCTTCCAAGACCTCTACAATGTTCTGTTTCTTGTATGAAATCATTTTTACTTTCGTTGATCTTAAGCAACCAGAACGTAACGCCACTGCGCGCAGGTGCTACTATTGGTATGTCGTGCACTTGTTACTTTGGCTTCCCTTTTCGTGGAAGAATTTATAGTTTTATGTTTTGTCATAATAATGCAGGAGCAGAATGAGCAGCGACAGAACTTGTGTAAATTTTATTACGGTGTTTTACTTTTGTTATTATTGACTTTACTTTGGCTTAGATTTTAGAATCAAAATATATGTCATGCTTAGGTCAGCTAGCACTTATTTTGTTCTTTCTTTACTTACTACTTGATTATTCGGTTTGGTAGTATCTCTTGTGATATTAAAAATAGTTGTTTTAATTGAGATGATAAAATCTGAATAAGTAAATTTATGACTTCTCTATTGATCAGTCTTCCACAGCGTACTAGAAAGGTTACTGTAATACAATTACATGCCGCACCGCATGAATAGATAAAATGTGAACAGAATCGTCAATGAATGGCTTGGGCATCATACCAGGAAAAACCTAAATGTGCACAGATTTCATGGCATTAACAATCAAGACATGTATGAAGTTTCCATCGATGCTAAACAGTGTCTGAAAACGGCATATGAAGAAAATCAGGTATTTTGGTTCGATGGAAGTTTAGCTTGAACTGATTATGAACACAAGATGGAGAGAAGGATGAATACATGGTCTTTTTCAACAGGACATTTCTTGTTATCTGATCTTGAGATTTTCACAACTCTGGCATTGACCAATATTTAAAAACCTATTTAACTCTTTTATCTTCCATGTTTTCCAATTTGTTTTCATTCAGATTTTTGCCGGTTATATATTCGTATGTTCCATTTACTATTGCTATCATTATTTCCTGTTTCTACTCTCTAATTTCATGCACTGTTTCATTTATTGTTACAGGTGTCGTTCATTGCAATTTCATCTATTTTGTAACTGGTAATGACAATTCATTTTCCAACTATGACATACATCTTCTCTTTTTTTAAAAGGAACTAAAGCTTTTCAAATGAAAGAATTTGATGTTTCTAGATGTAAATAAAATGAAATCCGGACGGCAGATCTGCTACTTTTGACTAACCTGCTAGCAGTTTTGAAGATCAAAATGTCATAATTTGATACTGGACAACAACCTGTAATGCAAAATAACTTACTTGTTGGAATTATTCAGAAATTCTGTTTGAAATGTTGACACATTTCGAAAGCAAATATGTAAGTGGTAGGCATAGCGATAGTAATCATAAACTATATGAACAAGTCCATATGCAGAATTAGTGATGAAAGCGATTTAAAGAATTCAAAACTCGAAAATAAAACGTCTGTCACCGAGCACAGTAGAAAGCAAGAGAGAAAATTTTGAGGACAATATTTCATGGGAGCGTTGTAATGCTTTAGTTAATAAACAAACTATTATTTTCTACCTAAGATATGATTTTCTGTTTAAAAAATGGAATTAGGGACATAGTGGAGGCTGCTGAAGATCTAATCCCAGAGGTATAACTTAAATATCCAGTTAAACCATCAACTAACTTTGGACGGAAAAATTAAAATCCCTGGGGAAAATTAAGATGCAACATCTTTTAGTCGTACAGATCCATGGCTTAGAAGCCAAATATTTATTACATAATCGGAGACTGAAACAGATGAAAATATGTATGATATTAAAAGTGTACAGTCTTTACTTGCAGATCGTGAACAAATTGTCTGAAGATTATTTACCACACAGGAAGAAAGAAACCTTAGTGGTTATAAAAAGCTCTCGAGATTGCAGCCTCTTAAATAGAAAGTAGTGAAGTGGGATACCCTAGGATCTATGGGACTTACCATTAAAAATACCCCTGGGACAATCTGGGGTCTATGTAAATTTAACATGGACAAAAACCTTGGGACACTCTAGGGTCTATGGGAATTGACATGGACAAAAAACCCTGGGACTGTATAGGGTCTATGTAAATTTAACATTAATCACTTTGGGCCTGTCTAGGGTCTATGGGAATTAACATGGACAAAAACCCCTGGGACTGTATAGGGTCTATGTAAATTTAACATGGACAAAAACCCTGGGCCACTCTAGGGTCTATGGGAATTAACATGGACAAAAACCCCTGGGACTGTATAGGGTCTATGTAAATTTAACATTAATCACTCTGGGCCACTCTAGGGTCTATGGGAATTAACATGGACAAAAGCCCCTGGGACTGTATAGGGTCTATGTAAATTTAACATTAATCACCCTGGGCCTAGGGGAAATGGAACAGGGTCGGGACCCTATTTTAATATGGTCCCGACCTGATGGGTCTCTATTTTTAAAAAAAAATAAAAGATAAAAAAAAAGAAATGGGGTAGTCAATTGAAAGGCTATCTCTTTTCGAGAGATTGGAGTGGCCCTGAAAGGGCCTTTGGATTTATGTTAATATGCCCTTAACATAAAGGGCATCTGCGGCATCTTCTTGTCCTCAAGCTGCGTCTTACTGTAGGGCCGTAAATCAGAGTCCTCTTGAGGCATCCTTGTCTTTCCACATACACTCTTCGTATCCACAGACTGGTGTCTGACTTGTGGACAACTGTCCACTTGGATCAGACATCCATTAGTATGTCCGTCCTGAACATCATCGAAGAAACAAGGGTTGATGATTCGACTGTGGTCCACATCTTGAGGCGCCGAGAACAGGTGAATCAATGCAGTGAACTGCGCTTATTTATAGGTAGAGAAGTATTGAAACAGATTGAGTTCATTAACCAATCCAAACACGCGTTACAAAATTCAGTCAGCCCGCATCCAATCCGAAGAGAACAGTCTGTGACGTCACGTGGTCTATATAGATTCGCTAGCGCCTGTGTGCAGTCAATCTATGTGACAGTTATTCAACATGACGGAAACTCAGAAAACGATCACCAGCAGTGGAGACCACCCAAGGGAACCTGGACTTACTTTCAGAAGAGGTAAATTGGGATTTTGTGGATTTTCTTACCTCGCAAGAATTTGTTCCGGAACCTTTGTCTCCTTCATTACTGCACGTGGAGAATTTTAGACAGAGACAGAAAGAAGAATTGGAGAAATTTATACAACAGCAAAAGGAAGCGGAACAAGCTTTTCTCCTACAGCAACAACATCAAGAAGAAGAGGTAAGAAAAAAAACAACAACAAGAAGAAGCAGCAGCAGCAAAGAAACAAGGGTGTGAAAATCAAACAGTCACGGTATTGTTAGACATTTTAGCGGAGTTAAGAAGTCTGAAACAAATGTATCAGACTTCATTATCACGACCGAAGAGAATATGACCTTCCCGAGCTAAACACTCCAACCCTGTGACTAAGCCTACCGTGCCACCCTTAGTGATTTCAACCAAATCCTCATCATCATCAACAGTACGCAGTCCAGAAGTAGGCCTTGGCTGTGGCAAAGGCTTAAGGCAGTTAAAGTTGATTGCTTAAACTCACCCCTACACCAAAAAAGGCCCTTTTCAGGGCCACCCACGTCTCTCGAAAAGAGATAGACTTTCAATTGCCAACGTCCATTCAAACTCAAAAAAACAAAAATTCAACCCATTTTACCCTATAGTATGTGTATGAGTGTGTGAGTGTACATTCTTATTTTAAAATCAAAACTCAAAGACACTTACCTTTTTATACCTAATTTATTCTTTTATAAATATTTACAATCCAATTCACAATTCACAATTCTCAACAGTACACTTTAAAAAGTTCTTACACTTCTTCTGTCTCATTGTTTAGTCTCTCTCTTTTTTAAATTTCTTCACCGTCACATTCTTTTCCTCCTCTTCCTCCTCACTTTCTTCCCTTCTTCTTTTCTTCTCCTGTTTCTTTTTCTTTACCTGGCTGCTTTCTTCCTCTGAAGAATCCCTCTCTTCTTCTGAAGAATCCCTCTTTTCTTCTGACTCCTTTTGTTTCTTTTTTGGGCAATCTGGAGACCAATGTCCTTTTTCTTGACAGTAATAACAGGTATCTTGACTTTTGTCTTTTTCAGCCCTTTTTTTCTTTTTTGACGGTCTGGACACTGAAGACCAATGCCCTTTCTTCTGACAGATATAGCAAGTATCTTGACTTTTATCTCGCAAGGAAGGAGAGTAGTCCGTGGGCTGGTCTGAAGAGAATTTTCTAATGACCCCTCGCAAAGCTCTGATGAAATGTTCGATTTGTGTAGTCTCTTCCATCGTTGTGCTCGGTTTGAGAGTGAAAGGACAAGACACACACCCTTTTATATACGCTGGTCTACCATGACTATAAATTAGTCTATGGTGTTTCAACTTTAGTCATTTGACGTTTTGCTATCAAGATGAAACGATCCAATTCATTTGAGAAGAAAGAAGAAGAAAGTAAGAGGCGGAAACGTTATCTATCGCCTCGTACCAGGGCTGAAGTCTTGGCACAAATTCATGCTAGTGATTTTGAAGAGGACATGAGTGAACCAGAATTCAAGCCCAGAGAGTCTTCCTCTAAACAAAGTTCACCACCCTTAGTCAACCCTGAAAAGCACTATGACATTCGAGAGACAGAAAAGCGCTCCTCTAGAAAATTTAGAACCACGGCTTACACGAACAGGGTGAAGTTTAAAAATTTCAAGTCCGAGGTACCGTTAGAGAAAGCAGAAGGGTTCATCACTGAGATGTGGGATTCTTTACTTATCACACTCAAGCGACAATGTCAACTCAAAGAAGACGATCGCTTGAGACTTTCCATACAACACGACGGTTTGAAATCCCCTGTTTGGATCGAGTTTAGCACCCCTGCAGAATTGACTGATTCCAAAGTCATGGACAAAATTCAACACGTACAACAATCCAATGATCAGTTTGACATCACCGATGGTAAAGCCACACTGGACATGACCCACGTCTCTCCTCCTCAAGGGACTGGACTCAAAAAGATGTTATTGGTGGACGAGCTTCGCAGCACCAAAACAAGTCTCGTCCGAATTCACAACCCTCAAGACCAGATGTGTTTAGCCAGGCCTATTGTGGTGGAACGAACCTATGCCAACAAAAACGACACGGTAGAATGGAAAAGAGACTGGGAGAACATTCGACAATCGGACCGAGCCAAACAACGAAGTGAAGCCGAACTCCTGTTACAACAAACCGGCCTGTCCACACACACACCCTGTGGCATTCCTGACATGCAAATATTGCAAGATATTTTAGCTCCACGCTACACCTTGAAAGTGCACCCTCAAGAAATGCGTGGGCCTCTGTTGTTTCGAGGGAAAGACTTTAAGGATGGAAAATACATTCATGTCTATCATCACGATGACCATTTCGATACCATTACCAGTATTACCGGATTCCTGGGATATGGTTATTACTGTGAGAAATGTGACTATGGCTATAACAATCGAGAGCAACACAAGCATTGTGGCTCGAAATGCTCAGGATGTTTGGCCTCTCCACCCTGTCTGAGCGAAGGGCAAGAACCAGTGCATTGTTCAACTTGTCAACGCACGTTTGTCAGCCCTGCCTGTTACCAACAACATTTGAAGGCGCAAGGTTCACAGAAGAAATGTGCTTGTCAACTCCTGAGATTGTGCCCTACGTGTGGCCAAAGCATACGTACCAATAATGCCAAGGCACATGTATGTTCAGGAAAGAAAAAATGTCACATTTGTCACCACATCGTGGACTTGGAACATCAATGCTACGTGCAAAAATACCAATTCCAACCGGAGAAAGAGGATGGACACAAGAAGAAAGGCAATTTCATCTTTTTCGATTTCGAATGCATGCAAGAGACCGGTATTCACATTCCTAATTTCTGCGTGGCTCATCGAGCGTGCGAAAAGTGCATTCAAGAACCTATCTTGAGTTATTGCCATCACTGCAGTAAGATTCCTGGAGGACGTGAAAAAATCTTTCGAGGACCAAAGACGCTAGACAATTTTGCCAAATGGGTCTTAGACCCCATCGACAAGACGTGGAGCCAAGAGGACATCAAATGTTACGGAGATTGTCATCGCCATGCCACAGTGATGGCTCACAATTTCTCCGGATACGATGGACAGTTTCTTTTGAGGTACTATACGGAACAAGGCACTGAACGTCCTAAAGTGACTTTGAACGGAGCCAAAATCATTTTCATGCAAGTGGGACAAGTGCAGTTTAAAGATTCGATGAGTTACTTGGCCATGCCTTTGAGTCGAATGCCTAAAACGTTTGGAATGACAGAAATGGTTAAAGGGTACTTTCCTCACTTTTTCAATACGGAAGCCAACCAACACGCCGTTCTACCCCATTTGCCCGAGGCTCACTATTACGACCCCGACAACATGCGTACCGAACAACTAGAAGCTTTCTACGCTTGGTACCAGGCTCACGTATCGGACCCTTTCGACTTTCAGGAAGAAATGCTAAAGTATTGTCGTTCCGACGTGGACATTTTACGGCGATGCTGGAGAAAATGTCGAGAACTTTTCATGGAACACGGAGGGGTCGATCCTTTGAAAGAAGCTTGCACCATTGCCAAAGCGTGTTCCTTAGTGTACCGGCAACGATTCATGCCTGAAAACACCGTGGCTGTCATCAGTCCTCAAACGACCAACTATGTCAAACGTCATTACTCGGTCAAAGCCCTACGCTGGTTACATTACTTGTGCGACAAGGAAGACAAATGGATTCAGCATGCCCGCAACGGAGGGGGCGAAAAAACCATCGGAACGCATTCGGTCGATGGCTGGGACTTAGAAAACCCCAAGATCGTGTACAAGTTTAACGGCTGCTTATTTCACGGATGCTCCGTCTGCTACCCTGACCGCGGCACTAAAAATCAGTTTTTACAACGATCCATGGAAGACTTGTACCAGGCCACTTGTCAGCAACACCTAAAGTTAGAACAGGAAGGATACCAAGTGGTGGAAATGTGGGAACACGAGTACGATCACCGTTTGAAAACCGATCCCGAGTTTAAACGCCTCGTGGAAAGTTACCAGTTCATGGACCCCTTGAACCCGAGGGATAGTTTGTACGGAGGAAGGACCAATGCCACCTGTTTGCTGTACCAAGCCGACGAAGAGAAAGGAGAATAAATGAAATACTTGGACGTGTGTCCGCTGTATCCCTACGTGTACAAATATTGTCGTTTTCCTGCAGGGCACCCACAATTCTTCACCGAACACATCGACCTGAAAAACATTCGACAATACGAAGGTCTGATCAAGTGTAAAGTTTTGCCTCCCACGGACTTGTACCATCCCGTGTTACCTCACCATTGCCAAGGTAAACTGATGTTTCCTTTGTGCCGTACTTGTGCCGAAACGTGCAACCAAGACCAACCTTGTCAGCACATCCAGGAAGAACGGGCCTTGACGGGAACCTGGGTCAGCGTAGAATTGTTCAAAGCTCTGGACATGGGATACCAACTGTTAGAAGTGTACGAAATTTGCCACTTTCCCAAGACACAACAATACCACAAGGGTGACCCCACGCACAAAAGCATTTTCGCAGACTACGTGGATACCTTTTTGAAACTGAAGCAAGAAGCCAGTGGTTATCCGTCCTGGTGTCACACTCCCGAAGACCAAATTAAATTCAAAGAGAAATACTGGGCACAAGAAGGCATCACTTTGGACCACATCGAGAAAAACGAAGGCAGGCGATCGTTTGCCAAAGTGATGTTAAATTGCTTGTGGGGAAAAATGGCACAACGACCGTGTTTACCCAAGTCGGAATATTTGACAGAACCTTCCCGCCACTTCCAGATGATTCACGACAAAACCAAATTCATGAAACACGTGGACGTCGTTCGTGAGAATTTGATCTTAGTCAATTACGAAGAAGATCTGGACTTTGTACAAGACGACCCCTTTGGAAATGTCATCATTGCGGCTTACGTGACAGCTCATGCTCGCTTAAAATTGTACGAAGTTTTAGAACTGTTAGGGGATCGTGTCCTGTACTTTGACACGGACAGTTGCATCTACATCGAGCGCACGGGTCAACAGCACCCTAACATCGAAGGAGACCGTTTAGGAGCCTGGACAGACGAGCACCCCGACGACAAGATTCTAAGTTTCGCCAGTGGTGGTCCCAAAAATTACGGCTACGAATACCGGGACAAACAAGGAGAAGTGCACACGCAGTGTAAAGTGAAAGGATTGACTCTGAATTATCGTACCAGTCGTGTGGTCAACTTTGGCGTATTGAAAGAAGCCTTGCAATCTGGAGAGGATGAAAACTTTAAAGTGACCACCTACCACTCACCACATCGTCAGTCGACCCTTGGAAAAAGTCTATCAAATCGTGTACCAGAAGCGAGTGAGACTTCCCAATCACTTTACGTTGCCGTATGGACACGTCGGTATTGGTCTGTATATAAAAAGGAACCCTAGGCAAGATCGATAGTTCATTGTGACTACCAAGACCAAGCGAACAAGATGAATACTTTTAGAGAAACACAAAACAAGTTCAGACAGGTACACTTCAAGTGTGGGACTTCTGAAGTGGAATACGATTGTGAGCCTTGCGATGGGAACGATGCTGTACGTTGTGACCTTAGCGAT
The DNA here is from genome assembly GCA_028554795.2 of Sinohyriopsis cumingii. Classification (NCBI taxonomy): domain Eukaryota; kingdom Metazoa; phylum Mollusca; class Bivalvia; order Unionida; family Unionidae; genus Sinohyriopsis; species Sinohyriopsis cumingii. The sequence goes on along the minus strand of CM068842.1, from coordinate 56,007,264 downwards.
GCCGTAAAGCATCATGGGAACTTTGTTCTCACTACCCCTATCATGGAAAGTGATGCTGTGCATGCCAAACCTGAGGGATGCGAAAGCGATGCCGCTCGTCCTCTTGGACACTTTACTGGGTTTCATTTTAAAGGCAGATGTTCACCTTCACATCTACCCCACTACGGATGTCATCCAGCCCTGAGCAAACTCCTGTCCATGTCACCCAGCCCTCATCGAAACGAACCTGTGAAAGACGCATATTCGTTTCCTGTGCGTTTGTCGGAATACTGCGACTTTGAAAATCGTCTTCAATCGTTCAAAGGAAAATGGCCTAAGTATCTGGGAGGACCAACCCCCGAAAAATTAGCCAGAGCCGGATTTTTTTACTTGGGCGAAGGGGATAAAGTCAAGTGCTTCAGTTGCGGTGTGTCACTTCACCACTGGGAACCGCAAGATTCGGCCTAAGTAGAACATTCTCGATGGTCACCGAATTGTCATTACTTATCCTTAGTGGGACCGAGACATTGAAGTAACTTACCATGTCGTTGACGAAGAAGAAACCAGATTGGTTAGGAGTCAAATGTTGGACATCACCGAGACCAGTAGTTAAACTTCATTTTAAAAATGACATTGAATCATTACCTAAAGAACTGCAAGAGAAGATTTACAAGGAAGTTTGGCAGGGACTTGCCAGAGTGAAATCTCAATGGGTAACTAGAACTTTTGTGTCGAGAAATTCATAAGAGGAAAGTGAAAAAAGTCAACCAGTGTGTTAGATTTCTTTGGGTCACGTGTGCATTCGTCCTATTATATTACTCTAGACCGTTTACATCAAAAGAGTTCAGTGACATTCTTGAACGTTACCCTGAATGGCAGTGGTCAGAAATTACTCACTATGTGGATTACTTTTGCTCTAGGAGAAGATTGTGAGTTGTACGGACTGACCTATTCATGGATGCTTTACAAGAGAACATTCGTGGTTTGCCTGTGGAGTTGAGAGAACGCATTTACCGAGAGCTGGTCAAAATACAAATCAAACGTAAAGAACAGCTGCATCCGTTACGTCACCAGATCTTTAACCACTGGTACCTGAATGGTATAAGAGAACTGATTCGTCAGAAATTGTTTCAGTGTTTAGACCTTGTTCAATACTTCAATCCACGTGTTGATCATTTTGGTTACTTCGAGATTCACCTAGTGCAACGCATTGAGGAAGAGAAGTTAAAGGATTACCAACATGTTTTACGTGGAATCTACTTAGAGGAAGAGGAAACTTCTAAACAAACTCTTAAGTTTAGGTTACAATATGCAAGATTTAGATTCCCCACTGGAGAACGAAGATCTCTGGCTAGAAAGTGCGTGTATTGCTTCCGAAACAAAGAGAGTATAAAAAAGGAATCCATGCCACGACTTATGTCACATGTGATTGAACAGATTCCGTGGAAGGAACTCAATGACCATATTCAAACCGTGGATCATTACCATCAATTATTACAAGAACTGTATCCAATCAATTTGGGACGACGCATAGTGTGTGTCTTAGTGACTTGTTTTCTGGGATTTCATTTATCAGCCGATTCCTTCTGGACTCTTTACGAACAGTACTTACCACCCCAATGGCCTTAAATGGTCACGAAAGACTCCTTTTGTTCAAAGCCTTGCGTTTTCATCTGGATACTTCTCGACCTCAACGGGAATAAAAGATCCGTCAACTTTTAGCTACCGAAGACGTGTATGACGATGTGTGTGTAGCTTGTGACTTACACCCCCATTGGACAGATGTCCGTGACTGGAAAAAAGGGGGTTTTGAGGCTTGGACCCAAGAAGTGGACCAGTATGCACGAGAGTTGTTTAAGGAGAAAAGTTACTTTTCAACCTGTGTTAGTGACAGTACCAGAAGAAGAACCCGTCACCCAGGACAGGACTGTCGTGGACATGCCTGAAAGACCCTTTCGGGAGGACACTTGTGTGACCTTACCCCCTATAGAACTGGTCAGAACCTTACCCAAAACATGTTGTACAAACACTTGTGTTTATTTCACGTTCATGGTTATCATGTGCCTTTTATCGTTGTACTTAAGCCTTTGGCTTTTATGTATTTTTGTCTTTCGTGTTCATGTTTAAAACATTCAATAAACGTGTCCTGAAAAAGTATATAAACTCTTGTCTTGTCTGTTTTCGTGTCACAAGTGACATTCCTAACACTATGGCTACTTCTGCTGTCTCTGCTCCCTCTTCCTCTACTGTCAAAGTCATCGGCGAACACTTAGATCGTGCCAGTTGGGAGGCTTTGTATCTTCGCCATCCCTTTAACATGCTCATTGCTGGACCTAGCGGTTCAGGCAAAACCGAATTCGTCAAACGTTTGATCGAACATAAACATCATTTGATCGATCGGCCACCTCAACGCATCGTGTGGTGTTACAAAGAGTGGCAATCGGCGTACAGCCTCTTGCGAGAAAGTCAAGGCGATTCCATCGTGTTTGTGGAAGGCATTCCTAAAGAAGACGACGGCATCGTCTCTGACTCCCGTCAAACCCATTTGGTCATTTTCGACGACATGTTAGGAGAAGACGAAGAAGAAATTAAACTGTGGTTCACGCGCAAAGGGCATCACCGTAATGCCAGTGTCGTTTACATCACCCAAAATTTGTTTCAACAAAGTAAAGCCCATCGCACCATCAGTCTCAATGCGCATTACGTGGTCTTGTTTAAAAGCCCTCGAGATAAATCGCAAGTGCAAGTCTTAGCCAAACAGTTAGGAACGCCTTGGCTGACTCAGGCGTACGACGATGCCACTCAAACGCCACACGCCTATTTACTCGTCGATTTGAAACCTACGACCCCCGATGATTTGCGATTTCGTACCCACTTGTTTCACCACTGGAGCCAAGACGGAGGGCCTGTCCTGTACACGTCTCCTTCCTCGACTTAATTTCATTCCACAAAAAATCTATAAAAACCTCAGACACTTTTCGTCTGTCTCACACAGTTTGAACATGACGTCCCTTCAGTCGCATCATCCCGTCAAATTGATTCGTGCCTTGTATGGCATCAGTCGAGAAAAAACCCACAAATACGGGCTCGCGTCTTAGAAGCTAGTCTGAAAGAAGTCTTATGATGGTTCACGGTGACAGCACGTCAATTACTACAAGGGATCATTCAGATTCCTCATCAAACCAAACGCTTTTTTGATCGAAACAAAGTCGCTTTGACCCAACTGGCCGATCTCCGCATCGACACTCAAACCAAAAAACAAATCATTTTGAAACCTGGATGCAGCGGTACTCTAGGAGTGGTCATCATTCGCTCTCTCTTAAGATGGAATCCTAATGCCCCCAAAGTTCTCCCCAAGAAAAAAGTCAAACGAAGCTCCAAGAAGAAGAAAAAGACCAGGTCCCCAAGGAGACCCGTGTCTCCAAGAACTTCTCCAGTGGCGGGACCCTCCTCTTACCAGACACCACCCCGGAAAAAGAAAAGAAGCCCCCAGAAAAAGAAACAGAGAAAAAGTCCCCAGAAAAAGAAAAGTCCACAGAAGAAAACTAGTCGCAAGAGAGGCACTTCGGCCAGGACGCAACCTTACACTCGCAAACCACGACCTGCCACGGCGGTGACTGCGTCTCCGGCAGCCTCAAGTTGATCCACTTCTCCGTTGATGACACCAAGAACTGAAGAGTACTTGGAGACGTTGATCACACCAAGAACTTCTCCGTTGATGACCCCAAGAACTTCCCCAGTGGCAGGACCCTCCAATTTAGTGGCAGTGGCTGCTGCTCACAAAGTACCTTCTTCCAAAATCAAAGTCCAAGAAAGGTCGGGCATGTTACAAAGTTTACTGGATTTGTCCAAGCAAGAACTGGCTCGATTTAGTCCGTTACGTACCCCTGCACGACGTGTCATGCCTGTCCTGAAATTGATACGACGTAAAGACAATCAGTGGCGACGCGTTCCAGTATAAAAAAAGGTGTGTGACCAAGTAGGGTATCAGTGTTTTTTGGTGCTGAAGACTCAAAGATGTCACCCTCCAGAAAACATCCCTCTTCTAAACAACCCCAAGGAAAGAAAAGGAAAGGACTGCCTCCTCGTTTAGTCAAACATGGGGACATGTTATCTGTCCTGTCCAAAGCTTCTCCACCCCTACAAAAAAAACTCATGCAATCAGCTTCCAAAGAGGTCATCGATACCGTGTGCGAATGTTGTTTGAACGTTTTGAAAGGTACGATCCCTTTGTCCAAACACCAGAAACAATGCTTAGGCAAACATCGTCACGTTCTTCGTCAAATGGTTCAAAAGAAAATCCCCCTTCGTCAAAAGAAGAAGATGTTGGTCCAACGTGGAGGCATTTTACCCCTCTTGCTAGGCTCATTGTTGAAAGAGTCTTGGGAACCATGTTGGGAGGACTGGTGGGAGCAACGTAAAAAGGCCCTCTGAAGTACCAAGATCTCAGAATCGACCTTTGACAACCCCATTGAAGGACGAAAACTAGCTTTAGTGCCTTACAAACGATGGATGGAATACCATCGTTGGCAAGAACAACGCACCCCGCATTTACCTCCCAATCCCCATTTGAGCGAGATGTCCCAGTTACAACACGAATTGTCCTTGATGGATCGCCAAGATTTGTCCGAAACAGAAAAATCGCAAAAGTACGGTCAACTCTTGCAACGACTGCAACTCTTTCACCAGAAAGCCTCAGACGAAACAGCTCTTCCCACTCTGAAAGATTTTCAGACCTTGATGAAAAGTCCATTCCCCACACCACCACTACTTCTGCCAGTGACCAAGACAGAAAAAGGAGAAGAAGAAGAAGGGTTTCAAACTCCACCAGAAAAAGTACGCAAGTTAACAACACCTACCTCCAGAATTGGATGGATTAAAAAGATAATGATCACCCCTTCTTCATCACAAGAGAAAAAGAAAGTGAAGACAGAAGTGAAACAAGAACCGATACCCCCTGTTCCGACATCCTCCTCTTCGACACCTATTGCCGGTCGCACACGCAAAGCATTGCAATCCAAGAAAGTACCCCAAGAGAAAAAGAGTAGCATCTTCCAAGAGGGGGTGCCTTATTAACACACAAACCAACAAAAATAGAAAAAGTCTTAGCCAGCATTTACTACGATCCCTCGCATCCTGCAGGTTACGCAGGAGTTCAAAAATTGTATCGTGCTGCCAAAACGCGACTGAAAAGTCTCCGTTCACCTCAAGTGCAACGATGGTTACAAGAACAAGCTACCTACACTTTACACAAACCCATTCGACGCAAGTTTTCCAGAAGTCGCACCCGAGTGGAAGGCATCGATCATCAATGGCAAGCCGATTTAGCCGATGTCTCTCATTTGGCCAGCTACAATCGCGGCTACAAATATTTGTTTTGTGTCATCGACGTCTTTTCCAAATTTGCCTGGGTCGTACCCTTGACTTCCAAATCGAGCGGCGAGTTAGTACGAGCCCTGCAACGGGTGTTGAAACAAAGCGGTCGTCACCCCCTTCGATGGCAAATGGACAAAGGCACCGAATTTCTGAACCAAGGTTTCCAAAAAGAATTAAAGAAACGTGACATTCATTTTTTTACCACCGAGAATCCTGAAACCAAAGCCAGCATCGTGGAACGTTTTCAACGCACTTTGAAAGAACGCATGTGGAAATATTTTACGCATCACCACACTCTGAAGTACATCGACATCTTAGCGCACCTGGTGCAAGCGTACAACCAATCTTACCATCGAAGCATTGGACGTGCCCCGCAAGAAGTGACTCCCGAGAACGAAGTGTTGCTGTTTGAGCACCTGTTTGGTACGTCCCCGACGAGGGCTGTCCCCAAGAATAGCGGAGTGTTGGCCGTAGGAGATTGGGTACGCATTGGCAAAACCAAACGCACTTTCGACAAAGGTTACTTACCTAAATGGACGACCGAATTGTTTCGTGTCACTCGACGAGTGCATGGCCGTCATCCTGCTGTCTATAAATTGGAAGACATGAACGGAGAAGTGCTCAAAGGAACGTTTTACTTACCCGAGTTACAACGTGTCACCAAAACAGAAGACGTGTACGACATCGAAAGCATTCTCGAACGCAGAACCCGTAAAGTGGACAAACGACGTGTCAAAGAAGTCAAAGTACGTTGGAAAGGATATCCACCCAGTTTTGATTCTTGGATCGACGCTTCGCAAGTCATCGACTATAAAAAGAAGTGACCATCATGCCCTTTCACACAGACGCAGCTACGTCGACCACTCCTTCGCCTAGTTCTTCTCTGCAAGATTTACAAAAACAACCTTTGTGGGTGTGGTGTGGAGAACGTGTGCCTAAAACGCAAATCGTCTTTTTCTGCCAAATCTTCGTGGTGTATTGTGTCATCGGGGCAGCCATCGCCAATTTAAGTTTGCAACAAGGAGACAAACAATTGTGGACTATTTTATTGAGCAGCTGCATCGGTTACCTGCTTCCCAATCCCTCCGTGAAATTCTCCTCGAACGGGAACAACGGGAACCTTGTGTCCAGTGCCAGTGTCAGTCACCACTCCAATAACAACCCCATTTTGGGCGGAGACACTCCTCTGACGTCCAGTAACCCCTCGGACAGCCACAGAACTCTGGAATTATGAGTCACCGAAACCAATTTTACTTAACCTTACCCAGTGACAGTTCAATGGAGGTGTTTCCCAACAACACGTTGTGCTGTTACACGGCCAAATTACCTCAGACCATCCCGTTAGATCACGAAGCCCAATGGGAAGTGGCTTTAGTGGAAATCATTCACCCGACCCAAGTCCTCAATGTCCTTCCCAATCAAATTTTTTTTTACGGTGGAAGTTCATGACGAGCAAATGCAACAGTACTTGAATACCCATGTCAAATATGACAATAAAACCTATAATGACAAAACTCAAAAGTGGACCTACCAGTTGATCGTTCCCCCAGGCTATTATTTTAGTGGTCAACATTTGGTCAGCACCATTACCTCCAAATTTAATGTCGTGTTTCTGAAAGCTTTGGAAAGTGTCAAAAAAAGTGTCACCCTGGAATACCACAAAACAGCTCGTCGCTTCTTGATGAAATTTGACGGGAGTAAAATCGTGTCCATTTTATTTTGTCCTGAATTGTTTGACATGTTGGGCGGAGACATGAACATGAGAATGGACATGATCAAGAAAACCGAATTACCAATCATTTACGACAACGAGTCTTTTAGCAAGTTATTTCGTGCCCCGGTAGAATTGAATCAAGGACTGAGTTTGATGTTTGTGTACTCCGATGTGGTGGAGTACAACGTGGTGGGACACACCTCTGTGCCGTTACTGCGTGTCATTCCTTTCAAAGTGGATTCTGCCACGAACACTGACGAGGAAGGTGGAAACACTTACCACGTTCACCGCGAATTTGTCCATCCTCACTATTTGCCGGTCAGCAAGTCTTATTTGGACACGGTCAACATTGCTATAAAAGGAGATCTGGGACAAAATATTCCATTCACCAAGGGAAAAGTCACGGTGAAACTCCATTTTCGAAAACGGTTCTCTCACGACTCGTAAGTCATGTATCCAGTGTACCGAGGGGTTGCTCGACAGCGAGGTCACGGTTTAGGAGATATGTTACAATCGGCCTTTCCCTTCGGTGGCCCCGGTGTTGAAACCGATGGTGACACGAGGATTACACGCCTTGAAAGATGCGGCATTGACGCAAGGCAAAGAATTTCTCCAAAATGTCATCATCGACAAACAAAACCCTAAAGAAGCCTTCATGACGGCAGGCAAAAATGTCTTGCTGCAAACAGACAAAGACCTTTTGGGCCGACGAGAAACACCTATAAATACCCTGCACGCTACCGAGTCAGGCATTCAGCAAGGACAAGGCAGGAAGAGACGACGAAGAAAACACCCTTTCACCGGACTTCACACGTCTAAAGCTAGAAAGACAAAGAAAAGAAGAACCGTTCGAGACTTAGACGTTTTCGATTATTGAAAAACAGAAAAAAATGATGCACCGAGAGTCTTGCGCCTGTTCCAAGTCGGAACTCGATCTGTTTGCCATGCCCCCCACCATGATGACCATGCAAGAATCCCAGTGGGTGGAATTTCATCGCGTCTCCTCTTTGACGGATTCCGCTCCCATCGAGTTTGAAATCAAAGGACAGCCCGAAGATTACATAGATCTGAATAGCAGTTACCTGTACTTGAAAGTGAAAGTGATCAAAACGGACAACACCAATCCAGGAGGCGCTGCTAGAGTAGCTCCTGTCAACAATTTCATGCATTCCTTGTTCAGCGAAGTGGACTTGTACTTGAATAACAAACTGGTCAGCAGCAGCATGGATACTTACCCATATCGTGCCTACCTGGAAAATCTCTTGACGTACGGAATACAAGCCAAGAATACTCATCTGGATGCTTGCGTGGTATGGAAACCTGACACGGCAGGTGTAGCCACGTTTAACGACACAGTCCTAACAGAAGATGACAATCCTCACAATGTGGGGTTTAACGACCGTCGTAAGAAAATTCTGCAAGGGCGAAGTTTAGAACTGATGGATCGTTTGCATTTGGACATGTGGTTACAAGAAAAGTATTTGCTGAACGGGGTGGATATCCGTCTGAGACTGAATCGTAGCAGTGCCGCTTTCCATCTGATGGCCCATGCCAGTTAATACAAAACTATTATTCAAGAAGCCCGACTTTACGTGCGTCGTGTGGAAGTGTTACCTAAAGTGGGAAACGACGTCAGTCACACGTTGAGCAGAACGACCGCCAAGTATCCGATACGACGCGTAGAAGTGAAAACGTTCACCATTCCCGCTGGACAGCGATCTATGATCGAAGATCATCTGTTCCAAGGACAGTTACCCAAGCGTTTGATTGTTGGTATCGTCAGGAATTCAGCCTTCAACGGAACCCACGATCAAAATCATTTTGAGTTTCAACATTACAATGTGTCCAAGATCGAAGTCAGTCGCGACGGCAAGACCTTGTGTACCCGACCCTTTGAGCCTAACTTTGGTGTCGCGAAGAATTATTTGAGATCGTACTTGTCCCTGTACGAAGCAACCGGACAGTTAGGAACCAACACCAGTCACGGTATTTCGTACGACGATTATGTTGGAGGCTATGCTTTGTGGGGTTTTGATTTCACTCCAGACCAAGGCAGCGACGAGGGACATTTCCACCCTATAAAATCGGGTCAGATTCGTGTGGAACTTCAGTTTGCAAATCCACCTCCAGATCACACAGTGAACGTCCTCCTGTATGCAGAATTTGACAATACCATAGAAATCAACAGTTTGAGAGAAGTCATTCTAGATTATTAGAAGCCATGGAAGACTGTTATCCCTCTTTACCTAGTGGAGAAACTTTGGAGATGGAATGTGAGGAGACCGGGGAAGAAGAATCTCAAGACAAAGACGAAGAAGTCATCATGATGAAGTCAAGATGGCCAGAACAAGAAGCCCATTTAGTTTCCTGTTTTGCTACATTCCTGGCAGAGATAATGAAAAAATTGATAAAGGAAGAGTGCTATGGATGTCACAACGATCATCCCAGTCAAATTCAACACGACAAATGTCTAATGTTGAGTCAAGAAGAAAAATTGGACGAATATCTGGACAAAGCTTGGGGTCTCATCGAGATAGAATTCGTGTTGAACGAGTGGTATAAAGGCTTGGATAAACATTCTTCTCCTCCATTAACGTCTCTGGAGTGCCGTCGCATCGAATCTCTCTTGGACCAGAGTAAGAAGACGGAGCTAAACGCCTTTTACTTGTCAGACATTTTCAAGCAAAAAGTCAGGATCGAATTGATCACTTATCATTACCTGTGAAGAAGAAGAAAAAACCCCACACAAATCAATGGATACCTGGGAACTTTATTATCTTTGGAACCACAGTTCGTACACGGCTTCTTGGAATCCTGCCGTCTGTGCTAAAGATGAACTCCCTCATCGCAAACCTCAAGACCATCAAGCTTATGTGATCAACACGGACGACAGTCATCTCCCAGGAACCCACTGGGTAGCCGTCTACTTTCCTCAAGAAGGATCTGTGGAATATTTTGATTCCTATGGATTGCCTCCTTTGGAAGACGATATCATTGACTTTATGAGAAGAAATGCTCAGACCACCCGATTCAATAATGTGAAATTACAAGGCACATATTCCTTGGTGTGTGGACAATATTGTGTGTATTTTCTGCACCATCGCAACCTAGACTATTCCTTAGAACATTTAGTGACTCATTTTGATCCTCGTTCTTCTTCTAGAAACGATGTGAAAGTAGATAAATGGTTTTGTGACCATTATGCTTATCTTTTGTCTCAAGCTAGGAAACGTAGTGTCCATCAATGGCCTAATGACTTCCAACAGTGGAAATCACAATTTCATTCACAACGTTGTCAGCCTTGTCCAAAATAATGTGTGAGTTGAAAAAAAAATGTTTGTGATTAGAAAAAAATGTTTGATGTTATATTGTTGGTTTATTGTTAACAAATGTTAGAGTTGTTTGTTAGTGTTAAGTGATTTTGAATAAAAAATGTTGTGTTTTGAAGAAAAAAATGCCTTTGTGGGTTGTTTGGTTATAGGAATTTTGATTCATGCTCTTTGACTTCTTAATATCCCTCTCATGACACTCATTGAACGTTCCGGCTCGAAAACCGTGGAGGAATGTTTTCCTTCACGTCCGCGCTTTGACTTTAAAGTCGGGGTTAGCCTCCAGTCTAACCATCCATTGTCGACTCATCCTCCTACGAAGATGTGCTCCAAACTAGCTAAGCTAAACGAAGCCTACGTGAATTTGCATAGGGTCAGACACAGTCTGATACCGAAGCCAGAAGAGATAGAGAATGTGAGAATGTTAAAAGTCACTGAAGACCTGATAGAAGAGCTCTTCAGAGAAGAAGTGAACACGGAGAAAGAAGAATGGACAGAGAAGTACAGACTTCAGAAACAGCAGAGAGAGCAGCAACAGCAGCAGCAGCAACCTGAACCTGACAGAGGCTTTGTCGATTGTCGTATCGACACCAAAGAGTTCTTTTCTCTTTCCGAAGAAGCAGACCTATCGTCAGAAAGTGTATCGTCAGAGGACGTCGCATTCTTAGAAACTAAAAGATTGCCATAGCAATCAAACAAAAAACAGCCCTTTTCAGGGCTACCCAATACTCTAGAAAAGAAATAGTAATCCATTTGCCAATGTGTGTATGTAGAGTAGTGTGAATATAAACACTGACTCTTTTTATAATGTGAGTGTATGTGTTTGTGTATATGATTGTGGGTTTGTAAGTGCTCACGTACGTTTGTGTGGATAGTAGATTAAGATCATGTTTTTTTTTTTTGCTGTTTGACGTGTGGGGAGAGTAGATTTGGGGTTTGATTTGATTGCTTTGCGTATGTGGATAGTATATTATTGGTTTAATAAATTTTTTAGAATAGTAATTGGTTGTATAAAAAAGTGAGTGAGTGTTTCTTTTAGGTCCGCGCGTTGTTTGGTTATGATCTAGGTAAGATCAATTTTGTTTTAGTGAGATGTTTTCCTTCACGTCCGCGCTTTTAGTATAAATTGAAAACTAATCGTCAGTTGGGCTACCCATCGTCGACCTGTTATCAGCAAGACAATGAATACAAGGATTGTGAAACTGCTAGAACTCCAGATGTACCTGGAATATGCCAGGCGCATAGTAAATGAACTGGCTGCGGAGGCCATAGTAGAAGAGGAAAGAATAAAGAAGGAAGAGGTGGAGAGAAGACAGAGGGAAGAGGAGGAAAAGAAAATAGGAGCGAGGATGGCTTACAAGATACCAGATTCAGAGGATTGGGGTGCTGAAGCCAATCATCCTCCCTGTGCGCTCTCAAGAAAAAAAGTAAAAGGAGACCGGGGAAGAAGATGTGTGTGTGGTGCCAGGCCTGGAAGGTGCCATCATTAACCAGGTGTCACTGGAGTTAAAAAAAAAACCCAGCCCTTTTCAGGGCTACCCCAAACATTTAGAAAAGAAATAGTAATCGATTTGCCAATGTGTGTATGTAGAGTAGTGTGAATATAAACACTGACTCTTTTTTCCTTGTGTGTCTGTGTGTGTGTGTGTGTGTGTGTGTGTGTGTGTGTTTGTAAGCGCTCACTTACGTTTGTGTCGATAGTAGATTATTGTGTTTTGTATGAGCTTAAGTTGGTTTGTGTGGATAGTAGATTTGGGTTTCATTTTAATGCTTTGCGTGTGTGGATAGTAGATTTGGGGTTTGTTAATTGCTGCTTCACTTATGTGGATAGTAGATCATATGAAATGAGAAAAGTAGGGGATGTTTTCCTTCACGTCCGCGCGTTGTTTGGTCATGATCTAGGTAATATAAATTTTGTTTTAGGGGATGTTTTCCATCACGTCCGCGCTTTAACTATAAGAACCCACAAAGTTCGTCGTTCGCACCATTCTAAGGAATAAAAAAGGAAGATGGAAGTGTCCCAACTGTTTAATGAGTTGAAAGGATTGAAAGAGATTGGAAGTTAAGAATAAGTCTGCACTACGTGAACGAACTAAAATTAGTCAGGGAGATGATAGAGGGATTAATTGAAGAAGAAGTAAAGAGATTGAGAGGGCTGATAAATCCCCCTTATGTCAGAGTGGGGACAATAAAAGAGGCCATGGAGAAGATAAAAGAGGTAAGAAGGTTCTTTGAAGAGATAGAACAAAGGTCAGAGTGGCCCTTTGTCAAAAGGAGTGTTGAACAATTGAAAAAGGGGAAGAAAAGATGAGAAAGGTGATAGATGAAGAAGTGGAGAAAATAAAGGACAGGTTGGCAAAAGATAGAAAAGAAGAAGAAAATAGAAAGAAAAGGAAGATCTAGAGAAACTAAACGCTAACTGGATGAAAATCCAACAGATGTTCCGAGCCATGGGTCACCCGGACTGGATACCGGAAACAGAAAAGAAGAAGAAGAAAGGAATGATGGAACAAATAAGGGGATGGATAAAGAAGTTAAGGAGTTAGAAGAAGAAGAAGAAACCCAAAGGCCCTTTTCAGAGCCACTCCAATCTCTCGAAAAGAGATAGACTTTCAATTGCCTACCCCATTTTTTTTATAAGTTTTTTTAAAAAAAATAGAGACCCATCATGTCGGGACCTTATTAAAATAGGGTCCCGACCCTGTTCCACTTCCCCTAGGCCCAGGGTGATTAATGTTAAATTTACATAGACCCTATACAGTCCCAGGGGTTTTTGTCCATGTTAATTCCCATAGACCCTAGAGTGGCCCAGAGTGATTAATGTTAAATTTACATAGACCCTATACAGTCCCAGGGGTTTTTGTCCATGTTAATTCCCATAGACCCTAGAGTGTCCCAAGGTTTTTGTCCATGTTAAATTTACATAGACCCCAGATTGTCCCAGGGGTGTTTTTAATGGTAAGTCCCATAGACCCTGGGTATCCCACTTCAATACTATAGAAGTTGTCAAAATAGAACAAATGACACCTTGACAAACAGATTAGAAAACTTTAAGTCAAAATTAAGCAAGAAAAAATTATCTTGATAGATATATTCAATAATAAATGTGAATGTCGGAATTATGATGATAAAACTTGGTGGAAATATCAAGCAATTCGAAAATATTTGCGAGTTGAGCTTGGAAAACAATGAAACAATGATCCCTCTCATGGAAAGACTAATACAAATGTTCAAAGAAAATTTGTAACAATGAGAACAAGTGTTTACAGCGGTTGCAATGATGATATGAGTTGCTGTATCTAAATTTGGTAAGAAGTACGTGCTTTTCTTCAGTCCCACATCCTCTTACTCCCTTGACTTCTCATACTTTCCTAACTCCTACTTCATTTCTTGCTCCACCTACTCGCCCCACTCCAAATGAATCTGTTTTTTTAAATCTTTTTATTTACCGTAACTAGTTCTGCCGATTATTTGCTTGGTTTATCCTAAAGAGCATCATCTGCATTACTTTGTATTTTATGGTATTTTTGGAAGCGTGATTGGCTGATTGCTTAGGACTACTGCACAGCCTGTTTCTTTCCTAACTGAACTGGACATTAGTTAGCTCGCATCAATATAACCAGGTAAAATGTGTAAACAAAGCATCCAGAACACTTAATGAAAAATACAAATAAAAAGATTTCTTTAAAAAAAAAACCACACCAGCTCCCACAACCATAAGTATGAAAGTGTGTAAATAAATGATCGTTTATTTTCTAGTTGTATTATTTTTTATTCTCCAACTTGTGATGAGCTTTTAAACGTAATTAGTAGACATGACAGTATCGTCACCAGTACATACGTATTTTGCAGAAATACCAAGATGGTTCTTCTGTAACATTTACACAATTATTTTTTTTCTCCATTTTTGGGCGTGTACAATTTTTTGTTCGTACTGTCGCACATTTTTTATCAGCATCCTGAATGGCTCTTTTGTTTACTTCAGTATTGATGGTAGGTACAACTTACGTTTGAACGTGTCATTGGTTTTCCGTCAAATGTTCCTGTATCCAACTATACTGGCCATTTCCAGAACCATGCCATTCGGTAACAAAAAGGTACAATCATTCCCACATGAAAACTTTCAAAGTATAATTGGAACTGAACCGCCCTGTTTAAATCTCTGTCATAATTTTGCTGTCCGAGAAGGAACAACGCAATTAATATTTTAACAGTGTCTAATACTACCAAGAAGGAATAATGCCATTAACTTGTTACCACTAATACTGCCAAAAAAGACTGATGTTCTCTTTTTAACCTGTTCATCCAAATAGTAAATTACGTAGGATCTGATACTTTCTTTCAAACTAAATATTCCCTCATCTGTCAGGCCATTCTTGTCTTGCAAAAAGAAGTATGCACAACCTGTAGGATCTTCCTTGTCTGTCATGACATTCATCTGATCAGTTGAGAATGTCCTCCAATACTCCACAGTATCTGACCCATCAGTGTAGTTAAATTTGTAGCCGACAAATACAACAGGTGACGAATGTTCCCCATAAACAATGGTGTACATTTTAACATTCTTCTGTTCCATTAATAATCAAGTATTTATTCTTCACTTGGTCCAGTCATGTCGTGATGAAATTCTGAAATTGTAACTTATCAAATGAAATTGTGTTAGGTCATGATTTTAATATCCAAGTTAAATGCATCGATAACTGGTTATGGTATTTTACATTCTGACAACAGCTTCCTCATCTAGAAGTAGACGTGAAATTGGCAAATTGATTTTGCCAAATCTGGTACACAATCTGAAACATCAATGTATATCAAAATGCAGGTATGAAATAATTCAACCACATGTTGTCTTTTATAATGCCTATATTTGTTAAATCGACCAAAATTTAATGTCACACTGTCGTTTATGTCTTATATTAGTATTTTATTCATCATTGTAAAGTTATGCGATAGTTCATAACAATGTTATGTAGTCTGTGAAAAATATGTGTTTTGCATTGTTAGCTCCTTAAGTTCATATGCTATTTTAATTTCGTCAAGGTGAGTTAACCAGTTAACAGCAGAGGGGGTGAACCAACCCCAATAAATCTGAGCAAAGAAGTCTGTACGACTTACCTTAGAAGAGAAAGGTTCCATTTTGAAAAATGAAGCTTTCAAGAAGGAAGGCTCCATTGGAAGGGCTGGCAAAAAAGTCTATACAGCCTATCTTAGAAGAGATCGCATCCTCGTTGCTGCTATCCAAAATTTTTTATCAAAACCTATACAATATTGTGATCGGGGGTCATGTAAGTTTATTGTTATAAATCCATGCAGGGTTGACTGAGCCTGACTAAATAAATTTCTAAACTTAATTATATCCATATCACCGCTACACCAAGTCTGGTGAATATTTCGCAGAGTATGTGTATCAACTCCGTTAAATACAACTAAAATATTACAGTTGTCTATGTTCACTTTAGGTATTTGCGTATACCACTTAGTAACATAAATCACATCCGTGTTTTTATGCCTGCCTTGGGAAAATATCCGAGCTGGATTTGACTGTTTGTCTAGCATTACATCATCATATACAACTAAATTGTTAATAAATCCATCAAAGTCATCTACGGATGACGCATCATTAATATCAGTAATAAATTCAATAACGTCTTCGTTTAACAACTTTGCATTTTCACTAAAATCCTTAAGTACTTCGTAACATCTCTGATCATCAGCTGACGGAGCAACTAAATACAATTTATCCCATTTGATCCACCTCATTATTAAATTAAGTAACAGTTGTGTTTTCCAGACCCGGACGGGCCAATTATAATCATTCGGACAGAATTTGGTAGCGCTGGATGATGCTTGACCGGCTCTTGCTTTCGTGTTGCTCAAAAATCAATGACATCCATGTTATAGAAATATAAGAAATAATATGGATTTATATTGTGTAAAATGCGGGACGCACACCCCCACAAGTGGACTAACGACTACAACGACGAAAAATAAACTACAAGCACTCAAAGGGCAAGTGTGAATGATGTGGTACCCAAATATTTAAGTTTATTTCCGCTGACAAACCAACGGGCAAGACAAAAATAAAAGGAGGTGATAATGCCGCGCAGTAACAAAGTTACCAGGAACACCATGGACTAAGTACCCAGGAGAAAAACACCTTCCAGGATATAATTATTGCGGTCCTGGTACCAGATTTGATTTCAGACTCGATAACCAAGATCAGCCAAGTCCTGGTGAGTATCCAGTAAACGCTATTGATAAAGCGTGTCACACACATGATGTAGCTTATAAAAGTAAAGATCTTCAGCAGCGACATATCGCAGATGTAAAATTAATTCATGCGTTAAATTCCATAAAAAAATAAATCTTTCAAAGAATCATTAGCTAATTGGTTGATGAGATCTGCGATGAAGCGTAAACTAACATTAGGAGCTGGTAATTAATCAACCGATTATTATTATTATAATGGAGTCAATTTATTATAGTCCAAGAGGATATTGGAAGGGTAGAGCAGCGAGTAGTAAACTCGCTGAAGCAGCAAATGTTACACGTGTTGCTGCTGAAAAATGGTTAGCACGACAGGCAATATGGCAAATGTATCCACCACCACCTAAAATTATTCAACATGCACATTTTGATGTTAGCGTGCCAAATGAAGTTCATCAAGGTGTCATTTTATTTTTACCACACGATACCATCAAAATAGGTAGACGTCAATTAACATACAAATATGCTTTCAATATAACTAACAATTGTACCTAATCGTGTTCAGTTAGACAAGTAAGCATTTTCTCGACTTACAAATATATTTCTCTTCATTGCATCAGCAATTATAAAATCATATTCAACATCGTCTATGATCAATCGTGCATAATGTCGTTTATGATCATATGCTCCACCTTGAGTAAATTTACTGATTATTCTTCTGCCAAGATCCTTTGCGGTTTTATTTTCATCAGGTGGTGGTAACCAAACTTCTTTCTGAGGACGGTATGATATAATTGCCTCACTTACAATTAACGATATTAGTATTTTACAATCAAGCATATATCGTAACAGCACTATTGGTGCCCACATTTTGTTCTAAAAAGTGTCTACCAAACCAAACATAACAGATCGGATGAAGACCTTCAGCAAACTCGAATGACTCAACACAAGCAAATCCAGTTAGATCAAAATCAGGTAGGGGTCCGTTTATTGATACTCTAGTCAACTCGTGTGTGGGGTGTCCAAATCTTTTAAAATATCCAGAACACTGTCCGTAATCAAGAGAACTCCCCGGATAACACGCGACCATATCAACCGAGATAACATCATTGATGGTCATACTCGGTATTCCACAATCCGCCATGACTACACTCGCAGCAACTTAGTTGTACATCTTCAAGAAATTCAAATCGTGTTGGCTTCCACTAATTTTTATCTCTTGCAAAGTGAGCTGCAACAGATGGAACTATAAAACAATTATTCAACAATTGTTCAGTATTCTCAGTTGAAAATTTATCCGCAAGATTTTTTATTTCTTCATGAAGAGATCCTATACGATATAATTCGCCTATAGGTCGTACAAATTGGTCATATTTTTCATCATCGGAACTCTTAAATAGCCATACTGATACAGGATCATTTTTGCTTATTTTGTGAATAAAATCAAACATGTTTCTCTCAGAGTCTTGATGGTAAAATCTTACGGTTCGATCTTGTGGAAATATTGTTACTGCGCTAGTCCACGCGTGCGAATTATGATCAACGATATTTATTGGAGCTGTCCTCTTTTTATAATGTTTTGAATCATGTAAAATCTCTCCTGTTATCGTTGCTACTTTTATTGGGAATTTTAGTGTTTTTAGTAACTTAGCGACAACATTTATTGTAGCTCTGGTATCCTTGACTGATTCAGCCCATTTGTTTATTTTTTCACATCGCTGATCCGTTAACCCATTTCTATGTATTGCGTCTGTAAAATGTTCGATTATTCGTTCAGCTACACAATTTACTCTTGACAATCTCATTGGCGCAAGATCATCGATGTTGGGTTTATCATTTAGAGAATAAATTCCATAAATAACCTCTGTTATAGAATATACTTGTTCATAATATGGTTTATCAATACCAATCAACATTCCTGGTTTTGGAATTTTTACTTAGCACAGCTGTTTTCCAATTAACAGGGACAGGGTCACGATTGTCACGGACAATCCACCCAGCACTGGGATTGTCTATTTCTGATAATACAATAAACTTTATTCTAAAAAAATATCTTTGATCGTCAAGACAATTAATAATCCTTTTCGCCTTCTCATCGTTCATTGTAGCATCAATGACTTCGTCGACACCGTTGTCATCGCGTATAATTTTGAATGTTGACCAAACGTGAGATGCACCATCGTCGCGAAAAAATTTTTTAGCATCTCGAATATTATTAATCAGATTATTCGTCGGATCAGCCAGAGCTCGCCTCTGCAAGTGTGGAGTTCTTCTGTCAAGATCAAATCTGGATTCAGAAAACGAAGTTTTCCAAGGCTTGATTGTAAATAATCTCTCAAACTCTTCCATATTATATTTTAGACAAGTATTTAAATTAAAAATATTATATATACAATGACTCAAACAAGGAACCACTGCAAGTGGCTGATGATGGGGTCTGCAACTCCTTGAAACAAATCTTGTGTAAATGAATTCTGCGGACAACATTTGCAAAATGTACGGAGAGGAAGTTGTTGTTGTTGTTGTAGGGTTTAACGCCATTTTTCAGCACGCGATAGGCTATACATGGCGGCCAGTATTAATGGTGGAGGAAGAACCCAGGAAATCCCCGGAAAGAACCACCGACCCACCGGAGAGGAAGTCAAGGTCCAAAACCCTGTTTACGGTGTGGTGTTGGAATTAGAGGGAAAACACAGTTGTGTGTGCAATGCGATGGTAAAAAAAATAAAGAGAACTAAAACGATAATATGATTTAAAAAAAAACAACCTTGACATTGTCAAGAACCTTGATAAAAATCTACACGATAAGGTTCTAAGAAACCCTGAAGATTATGTAGCTAGATTTGTAAAGACAAATTATAATTTAGACAAATAATATTTATATAAAATGGAGCAAAAAGAATTTGTCAGACATCAGACATCCAATCATCAAGAATTATGAAGCATCTCGTTATGATGTAATCAGACACTGTCGACAAAAAATAACAAGTTGGTGTTGTTGATAATGCTGGTTATCTTAGATTTACTGTTGAGAAGAAAATGTATTACAATCATAGGTATACGAGACTTTTAACGGGGAGATCAAAGACGGTCTTGTGATCGATCATACTGACGGACAAAAACCTCAATAACTCTTTGGATAACGTACAAGCTATCACACAGAGTGTGAATTGCAAGTTCGGTAATACTGGGAGATGTAAAACAGTTGCAATGAAGGCATTTAAATCTGTAAATATTAAGACCGGTAATGAAATAATATTTGTCAATGAACGCGGCTGGTAAGTATTCCGGTATTAACCCACGTGGGGTACAACGTGTTGCAGATAAAATATAAAAATCAGCCTTTTCGCAGAAGAATGAACAATTGATTTCATTTTACTATGTTCCAGTAGTGTTAGATACGGACAACTCCATCAAGCTAAGTTTTCTCCGTTAGATTAATTAAGCAGTTATCTCGTTTGTTACTGATTAATTATTTTTTTATCATTGTAGCTGCCGCGATCACACAATTGAAATGTCTACGTGATAATTGACAAAGCACATTGAAGAAAATATTTCACTTACCTCTGCTGCTTTGCGCTTCAGTCTACACTGAGATAGAAAATTTTTTCATCTTTTATATACAGATGTTTCCAGTGAATCAAGCGATGAGTCATTTTGGGAGTTTACATGATGAGTTATTTTGGGAATTCACATGATTCACTGGAAACATCTGTGTATAACTACAAAAGATGGAGAATTTTTCTGTCCCAGTCAGACTGAAGTGCAAAACAGCAGAGGTAAGTCATATATTTTCTTCAGTAATCTAGACGTTGCGTTTTACACAATTGTATTATATCACATGGTTAAGAAATATAATTTAAAGATATATTATATACTGTATAATGAATTACGAAAATATCAATGATATTGTTTCTGCTATTAAAAATTAAAACATGACGGCTTAAATATATCTGATGAGCTAAATTCTGAAAAAATTATCTCTGATTTGAAACATTGCGAGAACGTAAATTCGAAGGTGGATACACACTTCCATCAGAGTACAAATTTGTGAAGCGAATTCAAAGGGGCCATGTTCCAATCGTTGGGTACAGTAAAAGAAACTGAAGTATGGGAATTCGTCTCTTTCTCTCGCGCAATAGAAAAAATTAGATTAGAACTGTCTTGTGAATACGAAGGAAAACAATCAATACTCGCATAAGAGAATTAAGAAAGATTATATCTGAAAATGAAAGTCATTTCGCGAAAACGAAAGTAAAAGTATGTCAGATTTTAGTCTTTTTTAAAAATACTGATTTTGTTCAATTTGTCAGTAAAAAAAACGTGTCCCCTTGACAGAGTCAAGATACAAGGAGGGAGATTATTATGCAATTTTCTCATGTTTTTCAAGTATGTGTTGTCTTTTGATAAAATCATTAAGACCACACATATAAATTCAGACTTAAAACTTCTCTACGAAAGTCAAGCAAGTGGTCAGATATCCGGGTGGTACTTGCGGTGTAAAAGTATATAGGATATATCCCTGCTGCGCCTGATTTGATACGTCGGTGTTTGTCTGGTAGCTGCCATCAATTACGTCACATACAAGATTGACCGCAATCGTTGAGGTTATATTTACAATTCCCGGCGAAATATGACGGCCTTCACCTTGCTAACCATTGTTGTATCTGAGAATACTTGGTGGCGGCGTTATTTTTCTCCATGCCTATAGTATTTTTAAAAAAAACTCATTGTTGAGAATGTTGATTAAGTTTTTTTAGTTGGATAGTTTCAAATCCTGGAAATATGAGATCTTGTAATTGTTCTTCTTCGATCGCATAGTGTTTTAGAAACAACTGTTTAATGGTTATTGTGCAGGGTTTTCCATGGTAATCAACAAATTCACTGCCGGGGCGATTTATATTCAAAATAACAGTATTATTCATATATTCAAGATCTGACATAACCTGATTTAGATGTTATATCTTTGCACTGATTTCTTGTTTTATATCATCGTTGTAGTGTTGTGTAGCGCTGGAAAATAAATTTTGTAATTGATTTAATGATTGTCTAAACTCGACGTTGATAGGTTTGGAAAATTATTTGATAAATTATTAAATGACAATCAGATTCAATGTATCATCATGGGAATATAAGTCGCCTATTATTCTTTTTTTTTTTAAAACTTTTTATACCAAGGATTTTTAATCCAAGGATTTTAAGTCGAATCACAACGGTAATTTTCTATCCACGGATATTTTCTTCGATATTCTAGTTCCTTGATATACTTCTTTTTGTTAGTGATAAAATCAGACTGCTTTGGTTCTGGCGGTCCATGATACTCAGGTGCAACTTCGGGCCATCCTCACACTGATCTGATCAACGACTGATAAAAATATCAACAACGTAATTGGGAGAATTTATCTCTACCGCGGCTGATAGCGTTGGTTCATGGACTATTATAGCAATCTTATATTCTCGTCCAGTTATCGATTTTATTCCATGTTGAAATTCATCATTGATTTGTTCGATTTGATATCTTCCCGTGGATATTCCAACAACCTGCCAGTCGGGAGTACCATCATCTTTATTTTCATTCGCAAATACTAACAAATTATTTGCTGGCAATCCACAGAATGATTTTGATCTGATATTTGGCCAACTGTAGTATACTCGTAACTGCGCAAGTGCTATTTCCTTTACTGGAATCGAGGTTGGAAAATTAATACTGAATTCAGGGTTGGTGGAGTTTACTGATATCATTGTGGTTTTTCAGCGGATTTGTATTTGCGACTATCTGCTGAAATAGTTTTTTCATTATTCAAACTTCCATTTTTTAAATGGTGATTTAAATCATGGTTTTCTAAATCAATTACTTCATTTTATGTATTAAACACTGCGTCAAATTCAGAATCTGATATCGTTTCATCGCTAAGGCTTGATGATATCAACGACGACAATTTAGCGTACGCGTGTGTTGCCGTGTGTAATTTTACCGAATAATGGTGGAATTTTGTGCTCGTGCACGTGGATATCTTTTTCGCGATAATATTAAAAACCCCAGCGATGGTTGCCGATGATGAAAACATATTATCACTGCTACTGCAGCAATGAATAGTGTTAACGCAGATAATACTACGCCAGTACCAGCAGTGAACGCATATACCGAGTATACAACATCAACGAGAACCGCAAGTCTTCAATATTTTTTTACTTTCGCTGTATACTTGTCCACGATGGATTTTAGCGCTGTTTGCCATTCACGTACTTGATCATGTCTAAATGTTTGAACGCTTAACTCTGTTAAGGCCGTTATCATATTTTACACAGCAACCAACTGAGGCGTTTCAGCAACAAATTCCAGACACCATCAGTAAGATGCTGCGGTTAATTTCTTATCAGCTGCTTCCAGTATAAATGTTTCTTCGTCCCCGCTATTTAACACAATAGACACAACCCCGGAAAACTTATCGGTTGAATGACGCCAGGGAAATGTAGTGTATATACTAAATATTTCAGTGCTGAACACAGACAACCTGTACACATCAGTGACTTCCGCGGTATGTTTGATAGTATTATTCTGCTGTGCCCATGTTGAGATTCGTGATAACACTGTATATACTATATTGACAAACTGTTTGTGAGGAATTTTAATCAGAATAATTTTGTTAACGATATCAGTAATTCCACTTATGACATCTTCTAGTGTTTTGTTAATCGTTTCAATGCTCGTCTTGATATTACAGAGTTTCACGTCAGCAGTCAATTGGGCGCCAAAGAAATCGTCTGCGATTTTATTGAGTTTTTGAAAATTTCTACGGGTGTTCATAAACATACGTGAACATCATACTCGGACCGCAACGTGGATAATTTAGTGTCTACGGTGCTGTAGTTAACGTCTATATATTTTTTTGTTGCGGCATCTTCGTCGGATGTTGGATCTCAAGGCACAACTATTTTGTTTCCGTTCATGCTGAGTTCACCTGTCATTGTGTCGCCGGTATTCTTCAAACGATTAGCAACGCTTCTTGCAATTTCATTTCTGATAACCGCGATTGATATACTTGAGTCTCTGGTAAACACAGGGATGCTATCCGTGGTAGCACCGAGAACTATAAGAACTATGTCATTCCACTTGACATTACTCGTTTTTAAAACGCCGTATTTATCCTGAAAAACAACAACTTCATCTCGGTCAACTCCAGAGAGGTTCATAATATCAGCGAGTTCATCTTTAGTCGCGCGATTTGACAAATCTATTCGTCGATTTTTTTTTACTCTTAGTAGTATCTCCGCCAGATCTTCCGTAAATATCTATCAGTATTGTTTAAACGACACACTTGTATAATTGTGCACGACTTTGTGAGGTGGTCTCGATGGTGTCTTTGAAATAGCGTCGAGTACAGCAATTGCTTCCCGGCCGCATATTGGTGGATCGTTTAGTGTTTGTGTTGGTAGCCTTGAGTACTAAACCGGGATTTTGTGTGGTGCGACATAGTTGATAAATTATTGCGGTGGAGCGAACCCATACGAATCGAAATAGACAATTCCACGGGGATCAATCGCGTAAGCTACCCAGTGAGTTCCTGGACCATCGCTGTCATCAAGATTGATACTACCTGTCTCGGTGTTGTTTGGTCGTTGTGGTAACTGATGGCGCATAAAAACACCTCTAAAGTGTTTGATATTTAATTGCTAGGCAGCATCAAGTAAATCACAATTTGACAACGGTGAAATCAACGAAGTGTTCCTAGAAGTCTCAGACCCTTTCCCCGAGGATGTGTTCCTGGAAGTCTTAGACCCTTTCCTGTTGCTTTTTTTAATGCGATTCCATCAACGGTTACAACATCATCTGACTCAACTGCTTTTGCAACGGTTGAAGCCTCAGCAGCTATCAGCGTTGGTATTGCCACGAGAAGTGGAAATATACCGCCGATCTTAGCAGTATCTTTGATGGCTCCGGCGAAAAGGTCAAGTCGTATTCCGGTTTTGGATTGTTCGGCTTTATCATGGTGGTTAAGGTGACGCTGTGTCAGCGATAAGTTATGTTCGCCACCAGTAATCTGACTGTTTTTTTAGCGTTATTGTGGTTCCTGTTTGTTTCTTTCACTGTTGCGGATTGTAGCTTTTTAATCTGACCAGGAGTCAGACAGACGATAACATTGTGATACGATGACATTTATAAAATACTCGTGCTTTTAAATCACCGCGCGATTACATGTTTTCTACTGGTGCATCGACGATTTTCATTCGGCCACCAGCACCTTCGAGCAACATTGCTTTTGTCGCTGAGTATGACCGCGATTGCTCTTTAATTAGCACCACCTGGATTTAAGCGGGCTCGAAAGTGTATATCAACGACAGATTGCATAAATAAATCTAAATGTTTCAGTGAAAAGTAATAGATCGGATACAGTATTGTAAAATCCAGCTGTGAGATTTGTAAACCAGTGTCTACGTTTTGATCACTTCCCATATACGACAACAATCGATGATACGCGCGCGCAACACTATTGCGCTCAAAACTTAAGATTATATCCTCGGAATGTTCTTAGAGTCCATTTACTCGTAAAGAAACTTGACTGACTCCAAAGTTGTCAAATATCATATGGCTGTTTTCTTGATTATCTAACCGATTAATATTTTGCAGCGCAACAAATATATGTCTTGGTACAGAAACACCCTGCTGAGTCGCTGTTTGCCATGTAAATAACCCGGCAACATTACTATGAATGCTATCTGTAGTTGTTGTAAACCATGACAACAAAGACTTACCACCTGTGTTCATGAAAGAAAGTAATTGTTGTTCTTCAGCAATCGATGGAGTCATTACTGGCATCCACAGTTAATGTTTATGCAGGTTTACTTTAGCAGCAGCAGCAGCGGCTGATCGTCAAATAGCATCATTATCGTTACCTTTTCTTACAAGCACAACTGTGTGTTTCGCTTCAAAGATAATTTTCTGAAATATCTGCAAAATCCAAAGATATGCGACAGTGGAATCGCGCATGAAAATCTTATACGGTCATCTTTCAGCATTAATTTACGTGCAGCAAATCCATAATTGTAATTGTTGTTGGTGTTTTGTAGCATCATAAAAGCAGCGTCCGGTCTAGCTGTCGCTGTAGCCGGTTGTGGGTCAGTCGCATTATTCTGTGGTACTTGTACTTGAAGAAATTGCCTATGATCAGGATGATCAGCGTTATCTTTGGTAAACACCACTGACGGGTCAATTGATCTTGTATAATCGTCGGAGTATCTTGCTAACCCTGCTATTGTTGTGGCAACGTCAACGTCCTTTTGAAATGTCTCGATCTTTTTTCCATCAATCATATATGTGGCGATGTCAAATAACGTCATAATACCATTATTAACAAAACCAACTATAGCCCTAGCGTCGTATGCTGTATTGAGAGGAACATCTGTTACAAGGTCACCTTCTACCTCAATAAGTGCCTCGGAGGGTAGAAAATAGCTGCTTGTATCATGGACTTGCAATTCAATTCTTACTCGTGGGTTGGGTACACGTGCGTCATAAGAATAATACTGATAATCGCGTACGGATTCTTCTTTGCGAACTGGTGCATCCATGTCGAATGCGGTGTCAGATATACGTTTGAACATCTTATTGTATTGCCGTTTTTCCAAACGGTTATCGCGCAGACCTACGAAGACCACTTCCTGAAATAAAACTTGTGTTTATGTTTTCCTCGCTAGGTACAATTTCTCCATGATTTATGAGCGCTGCTAGTTTTTGATTTGCGGCTTGATTTATTATTTTACTGACATTCGCGGGCATAACTTCGGTGCTTTGTAATTTTACTGGTTGTGGTTTAACGGCTTTTGATCTGTGTATTAATCGTGCTATTCTGTCTTTGATTGCCGAGATTGCTTTACTAGCAACGATATCGATTACACCAGGAGCTTTTTATAGAATCACGTCAATAGCTTTCATTGATAATTGTCTTGCGATTGGTGCTGCTTTGGAAGCCATCCTTGTAGATAATCCCTGAATAACATCGCCGAGTCCATCTCCGTAATACGCGCTGTAAACAGGTAATCGTGAATTTACTGCTCTGACCATCATTGGTCTACTGTGAGAGTTGTTGTGTGTGATCATCTTATTTGTTATTTATTTATCTAATCACTGTAGTAGCCGTCCCGCGATTTCATCAATAAGTAAGTTCCCGATAAACATTAATATCCATGATACCGCTTTGAAATGGTCGTCGACAAATATCAGCTGCTTCATTGATTATTTCCAGAGAATTATTACCTGCTCGTTTTCCTCCTATGAGAACTTCTAATCGTTGCAAGTCATTGAGAATATTAGAAGGACATGAAGTAACAAGACCACTTCTGGTTTTTGGAGGTTCTCCCATCAGTTCAGTAAAAAATCTTCCCCTTCCGTTTGTTGTCGTCGTTGTTCTTCTCTCCTTTCTTTATACTCTTTTACTACTTTTTGAAATTGTACTAGTTTGGGGTCGTTCCAATCAATTTTATCTGAATCGCCTGCAGCTGCATATACCTCGCCAACCCATTTTTCCGGTTTTCGTCTTTGAAGATTTTGAGGACTTCTATATTTTTCTTTTTCATTATATCCATATGCAGCGATATCAATTAATTTAGTGGGGGTTTCAAGTTCCTCATTAACTTCGGGTTTAAACATTTTCCTAAAAGGACCTGATTGGCCATCAAATTTTCTTAAAAACTCTACCGCCATTTGGTTTGTTTTTCCGCTGGATATTTATTCATATTTGCTTGAAGTCTATCCATATCATTTTGGTATTTCATAAATTCAAGATCATTGTCTCTAGCCTGGTTACTACCTTTATACACTCGATATACCCATCTTTCCCATTTTTTTCTATCTGTATCATACCAGAGTTTTAAGTAAAAAAAAAAATTGTAATTATAAGAATATAGCCCAAATTTAGCTAATTCAATATATTTTTTTAATTTAATTTTATTTTATCATGGATTAAACTTCTTTGCTCGGATATATTGAGGTGGGTTCACCCCCTCTGCTCAGTTTAATGTGTTAAAATATATTGCTGGACAAGCGTAAGATGTTGTACAGGTCAATGTTCTAAATCTTTTAAATTACCTTAAGATTAATGTTAAATCCCCTATATCCTTCAAGTGCCGCTCTGCACAATGATCCCATAAATGCCACCCTTAACTACTAATGCATACCAGCTGAAAACGAAGTCCTGGTTAGATACAGAAACCAAAAACATGGTACTAATCCGAAACTGAAAGCTCATCAGCCATCTTTAATCCTGAACTTTAATCATCATGGTTAAGAGTTATACCTTGTTGCAATCTCAGTCATTGATGAAGGATATGTGATGCACTCCGGCAGAGGCGATTCGCCTAACAGATCAAATTAATATGTATCCCTACAACTACTTCCGATGTTATTTCAGGATATGACGATATTGTGATCGTACCCCCACAACTTGTGTGCGAAGAATCATGGGACGCCAAGGAACCTGGTTAGACCTCTTGTTTGCTATTGCTTCATAATAACTTCAAAAACACCGCAAGGACTCGATAACCTGTTATCATTAACAACAACGTAAACAACCGTTTAAAGCTATATAAGAATATTAATTTTACAATTTATTAATTTTAAAGTGGCAAGAATGACATGGTAAAATAAAAAAGTGCATGTATTTCATTCATTGTTGAGATGCTGTCGGGTGTTATTTTCAATACCTATCACGTTATAAGAATTTGTTTTTCGCACATCCATCCAGATGTTCGTCCACCAAGACTCTTACCATATTCGAAAGGTGTCACTACGATCAATTCTGACTCTCGGATTGTCGAATAACTTCGGCTCATCAAATAAAAATTAAAGAACAAAAAAAGACAAGGTGATCCCGAATGAGTTTCGATCAAAACATTACATATTTTATCTACCAAAATAAATTGTGACGGAAAGACCCGAACTTCGTCCGATTGAAGAGCGAATGCCTTGCGCTTGCGCTCTATGTTTATCCAAATACAACACTGCAGGATGAATATACCAGCCAAATATAGTAGTATGGATTGACTTTATTCATTTTCCCTACCGAAGAGATTATTGATTGTTTTTAATTCAAAGTCAGGAAAAGCCTCAGTTGTTAATGGTAAGAATAACAATATGCATCAGCGTAGACGAAAACAGTTTTTTGGTAGTCGGGGGTGGGGGTGGGAAATTGAGAACTTATTTGCTATCTTTCATGTTCCCTGCTTTAAATCTTCACCTGCTTCTGCGACTTAAAAATCAACATCCGGTAGATGAGTCAAGTATGACTCAACGTGAATGATATGCATATGCAGGAATAGAGTATATTCGTTTCTTGCCATGGCTTCGCCTTTTGAGAGCATGAAAATCTTGTCATCTTTAATTTCAACGATTCCGCGGATGTACCTCAAATACATACACGGACTCAGTTCGACATTACGAAACTAGCGTCCTCGGGGAGCAACATTTCATCACCAGATTTTTAGATCGGTGTAGGGCTCTGGTTCTGTTCTGTTTTATTTGTGTAGATATCATTGCATTATTTGGCACACAAATATAACCATTTTTAGGAAAACATGTTTACTTTGAAAAAATTGTACGACATTTTTGCATATTTTCTGTATTTATTGATAGGATTAACAAAATTGAAAGATTTTTTCTTTCCAGAATCCTGTTCAGCATGTGTAGAAACTGCCTGCATTGCTAAATCTTCTTTTAATTTAAATAACACACTAAAGTCAGAAGAGGAAAATATATTTACTAAATGCAAAAGTAAGGCTGACTGCATATTTGTTTGCAAATTATAGACAGGAGTACAACTGCTAAATGTTCACGTCAGATGTTGGTTGGAGTCTTACTGTTCATTTCCATATAGAGCACAGCAACTTTAGCAGTGTTTCAATCACTTTCTATGCATCCTATTCTGTCTTTTGTGATTTACACTTCAGGAGAACAAATATTTAAGCAGTAACTATTTGAATCTGAGATGGGGTGGACTGTGAGCTTCGTGAGCATGTGGCTTTGATTCTGTCCCCAGCAAATAAAACAAATTTCATGACTTATGACTAGATGTTTTCTATTCTCCTCTCCCGCACACTCAGATTCAAATGGGTGATGTCTTTTTGTTTGTGACCTTGACTGTTCAGTTTTATGGGTTAAAAGTTTGTGTCATTTCATTGTGATTTTTCATTGATTTGTGAAATGTAAATCTTTTTGTGTTACCTGTAAAACAATCAGTCTTCTGGGCTCTTATCTCCTTTACTCAGTTATTTCACAAATTAATAATAATAATAATAATAATAATAATTACCTACTTAAAGAGGCTAACACAATTAGCTAAGAACTAATCCACCTTGAGGCCCTCATACAAAGGAATTTATTTATTTTAGTTGCATCTCTGATGCCACTGGATATATTGGGTTTGGAAGAAGGAAATCGAGTGGAGATTTCTAATCTCAACTGGAATACTATTCCAGAGCAAAGTTCCAGAGTATTGGAAACTTAAAATAATTCCTTATTTGGTTTGGGAAATTTATACTGTTTGGTAGACATGGATCGCAGGTGTGGAGTATTACCAGGTAGCCTATACTGGAATAGTGATTGTAAATATTCAGGAGCACTATTATTGGATATCCGGTAAATTAATTTGGCTTTTCTCAAACACAAGTTGAGTAGATGTAGATTCACACTATGGTCATAAATCTGTTTGCATTTGCCATCCTTAATTAGTGTGTGTCAGTTATCAAGATCTTTTGCTATTTTGCATACTTCTTGTCAGTTTGAAACAGCTTGCAAAGGAAGGTTTGTTGTTTTGACAGGTGCCTGATGCAAATTTGATGCTAAAATGGATCCAGATCAAGAAAATATTATGTTCATAATAGAATTGTATGACATGATATTTTTGTACCACAGTATTTCTTTACATACTGTGGTATTACCATGGTATACTGTAATTATGGTTGAATTATTTGTGACAAATACAGATATTAAGTACAATGTTGATATTTTCTGACTAAATGAAGCTATGATTATAATATGCTTAAATTAATTGCAAAATTACCCAGGAATTTCCATACATTCTTCATCAATAGAAATTGCAGAAATTACTGGTATGGTGGAATAGTTACATGGTAGTATTGCGAGAACAAAAAATCACAGTGAACAGATCAGTAATAACATGCTCAGAGAGAAGACTGCAGGATTAAAACCCTTATAAATACATAACCCCATTGATAAATTGATGAGTATATTATCCTTCACAAGAAAATTTTTCCAAATGTACATTTTCATATCTATGCCAGTTTTCACCAACTTTTACACAATCTGTGTCATTGTAATATATTTTGAAAGTACATGATGTCAAGACAGCAAATGATTGGTTGCAATTCGGTTGGGCGTTTGGGGTCATGCAGGTCAAATTTTATACAAGTGAGCATGCCTAGGGTAAGCTGACTGAAAAACTGAACTTGCACTTTTAGTCTAAATAAATTATTTAAAATTTTAAAAAATTCATTATTGTTAATGTAGTTGAAGAGAAGAGCCTGCTAGTGCATTTATACAAAAAGTATGACATTTGTGCGTAGTAGATAAAGTAAATGTTATAGTTCACTAACATACGATTACAATGGACCCCTTTCACAATACACATTTCAGATGAGTTGCCGTTCCTTATATCAAATGTTAAAAATCAAACCATGGTTATCACTGTTGGGTGAATGGTCTTTATATTGACTTGGAAGTGGAGATTGGCTTTGGAAAGTCTGAATAAAGTTATGACATCATGTACATGTACTTATAGTGTTGATAAACAAATATGAGCATTCAGAATAATAATAATAATAATAATAATAAACATATTCCCCAGAATGTTATTTTTAAAAGAAATAGATAAATACACACAGCTAAGCAAATGAAAAATTTCTTGTGGAAATTGGTTTTATACTAAAAAAATTGTTTTAGATTGCACTGCATTTTTTTCTTATTTTGCACTAAACCAATTTAAGTAAGTTAGTTTAAAATTTTAATATTTGTCAGAATCATATTTATAGATTTATACAGTTTAGCTTTCAAAGTATGTTTAGAAATATGTAGTTTAAATAAACTGTAACCATAATCAGTGGAAAAACAATCACTGTCCTTGCAGATTTAAAAGGCAGAAGTCGTCCTCACCTTTTCTGTCAGATTTGAATTTAAAATAACATTTTCCTTAGTCCCATTAGACTAATATCAATGTATAGATTTTTGTCTGTTAGGAAATGTACTAGTCTCAGACGAACAGGCTATTGTTAGTTTCAATCCCTGAAAATGTCTGCATAAACCTATTTGCAGAATCCTGGATCTAAGCCTGCCTATCTAAACAATTTTAATTTAAAATAACTTGTTTTGGTAATTTAATTAAGGTAACATTATTCTGTTGTTTGGTATTTTACTTACAATAACATTATTTGATAAGTTTGGAATTTTAATTCAGATAACATTATTCTGTAGCTTTGCTATTTGAATTTTAAATAAATTTCTTTAGGTATTTTAATTTTAAATAATATTATTCTATAGTTTGGGTATTTTATTTTTCATTGATGAAATCGGTTTTCACATCCACAAATAAGGTCTGGTCCTTGAAACTTTAATCTCAATGATATGCCTTTCAGTAAAAAAATGTAAATGCAATTTATTTTTTCAAAATTTGTTCCTTTCAACACTGTTTTCATTTTCTTTCCTAAATAGTCATAGTCATCAATCTGATGGAAATTCATTGCTGATAATTTTGAGCATTATCAGAGCCATAAATCTTGGCTGTCAGCATCACACTTACACTTACACTTATTGTTTTAACTGTGAGGTGTCCTATTCCTGCGAATTAGGGTATATGTGTGAGATACTAGCATGGCCATTTGTCCACTGACACTATCATTGTTCAGATTAAAAATTTATTTAATTTGTTTGATAGTTAAGCGCTGTAAATCCTCTAGGCTATAATATATATATAGAGGCTTCTCATGTTCTGACATTTTGGAATTGTGAGACTGAAATGGCGCAATCCTTTTATGATGGAGTTTTTAAAAAACAAACACTGAATGGATATTTTGGGTGTCAAATCAAAGGCTAGTATATTTGTACTTCATTGTACTTATGAACATCGTAACTTGTACATAATTATGCAAATGGATGTTGACTTTGTTATTAGCTGCATATTGATAGTCATCTTTCTGACATACATTTTAAGGTGTGATCTTGGCATTGGCATGTAGAGGTACTGACTGCATGATAATACAAACAAGTATGAATTGAATTGAACCCTGCTTGCAAATGTAGCTGATAAATACCTTCAACGAAGCCACTTAAATACCTTAGTGTTCTGTATTCACACTGAGACAATTTCGGGGATTTTCTGTCCATGATACCAGGCTCAAGGTCAAAGGTCATGACCAAGAATTCTCTATTGCATTTGCTGGTATCTTGTGATGATGTTAGTTCTGATATACAAGAAAATATTTTTGTTGCCAAGTTTGATTTATTGAGTTTCATTTTGTTTGGAGTTCTACAGCAAAGAATATCAGAGATAGTTTCAATAATGAGCAGTCACAGAGAATAAAAACTGTCTTAAATTGGATTCCTGGAAATTGATTTCAGCCAGGAGATTGATTGTCCATTCGAAGGACAGTTTGTATGTTTAATGTGCATGTAATTATATGATAATGTGGTTGCAAGTATTGATGATGTCTATCAGTGGCTGTTGATACAAGTGAAGTGTTCAGCAAGAAGAACCTTGTAAACCCTTAAATCACTTTATACTTTTGAATCAGTGATATAATATAGTAGAAATTAAATTTCGTTAGCTAGACATGGAAGGTTTCATATTGTCATTCACATTTATGTTAATAGCTAACACGTTTTGTTTTACTGTCACTTCTGCCAGCTTAATGCATTAGGTCTTCATGGAATTTGGTTGTTATTCCTCAGTTCATTCTAAATTCTGAACCATGCCAGGTCATTTAGGTTGCAGTGACCTCATTTTTTAAAATAAGACTATTTTTTAAAATATTAAATGTTAACTTAGTGTAAATTTTGTTTTGTTTTATTGTCAAAGCTCCATCTGTATGCTTGGTATTTTTATGGAACGTAGTTAGGACACTTCTTACATCATTCTAAACCACCATAGGGGTTGGGGGGCTTATGTCACAGTGACCAGCTTTTCTTATCTAGCATTAATGGATGATTAACAGGTTCAGCTTAGAGTAAATCTATTGTTATTACCAGTTGTAGGCTGTATCCATCAAACTTGATCATGGTGTTTCTTTGCTTCAACACCATGAGAAAGTAAAGTTTAGGTTGCAGTGACCTATTTCTATTTTTACATAAATTACTTTAGTTTGTACATGTTATGGCAAGTATTAGACAAAGGCCAGTGTACATGTGAGCCTGGTACTGTTTGTGACTATTGTTCAGTCAAGACATAACTAGTGGTTTTTATAATGCTGCATCATGGCACTGATAAGGGGATATAGTGTTACCCTTGTATGTCAGTCTGTACTTGATTACGTTTCGTGTTTAAGTCATTTAAGGCGTTGTTGAGGGGTATCTGTGTTCCAAAGAACTAGTTTCATTTGTTTTGTTTTGAGTAATGACTCTTTAATGGACTGGTTGCTACTTTTTCTTATTATTTGCTTTGTGACTCTCGCATGTAGAGTATCAAACATACCTTTCTTGCTTGCGACTGTCTGAATTTTAAAATATTTATGGTACATTTACCACATCTCTTCATTTTGCATCATGTTTACCTAATGCAAGCTGAACTTGTCTAGCTACAATAATCACCCTATCCCAAGTTAACATTATTTGATTAGAAAATAATTGCCAAAAGTTGTTATCAGGACATGAGCCCATAGCAAGAATAACAAATTCCCAAAATTGTTTTGTTTGGCATGCCTTTGTTGTGAAATAGTTGGCTTGATCATGTATCAGGAAAACAGTTTATTAAGGTGATATGGCAGGTTTTTTATTCTAGTTGGATTTTACCACATTGTCTTAGTTGCAGCAGTTATAGTTCATACAAGATGTTGAAATTATCTGCCAGTATGCTGGAGTGTAATGTCTAGAATTTTGATCTGTCCTCTCCCATGTTAGTTATTTGGACAGTTAACTGTTATATTGAGATGGGATATCAAGGACAACCACTATCAAAAACATGGAATTCACCAAAGTCATGTAGTAATGGCATACAGTAATTGCTTTATTAACTCATTAACACCTGGAGGTTTATGTCATTTTCACCTGAAATGCGAGTAGGAAACACATTTTTGGGGCTATTTCTGAATACATCCTAAAACATCAACTTCCAACAGATTTTCCATTAGCCTAATACCTAGTTGTGTTAGAATCATTTTCCGTTGGTTAGTTTGCTCGCGCATGAGCAGAAGGGTAAAAGTTGGAGTTTTTTTCTTTTGCTTTACAGACCAATCATTTTCTTACTGAGGCCACTCTTTATTCCAAATCCAGACCCAAATCGGATTCCGACCCTGGGCGAATTTTGGGTGGAAAAAAATTAGGTTTTCCCTTCTGTATTTTGTAGTGCAACTAGAACTAACAAGTAACACATTATTTGGTACCAATGTAGAGCTACATCTGTCTACCTTTCTATAATACCACCCACTTTAGTGTATCATACATGACCTTGATGCTACAGAGCTTGACAGTAGGCTACTACCTCCTGCCATATAAATGCGACGCCAGGGGTTAATGAGTTAAGAGGATCACAGAATTTTTGTAACTTCAGTAAAATGACATACTGTGCAGATTATTCAGTATTTGCAAAAACAGATTCCGCTCTGTGATGCAACTTTGCTTGGTCACATGGGGGGAGGGGGCACCAGACAGATGCTCCCCCCATTTCCAAAAAATAAAGTATCTTATGTTTGTG
Source organism: Sinohyriopsis cumingii (assembly GCA_028554795.2). Taxonomy (NCBI): domain Eukaryota; kingdom Metazoa; phylum Mollusca; class Bivalvia; order Unionida; family Unionidae; genus Sinohyriopsis; species Sinohyriopsis cumingii. The sequence goes on along the minus strand of CM068842.1, from coordinate 55,971,748 downwards.
TGTTTCCCCCTCAGATGTGTTGTATGTTTTATTTAAAACAAAATTTTATATAAAAAATTTAGTTTTTAGAATTTTTCATGCAGTATTTATGTTTCCTTAGTGTTATCTAAAGGGTTGTTCATCAGAGTCTGGTTTCCCTCACCTTGCTCGAAGTTCCTTCCCTTGAAATTTTGTGACCTTTGCTATAGGTCGCCTAGGTCACAGTGTTTGCTATATGTAGTGGTGCTATATTGTGTGTATGCTATATTTTCTGTATGTTTGAGACGGCAAGTATAAATCAAATATCTTTCCCAGTTGTATTTCTTCCTAATTTGGATTTAAGATCCGTTATGATATATTATATTTTATCTTTTAATTTATTTTATGGTTTTCAAATTTTGACGATGGAACCGTGTACTATTTATATTTTGTTGTAAAACAATTCTTATTGTATTATTCGAGTGATAATATGTGTCGTTCCTCGTAATAGTTTTTAAAGATGTTGATAGGTAGGTTACGCTCGATCCAAGGTTCACACTTCTTTTATTCTCTATGTGTTTCTCCTGGGTAGAGTTAGGCCTCCTTTATTTAGTTTATCTGATTATTCTTTATTGAAAGATCCAAAATTGTTTAATGAGACCACATTATTATATAGTGGTCAACCATACAGTGCGGGAGCTGTATGGTTTTTAAGATATAGAAGAAGTTAGTAGGGTTTTAAACTAAGTGTTATACAGTATGTATTTGTGTCACATGGGGTGTTTTCAAAGACTCTTTCATGGACCTGTCCACTTCAAGTAGCGCCATGTGACTTAGCCCCATGATGTCATCGCCTTTTACTTCCCCCATATAGTTTCCCTGTATCCCTTACTATATGTCTTTAGAATTTTCTTTCAGAAAAGAAAAAAAAATTCTTTCCTTTAAATTCCTTTCTTCCCTTTTCTTTAAAAAAAAAGTTATATGTTTTTTTTGAAATATTTGAAATATAATTTGAAATTTTCTTTGAAATATGGCTGTTGTGGGGTGAGAGGAGGTGGTATGGGTATGGCATCGGCTCGCATTTGCACTACGCGACCCTTTGGTCTGTAATACAGATTCCTCCCTCCCCCTCTCTCCCCCAATTCCAACATAAATTGCGTTATATCAGCCTGATGGTAAATATCTGTTCATCGTAAGACGTATTGAGTTCTTATTGTGGTTAATGTTCTTATTTGTATCATGTATCGTATTTAAAAATCTTTATCACCTGTCCACAGGATATCATCGTAGTTACTATATAGTCTATAATTTTTAGAACTATTTTGTTTTTGTAGTCTGCATCTATGAATAAAATGTTATATTTGTTATACTTATATTTTTTGCAAATGTCCATTATTAACTTTATCCTATTATGTTTAGTTTTATCACACTGGGCAATTGTATGTAGTTTGGTGAAGTTCGCTGTTTTACATAAAGGGCATTTCAGCATTATCCTGATCATACGACGTTTGATTGCTTCTTCGCCTGTTAACCAGGCATTGTGCAGATATTTAAAAATTATATTTTGTGTTTTGACAGATCTTATTTTTTCCCAATTTTTCCAAGTTTTTGTCCAATTTACCCCCAGTTGGCCTGCTCTACTCTACTTTTTATATTTTTGGTAACCTCCTCCCTAATCCAAGCATGACTTTTGCTTATTTCTATTTTCCATAAATCTGTTTTGTCCCTATATTTTAAAATTAGTTCTCTTATTTGTTTAAATTTGCATGGCACATCAATTTTTTTTATTAATTTGTTATTTTTGTATATCTCTGGTTGGTTTCTCAAGGTGAAACCAAACCATTAGATGAACAGTGCTTCCCACACTGTAGCCGGGTCTGATTGTAATTTTTTTAATCTACTGATCATGTTAGTTAATTTTAGTAGTAGGGGGCTCGGCAACCCCAAGTCCCCTCTACTTTTGGCCCTATATAATGTCTTTTTTTACATAATGCATTTTATGATTCCATATATAATCTATTATTTTATTGTCTATTTTGTTTAAATTTTATTATTGATATCTATGGATTTAATTATGTAGTTAATATTTGAGTATAAATAAGTCTTGGCCACATGGGCCCGCTCCATGATACATAATGGCACCTTGGCCAGATTTTCACATTTTCTCTTATTTTGTTGATAATATGTTTATGGTTTTCTACATCTTTTTACCAAAGTAAACCCCTAGAACCTTTACCGTGTCTCTCAGTAGGTGAGGGGGTGATCCAGGGTGGTTGCCCCTCCAGTTGCCTATTTTTAAGATTTCGGTCTTGTCGTGGTTTATTTTGGAACCCGACACTTTACCAAATTTTTCAAATTCTTCTACTAGATGCTTATAGCATTTTCCCTCTCCATCCATTAGCACAATGTTGTTTTCACTACTCCTCTAAAACTATGTGGTTGATTACCCTAAAGCTTTATACACACATTGGTTCCAAGGTCTAGTTGGTGTGAATACCAATGGTGCAGCTGTGAAAATCTTATCTGTATAATATTCTTCCTGAAAGGAAAGTAATTTTATAGTGTCAGATTTAATTATTTCAGGTGGTATACAGACCATATGCTAGTTTAGCATTAGATTAGAAAAGGTCTTTAGGGAATGCTTTCTCTGAGGTCTGCTAGGGTCAGCCATAGTGCAAGGAAGTCAGGAACAAACTTCATATGCTTTCTAGTTGGTTCTGACTGAAAATGGTTCTGCTTGAACATCCAGTATGAATGTCACAATGACCATCTTGAAAATCTTGTGATCAGTACTCCTATGGGGACACTTCCCTATTTATATTATGGTCAGCCATAGGCATGATTCTGCAGAATAGTTAAAGGCTAGGCTTAATTAAACTGGAAGACAGTGGGACTAATTAACAGTTAATCCGTATCACTAATTATTTTGTGAAAAGGACTGTCTCTGCAAATTCCACTCTGATAATATTGTTGTAGTTGTGTGGGGTAGGTGGCAGCTACATTGAAGAATTAGCTGGTAGAGCAAACAAACAAACATCTAGGTTACATATTTCTTTAATTCCAATTCAAAAGCTCTCTCAACAAGTTCTGCCTCTGTATATATATATATCAGTCTAGCAGACTTAACAGGAGGCATCCTGATAACTGGCTTGGTTGTTTCTGGTACACAGATCTGTGTTTCCTACATTAAACTAAACATTTGATGTCTCACTAATGAGTTGTCTGGAAGTTGATTTGAAAACATATAAATGATTATAATATATGTGATCAGACTCACTCACTTTCAACCTCTTCCTCAAAATATAAATGTTAAATAAATGTAGTTTATGTGTAAGGGTTGGCAAAGATTGTCAGAGTTCAAGTATAAAATATATATTTCTTTAAAATCTATATGTAAGATACTCTTGCTAATTAGAGAAACTTAATCTACTATCTTGTCTCTAATATCATCAGCATTTTCACAATCTAAAACTAATTGTAAGTCCTGTAAATAATTATTTAATTAATTTGCATAAACACAAATGCCTGTTCTCACTTACATAGACCAGAGAGCTAGACCTGTTAAACCAAATGATTAATGTCCATAAGGCCATGGGGTGAGTGTGCTGTAAAGATTCTGCTTGTATTGTTTTGGAAGATGTGGATTCTATTCAACATGACTATGTTAAAGACTAGAAAATTGGAAAACAGTTAAATCATATAAAAAGTCCCTTCTACAATATACAGGTAGAACCCATTATAACGCAATGCTCGTGGTCCAAAGAATAACACGCAAGATAAGCGGGATTGCATTAAAAAAATTTTGAAAAACTTCCCCATAGAAAATGTACCGCTTGATCAAATATTGTTTGTTTTGGAAAACATTAAATGCAGAACTTTGTGGGATTAAAAATCAGCTAGAGCTACAAATAATTGACTTTTTTGAGAGCATATATTTAGGATGTGAAAAAGAGAGGTCACCTTAAATTAAAAGCTGGGAGCCATGCTGCCATTGCATTATAAGCGTAACTGCATTATAACAAATCATGTTATAACAGGTTTTACCTGTACCATGTTCTGTTGATTGTGTTAAGTACCTGCAGTTATTTGGCAAATAAATGATGCCCAGTTTTGCTGTAATTGCATTTGAATTAAATTGGTGATGATCAGAATAGGAATTATGAAGTAATGAAAACTTTCTCCAAGTTTGATTTTGACAGTATTGTCCAATCATCAGTATTCCATTATACAAATAATTTATGTATTGGGCATTACAGTATCCATAGTGGAGACTTTTAAAAAGAGTGCAGACAAGTATATTGACTCATAAGAGCTGGTAAAATATGATTTTTCTTTTTCACAAAATGATCTTGTTTATTTAATTTGATGGCAATTTATGTTTTTATGTAAGGTACAGTGAAATACCAGGTGTTTACTCATGTAAGTTTCATTGGTGTCAACGAAGATGCTAATTTGCCTGCAGAGAAGACTCACAGCATTCTAAGTGACCATTCATGGGATTGAACATAATCATTAGCTTTACTGGTCATAGATGAAAAGAGCTTATGAGATGGTGTCTTGTTCGTTGTCCATCTGTCATTTGATGTCCGTTCTTTCATTAACACAAGTTTGCTATTGCTACTCTTCCTACACTACTTGGAGGTTTGCCATGAAACTTTACATGTACATTGTTCTCATGGTTTTTGTTGGTCCTAGATGAAAATGGTGTTGCTTGCACATTCATTATGGCCGCAACAGCAGTAATCTTGAAAATCTTGTTATTGCTACATTTCCTGAATTGATGGTTATATCAGCTTGTGATTTTCACAGAAAGATTTATTATGATGTCCAGTTGGTTATAAATGAAAATGATGCTAATCTGACGTCCAGTATGGCTGACATGGCAGTGAACTTCAAACTCTTGTTATCGCCACTCCTTCTGATGGTATGGTTATATCAACAGGGAGTTTTCTCTCAAGGACTTCTTATGATGTCCAGTTGGTTATATATGAAAATGGTGCTGATCTGACATCCAATATGGCCATCATGGCAGCCATCTTGAAAATCCTAGTATGACTGCTATTGAATGGATGATGATTTCAGCATGGGGTTTTCACCAAAAGACTACTTATGATGTCTAGCTGGTCATAAATGAAAATGGTGCTGATCTAATGTGCAATATGGCCACTATAGTAGCCATTTTGTAAAAACTGTTATTGCTACTTTTATTGAATGGGTGGCCATGTGTCAGAGTTTCCCTTTATGCACATTTGTGCGTCAGGGACACATGCTGGAGAAAATTCATGCACACGTTTTGTTGCTGTGCATTTTTTTTTTATGCAAAAGATTTGCATAATGTGATCAGGTTTTATTTCATATCCAATACTTTGGATGAGGGATGGCATTATGTATACTTCGAGCATAGGCATAGTCTGGTTCCTTGCTATGTATGCTCACTGCGTTGCATTCCACTATTCATGAAGCAGAGTGAAACGCAGGGAGCATACGAAAAATGGAACCAGACTAGCATAGTCAGTGTTATGATTGAGTAGCTTCCCCTAATCTTATGAGCTTTCACATGTTTTCCATTGAGCTCAGCAAGATGTCAAACAGTTGTTTAACCTCGATGCTTGTTGCGATAGAAAGGGATCTCCAGATTAAAACGGCATGCATTAAGAATCATTAGCCAAGAAAGTGAAAGAAGCAAAACACAAAAGAGTAACAATGGATCTAAGTTCAATGAAAAATGGAGAAAATAATTCCCTTGACTGGAATATGGCACATCCATTGGGATTACCAGTGTGACTTCTGATCGTTTGATTGCGAAGACTGTAAAAGTGAATAATCCTTTTGTGACAGGGTGTAAGAATTTTTAAAAATGCGTTATTTGTATTACAAAGTCAGGGTGTCATTGCAGATTTTGTTGGTTTTTAACTTTACTGCAATAAAAGAAAGATCTAAAAGTTCAGGTATAACTTATTAAAAAGAAGATGAATCATCAGCTTCTTTGATTCTTGGATAAATGTGTTCTAGGACAAAGTAAAATGAAATGAATGATGGTACACATTTTATTAAAGGCAGTAAATTAACTGCCATTTGGTTAAAAAGATTTAGTTGGCTTTTTGTATTGGCTTATATGTAATGTGTTGGTCTATAATACTGCTACAAATAGATTGTAAGGAGACTATTAAAAGTATGACTTTTAACTTAAAGGAAAATGAACTAATAAAATTATTCTTTGAATGACAGTGCATTTGTTTCTTAATTGTGCATGTTGGTTTATTTGTATGTTTAGAGAGAGAGAGAGAGAGAGAGTATGTTGGGCAAGTTGCAGTATCCTATTTCAAGCTGAAAAGTACTGGTCAGATGAAAATTTGTCAGTACATTTTTGACTCTCACATTTTTTATTTGACCCCCAGTACTGACACCAAAGGGTTCTTTTTACCCTCAGTTTTACACCCCTGGGGGATACACTGCCCTGGGTGGCCGAATGGTCTTTGGAGCTTGTCTTTATAGATCACTCACATTTCCCTCTGTTGGCATGGGTTTTGAGTCTTGGTTCAGCTAATGAGGGTATGTGAGAAGCTTACCATGGGTTGGTGGCTTTTCTTGGAGTCTTAGGTTCTTTCTTTACACATACTGACCAACATAAATAGCTTATCATGCTTAAAAATGGCATTAAACCAACAAAACCACAACTTCCTGAATGGATGGTCATATCACTAAATTACTTCTTATGATGTCTAGTTGGTCTTAAATGAAAATGGTGCTGAGCTGGGGTCCAATATGGCAGTCACAGCAGCTATCTTGAAGGTCTTGTCACTACTTCTACATGGATGTGTATATCAGCATGGGGTTTTGTCATTAAGTCTTCTTTTGATGCCTCGTTGGTCATAAATAAAGATGATGCTGTTCTGAAGTTCAGTTTGGCCACCAGAGCAGCCATCTTGAACATATTATCACGCATTCTGAACAGAAGTCATACTGATCTGGGATTTTCCCCCAAAGACGTCTTATTTCTGTTTGGTCCAAAATGAAAATGGTGCTGATCTGAAATCCATTATGTGGCCATCTTGAAAATCTTGTTTTAGATACTCCTATTTTCTGATGGGGTTTTAATCAGAAGGGTTTTTATGGTGTCTGGTTAGTCCTAAATGAAAATGACTAACCATCAATATGACCATCATTGTGGCTATCATGAAACATTCTTATCACTACTCCCAAGTGGAGGGCTATATCAACATAGGGTTTTCACTAAAGCGAAACAAAAAAAATATATTTCCATTTGGCCAACTGTCCATGTTTCTTATTGCTGACCTAGCACTTTTTTACCCTTTCTATCCTTTTGAAAATGGGAAATTGGTGGGTTTATACCAGGGATTCTCTGAAATAGGCCTGGAACTCCTGACTTCCAGGAGTGAAGAATTGATTTCTTCCTAATCCTGAAACTGTTGAGAATACTGTCTCTGCACAGGGTATATGGTAACATGTCCAGATGATGTGGTATGGGATGTGTATTATTTTTACCAAAGTTTGATGCTGCCATACGATCATAAATTTTGTTTCAATGCAATAACTTTTAAAGGGCGGGGGGGGCCAAGTGGCAGAGTGGTTAAAAGCGCTCTTCGTTATGGATCACTGCCATCTCACCTCTGTCTGCTTGGGTTCGAGTCTCAGATTCGGCTAATGTGGGTATGTGAGAAAGCTTGCCAGTAGCTTCTCATGGGTCGGTGGTTCTTTCCGGGCTTTTCCCGGGTTCTTCTTCCACCATTAATACTGGCCACCATGTATAGCCTATCGTGTGCTGAAAAATGGCGTTAAACCCTACAACAACAACAACAACTTTTAATGAATTTCAGAGAATCAAATTAATCATTGGAGTTGTGGCCTGTGTGATATAGAATTTTGTCCATCAGTTGCACCATAATTTAATTTCCATTCAGTAACTTTAGAAGGACCTCATGAATAAAAACCAAATTTTTATAATTTGGCTTTACAATTAAAAAACCTAGGTCAGTTTGGATTTTCACTATAGCAAAATTTAATGGAGTTATAGCATATGTTTGACACAGATCTTTGCTCATCATCCGTATCAGAAGCTTGTTTCTGTAATATAACTGTTAAGGACTTTATGGACTGAAACCAAGTCTGGTATGACACTTTGCATTTTAGAAATTTTAGGTTAGCTTTGATTTTCCCCATTTTCTTTCTACATAGTTGTACAGAAGTTATATATTCATTGTTTGTTTTTTACTTTAAACATTTCCCATCAGTTGCTTCTTATTGGGGAGGGAGCATCCTTATTTTACTGGCACATTTCTGTTTAAAGTTTCTCAAAACCAAGTTTTCTGAATGCAGCCATATTAGTAAGACTCGTGTTATGTATATTTAATTTACTTGTATCTGATTTAATATATATTTATTTCAGTTTAATTGTTTGTCAGTTTAAAAAAAAATATTTTTCATTACATGTACTTGATATTGTAATGTAAATTTATTCTCTAGAGCTGATACTTTTTTCAGAAAATAGTTTGACCTTTACATTTTGTTTTATAAACACCAGGTGTTGATCTAAATCCTGACCTTGTTTCAAAATTTGTAGCAACCATCGTAAACAAGTTCTATTTTATTTCAAAATTATTGGTTGTTGAGGTCATGATGGGATTTCGGGTTGAAGATGTAAACATTTTTTTAAAATTTATTATTTCTTAGAGTAAAATTATTGGTTTTCATCTGGGTCACACTGGGTGTACGTGACCTATAACAGGTACTTGCTTTGTATTAGCTTCCAGAAGATGATCACGTGACCCCATGTTTATGTTTAGAATACAATTTAACCCATGTTTTGGAGAATTAATCTCAGTAGAAGCTGGGCTGTTAAACTGTTGTTATGTTGTTCTGTTTGGAGTTATTTCAGATTACTTGGTTTGGAGTTATTTCAAATTATTTGGATTCAAAGGGATTAATTCTGTTATTTTTCTGGAAAATATGTGTGATCATGTAATATTGTGGAACAAGAACAGATTTTATAAAAGTTTAGTCAGCTATCAGAAACCAGAATGATAATTCTTGTTTCTACAAGGAACCGTAGACTTCAACACTACATATTGCAGCATACGTCACCGTCTTCCATCTTGGATTCTTCGCCGGGATTCGAATATGAAATCGGTTGAACATTTTGTTATTAGGACTTCAAAATTTTATTCGTGGATTATTCTTGGATTATTTTTGGATTTGATTCTAAAAAACCGTAAGTTCATATTTTTTCAATTTTACAGAATTTTTCCAGGTAAATAAATTATTGTATTTTTAAAAACTTGTTGTTTTCCCTCTTTCTTGTGTTACTGTTTATTTGAGTCTAAACAAGTCACATAAGACTCGTCAAAATGTTGACATGATTTTGGGGTTACTTTTACCACATTGGAAGAGTAGAGTTTAAAATTAAGGGTGTGATAGAGAATCTATAGGGTTTGTGATGTCAGAGTATATAAGTTGCTATAGTTTCTTTGAAAGATTGAAGAGGGGGTTGTTCAAAAGATTAATTATGGTATTTTGAGATGACTGCAACAAAGGCATATAATCAAATATAATGCAGTGCAGATGTAAAATGGGGAGCCAGAAAAAGTAAGTTTGGTTTCCTTGGGAGGAAAAATGGAAAACATCTGTTCATGTGCTTAAATGACAGAACCAGCTTGTTTGCATCTTTCACCCTTCAAAACAAGAGTGATCTTGAAAGGAAGCGCATCTGTTAGAAGAAAGAAAATTTTGTACTGTATGTACACAAATGCATTAGTTTGATACATGCATTTGGACTAGTATCATTTGACAGCCATTTCTTCTGGTGATTGCAGGTATATATAAATTTGTAGAAATACTTTTACATGATTTATTTTTGTTTGTATCCATTTTTGTAGTTCTGGAAGAAGTTGCATTTTTTTAATATTTCAGTAATGAACATTGTTTCCACTGAAAAATAATTGTTCATTAAATCTTTAAACTTTGTAGCATGTACCATCCATGAAAAAATTTAGCATCCGATAGAAATTAGTGTATTCAGTGTAATGTACAATTTTTTTTTTACACAATACATTCTAGCCTGTAGATACTTTCTTTGTACTGATCAGTGTGCAGTATGCTCTTGTTTGGATATATTTACCTAGGGGGTTACCGTTAGCTTAATACAATGTGTGTGTGTGTGTGTGGGTATGTGTCTGAAAAGTATCAGTTTGACTGTCCCGATTCAAAGGTTTGAAAATAAACATGCACTGATTTATGATACTCCATCCTCTGTTCAGACATGGGTAGATAGTAATTCTTGTTTCCTTCCATTTGTTTTCCTTTTCAGTCTTGTTGAACAACTGGTCCCACAGTATTTGATGGATTGCCATCAAATTTAAATATGGTAATCACTTGAAGATTCATATGTTGACAAATCACTTTGCTCCCCAGTTTTTAGCTCTACTGGTCATAGATCAGAAACATTTATGGGATGTCTGTTGTCTGATGTCCATTTATCTGTTAGCACAATTTTGTTATCACTAATTCTCCTAAAATACTTGGAAGATTGGCATGAAACTTTATACACACACATTCATCCCATAGTCTTGTCGATTCTAAATGAAAATGGTGCTGATTAGACATCCAGAATTGCCACCATATCATTCTTCTTGAAAATCTTTTTATCACTACTCTGTCTGACTGGCTGATCATATCATCTTGGGGTTTTAAACAAAAGATGTGATGTTTACTTTGTTCTCAATTAAAAGGGTGCCAATCTGACATCCAATATGCCCACCACAGCAGCCATTTTGAAAATCATATTATTGCTACACCCAAACAGGTAGCCCTATTGGTACGTGATTTTCACCAGAATTCTTATGAAGTCTATTTGGTCCTATATAAAAATGGTGCTGTGCAGACATCTAGTAAGACCACCACATCCACCATCTTGAAAATCTTCTTGTTGCTATTCCACCAGTGTATGGTCTCATAAACATGAGGTTTTCAGCATAAGACTTGGTGCTTTGTTTGTCTTAAATATAAACTGCTCACAATACCATCTTATTGCTACTCCTAGACAGAAGGTGATGATGACATTGGATTTCACTAGATGATGTCTTGTGTCTAGTTCATACTAAATGAAAATGGTGCAGATGTGACCTGAAATATGGTCAGTGTACTAGCCATCTTTAAGATTTTGTTATTGATACTTCTAAATGGAGAGTCCTATTAACATGAAGTTTTCAGCAAAATACTTCTTTAGATGTTCATTTTGGTCCAGAATAAAAACTATGCTAATAGGACATCTAATATGGCTGCCATGGTAGCCCTCTTGAAAATCCTGTTATTGCTGTTCCACCAGAATTGATGGTCATATTGACTTAGTGTCTTCACCAAAGGTCTTCTTATGATATCTAGTTTGCCTGGACGTCAATATGGCTACCACGGTGAACATATTTAAAATATTGTCACCAATTCACCTGACTGGTAATAATGGCATGGGGTTTTAACTAAAAGTCTTCTAATGGTGTAAAGTTTGTCATAAATGAAAATGGTTCTGAACTTAGAGTACATCAAGTATGGCTGCCATAGTGACTAATTTGACAATGTTTTTGTTCAAGACTATCAGAGTTGGTTTCAGCAAGAAAAGATATTATCCTTAATTCCTGGAAATTGTTTACAGGTTTGAGTCTCGGGCTGGGCCAATTTTGGCATGTGAGAAAGCTTGCCAGTAGCTGCCCATTTATCTGTGGTTCTTCCTGGCATTTTACTGGTTTCTTCTTCCACAGAATGTTCTTGCTGCCATGTGTGCTGAAAAATGGCCTTAAACCCTAACAACAACTGATAACTGTGTGACATAGTAATTTGTTTCCTGTTAATGGAGACTATTTTCTTATTTAAAAACCTAATACAGATATTCTTTTTTTTCCCATGCTGGTTATTTGCTTTTTTAAAAATTTAGATTTGAAATATCATTTCAGATGAGTTTACCAAAGCCATCAGGTTTGAAGACCCCATCCAAGCTGGCAAAACCATCAGGTTTGTCCCAGCCCAAGAGTGGAATCCCTACACCCAACATATCCAGGGCACAGAGTGAGTATTTTATACAGGAAGACTTCAGCGTACATGTAGCTTGAGATAACTGTACCATATATACTCACATAAAAGTAGATTCTGTTGCAGACATCATCAGCCCTGATTTTCTGTTGCATAATATGCAGAAAATTAGGGTCTTTGATGTTTGTTTTACTATGATTGACTCCTGGCAAACTGCAGAGACCCAGATCTGCTGGTGCATTAGGCAGTAGCAGATCTGGGTCTGTGCAGTTTGCAGTTGGACAGGTTATATAAATGAGTATATATGGTACTAGTTGGAAAGTCCCTTAATAAAGATTTTTCAATATCATTTTCAGTACTCAGGAGCATTTTCCCACAGAACTCACATCACTTTTCCCTCTTTTACCCAAAATATTGTCACTACACAGCATCACTGCACTAATTATGGTTCCATATATATTGTTTTCATTTTTCTGATGTTTTTGTGACTTCCACCTCATTAGTTTTAAGTTCAGATTTGCCAGGATGGTTTTACTTATGTTTGGCACTGACTTCAGCTCAACATACAAGCACATCAGCATAGGTCATGTTGCATTTTTTGGAAATAGTTTTATTAGATGTACATGAAAATGTTTAGTGCAAGAGACCTTTTCAAGACCAGCTGAATTACACTGTTTGCTTTCTAATTCTACATAGTAGCCAAGATTCTGAGCTCAGTGAACATTTCATTTTCTGTCCGGCTTTTATGTTGCTTTTTTGTTTAAGGCATGTAACATTTCATTAGTAAGCAGGTCTTTAAGGGCAAAAAAAGTCAGTAAAAGTTTGAATGATTTTGTAGGGACTACATTAGGATGCAGTAACAGCCGATTAGCTCAATTATTCTAGTGATACCTATACTATTCAGCTGATATAGCAATGAATTGTATTATTCTATTTTTATATTCTTTCCTTTTATGAAAGTTGAGTAGGATAGAAACAGATCATATGATTTTCAGAATATGGGCTCAGATTTTTGTATGCAGAAATTTCTGGCCCACAAATGCATATATCTGAAGAAAAAATATATTCTTACTCAGATTTATAGAAAAATATCTTGAGGTTAAAAATGTTTCAGCTAGAATGAAAAGCCCCAGGCTGTCCCCATCCCCTGTACAAATGAAAAGATTGGTCCCATAATTCCTAACTTTGAAGATATTTTTTTTTCATTTTTGAATTCGTGAGCATGTTTGTGAACATCTGTTGTGTAGCATGGTGTATAATCCTGGTTTCAAATTCAAAATTTGATGTTAAATGTAGAATGTGTGTTTTAATTGTGATTTTCATCCATCAGTCTGTCCACAATTCAGTCTTCTTAATTTCCAAATGAAATCTACTAAACTTTGTATTTAAGATGAGGGTCATAATTTTTAGTTTCCTTCGCTACAGTTTAGATGTAGAAAAAAGATTATTATTTAACAGTGAAGTCATGAAAGTTAGGAGTTAGGTAGAATGGTAATAGGTTGGAAGAAGCATGGGGAGCTGTTGTGGTGAGTAATGGCATTAGCTCTTAGATTACCATATATACCTGAAAGGACAGATAAGGCAGCCAAAGCTGCATGGTAGTTCCCCATTTCTGAAAGGAAGATTCCATATACCAGTGTATCCCCTAGGGGTACAAGACTGCAGGTAAAAAATAGCCCCAGTGTCAAAACTGGGGGTCAGATTTAGTAAAAAAAACAACAACTTTGGTATCAAAACTGGGGGTTAAATTAAAAATTTGGGGGTCCCTGAAGCGCAAATGAGGGTAAAGGGAAACACTGATATACAGACATAATATTGTACAGATCAGCATATTCTGTATACTTGGCAAAATATGTGGCATGAAAATTCCACTAATAAACTTAAGAAGATAACATTGCATGAAGATAACATTGCATAGAAGAGGTGGTATTGTGCTGATCATGCATAGGATTAACCTACCTCACTCATGCATACCTCCTGAAGGCTGACCTCAACCAGAGTGCATACCCTGCCAATGTCCACTTACAGCTGAACACATTCTTCTTAAGTGTATCATCTTACACCCTGATAGAGAGAAGCTTTTTTATGTGATGGGTTAATGGGTGAAGTTTGATGATGCCACCAAACTTTAATAATCCTTGCACATTTAATAATTTGTGCATCAACATTGTGCATAAAGTACAAGCTTAGCCTTTCCTTTGTAAGAAATTTCCAAACACCTTGTTAAGAAATTGTATGATGATGTACCACCAGAGAAAATCTTGGACTGTTGAGGGAATGTAGTATATATAAAAAAAAACAAACTAAATCCTGTATTTTGTTTTATATTTTGTACATTGATCATTCATTTTATATACCTCTTACAGAATTTGTATGCCTTTTTTCAGTTTGACTTATCAGAATCTGATGAGCTTGTGGGATGGCCTGTTGTCCGTCATGCATCCATTAGCACAAATGTTTTATTGTTACTCCTTAACTACTGGAAAGTATTGCCATGCAATTTTACAGATACATTCATCACATGGTTTAGTAGATCCTAAATAAAAATGGTTCTGCTTGGAAATCCTCTTGAAAATGTATGGTCATATTAACATGGAAGTTCCATTGAAAGACTTCTTTTATTATCTAGTAATCAGATGACCAATATGGCAGCTTGTTTCTCCCAATGAATGGAAAGTCATAGCAAAACGGGGTTGTCATCAGAAGACTTCTTATGATGTCCATTTGGTCCCAGATGAAACTGGTGCTGATCTGATTCCATCTTGAAATTATTGGCTACTACTTCCAGATGGATGGTCTATTGACATTTGGATTTTATGAGAGATGTTGAAAATATTATTTCTACTACTATATGGAAAGTCATGCTGTCATGAACTTTCGCCATGAGACATATAATATCTAGTTGGTTCTAAATTAGGAAGCTGCATAACCTCCAGTATGACTACCGTGGTGGCCAGTTTGAAAATTTTTCTACTCCTTCTAGATGGATGGGCATGATGACATGGGTTTTTCTTCAAAGAACCTTTCATGATGTTTATTGCTCCTAAATGAAAATGGTGCTGATCTGACAGCCAATTGACCACAATGGCATCCATCTTGAAAATCTTGTTATTTCTCCTGAATGAATGGTCATATTCACATGAAGTTTAAACAAAAAAGACATAAAATGATGTCTAGTTGGCCTTAATTAAACTTGAGCCAACCTAGCATCCAGTATAGCTGCCACACCAGCTAATTTGCAAATCTTGTAACTGTTTAGAAATATCAGAAATGGTTTCAGCAGTCAGCAGTCAGATTTAAGAAGTAGACTTATCATGAATGTATGGATATTATTTTTTGGCCTTTAGAGTCATTGCTTCTGAGGGACTTGTGTTAGATCTTTACTGTTGTTTTGTGCCATATAGCCATTATTGTGCCAAGATGCCATTATGTGCTAATACATACATACATACCTACATACATACATACATACATGCCTACATACATACATACATACATACATACATACACTAAATGCTTACATTGATTTGTACAAGTATTGGTTCCTAAAAAGTCGTAGGGTATATAAAAGAGATAACTCAAGATGAGATCAAATACAATTTGGTTGATTCTCATCCATCTGAATCAGACACATCCAAAGCTTATGAATAGAGTGTGCTCATTCGCTCATTGCAAAAGAAGTACAAAATGATCAATTTCATTGGTTGGTAGAAATGTCTTAGCTGATTTTGATTAGCTTGGTCATCAATCAGAAATGTTTAGAGTTTAATGATGGATTGAAAGTGTAAGAAAAGAAGATGAAATCTTCTGCAAACACCACTGTTCTAATTCCACAGTACCATAGAGTGTGGAAAAATAAATGTAGATTCAAATGTCCAAAATAAATTCTGGCAGAGAATGGTTATTCAAGTATGAGGAATTTGAATCTCAGCACTGATGGCCCATGGTAGTTGATTTATTCAGTTTTGCAATAAATGTTAACTTTTCTAACATTATGAACTTTAAATTAAACATTGGTAGTTTTCTTGTCCACTAAAATAACCATGTTCTGATCCATTTGACATGGATAATTTATTGCTGTGGACAAGAACTTTGTTGAGAACTGCTTTAGTCAGACTTAACTATGACTAACTGATAATATTTTTTGTTGGAAAAGCTCATGTTTATTGCAGAATTTAATGCATCGACACTATTTGAATTTTCTTGAATAAACAAGAAAAAAGGTAAGGATATTGCAACAGTTTTTCTTCTCAATGACCCTGCTTTTAAGCATTTACCTATCATTCATTTGGCTTTGCATGTGCCCAGCATTCATTTAATGTTTGTTTTCTATTCATTTTCCATTTTGTCATCATTTAGTATGTGTTTCAAAGAGGTTCATAAATGATCTGTACAACTTCCAAGGAATGTTTCTGTTATTACATTGTAAAGGTTGATCATATCATAATTATTATTAAATACACAGATTGCAATCTCAATTGCATATCATTCAGTAGGTTGTCATCTCATTTGGCTGTCATCTAAATCAAACATCGCATATGTCAATTTAAACTAAATATTCAAAAACTGTTAAAATGATCTGAATATTTCTGAGAAAAAAAGATCTGTTTACATTTGCATGACCCATTAGCCATATTATTATGTCATGTATAAAAAAAGTTACATAAAGTTTCTGTAACATTTCATGTACATGTAACTGGAACATTACATCATTCTGAACCCATAGAACTAATGAGGCAAATATAATGTGATAAAATCCATAGATCTCATTATTTGGGCTAAGTTGGGAACAAAAATAAAGAAATGCATGATGATAAAATATGATGTTTTGAAAAATCCCAGTAATAATGATTTTCCAGTATTCACATGTATTAATGGTTGAAATGTCTATGTTTGTATATTAATGGCTGGCATAAAAGAGAATGTAAACATTTGTATTTACACTGACGCCAGACTGTCAAGTATTGTGTGTAATGACAAGGGCATGAGAGTATTATGAAACCAAAGCATACAAAAAGTAGTTGTAATAACTCTCCTTACATGATGCCAAAACTGGCATTTGACAATTGTAGATGACTGAATGGTTCTTTGATGTGATGACCAAACCAGTTAACAAATTAATTGTCTCCTTCAATACAAGAGTAACATACATGGTCAGTCTAATTTCTGATGAAAATTAAACAGCATGGTAAGTGTTTGTTTTTTGGGTAACCTGCCAATTATTGTTAAAATTAGGCATTGATACATTCAGAATAGCTGGTATGTTTTTCAAGTGTAACTATTTTTATCTTCTTTGTTGTTTTGGTTGATATTTTTTCACATACTAGTGTATTGCTCTGGGACAGTGAGATTTGTATATGCTGACTGTATTCATGACATCATACAACACAAAGTTGTACTCAGTCTTTACCATGTGCTGTAAGCAAAGATGTGTATGGTGATATTTAAAATCAATGAGGAATTAACCAATGCACATGTATTTTTAATATATCTTCAGCTTTAGTTGTGTTTGCTTAAGATGGATTCACGTTCTGACCTTACAAGGGAAGCTTCTACACCTCTAAAGACACAAATTTGCAAGTACTGCATGTCAACTTGATCTCTCTGCTGCCAGTTTATTGACTTTAATTGACTTCTTCAATCAGCTTCTTCAAGTCTACTATCTATTGGATGAATATTTGGGAAAGTTAGTGGAGATTATGATTCTTATGTATAAACAAATGTTACTAGCACACCACCCATGTTTTACAACTGTTAACCAAAATGAAAGACTCTCTTTGTATCTCATGGCCTTACTTCTGTGGTGCATTTGATGTTTATTGACCCTGTAATGTGTGAGTTACCAAGGGAGAGATGTATAAAGCTTGTGATTTTTAGTTCACCTTCCAATTAGGTGAGCTTCTTAAAAACCACTGATACACTTTGCAAATAATCTTACAGAGAATGTTCTGGCCTCAAGGCTTTTAAAAATGTGTTAAATGGATGTGGTGAGTAAATCATCCAATACAACTTCCATTACTAAAGATAGAAATTTTTTAATTAACTTCTCTGCAGAACTGCTCAACAGAATTTGGGCAAAGTTGACAGAAGGCATACTGGGGTGTTTTTCTGCTTAATATGTTGGTTAAACATAATTGACTGAAGGGCATAACATCAAAAACTACTTATATACAACCCATAGCAACTGTAACTGAAACAGCAAATAACATTTTCGCTTGTCAAGAAGTGAATACATTTTTACCACCACCTCGGATGCAGAAGGTCACGGGTTCCAACTACAGCTGAGTCATATCAAAGACTTACAAAAATGTACTAGCAGCTGCCTCGCTTGGCACTCAGCATTAAGAGGTTAGTGTTAGGACTGGTCATCTTGGTGTCAGGATAATGTGACTGGGTGGGACATGTCTGCAGCATGATGCCCCAGTGTTAGACATCACTACAAACTTCCACACTGCAGATATTAAAAAACGAAATCACACACACGCACACACACACACACGCACTTTTACCAAACCAGCATCATACTGGAGATATTAGTCACATTTTTCTTTATAGAAGAAAGCCTGGCTTAGTGTACACCTATATTAAAATAATAATAATTAAGAATAATAATTAAGAATTCTTTTTCTTCAGTCTCTTTACATATTAAACCTCTATATAACTTTGGACACAACTACATGTATTTATTGCAAAAATAATTTTGTCATGCTATAAGTTTAGACATGAAATCATTGTAATTATTGATACACTGTAAATTTTTGGACACCTGAGCACATTCTCGTGCAGAATTTGTTCATCAGAATGTTCTTATCAAGAAACTAACATTACTGGAATGATGAGATTGTCATAAATCCATAATGATATTTAATATTCATCTTTTTGTTTTCCTATTTCTGTTTCAAAGCTGTATTATTTCTTTGGACAATGACAAGCATGTTGCATTACTATAATATGGTATCTAATTCAACATTGACTTCTTCCTTGTTTGCATTTGTTTGCTATTGTAGTTTTATGCACTGTTACAATAAACCTGTTTACCAGTCATCTGGTAATTAGCACATTTTCTTCTTTGAAAATTTAGATACTTAACCTTCTTAATAGGTGGTATTGAATATTGCAACACTGAAAATATTCCCCAGGTATATGTAATCAGCACTGATTGAATGACCTTGTTACATGGTGGTGTTACCACATGTACATTGAACCAGTGGCATCACTACAATGAACTTTAGTAATATTTTTATGAAAATATGATAGAGAACTCACTGAAGCATTGCTTTGAAAATATTTGAAATAATGTAGCATTAGTTTTAATGTGTGTGACCATGCCAAAAATTAACTTAAATATCCATTTCCTCCAATTTTCAGGATACCATGTCTTTAAAATTTGTAATTTTTAATCATACAAATAAATATCCGACACAAAAAGGTGTTGGAATAGAGTTCAATCAGGCCATGTATATTATCTCATGGATTAAATACAAGTGTTGTCAGCAATAAAAACAGCTGACATGATTCACAAGTCATGATTACTCATTGTGGTACAAGTGAAAACTTGATGTAGTCAATTCCTGTTCTTTGTAAAGTGGATAGCTTTGTGTGATTTGAAGATGCTTCAAGCTTAATAAATGAAAATATGAATTGTGTTTCCATTTGTCAGAGGTGAGATGCCATGAATAGTTGTATATCATATTGTTGATACATTCTTTTGTCAAAGGCAGTCTTTATAAATCAGTATTAGAATAGGTTCCAGTTAGCAGTTTGCATGTGTTTATGATAATTTATCACATTCATAGATAGCTAGTGATTTGTTGGACCATCAGTTGATTTTGTTAATACTTTACTCCAACAGATAAAGCAACATCATATCTTCCATGGTTTGTAAGTTTCCCTAAACATACAGACATTAGTGTACAGTAATTATATAATTTAGGGACGGCTCTTACTTATTACCAGTGGCAGTACATTTACATGATGAACAGACTGACAGTTTTAGAAATAAAAGACCAACAGAAAACAGTTATAATTCTTTGTTTGAGGAAGAGAACACCGAAATATTTACATTGTCATAAAAGTGTTCTTTATTGACAGCAAAGGATATAATGTAGCTTAGTTTGCTTTGACGATTTCTGACCTGCATTAGACTTGCTGGACATAGAGAAACACTGGCAATAGATACTTTTATCTTCCAGACAAAATAGTCTCAAAAAATGTATTAATTTCATTAGTAATTGAACAAGCTGCCAGAGAGAAAAGTATTGATTTTTTGATGTCCAGATATTTAGATCAATAGCAGTTAAGTACTGACATGTTTACTCTGCAGTGATAATTGTGCTGATTTCTCCTTGACTTCTTAAGGCTGGGTTTATTGAGTTTGCTGGAAGTTATAACCTGGATCTGATCCGATTTAAAAAATTGGAAATATAAGTGATGTATATTATGATCTAGCATGGGTTCAGTATTGAGCAAGAAATAATTTTCCATCTGATAGGCTTGCCTTGTTACCACTATGACTGGCAGAATTTTGATCCATTTTTGGTTAGACTTAGAATATATGATGAAGATCTTGCACTGTTTGAATAATGAGAAAAATTGGTGCATGAGGTAATCTTGTATCAGATTGACTGGGACATCTTGCTTGTGTACATGTTGGAACACTGACAAAAGTTATATTAGTATTTGCATATTGATTATTCAGACATAAGAAATAATAATTGCTGTTGTCTGTCCCAAGACTTACATACAGTTTAGTATCTGTCCACAAAGGACAATTTATGTTGTTTATTTTTTTTAAAATTTGAGTGTCCTTTATAGCTGTATAGCTATCTACATGTAGATGTAACTTTCATTTCCTTTAATTTTATATCTAATGTGCTTGAATAATTTTATTAGTTTAAATATTTTCTTCATTTGTTATCCATTCATCTTAAGAAGCAACTTAATGAAGAGTACGAAAGCATCTAGTACTTTTACACTTGTTTAGCTTCGAATTACTTAGTTTGTAAATTATCGAAACTGATAATTTATTACAGGTCTGGAGATAAGGTTGAACTGAATTGAATGTGTTCTTGTGTCACATAAAACACATTCTTACACAACAATAAAAATGTTTTGAATTTCATTATTTTTATTCTATGATTTGTGCTATTTTATCAGTAACATCTGGAATGTGAATGCTCCTTTGGAATGACCATTTGTTTCATTTTCTTTGCTTTGCTAACCTATGCTTTGTAGTGAATGAAGCCATTCATTTGTGTGCATTTGTATAGATCTGCATTTGTTGTTATGACTGTTGTGTTTTAAGGTGCCCTAGCCAAAAGTGCCCGTGCCGCTGGCATGAGTTCAGGAATGGCAGAGAAGTATGCTGCTGAAACCATTTCTACTCTCCCAGGTAACACTTCCCACACCTTCCCCAACCTCTCATTATATGCACTCTTGTTGCTTGCTGCTCCTGTGTCCTGTATTTTTGCTTTCCCTGTCATTATTAAAATATATTTAACACTGTACTTGAAACAACAGCCACAGTTTAGACAAAATAAGACATTGGTACAAACTATTTACTTTATCATGTAGGTTAATATAGTCAAACATACATGGGATAATTAACAAACCAAAAAATAGAATCCATGGGGGGGGGATCTGGATTCTTTATGAAATATTTGGATTTTTATCGGTCCATTGGACCTTATAATTAGTTCTGTAAAAAGTATTTTTTTCTTTTTAACGTTTCAAGCAAACAGATTTGTCTTTTTCATACATAATTTGATTATGCTGCCATTCACATTGTTTTAAGACCCTGCATAATATTCTGTAATGTATATTTTCCACTTCCATCATGAACCATGTAAATTTGGTTAGGTTTTAAATCATGTTTTTCAAAAAGCGCCGTTAAAATGTCAACATCATTGAGACACTGGTGGATGTACTTTCTTTGCAGGGAAAAACGTTGGTATATTAAGTGGCTAGTACATCTGTACTGATGAAAATGTATTTCCATTACCTAATTGCTTCAATCTTTTTAATGTGTTTTAGAGTGAGTATGGAAAGGAAATAATAGTTTAATGTGGTTTTCTGACAGATTAATGAATTTTTCTGTTAGAAATCTTCAAGCTAGTGAGTGATGAAACTTATGAAATTGGATGATACAAAGTTATAAAGCATTCATTTGAATATTATATGGTAAATCCCGTCACTTTGCCCGACTCTCTTGTCATACTTGTGGATGAGACTAAATTTGTAGTGCTTGTTTTCCTTCCACATATTCGATATCTTGGGAGCAAATGTTCTGGTTTTGATACAAGTCATGGCAGACACAGATTTGGGAGCAGACTAGAGGGTCTTTCACTGGTTTTGCTTATTGTGATCTAAACTTGACTTAATCATGTGCTCACATCAGTCTGCACATCTGACAGACACATCCTGCACATCTTCAGGAGTCAACAGAAAAAAAATCTTGCCATTGATGCAACATTTTATGTTACAAATCACCAACATGGTTATCAACCACCCACCAGTAATAATGTTTGATCTTTGCAAATTGGAAATGTATTCAACCAGTCCTCATTTTTCGGTGTGAATGCAGTTACAAGGAAATCCAAGCCTCTTATGACGGCCTTTCATAACCAGTATGCAGACATTTCAGAAGATGGATAGAATCTTACAGCTGTCATTCTGGTACCTGTGGCACCATCTTGAGCCAGTTACCAGATAAAGCCTTCATTTCTACTGCAGAAATTACAGCCATACTCAGATGTTTGGAGTATATTTACACTTCTCAAGAAACATCTTATCTTATTGGATTGTCTTTCAACGCTGAAAACCTTGCAAAAGCCTAAATTTGAACGTTTATTAATATGACAGATATTACAGAAACATGATTTGCTCATTATATAGAAAAAGTTTTCTGTACTGTTGGTTTCCTAGTCATGTTGACAGTGGAAGATGTTCTTGTTGAGTGTATCACCTCCTATGCTGTGAAACAAGATTTTAGCCTGCCTGGCCATTAGGCCATGTTAGATTACAGTATCTCCCTGCATTCATTGTACTTCATCTGATCCGATTTCAGTAAAAATTGGGAAAGAGGTTCACTCATCAAGATCTCAGAAAGGTTTGTTTATGAGCAAGTTCCACAGATATTAATGAAGTGATCTTGCATCTGACTGGCTGACCATATTAACACTCTTGAGGTCATATTTCTGATCGAGTTTGATCCGACTTTGAATATATGCTTATGAGCAAGATCTAAACATATTGATAAGTTGATTTGCATTTCATTGAACTTAACAGTCTGGAAGCTGTCTGATCTCAATTTTATTATACTGTGGATAAATGCTTATATCATCATGATCTTGGACTAGTTTGATAATTAGCAAGATACATTCCTATTTACAAGGGGGTGGGTGGGTTTGAGTGGTCTAAGGCATTTGCTTTTATAGATTCCTAACATCTCACCTCTGTCTGTGTGGGTTCAAGTCTCAGGCTTGGCCAATGTGGATATGTGAGAAAGCTTGCAAGTAGCTTCCTGTGAGTCAGTTGTTCTTTCCCTGGGGTTTTCCCAGGTTCTTCCTCCACCATATATACTGGTGACCATTTATAGCTTAACATGCGCAGAAAGATGGTGTTTAGCCCACAAAAACAACAACAATACCATATGTACAAGGTGATCGTGCATCAGATTGGCTGATATTTAACTATGGAGGGGTCAGGTTTTTGGTACTATTTTTGGTACAAAATAATCCATTTGTCTTGCTCTGTATCTTAACTATTATGGTATTGAAGCTGTTCACAGTACAGTGTGACCCTCCTATAGCATGCTCTGTTATAACACGAATTCAGATATAACATAGTCATGGTATGACTCCCAAAATGTCATATACACGTATTTTTCTCATACATGAAAAAAATAATCTTAAAAGTATGCAGAAAATGTAAAAAGTTTATTATCATTTTGGGGAATAGGTCATGTATGAATAATACAAGATGACTGTGGCATGGCTCCTGAAATTTTATATGTATTTTTCTTGTACACGAAAAAGTAGTTTTTTTCATCTTAAAAGTACAAAAAAAATAATGTGTAAAAAGTTTATTCTGGGATCGTGTAGGGCTTCGCCAATGTCGCACACTTGGATTTTTTTTTCTTATTGGCGGCAAAATATGCCATCTGGCAATTTTTTTTATTGGCTACATTGTTGGCTGTTTAAACTTGTATATACAACCATTGGTTTGGAGTGGAGAAATTCAGAGGCCCCTTGAAAGGAAGCCACAAACTGGATATAAAATGCACTGAAATTTATCTATTGGAACATCAACAAATTTTTTTGTTCATATTGTTAAACCATCTAAACAGTGCATTGTTATATCATAATCCACTTATCTTGACATCAAGCATGAGTAATGTATGTTGTGAGATATCCACTTTTTGGTTGTTGACATTTCTGGTAGCGGAGATCAACTGGATGAGGCATTATCTCGCAATCTATCTTTCATCAAATTTTTTGGCAGCTCTCTAGTAATTAATATATTTACAGAGACCGACATTTGTATGTGGATGATAAGTAAAATTCCTCTTCTTTTCAGTCAGAATTAAGTCCTACGGAACACCCCATTGTTAAATTTTTGATGCATGCGTGGAAGACAGCATCTCGCTGCAACCACAAATGTAACAAAAAACAAACAAAACAATCTTATTCATTGGTTTATTCAATAGGCAGGAAGGAACAGTAACTTAAATAGACCAAATGACAGCCAATTTCTTTTAAAAAATGTACCCAGATAAAATAGTTTGCAGAATTTTCAAATGAAAAAGATTACCTTTGAAGCACCGATTGTTATGAAAACATCCTCGGCAACTGAAACAAAATTCAGTCTCAATCATGGAATACAATTATTTAATGTTACCACCACAATATGAAATGGGCATTTGTTTGGTTCTCCAAAGCTGTCCTTTACCGGCGACTTCAATAATGCATGTACCCTTCATCAAAGAAAGCCTACTACAATCTTCAATAAAAGCAAAGAACTTTTCTTCAAAGGACATCAGTACCAGACTTAAATAAAAGTAATGGAATCTGATGGATTTTTGCATTTTCCAATGTGATTAGAACACAGTAACTGTGCTTTGAAAGTTTCCTTTTTGCAGGGACCAAATGTATTCTTATGAATGTACCAACGGGGGCTTAAAACGCAAACTAACTTTTACCAACTTGGGACATCCTGAAAAGTAAATGTGCTTCATCATTTGTTACATGATTGTGCTATGTTTTTCCACTGAAATCAGACCAAAATGATCTGTGACAAAATTATTGAATATTTTAAATCTGTGTGTGCATATTTTCAATGGAATCACTTGTGGGTTCAGTGTATATGATGAGATTCACGGGTGAGTACATGGTTTTGATACTCTATTCATGCTATATATTAGACATGTATATATAAACGATATTCACATATATGTACCAATTTGTGGTTCTCCAAATAAAGTAAAATATTATATATGTCTTCTCTGTTTTCACTGCAGGTGTATTTCTCATTTAATATGCATCAATTTAAGATGGTAACTGTGCCACTGAAGCACGTATTTTACCGCCCGCATTTATTGCCCCCCCCCCGCAAATTTTTGGGAGTACATGCATCATGTTCTTCATCTAACTGACCTGTTTGCTTTTAATATGGTTTGGTCTATAACACGGTCAGCTTTTATGGCTCTCAACTACCCTGTTATAGCGGGGTCACACTGTATTTCATTTATGGTATGTATGGAATTGATTTGGAGGCTTGTTATATTTTTCCCCACCCACCGTATCAAACAATTGCATTCACATGTCAGAAATTAACTGTTTTACATGTATCCTAAGAATCCCTTAGTTAAAATGCATGCTTATCCAAATTTATCTTCAACTGGATTTCATCAAAACTTTTTTTTACTGCAGGTCCTGATCCCCCTGTCCCTCCCCCTCTTCCACCATCTGATGACTTTATTATTGGGGATAGAGTGTTTGTCAGTGGATCTAAGCCAGGGTACATTTCCTATTTAGGAGAGACACAGTTTGCCCCTGGAGAGTGGGCAGGTGTTGTATTAGATGAACCTGTAGGCAAAAATGATGGATCTGTTAGCGGAGTTCATTATTTTCAGTGTGAACCTAAAAGAGGAGTTTTCTGTAGAATTTCAAAATTATCAAGGACTCCAGGTATAATCCACAGTTCAGGATCTAAAGGAGATGATGCCCAATCAGATGCAGGGCTAGAAAGAAATGGTAGTCTACCACTAAAAAGGCCAACCACCCCAAGTATTCCAAGGCCAACTACTCCTAGCATACCAAGGCCCATAACTCCAATAGGACTGAGACCGACAACTCCAGCAGCTCATACTAGATCAAGTATTAGCAGATCTCTGTCAGGATCAAACTCTAGCCTGAATCAATCCAGTACACCAACTCCAGCACCAGTGATGGTAAGATAGATTGCATGTTGGGTACTTTGAGAAAGAAAAAAAAAAGAAACAAAAAGTTTCATTTGATAATAACTTTTCCAAAATAGCCTTGCATCAAGCAGGCCATTATTTTATGTGTTTTATATATTGTTGGAATTTCAAAGTTCTGGAAGATAAATAAATTTGTGTTAAGAGTTATATAAGCTTTTGCACCAGACCACACAGTCTGGTATTAGTTTATTGCTTCTCTTTGAAATACTTAGAACCTACCTTCTACTGTCTCACCATCTACTAAGATACACTTTGTCTTTAAAATATTTGAAAAATTACAGTTAGTTTCATCCTATCATACTTCATTTTCATTATTTGTTTTTTTTCCATTGATAAACTGATATCAGCTGAGCCTGTATTAACAGACTTTCATAGACTGTAGATCGTGGTATAAGGGGGTAGATTTTTTGTGCCTCCTGTATGAAGTTGTAATTTCTATCGTGTTTATTTTCTTGTGGACTGTAAAATTTAAGATGAAACCAGGCAAGGTATTATTTAACAATGTACACGTAAAGTCTGATTATTTGCTTGTGATGTAATGGGTAGACTGATTTTGTATGTTTAGATTTGGTTGCATGACATGGGTTTTTCATTCATTCATTTGTTTTGGGATGTACAATGATATAGTTTTGTTTTCAGATGGCATAAGGTTATTTGATATTATGTATGCAAAGTTTACTTAGATTTTTAGCTCACCTGGTCTTATGATATAATGTAGCTTTACATCAGGTGTATGTTGTTGTCAGCAGTTGCTTGTTACCACTCTGGAATCCATATTTCTGATCTGATTACAACTAAACTTGGAATATGGGTTTATATATTTTTAATTGTTTTTTTTAATTTCGTGGTGTATGTTTTTTATAATAATATCATTATATATTGTTTTTTATGTTATAGGTATTGTTTAATGTTGTAAACCGCTTAGAGCTTCTAAAGATTAGGTGCTATACAAAGTCCTCATTATTTTTATTATTATTATTATTATTATTATTATTATTATTATTATTATCAAAATATCAGATGATTGTAAAACTAGCACGATCCATCCATATCAAGGATGTAATCTTGCCTCAGATTGTGCGATCTTTTTACCACTTTGAATGTCATATTTGTTATCTGATTTTGATCAAACTTGGAATATATATTTCAGTCATTGACACATACGAATGAGGCCATCATATGTATGCCAAACTGACAATTTGCATATTAATGCAATGAAAGAAACTTATCATATCAAATGAGAAACAGGTTTGGATTGTTAAGAGAATTCTCACCTTGGGAGAATTAAAAATTTTAAAGAAGCTAATTCTAGAATGTATAGTGTGTGCACAAACTTGAAAATTGCTTGCACTTTGATGGTTGCCTTAACAAGTGCTTAAATTTTAGGATGGATCCACAAAGTACTGGAAAATAGCTGAAAAACAGTTTGAATTTAAAAAAATCATTTTTTATAAAACAATTAAAGAAATAATATTTGACTAACATTAATGTCAAGAAAAAAAGGCAGAGTGGTCCAAAGTGCTTGCCTTTAACAATCACTGCCATCTCACCTCTGTCCTTGTGGGTTCAAGTCTTAGGCTTGGCCAGTGTGGGTATATAGGAAAGATTGTCAGTAGCTTCCCATGTGTCAACGGTTCTATCCGGGGTGTTCTAAGGTTTTTCCTCCACGAATTATTCTGGCCACCATTTTTAGCCTATCGTGTACTGAAAAATGGCATTAAACACAAAACAGCAACATCAAGAAATAAGATCTATTAATCAGATAAGAAACTTGATACTCTGGGAACTTTAATTGTGCAGCTTGTCTATTCAGTAACACTGTTGGGTTGCCTAGGTGCTACTTAGTACTCAGCGTTGTTTGGAATTTCAACTGCCTCATGATGTAAAAGAATAGATGCTGTGTTGACTGGGCCATTAAGACTGATGAAAAATTTGTTCCGGCGCTCTGTGACTGGTAGTGTATTTTCAAACAAGATTGCCATAAGAGTTATACCAGGCAAGAACATTGTCTTTAGCAAAAACGTTTGAACATTGGTAGCTGAGATGACCTTATGTTGCATTAATTTGTTGTGTTATTAAAAGATCTTTGATCAATGGTAGATGAGACTGTCTGAAGTTACAGTGTTGCTGGAAATGTGACAATGAATGGAAATACAAAATAAAAGTCTTAGAATGCTACGAATGACCTAAAATCACTTGAAACAAGTACAGTAGTGCTTGTAGAAGTTTTTTTATATTGTTGTTAAAAATCAATAAAGAAATACAGCATAATTTGTGCCAAGTGCGAAATCACGATCATGAAAATGTCCGTAAATTTGACCTTACCTCTCAAGTCCTCACCATCAACAAAAAAGAAATTATAAGGTAATAGCCTCATCTAAGAAGCATTCCGCTCCTGCGCAACTGGTAAATCTGGCAATAAATGGTCAATCCATTGAAAATATTTAGTAAGTCAAACTTTTAGAAGTATTACTTGAAAGTGATTTAAAGCGAGACAAACACATTGACCATGGCTGTAGGTCTTCATCAATAACAGCCATTATGAAAATCTTGTTATTGCAGCTCCTTCCTACAACATACAGTTGGTCGTTAAAATAATGGTTCTACATTGATGTCTAATACAGGTGCCAGCATCTTGAAAATCTTTTTGCAACTCTTCCAAGATGAAAAGTCTTAGTAGCATTGGGGTATTACCAGAAGACTTCATATGATGTCTAGTTTTTATTAAGTAAAAATCATGCCATCTTGCATCTAGTATGTCCACCATGGCAACCAGTTTGTAAATTTCATTATTGCTACTCCTCTTAAGCTGAAATCACTGCTAAGATGGGTTTCATCAGAAGACTAATTATGATATCTAGTTGGTCCTGAATGAAAATAGGGCTGATATGACCTCAAACATGTGTCACAATGAATATATTGAAAATCTTGTCATTAATTCTTCTTGATGGATGGTCACACCAACATGGGTTTTTCACCGGAAGTCTTCTAATGGTGTCTGGTTTGTCTTAAATGAAAATGGTACCAATCTTACATCCAGTATGGCTGCCACAGTGGCTTTTTTGAAAATCTTATCACTGAGTATTATTTGAGATGGTTTCAAAACTCAGTAGGTAAAAGAAGAAATAGCCTTGTCTTGAATTACTGGAAATTCTTTTCATGTAGTAGAGTGTTAGTTCCATCTGGGGACTCTTGTTTTTGTTCTAGGCCTCCAAATACTGTTTGGAGGAGGGAGTGTTCAGCTTGGACTGGGAACTGGTGTCAGAAAAAGATATAACAGTTTAACAGTAACATGTAACTGTTACATAATTAAATATAGACCAAACCCCCAAAATTGTATGTTTATTAAGGGAACATTTTCTTCAATATTGATGACTACACATTGTATATTGTGATTATTCTCAATGAGCATTGGAGTTTCCATTCATATCTAAACCTCATGTACTGGCATTAGGGTAATTATTGATGCGTGTTGTTTTTATAGCGGTCATACTGGCTGTCACTCCAAGTTTACTCAAAGCCTGTAACTTTCGCAGAGTAAAATCTGGTTTCTGGGGTCAACAATATCATTAAAGGGGTAGACAATGATAATAGATTCTAATTAAAGGGGTAGACGGTGATAATAGATTCTAATTAAAGGGGTGGACAGTGATAATAGATTCTGATTTAAAGGGTGGACAGTGATAATAGTTTCTAATGATGATTTTAAGAACAAGTTTTTTTTAATAAAAAAAGCAAGCAACATTTAATCTCTTTTTTATCTACTCGTTATACTACATCTAATTTAATATCATACAAAATAATTTTCTTTATTGTTTTTATTTAAAAATTGTCTTTTGTAACTTGTAAAAGCAGCCAACATTTCATGATCAAGATTGCTTTAGTCAGAATTTGTTTCTGGCATGATAAATAGTCCTTGCAATGCCTCCTGAAATCTTCTTTAAAAGCTCATTAGAGATGAGTTTTGTAATGGATCATTGATCTCATGTTTTTCATGAAGACAACCAGGTGAAATTTTTTAATAATTACAGGTAAAATGCATAGAATTATAAAAATACCTTGAGAGTGTCATACAGAATATTAAAAGTGTAAAAAAAAGTACCAATAATGCTCAAAGCCTGTGGCTGTTGATCCAGAGATGACTCTTGTGGAAAGGTTATTTACGTTAAGAAAATTTACTGCAAAAGTCTGGAGAATGTGAATTCTGAAGCCAGATCTCTGTGGCAACAATGTTGTTTAATCGGGTTGCATTTGTGTTCATGCTTGACCATAATTTAGATAGAAGATATATGAATGCCATTATATGTGAACATGAATTTATAATTATGTGAATAAGTTGCTCAACATAACTGATGTTTACTTTGATAATCTGTTGTCTTCAGCTACTTTGGTTTTAGATTACTTTAATTGGGTTGTATTTTTATCTTGAACTTGGTTTTTTCTAATTGTGCAATCTCTTTCAGTCCATGTCCACCCCAGCTGCTGGACCTAGATACAACTTGAAGGTTGGAGACCGTGTTTTAGTCAGTGGCACAAAACCAGGAACTCTGCGTTTTATTGGTGTCACTGATTTTGCAAAAGGTGACTGGGCTGGTGTTGAGCTTGATGACTCCATGGGTAAAAATGATGGTGCTGTGGCAGGGAAAAGGTAACAGTTTATATTTATAAACCAGAAAGTGCAGAAATATTATACAACCACTAGTAGTACTGATGTAAATTCCTGTCTTTTTATCTGCTACCTATATGATGATACCACTGAAAAATGGTTCTTAAACCATAGCAATCAACCAACCAAAATGCATATGATATAGTTGGTCATGAATGAAAATTATGCTCTGAAGACATGCAGTATGTCTGCTACAGCAGACATTAAAAATTTTGTCACTAAGTCTTTGGAATGGATGTTCATATTAGAATGGGTTTTTTATCATTAGCCTTCTAATGGTGTCTGCTTTGTCTGAAATGGTAATGGACTTAATCTAATGTCCAGTATGAAAGCCAAAGTGAATAATTTGAAAATCTTACTACTCAGAAATTTCAAAGATGGTTTCAGCATGCAAGAAGAGTTGATCTTTTCTTGAATTCCTGGATATTCTTTGCAGTCCTTTTGAGTGACAATTGTTTTATAGTCCTGTTTATGTCCACCAGGGTATCACTTAGTTGCCATTATTGTTCCCCTTCCAGATTTGATGATGTGATTGTATTTTTTTTAATGCTGGATATCAACAGGTCACTTCATTATGAGCACCTCACTCCAATATGCAGTTTTTTAAAATATACAATATGAATTAATGAATTAATGAAACACAATTTATATCTTAATGAGACACAATATCTGTAATGATATACAACATATATTAATGGCATCCATAAGACGGGATTTAAGACATTGGGAGCATGATTAGCCATTTTTTCAAAAGAACCAAGAATAGCACATAGATGAAAGAATGTTTTTACTTTTTACTAAAGAAAAAATGTGAACGTGCTTATTTTTGTCATTGGTTCTAGAGACAGATGCAAAGCTAAGTCGCATAGTTCTGCATTGTTGATTTTGCTTTCTTTTTATCATGTAATTAGAAGACAAGAGGTAGTTGCAATTTCAAAATTTCTTATTGGACTGATAGTTAAAAATGATTACTGCTTATCATATTGGCATGTAATCACAATCAAATGTTGCTTATTGGCATACTGATCTGATCTTGTTTACCAGGTTTTGTTGTATAACCAATGTTAAAAATGTAAGCATTTGTGGGATTATGTTGATGTTAGTTGTTTCATACTGTGTTTCACTTGATTGTACGATTAAGAACCAGTTTTGATATTGCTGTACATGGTTTTCTTTTCATTTGGATGTCCCTGTGGTTTTTGCAAGCCTAGCTCCTTCACTGTTGTTCATGCATTTGAAAGTCATACATGAACCATATCATGGTTTTCAGATGAGACTAAACAATGTTCTGTGGAACTTCTGTCCACATGAGTTGAAGCCTCAGACTCAGCTATTGTGGGTATGTGAGAAAGATTGCCAGTAGCTTCCTGCGGGTCAATGGTTCTTACCAGGATTCTCCTCATTGGTTCTTACCGGGGTTCTCCTGGGTTCTTACTCCACCATTATCTATTAACCTCCATATATAGCCTGTCTTGTACTGCAAAACATCATTAACTCCAAAAACGACAACAACTTTGTTTTATTAGGAGGTCAGCTATTCTTTTATTTACCTATAAAGTCCTTACAGTACAACAGTTGTCTGTTAATGGATAGTATTAGATTGCATAGGAAATTGATATGGTGTGATTATATTAGTATTTGGTGACATTATTATTTTGAGTGTTTTATCTTTGTGGTAATGTAAATTCTTTGTGATAGTGTCAGTGTTTTGTGCTAACGTTAGTGCTTTATGGTAATATGGATGCTTTGTGGTATTGTCATTGCATTGTGGTAATGTTTATGCTTTGTGGTAATGTTACTGCATATTTCATTAGTACTTCAAAGCATTACTTGTCTCTTTTGGTAGATATTTTGAATGCAAGCCCAGGTACGGTCTGTTTGCACCAGTACACAAAGTGACCAAAATAACAGGAAGTACAGGGGTCAGTCCACAAGCACGTACATCAATGACAAGTTCTCGCTTGTCAAGGGAACAGAGTGGCAGCCAGGAGTCCGTCAGCTCACTGAGTTCAACAGCATCCAGTGTGTCTCGTAGCCGGGTAAGACTGGGTGTAACGGCGCTCAATAATCAGGTACATGCAGCTCTACTGATGCTACTCCCAAAATATCTGACTTCATTTTGATCATGGTCACATCAAGGACATTTGCCAAGGAAGGATCACTCCTCATAAATAAATGAAGTGCAAAAGCAAAAAAAAAAAAACAAATCAAAACTTTTATTAGGAAAAAGAACAAGGTTGGGTAAGGGTCAAGTTTGGCTCCCAAATTAAGCAATAAAGTCAAGTCTTCGTAAGAGTATTTGTTATGAACTGTGCTATATTCACTTTATGTACACTGCAGTAAATATATACATATAAACACACACAAACATATCAATATAATGAAGGACTGGTATAAACAGTTAATTTTGTTTCTAAACATTTTGTTCATCCAAAACCTCAAATGCTGCTAGATTTCCACTTCTTCTGTCATCAAACTACCAGTACAGTCAAGAATGTATTTGATGTTTTTTTTACAAAAAACACTTTTTGTAACCATCTAACAGATATATATATATATGTCATATGTGTTCTCATTTGCACTCTTTCCTAGCAAAGAGAAAATGGAACACTGTTGTTAGCTCACCACTTAGAGTATTATTGCTGTATGAGCCTAGGAAGTATATTTTACAATATTTCTAAAATAACATCTTTTTCTTGAAACAAAACTCAAAATTCAAATTTTGATTGCCATTTCATAAGTAAGACGTTTTTTGTTTCTAATTAAATTTTGGAGATTTCTTCAGCATAAATCATGATCCAACGGAATATTAAGATGAGTGTAGATAAATATTGAAGAGTCACATTAAGGAAGGTGACCCACAACAACATGAAGCAGCTGATTATGTTGACCTTTACCAGTGTGGTCTGGAAAAAAAGTAATGATAAGAAATACAGATCCTATGTAATATTGTTGTTGTCTTCATAATTTTTAAATTTAATTGGTTTTGTAGACTATTTTCCAGATCACGATCTTGAACCCAGACAAACATGACCAGAATATGAGATCTGGATATGAATCATACATATTGAAATGATGATGTTCAAAAATTCTGAAATCTGCATTGAGTCCATTTAATATGCAGTATTTGTTAGCACTATCATTCTTTACATTTGATGAAGTGTTTTAATACACAACTTCTGCGTATTCCAGCAGTAGAGAAAATTGTAGACTAGATCTAGTCTTAAACTTAAAATGTACACTTAAAATGGAAAAATAAAATTGATAGCAACAGTTTTTTTGAAGAAATATTTATTGAAAAAAGGGATTATATTTTACACTTATGAATTTTAGTCTGTTTTAGTGCAGTGACATGTATAAATAAATTTTTTTTAAATAAAAAATTGGATATATTTATTATACCATGAAATAACTTCACAAAGCCACATGCTATCTGTATATCATAATTTGTAATACAGTTGCATTGCAGTGGTGTATAAGTATAAAGGTTGTTCCTTTTATCGCAGGTAAATAACTTTGAGCTTTCATTTTGTTTTTTTAGTGCACATAAAAGAAATTTCTTTAATTTTTCAGTGCAGTGATTCATGCTTTAATAATCTGGTTGGAATTTTTCTTTCGTTATTTCTGTCTGTCTTTTTCATTTTACTGATTTTTTTTTGTGAATAACTGAAACCAATATCTATGCAGAGGTTTTAATTAAGAGCTTAAAAATAACCCCATAATTATTAGTTAAAATAATGCTGTTTCAGCCGGTTGCTTGCATGATTAATGTTCTCAACATGTCATTATCTAGTTCATTTTTAGCTCAGCAGATCATAGACCAGTAAAGCATGTTCAGTAAATTGTAAATAAATATAAAAAATAGAATTGTAAGAGGCAAATACAATTTGACTGTATAATTATTGAAATGACATTCACTTACAGAAAAGAAGCGACATAAATAACATGATCATAATGCCCAGATCTGGAAATTGACTTGTGTGAGTTTGAGGTCAACTGGACTTGGTCAGTGAACCTGACTAACTTTACAGGAGTACATAAGACACTTTATTCTGCATGTTTTTCATGCCGAATGCCTGCATAATAAAACTGTTACTTATGGCATTACTTAATATTTGGCCGCCACATTGGCCATCTTGAATACATGGTAACATTATCGGGGTGTT
This sequence comes from Sinohyriopsis cumingii, assembly GCA_028554795.2. Classification (NCBI taxonomy): domain Eukaryota; kingdom Metazoa; phylum Mollusca; class Bivalvia; order Unionida; family Unionidae; genus Sinohyriopsis; species Sinohyriopsis cumingii. Next base: position 55,936,443 of record CM068842.1, on the reverse strand, counting down.
TTCACTAAAGAACTTATTGTAATATTTAGTTGGTCCTAAAAGAAAATGGTGCCAATCTGCCATCCTTTATGTCCACCATGACTACGATCTTGAAAACTTTCTTATAACTTCTCCTCCTGGGAAAAGTCACATCAACTTCACCAGAAGACATCTTATGCTATCTAGTTTATCCATAATGAAAATGGTACTGTTGAGACCTCCAGTATGGCTGCTACATTGGCCATCTTGAAAATCTTGATATTGCTATGCCTTTTGAATGGATGGTTTTCAACAATGGTTGATTCTAGTTGATTCTAAATGAAAATGGTACTGATTTGACATCCATTATGGCCACTACAAGTTGTCATCTTGAAAATTTTGATACTGCTACTCCTTCTGAATGGAAATTCACATTACCATGTGGTTTTCACTGGAACACTTCTCATGATGACAGTGGCCATCTGGAAAATCTTATAGTGACTCCATTTTGGTGGAAAGTCATTTGAATTTTTTTTTTTTAGAAGACTTCTTATCTTGTCTAGTTGATTCTAAAGGAAAATGGTGTTGATCTAAGATCCAGTTTGGTCATCTTGAAAATCTTGTTATTGCTGTTCCTCCAGAATTGATTTCCCTATCTATATGGGGTTTTCACCAAAGTACCCATTGAGATATCTAGTTGGTTCTAAACGAAAATGGTAGCCAGCAAACCTCCAATATAGCTCACACAATGAATGTAATGAAAATCTTATTTTTAGTTGTTCTAAATGGATGGTCATATTAGCAAGGGGATTTCACCAAAAGTCTTCTTATGTTATCTAGTTTGTTCAGAATAAGATAGTGCTGATCTTATGTCACATAAAATTTTATCACTCAAGAATTCTGACATTGTTTGAATAATTAGCAGTTAAACAGAAGTAATGGTTTCATCTTGAATTCCTGTAAATTCTATTTTTTTGAACAGTAGAGGATCTTTCCATTCGAGGGACTATATTGTTTTGTTTCCATCTCTTATTTCTTGGGAACAGTTTGATGCGATAAAAGAAAAACCGCACCTCCTTGCACATTGTCTTGAGAATGAATATATCAAAAGTGATATTCTAAATTTGGTCAGTAACAAAGCCATACCACTAATGTTGCAGAAGTAAGCTGTATTTTTTCAGATACATGCACACAAACAGCTTTGTTCACATTTCTATTTCTTTAGCATACACTAATGCCCAAAATGTTTCCAAGACATTTTTAAGAAGAATTTTTTTAACTAATACATAAAGTTTTCCTTTCTGGTGAAAGGTTTTAGTTTGCTTTTAGTCCGTGCTAAATTTAAACATAAGCAAAAATATTTGAAACTAGATGAAAATAGGCATTAGAGGTAATCATCGGAGAAGAGAACCATTGGCTTTTTAATGGTTGCTATCTTTTTTTTAAAGCACATCCAGGATATAATTTAAATAATTTAAGAAGAGAGAGGGGCCTCATTTATTTGTACGAGTTTCATCTGGATCTCATTATGGACTGAAATTGGCCCTTATCTTACCTTGTCATTTAACCACACAGTGAACCAAAATCTTAAGATTACAAGTCCCCAAGATCATGAAACTTGTCTTAATGCTTTTTCATCAGAACAGTTATTGCGCCATTGATATTTATTGTGAATAAAAGAAAGAAAAAGCTTTAAATTTTTCGATCAAATGTATCCAGTTAATGTGTACAAAAAGTTTCATAATTCTTGGGTGACACTGGTTTTGTTTCAGGTTCTAGTGCACTGGCAGTACTAGGCCAGACAGACTGTTTCTTTGAGGAATATCTAATGCATGTTCATGTAGTCCTTTTGATATAGAGATATAATCAAGGAACCAGTCATGAAATTCAGGTAAAAATGGCACAGCGTGAAATTTATTACCTTGAAAAAAATGAAAATTTATATATGGGAAAAAAGAGCAAATAAAATGAAAAAGAGGACCTTCTCTGGTAGCTTTTCTTGATGAGATAATAGCTGTTGTCAAAAATGACCAGCAAGTTTAATGATGTGCTCATTTGTTTCTTACAAGTTTCATTATGCTAAACTTATTATGCTGTGATGTGGTCTCCATCCATCTGTCCTTCTTTCTGTTTCCAGTTTTGTTTCCATATGGTAACTTGAGTCATCACACTTCGTTGTTTGCATGCACTTGGGGTAAGGAAGACCTTTTATCAATTTTGGGGTCAGTTGCTCAAACAAGGTCACTGTGACTAAAATAATAAAAATGCTTTCTACACAATATCTTGAATTCTCCATCATCTACCATTACCAGACTTTGTGGCTTCCTTGCACTTGGAATAAGAAAGAACCTTATCAGTTTTACTTTTTGACGTTTTAAGATGGAGGTCACTGGGAAAGAAAGAAGAAAAATGTTTTCCATAGAGTAATTTGAGTTGAGTTGCCCTCCATTTATAATTACCAAACTTTTTGGATGGCTTGCACTTTGGTTAAGAAAGAAAAATATTGATTTTGGCAATAAAAGCTGAAGGTCATGGTAACTGAAGGAATCATAATGGTTTCCACACAATAATGATAATAATGATAATAATAATAATAATAATAATGAGGAATTTGTATAGCGCCTAATCTTTAGAAGTCTAAGCGCTTTACAATGTTAGACAACACCTGTAAGATAAAAAACATATATAATGATATGATTACAAAAACAAACACCATGAAATAACAATAGTTCTTCATCACATATCAGCACCAAACTTTGTGGATGGCTTTTGCTTGGGATAAGGTAGAAGCCTATCTATTTCTGGATCAAAAGGTCAAAAGCCAAGGTTACTATGACTGAGCAAAGAAAAATGGTTTCAGCACAATAACATCAGTTACATCAGTTCTACTCCATGGACATGGACCAAGTTTTGTAGACAGCTTACACTTTGGGTAAGGAAAATATTTTTAATATTGGGATGAAAAGGTCAAAGGTCATGATCATTGTGATTGAAAGAAGAAAATAGCTTCTGCACAAAAAGTTTAGGGATCAACATAGAGAAGTATTAAACATTGGGCCGATGTATAATGTGCCATTCATGATACACTTTTTCTGTGTTGTTTTAGTAGATGTTACTCACATAGAGCAATCTGTTTTTGGTCATATGTCAGTATCTGGTGGAAGGCAGTCAAAATAGTGTGCTCCAGGGTTAGCTTCGCCATTTTGCCTTCGCAAGCTTTTCAGCGCATTAAGTTGGCATTCATAGATGCAGACTGTTCTGAATATTTAATTTATTCTGGAATTCCATGTTTGTATATGACAGTTTGTTAATATCGTAAATGTGAAAATACATCTATTTATTGCAGCACATTTGAGGATTAGAAGTCATTTATTTTCTGCGTAACATATTGGGGATTAGAAATCACTAAATTGTTTCTACATAATTATAAAATAATTATACTTTTGAAACATACTTTGGTCCAAAGCTGTCAGCAGTCTGGACAATATCTTAATAATGGTCAGTTTGAACTACTTTTGTAACAGAAAAAAGCGAAATCAGGCTGCATCATCCTTGATAGCTTCAGGCTTATGCTGCATGCTTGCACATTTTGCCATTTTATACCTTGATATGCACTTTACCATGTGAAAATTTACATGGTGTTAGCAGGAATAGCTTGTTTATGATGGCAGAGCACTGTACTAATCATGTGTGTATCTGTCTTTCCATCCAGCTGTCTGTTCATCTGTTGATAATTTCATTTCTGCTGTGTAACTCGAATGAGAATTATTAGATTTTTACACCTGACTGCAGATCAGTTTGGAGGTCAAACTGCCTGTGATGCATTAAAGTCATTCAATTATCCCATCCGAGTTTATTTTTTGTACAATATGAATTTTCTTTATAGTTGAAGAAGTGTTATGAACACAGGATGAGTATTGGGTGTGTATTATTTGAACATGTGGAGAATAATATACTTTTTTGCCATGGCAGCCAAATCCAGCATTGAATTTGTGAAAAACATGAGAAAGTTACATATTTTAAAAGATTCTCCACTGGATATAGGCATAAAAGATGTTTTGTGTTAAAATTTCAAAATTTAACACATTAAAGGCAATTAAGTTTTGACTTTATATGGTCTTAATATTTACAATATAAAAGTATTTTGGTCAGAGATTCAGTTTGTTGTAAAATTTGTAGCAAATAGCTTGGTTACTCTGGTAACACTTTGAAAATGCAGCAGTAATATTACGGTATTGAAGCTGATCTTAAATTTTTATAGCAAAATACAAAACTTTCTGCTGTGTTCATTTGAATGCCTATGTTAAGGTTCAAAAGAAGTTGAAAGAAAGCTGAAAATTGATAAAAAGTTAATAAAAAGTATGAACAGAAGAAGAGTATTACATGTATAATCAGTCATGTATATTTATCACATGTATACATATGTATATACTTACCTGAATCTTTAAGTTTCTGTCAGAAACATGCAAGTTTGTTGTTGGATCTGACATGCAAATATATATAATAATTAACAGAGCATATAATCATTGTACTTCACAAATTTAAAGTCATGTAAATAAAGATCTTTAAATAAAAAAATGTTTCATATGAATAAACTTGGAATAAATGTTTGGCAGTAAGACTGAACTGTAAATTGGTAATACATGTAATATAATTCTAGTAGTATCAAGATAATTAGAACAATTCTGTTTCAGAAATTTTTCAGTAGCACATAATTTTATTGTTCATATGTTGCAGAATATAACTAACTAGTTTTAATATTTTTTACTGTAATATATACATATAAAAATATGTATGTGGGCATGTATGTACAGATTAATTTGTTCCTCACTAGGAATCAAACTTGGGTCTCTGGGGATTATGGCATCCATCTCCTTGCATGAATGTACTGATCCTCTTACCATCTTGAATAAGCTCACATCCCCAAAAATGGATGGAATCTAGTTTGGGGTTAAACAGTTGTGCATAGCAGACACTCATGCATGGCAACCCAGCAATTACTTCATCTAAATACAGTCATTCCAGACTCCTCTGTCAAAAGTTGCAGACATACATCAGACGGGAAAAAGTGCGATTTCTGAATCCTACAGGAGGAATGTGATAATGTGAAGCTAAATTATTTATGGAGAAAGAATATTATCATGCAGGTTAGAGAATTGTTTAATTACTCCTTTATTGGGAGTTGAATTTGGATCTCCACTTTAATTTCTATATACCATGATTTCATGAAGTATTATCATTGTTGTTTGCAATTAATTTATTCAAAGAGCAGTAATTAAAATTAACTCTTCTCTGTATCCCTTGAATAATGTAAAAATACACTTTTAAAACTGTGTTTTGTCCTTTTGTGATTTTTTTATTTATATCTTTCAAAATTGGATAACCTGTCAACCCTCCTCACCCTCTTATAATCAAAGCAGAATCTGACTTAAAATGTGTGCTTGGCAGCAGTAGTTTAAACATGCTACTGATAAAAAAATAAGTCAAAACAGATCTTTGAAAAGCTGGGACAAATGGAACCTCAATTATCAGATGAGTTACGGAATTTGTGTACAACAGTTTTAATGGTGTTTAAAATGTGCAGTACTTGATTCACTCATTTAGGAACAAATGATACATGATAATGATTAAATTTTTCTTGTTATTGGTTCTTCTTAATGGGTGGTCATATCATTTTCACTAAATGATGTCTGATTAGTTCTAAATTTAAATGGTGGTGATCTTGGCTCCAATATGGCCATAATAGTAGACATCTTGAAAATCTTGTTATTGCTACATAACTACCATTGATGACCATGTCAGCATTGGGTTTTCACTTTTACAAAAACCCAACTAATTATGATGTCTAGTTGGTCCTGAATAAACTTTGTGCCACTCTGAAGTGCAGAATGGCTGCCATGGATACCATCTTGAAAAATTGTATTGCAACTCTTGAACAAAAGTTACATTGACATGGGATTTTTGATTTTCACTAAAAGATTTTTTGTGTTGTTCAGTTGGTCCTGTTTGAATATGGTGCCAATCAAGAGATCAGTATGGCCATCAAAGAGCGACTATCTTGAAAATCTTTGAATGGATGGTCTTATCAGTGTGAGATTTTCACTGTCAATTTGGTCCTAAATGAAAATGGTGCCAGTCTGATGTCTAATATGGCCACCACAGCAGTCATCTAGAAAATCTTATCACTATTTCTCATGAATAAATGGTCATATCATCATGGGGTTTGTCACTAAAAGACTTCTTATCATGTTTTGGAAATCTGAATTAAAATGATGCTGATCAGACATACAACAAGTTACCATCTTGAAAATCTTGTTTTAGCTTCCCTCAAAGGTAAAATCATTTTGACATGGGATTTTCATCACAAGATATCTTATGGTGTCTAGATTGTCCTAATTGAAAATGACTAACCCTCAATATGGACATCATGGGGGCTGTTTTGAAAATATTGTTATCTCTACTCCCAAATGGTTGGCTATATCAACATGTGTTCTCACCAATAGACTTATTATGATACCTAGTTGGTCTTACATAATAATGGTTCCATTCATACAATTAGTATGGCTGCCATGGTGGCTGTTATGAAAATGTTGTCACTTCTCCCCCGAAATGTATAATCATTATGACAAGGGCTTCTGACCAGAAAGCTTCTATTAAAACAATGCTAATCAGACATCCAATATGTCCACCACAGCAACTAATTTGGAATTATTGTTATCGCTGAAGAATATCAGAGTTGGTTTCAATACTCGGCACTTAAAGGTAGAAATGATCTTATCTTGAATTTCTGGGGGAAAAATTTGGCCACTCGAGCATTAGTACCTTGAAGGGACTTTCGCTGGTAATTAGGGGCAGATAGGGTTGCAAGATAAGATGATTTTTTTTCTCTCATTCTCCTTTGTAGCATCTTTTTTTGAGGCAATCCAATTAGATCAATAGTAAATAAATCAGTAGTAAATAGATAAATTAATTATTGAGAACAGAGGTACCATCGGAAGATGACTGTGTTTTCTACAAACCTATGCATACTAAATATCTGCATTTATCTCTTTTATGTCCCCTTATAACAATTGCACAATATATATATATATATATATATTTGTTTATATATATGTATTGGTTTATGTTGTCAATATTTGTTATTGAACACATTTACTTATTGTCACATCCTGGAGCACATTATTTCAATGGCAGCTTGACCAGCCAGTAATCAAGTGTTGTTTTTTCAGTTCACTCAGCTATTTGTCCATGTTGTTCAGATTTTTCTCCTCTTGCATTGGTAAGCTGCATGCCTCAGTAGCTGGCTCTTATGCACACTGCCTTGAGCTCTGTCTACATTTTTAACATATTTACCAAATTTATTCAAAAGATTTCCCCCTACCCCAGCTGTAAATAGAAATGATCATTACCATTTAAAATCACTAATAAGTCAGACCCATCCGCAAACACAATAGACCCTGATCTGCCATTGCATAATGCGGCTGCAGATCAGGGTATGTGTTTGATCTAATGATTACTCCTAACATACTGCATAGAACCAAATCTGCAAGTGCATTATGCAATGGCAGATATGGGTCTGTAAAATTTGCAGTTCAATCTAAGTTATAAGTGAGTATATATGGTATCTAAATGGATGTTTCATCCGAGTATTTTCTTGCACTATACATATAGGCAGTACCACTTTAACACTTGAAAATCAGTAACCTGTGAAAACTCAGACATTAATCACTTGCATACCTGGCATCATTCAGATTCCTAGCTTGTTAGCCATCCCTTGCCTTAGACCATAAGAAACGTGAAAGAAAATGCTTGTAATATATTTGGGCCCACATCTGTTTTGATTTCTCAAACTATAATAAAATTAGTCTTGGTTAAAAAATAGTGCTGTTTAGAGAACAGTTTCACTTTTACTGCTGGCAATTATTGATAGGACATAGTGGATTGTTTTAGCTTACCTGACCATACAATTAAGAGAGCTTATGGTATGGCCCATGATCTATCATATGGTTGGTAATTGTGGAAAAATAAATTCATCTTCTGATTGATTTTATGCATTTAGGGTCTGCTAGACTGTGCCAACACAGCGTAGTTTTGGCGAATTTAAACTTTTCTCCAATGGCAGCCATCTTAAAGTCTTGGAGTATTTCTTCAACATTTGAGAACATTGACATTGAATTTTAGTAGTAATCTGGATGGTACCTTGAAATTCACTCTAATTTTAATATATCTGAATAGTTTGTGGTATAAAAATTTTTGGGTTTAGGTTCAAACCAATTATTGTATACAATTTACCGATACATGGGCTTCTTAATAAAAAAGTTATTTTCATTTCTTCTTCTTCTGGTATTTGGTTTCAGATGATCATTAAACAGCATTCTTTTAAATGTACTTAATATATTCGAAGATGCATAAGCTTGCTCTGTAGCTCATAAAATAAATAGTCTGATGTAAATGTTAGTGTTGGTTCATGGTATCAGTGTTACTAACGAGTGTAGATATGACTACTGTATTTGCCGGCCTATAAAACGATACTCTTTGATCAGAAAATCTTAGCTTTGTCGTACATTCTGCATCGACTTATAGTCCAACAAATACAGTACTTTTAAACATTTATACCATTTGATAGGTGTCAAGTTAGTAGAGAATTTACCACATTTGTCATTACACCTTTTGAAATTTTGCCATAGTGTATGTAACAGCAGAAACAAAATGAAAACAGTACAAGAAAAAATTATCATCAGAGTGTTTTTTCCATTTAGGACATACCATGGCATTAATTTGGAAATGGGAAGGCTTGTAGCTTTATGCATATGAGGGCTCAGAAAAGACAAATTATAGAAGACTAAATGTTCAAATGTTACTGCTGATTTGCATGCTTTAGTCATAACTTTGAGCTAATTCCTATGAATTATACCTCCATTATATGCTGATGTCAATTCAGACTACCTAGACTATTTACAAAACAAGGATTGAACAAGAAGTTGCAGATTTATTGAACTACTTTTTCATTCACAAATTCTTGAGTAAATTCAGTCATAGAAATAGTGGAGGCAGTGAAAACAGACTGCCTTTTTTATGGAAGACATTCCCAGTGAACAGACTGCATGATTTTTCTGTAACTTACTATGCTTACATACATCCAAGGCATATTTTTGTCATGCAGAAATAGCTCAGGTGGTCCAAATGTGCATGCTAACTTTTTGCCACATGTTTTTTCTAAAACAGCATTGTTTCTGTCATTTCTAGCAATAAACTTTATACAATATAGTTTGTTTCTTGTGATAAGCTTCCTACAGTGTAGTTTGTTTCTTGCCATAAGCTTCCTACAGTGTAGTTTGTTTTTTTGTGATAAGCTTCCTACAGTGTAGTTTAACCAATGATGTTAATTTATGTGCATTTAAATAATCTTTGCATAGCCTTGTTATGTGGTGTATTTGTTGACCTATTACAGATGCATTTCCATCTTTCCTTGTGAATCTTGACAATTTATGTGTCCATCTTAATTGTAACTAAAGTATTGCAGTGAATGAGGTTTTACAAATGAAATATTGGGTAATTAAATATAATAATTGAACAGTATGAACACTTTCATAAATGCCAGTTATTTTTGTAATCAGATTCAATATCTTAAACAGTAAAATTATTCTATCTTGAAATATTTTTGTCCCTTGGTCTGTATTATTTATTATTATTATTATTATTATTATTATTATTATTATTATTATTATTATTTTATTGTTATTATTGTCACAAATCATTAGAATCATAACAACCAGTAGTTTCCTCATTTTTTATTTTTTTTATGCCTAAATAGCTGTTAAGAGCGGTGTAAGACCTATGTGCCTGAGTCTTTTAGCGAAAAGCATAGATAGTATCCATGTGCTTATTGGTGAAAATGGAATATTTGAACCTTGCATTGCATGCATGAATCATTGGAAGTATGTGTGCATATTAGCAAATTTACCTTTAGCTGGCACCATATATACACTGTTATGCCTACATGCCATTAAATGCTACTACATACATAAGTTTTAAATTGGAAAGAAAAAATTGGGTAGCGCAACTTGATTACAAGATCTTTCTGATCTGGATGGGGGGTCTTTAATGAATTTCTTGTGCACTGAAAAGATTGAACAAACAAAATTTGAGAATCTCAAGATTACCAGTGATGTAATACAGCACTCTGAGCAACTGACCTCATTACAGATTTCCAGTTCATGATCATTCAATGAAGGTTACACATGTAGAATAGTTAATGAGTGTTGAATATACATGTTAAGTATATTTTGTGCATGTATTCTGGTTTTTAATCCATTTGGATTTGTCCTTTGTGACAAGAATTTTGACCAGCTGCAGAACCAGGTTAGTAGTATAAAAAAAGTATATTATTCATTGTTGCTGTAATTCATGCATGTAATATAGAGAGTAGTATTTTTATGCCCAAATTATGCTTTTTTTTTTCAACTTATAATAGAAATAATTACACTTATATCTCTAGGAGGGGGTTGGCATGTTTGATAATAGGTGCTGAGGATAAATCAGTTCTGTTTTTTTCTTTGTATCAGTCTTATTGGTCCATTCATATTGACTTCATCTTGTTTTAGCTAGTTGTACTAAAGATTGTGTTGATCTTTTCTAATTCGAGTTGCCATTTCTATCCTGCTGTCCTCACTGATATTTTTGGGATAGAGTGGGGTGGGGTGGGGATGTGTGTTCATTTGCGATGGACAATCAGATGCACATTTCCAAATATGTGTAATGAAATTATAAGTATATTATGTCACAAATACTGCCATTAATGTAAATGTCCAGATTTTTATTTCTTCCAGGCACAGTATTTTCCAAATTTTAAGAATTTTTGTAATACACCATAGATACAAGTTTCAGATATCAGGTACATTTTTTTCAAGCTGAAGAAAATAAGAAATTCTGGCTGAAATGTAAACTAAGGATTATTTTACCCATAGGACAACTGTACAAAAAATTACTGAAGAGATGATTATCAGATTATAAGAAGGTGTTGATTGCTATATTCATCACATGGATTAACTGAAGATGTCAGAGAGTAGCAATAAAACGTTGGCATGCTCCGCAACTTGTGATAACTCATTTCCAAAACAAAGTGGTCACGATGGATGACTCATACGTTTCACAAGTTCTTATCATTGCAGTTTTATTCAGTAGCATATTTCTTCATATTAACATCACTTTATGATTTTGCCAAAGTTCATGAACTTGCCTTGAGTTGACATCAATTTTTGGGGTATTACAGGTATTTATATGCATCATCTACAATTTAGAAAGAAAAAGAAAAATAATTACCAAAATATATTTGGCAAGCAAGTACATAATGCAGCCTATTTTATTAGCCCTTTTCAAGTGAGACACATCAGTACACAATCTTGAAAAAAGATATTCATTTTCAGGACAGGGTATTCCTGGAAAAAATGATAACTTTTACTTCATATACATTAACTTGATCAAGAGAGCCACATATACTTGCTTACAAGTCAAATCCAACTGCAAATTGCACAGATCTAGGTCTGCCATCACATAGTCTAGGTGTATGCAGTTTGTTGGGAGTAATCAATGGAACAAACAATGGTAGACCTTGATCTCCCAGCATATTATGCTATGACACATCAGGATTTAGGTTGTTTGCAGTTGAACTCAACTTATAAGCGAGTATATACAGAACATTAATGATGTTAAATTAGAGGGAATAATACTTGCAGATGTGTCTTGACATAAAACTGCCCAGAATTGGATGCTTAAAAATGTACATCTTTAGACAGAAAGGCGTGTCCATCATTGAATTGACATACCTGAACATGTATCATAATTTTAAATTACCTTAGTCTATTTTTTTATGTCACATCACTTTTTCTGTGTATAGTATTCTCAGGTATCTTATTTTAGATCTTGCATTAGTTTTATGTATGATGCTTTTTAAATATGAAGTGGTGAACAGAAATCTAAAAACAATGCACTGCACCAAAAGTATCATTGTTCATAACAATACTATTATTAGAAAATTATTTCACTCACTTAAATAATTAAAAAATTCTGCTCTTCGCTGTATTTTCAAGGTTTAGTATAATTAAAGTGGAACTCACTGCTTCTAACTATATTATAACTGGGATGTTCAAGATCTCCATCAGCTCTTCTGAGAATTGTTTTTAGAGATGCTTAAGTCCTATAGTAATAACCATTTCTGTCAGTCCATCTGTCCATTATTGTAACACTTTCTGTAACCAGGACAGTCTTGCAGCCCATACATATAATCAGATGCCATTTTGATAAGTAGCTTACCGTTTACATATAGCCATGCCTTATAAAGGTTTCATCCTGCCAGGTCAAATTTTGAGAGAGTTATTGATTGTTTTCCATCAATATTGTGTTGCCACTGCAAGAGATCCTTGAAACAAGCAATGATCAGGAACCATTCAGCATAGTCTGATACAGTTTGGTATGTACATTGTCTGAAGACCTTGCTGTACCTTCTTGGGGTTTGTCTTATGGACCCCCTAGGGATATAGTCAATTGCCCCTGGCAGTTAGTTCTGTGCTTGTAATTGGTATAGCTCAAGAACCAATCAGTATAGTCTTTACAATCAGATGTGATCATTATTTCACAGATTTTGAAGTGCCTTACATGATTTTAGTTTAATTTGGAAGAACTGTTGCCCCATGATTGCTTGTCCTTCTGGCTTTATTTACCTGAGTATAACTTTACCACAATTTGCTGGATTTCAATCAGATTTGCATAAAATTTGACTTCAGATTGATGAGATCTTAAGTGAATTTGATTTACAGTGTTCTATAATGTCGTATACATGAGGTATGTCCCATGATTTCCATTTCTCCAGCTTTTGGTTCCTGCAGTATAAGTTGACTAGGTTTTGTTGGAAATCAACCAGATTTGGTATGTAGCTTGTATTAATGTGACCGTGAATGAAATGTTCATCATTTTCATTTAAAATAGTTATGTCCTCTGATTTGCCCCTTCCTTCAGACTTTGCTTTCCACAGCATAATTTTGCTAAGGAACATTGCATTTCATCCAGAGTTATTACGCAGCTTTATATTCAAAAGACTAGAAATGTGTTGGATTTCCATCATTGTACTCGACTTTCATTTGGAAAAGTTAGGATCCCAGAATGGCAATCTTTAATGAGCTAAATGCCCAGCTTTTCCTGGGAGCTGCAGTAGCTCAGTTTGTTGTGCATGGGACTCATGATCCAAATGTCATTGGTTTCAGTGCACACCCAGACTAGCCCTGGTCACCTACCTTAGTGTGTTCTTGGAAAAGGTACTTAACTCCCATTTCCTTGGCATGGTGTAGCCAATAATGGATTAAAATTAAACCAGATTATCTTCTCCAAACTATGGTTTTCCAGCAGATGTTCTTCTGTACAAGTTCATGCTGAGCAACTTGTAGAGTGTGTGACTTTTTGTAATACAGCAATCATGATTGGATCTGGGGGTTTTTGTGTTGAAATCTGACCTTTTCAAACAAGAATACTCTACAGTGTATTATTATAAACACTAAATAGCATTAAATACACAGTCTGATATCATATTGTTTTCCAAAATCAATTGAACATCCCAGACAAAGGATTTTATAATATTTTATTGCTTCCTTTCTGTGGTTATTATATAGACAAATGTTTGACAGTCACACACAGGAAGTAAAATTCTTGATTGATTTCATTTTAACGTGCTAGTTTGACATTTATTGTACCCATAAGCAACATACTTTTTACAGCTTATGTGTGGGCACAAGGTTGTCTTTGAAGTGGAGGATGCTGTATAACTAAAACAAAAGCTTTAGACTCTGGATAGGCAATCACTAACCTCTGTATGATCACAAACTGGTGATTGAACTCAGGCCTGAAGAGATGCAAAGTGCAGGATTTACCAATGACTACTATACTACTTAAGGCTTCATAATACAACCTTAGCAATTAATACTATTCAGGTGCTTTGAACTTTTGGAGTTGTTTAATTCATAAATACAATTGAGTCTTAAATATTAGTTTAGTTTCAAAAAGTTAGTATTTAGATCTTCAAGGATTTACCAAATTTTTACATTTATAATAATAACATTTTTGTTGTTGTAAATTCTGTAAATCCATAGATGTTTGATAAAGAATACTGTCCTGGATAAGGTAAGCAGAAAGTTTCAGATTCACAGAAAGGAAGCAACCTAAATAGTTTACAAGATCATAACTTTAACTTACCATTTACTTTTTATGTACCATGAACCCAAAATGTTTGTGGGTAGCAAATATATTGATATTGAGATGCCATCCATTCCAAATTTTACAATATTATTATGAATTTTTATTGAACATTCCACATTTTGATTTAGATTAATGTATGGGATGCAGAATTTTAAATGTTAAGTTTCTGATGTGGAAACAGGTAGGAAGAAAAGTGCTTCTCAGTCAGTACCAATGCACTAGACTGGTAGATAGAATTTAGTTTCTTTTGTAAAAATACAGGATATACACATCAAGAAACCAGTTGATTACACTGAAAATAGTTGAAAAATGGCAGCAGAGATGATCTGAAGAAGAAAAAAACCCTGTTGTTTATGGTTATTGTTTGTCTGATAATGTTGAAGGAATTCAAGGTTTTGAAATGGGAGGAAGAGATAAACCAATTAGCCTCCTTGGACCTTAATTGTTACTGTCAGTGTACAGGCAGACTTACAAATTTATCAACTGGCCACAGGCTAAATTACCATTTACTTTTCCAGATGAGCTGCATAAATTTACAAATAATGTAACATAGAAAGATGCATTATGACCACGTAGAAATTATTACTTTCAACGAGCATACTATCCATTCTGGACAGACTGCCCATATTCTCAAAAATTGATACTACGATTCCTAATGAGCATGCACAAGGGTAACATCTCTGCTGTTATAATTGGGATCAAAATTATAGCTGCAAACCAGGGTGCCCATTCTCTCTGTATCAGAAGTTCAAGCAAATATATTTTAGCGTAATACATTGGAAATAATATTTTAGTGTAGTACATTAAAGAAAGTGTAATTATGTACAAAAACATAAAAATATGGCATGTCTTGATACTTGGGTCTGGCTTAATACATGTGGTTTACTGTTTAGTTATTGATCAATCTCCACATCAGACTATGGAAATCTGATTAAATGATATCTTTATCTTGAGCAGTGTTGTTTTAGTTTTTTGTCATGCATTCATAGCAAAAATTTGCATCAGAGATTGGCATTTTTTGCCGTAATCATAAAGTTAGTCTTGAGATATTTTGCAGTGTACTACCCCACCTCACTTCACCCCCATTCAGAACATGCAGGGCAGACATTGATATTTGTTGGGTTTGTACTTTGTATGCATTAGCTTGTATCACCATGTAAGTGTATATTAAACATCATTAGCTTCTTTAAGGCATTTTAGTTTTATCTCCATTAGTGTTGAATTCACTGGGAGAAAGATGGTGAGAATACCAGTAAGAAAAGCAGCCTTGACTCTCCTCTGGGTCACTGGGACCTATTTGATGTTTCAGTGGTTTGGGTTTTAGATATTCATTACCATTTATTGTACGATGAAAGTGAAACTAGATCAGATGCACACCCTAATGAGTAAATTGCCCTCTTTGTAGGCTTCTGTGTCCTGCAGTTCACGCCTTAGATTTTTTTATTTACTGTAGATGCATGTTTAAAGGACACCATCTAATTTTCCACAACTATGTTTTAATGGCAAGAATAGGTAGATTTGTTTCTTTGGGGCTTTAAATTGTGTTTGCACTGCCAGATTATTTTCATCTGATAGCTTGAGTAGGCATTAATGCAGCTAGATCCACATTTTTTAGTTACACAACATATTGCATTAACATTGATCAGTTTACCTTACATATGATGGCAGATCAGGTATAAATAATGCTAAATAAAGTTGGGTTATGGTACTGACGAAAGTACATGTAGTAAACCTTGGCTACGGGCCCCCCAAAATGAATGTGTGTTTCTGCTAATATTGTGGGGGAAAAAATACTGTATGGAGGTCGGTATTAATATTTCTTTATTACACTTTTTAAATCTAGCCCATGTCAGTTCCCAATGTAACATTACCAGTTTGGAGGTGAAAAATGGGATACAGTCTGTACTGATTTTTTGTGTACATATTTGTTAAAAAGTTATAGGGTCCTTGCCATTTAAATATAGGGTAGGTTGGATTAGCAGAACCACAGATTTTTTTTGGCCCAATTTTACTAACAGTGAATGCATCTAACACTTTCATGTACTTATAGTTGGCTTTTCCTTTTTTAATGTTAACACACAGGCTAAAACCAGCCAGAGGCCAAGTTCTCTCAATCTGTCAGCCACTACTTCAGCATTACAGGTGAGTGGGTGGAGTTGATTTTGATACTGCTGGAATATGGCCCCATTGTCACATTGCTGTCTTGACATAAAAGATGAACTCAGACTAAGGATTGCAAAATAACATGGTTAACAGCCATACTAGGTGTTCAGAATTTTCATGGGCCATTGCCCAGGGCTAGTGACTCTTTACACCACCAAGTAAATATCATGATGTAGATTATCATTTGGAAAAGATGAAATCAGATTTGTTAGGTAGCTTCCACTCTCAGGCATAATACTTTACATTTTCTGGATATGAAATATCTCTGTTTTATCATTGAAACTTTATCCAAAAGAAAATGTTTTGATAATTACAGTGTGACTCCGCTATAAGACGGTAGTTGGGAGCCATAGAACCCAACCATGTTATAGACCGAACTGTGTTATAAGCAACCAGGTCGGTTAGCTGAAGAAAATGATGCATGTACCCCAAAATATTTGCAGGGGGGTAGGTAATAAATGCAGGCGGTAAAATACGTGCTTCACCAGTACAGTTACCATCTTAAATTGATGCATATCAAATGAGAAATACACCTGTAGTGAAAACAGAGAAGGCATATATAATAGTTTACTTGATTTAGAGAACCACAAATTGGTACATATATGTGAATACTGTTTATATATACACGTCTAAAGTATAGCATGAATAGAATATCAACACCGTGTACTCACTCGCGAATCTCATCATATACATTGAATCCACAATACAAGTGATTCCATCGAAAATATGCACACAGATTTAAAATATCCAATAATTTTGTAAAAGGTTATAATGGTCTGAATTCTGTGGAAAAACATAGCACAGTCACACAACGAATGATGAAGCACATTTACTTTTCATTACGTCCCAAGTCAGTAAAAGTTAGTTTGCGCTTAAAGCCGCCGTTGGTAGCTTCTGTAAGCTTAAACTTTTTCCCTGCAAAAAGGAGACTTTCACGGCACAGTTAACATGTTCCAGTCACATTGGAAAATATAAAAATATATCAGATTCCATTACTTTTATTTAAGTTTGGTACTGACTTCCTTTGAAGAAAAGTTCTTTGTTTTTATTGAAGATTGTAATCGGCTTTCTTTGATGAAGGGTGCATGCATTATTGAAGTCACTGCTAAAGGACAGCTTTGGAGAAGCAGACAAATGCCCATTTCTTATTGTGGCAGCAACATCAAATAATTGTATTGCATGTTTGAGACTGATTTTTTTTCTCCATTTGCTGAGTACTTTTTCCTAACAGTCGGTACTTCAAAGATAAAAAATTTGTTTTTAAATTTCAGCAAACTATTTTATCTGGGTAAATTTTTAAAAAGGAATTGGCCGTCATTTGGTCTATTCTGGTTACTGTTCCTCAGTGCCTGTTGAATAAACCAATAAGTAAGATGTGTTTTTTTTTTTTCTTCACATTTGTGGTAGCAGCGTGATGCTGCCTTCCACGCATGCATCAGAAATTTAACAAAGGGTCAACGGACGATAGAGACACAGATGTTATGGTTTGATGACAGGGATTATTACAAAAAATGTGAGTGTTCTGATAGAATTAATTCTGAGTGAAAAGAAGAGGAATTTTACTTACCATCCACATACAAATGTCAGTCTATGTAAATATATTAATTACTAAAGAGCGTCCAAAAATCTGACAAAAGATAGATTACGAGATAATGCCTCGTCCGGTTGATCTCCATTACCAGAAATGTCAACAACCAAAAAGCGGATATCTCACAACATACAGTACTCGTGCTCACTGTCAACATAAGCGGATTATGATATAACAAATCACTGTTAAGATGGTTTGGCAATATGGACACAGAATTTGGTTATGCTCCAATAGATAAATGTCAGTGCATTTTATATCCAGTTTGCGGCTTCCTTTCGTGGGGCCTCTGAATTTCTCCACTCCAGACCAATGGTTGTATATACAAGTTTAAACAGCTAACAATATAGCCAGTAAAAAAAAAATTGCCAGATGGTATATTTTGCCGCCAATAAGAAGAAAAAAATCCAAGTGTGCAACTTTGGAGAAGCCCTATCTGATCCCAGAATAAACTTTTTACACATTATTTTTGTACTTTTAAGAAGAAAAAAACTACTTTTTCGTGTACAAGAAAAATACATATAAAATTTCAGGAGCCATGCCACAATTGTCATGTATTATTCATACACAATCTCTTCCCCAAAATGATAATAAACTTTTTACATTTTTTGCATACTTTTAAGAAAGATTTTTTTTTCGTGTATGAGAAAAATACATGTATATGAAATTTCGGGAGCCACACCACGACCATGTTATATCCAAATTCATGTTATAATGGAATGTGGTATAATGGGGTCACACTGTACTTATCATGCTTATGCATGGATATTAAAATGATGGATAAGTAAGAGTCAGAAATTTTTTTGACAGCCTTTTCACAAGTAATCTGTACAGGGAGTTTAACAGGCTGGCATACTCCAAGAAATAATGATGACATTTAAAGGAAAATGTAGGCTAAATATAAAATGTTGATAAATTGAACTTTGTCCTTAAAATAAAATTGTTTCAATTTAGAGTCTGAGTGCAAATTTTTTGCTGAAGATATTTGTAAATTTGGGGGCATAGAACCAGTATCATACCAATTGCATGGGACCACAGTGAACTGAAGATATTTGTAAATTTGGGGCATAGAACTTGTATCTTATCAAATGCATGGGAACTGAAAATGGTCATCATTTTGAGTACAGTGTATAATGCTACACATGGCTTTTCAGTAAGATAGACATGTTTAAAAAATATATCTTACCTGGAATAGAAGTCCCTGGAGGTTGGCGTATGGCTTGGTAATGCTATTATAATGAATTTTTCAGAGAAATTTGAAAACTAAACAGAAATTTTTTGAAAGTAAACAATTTGTTTTCTGTATATTTTAAATTGATTTCTGGGACTTGTATAGATTGATTGATTCATGTATAGTCAGTGGTGAAGAGCAAGGAACAGAGAATATATATTTTTAACTCGACTGGTCATAGACCAAAGGAGCTTATGGGATGGTCTGTTCTTCATCATTCATCCATCTGTCAGCACCGGTTTTTAATTCTTTTTTTCTTTATTTTTCACAATAATTGCATGGAGACACTTTTATAAAAGGCACAGAAAATAGGATTCTTGTATACAATATGTTTGTTATCATCATTACATTATGGTTACCATTATTAAACCTCAGAGTGCACCTGGATCACAGAAAGATGCCTTAGTTCAGATCATAGAAACAGTATCAACACATTACGGAAGAGTTTCTTACTGTCATATGTTTGTTCTTTGCTGTCAGTAAATTACATATTAAGAAGTAACATTTAAATTTGTCCAGTATGTCTCATTGCTGTTCATAGTCTGTATCTTGATCAGTCTATTGACTTGTACCATTGGATGTAGTTGATGATTAGGGTTTATAAAACTAAGATTGACTTTACAGGTCTCTTACATATTTTATTATGGCCCTAAATGTAAGATCAGTCTTTCCATTCAGCTTTTTGTGTGCAGAATAGCTCACAAACCTCTTTGATTTATTTCATTGTCATATAAAAGATGAACTGCCATACACATATTTACCTTTTAGGGTTTCATTTCTCCAACTCCGAGTTTAGCTGTATTGAGTTTAAGACCAGTCAGGTTCATGTAATGTTCTTTTGTCTTCTGTCCATCAATCATCTGTCACTTGTCATTGATCTGCTAGCACATGCATGTCAACAGGAGATCTCATACAGATAAACAAATTTGAATAAAATGTGAGATGATGGTATATCTCAGCATCTGTTTGATTAGCAGCTTCGCTATGTCCTTTGGTTCAAGTCTGAGATTTAAAACAAACCCAGATTGTGTGCTTATATTGCTTTTGAATTTAATAACTTGAAGAAATACAAGTGGATTCTGACCAAATTGGGTATATTGGTATGTTTGATAACTGAATGGATGAGATTGATCACCGTTATTTGATAATGGGTTCAGGGTCAAATATCATGGTATAGGTTTTGGAACCATTATGGTTTGTGAACACAGTACATATAACATGAAGAAATAGCAGCTGATTTTGATCCAACTTGGCTTATTTGTGTATCTCTGTTATGCAGTATCAGGTATGATAAACAGCACCCCATGGAAGTTTCATTGAAAGACTTCTTAAACACGAAGTTGTTTAATTGGCAATGATAAAATGATGCATATGCTAATGGATTTTGTCCAGGCTTTGTATTTAGCTGCACTTCAACAAAGAAGGAATGGTAAGTAATATGACATTGATTTCAAGATTAAAGCTTAGCAAGAATTAAATGGGAAGATACTGATCTATTGTGAGTTCCTGACAATTCTTTTCTGCCAGTAGAGTATTAGTCTACTTTGAGGAACGTCATATTTCATCTCACCTGACCATAAGGGCATTTGAGTTCATTGTATGGCCATGTGTCTGATATCTGTTGTCCATTTTCCATTTTTTTTAATCTGTCAACATTTGTTTGTAACTACTCGGGAGGCCATGTTTTTTAACTGGAATATAGGTTTGTATAAAAAGTATCTGGGACAATTTCAGTTACGAGTGAGATCTATGCATATTAATAGGCTATCTTGCATCAGATTGACTGAGCTTGTAACCACTCTGGAGGCTATATATGTATTTCTGATCCAAGTTTGATCAGACTTGGAATTTTTGCTTATATTATCAAGATCTGTGCATATTAATGAGTTGATCACCATTATAGACTCATTTCTCTGATGAAGTCCTTGAGATAGGATCAGAAGCTAAGGGGTCATGAACTTGTTTGCAACAGAAAGGTATCTATTCTTATTTCATTAATTATAAATGGATGTAGCAGGTAACAATATTCATTCCAGAATTTCTGATAAAAATTTAGTCAGACTTGGATTATATGTTTATGTGAGATCCACACATATCTGTGACATGATGCTACATGTGATTGACTCAGCTTGGCATCACTGTAGAGACCATATTTTTTACAATTTGATTTTGAGTTACTTGGTAAATAGACTGAAATCATCAAGATGTCCAGTGATTTTATTATGAGCAAGGTCTGTGCATGTTAATGTTGTTGTGGGGTTTAACGCCATTTTTCAGCACACGATAGGCTATACATGGCGGCCAGTATTAATGTTGGAGGAAGAATCTGTGAAAACCCTGGAAAGAACCACTGACCAACGAGAAGCTACCAGCAAGCTTTCTCACATACCCACACTGATGGAATCAGAGACTCGAACCAGTGCAGACAGAGGTGAGATGGCAGTGATCCGTAACAGAGAGCGCTTTAGACCACTCGGCCACTCGGGGCCCCACATATTAATGAAACATTTTCTTTTCCCACTGGAATGACTATTGAGAATATTACAGGTTGTTAAAGAGACCTTCCCGTAGCAGAAATTATGCAAACCAGATTATACACCTAATGATTTTAGTAAATGATATTTAATTTATAACAGAAGAAAATTTATCAAATAAAGTATAATAAGTAACACTCTAAGTAGATAAATAAATGGCTATAAGATAGCTTGCAAAGCCAATAAATCAATCTTTAATCCCTATACATTTTAAGTGGACAAAACTAAGAGGTGCAGTAGGTCAGTAGTTACCATCCTAGACTCTTATCCAGGAGTACAGGTATGATATACAGACCAGGCATTGTCAGCTACCATGTTGCTTGGCAAGATTCCATAGTGTGTTTGGCTCAGCCAGACTAAAAATGATTTGTGAGTGGATGAAGAGATAATAACTGAGTAAACATTTTTGATTAAATTCGTGGCCATTAGAGGCTATATATTATTGGTGGCTAGCATAAATTATGTCAGTAATTTAATTAAATAACAGAATTTCCTTACACAAGTAAAGATAATTACTTGCAGGTAATTGTGTTATTGTGAGTTTCTGTTGATGAAAAGAACTTGAACCTTCTTCTTGCCAAGAACAGTCCATCAGAATTGTATAATTTGATAATAAAGCATCCAGGCATGAAGCTCACTGAAATATTGATACACTCTCAGATAATAAAAATGAAATACTTCTAGTTGATCATAAATGAAAATGGAGCTGATCCAACTAATATTATGACTGACACAATGGCTATCTTGAAAATCTTGTTACTGTTTATCCTCGATATATCTCAACATTGTGCTGTGACCAAAAGTCTTCTTATGCAGTCTAGTTGATACCAAGTACAAGTGATGGCAGTTTGAAATAGAATATAGCTACCATAGCATCCATTTTGAAAATATTGATATTGTTGCTCATCACCAGAAGACTTGTTTTGATGCCTTGCTGGTCGTTAATGAAAATGATTGTTGTTGTTGTTGTTGTAGGGTTTAACGCCATTTTTTAGCACAAGATAGGCTATACATGGCGGCCAGTATAATTGGTGGAGGAAGAACCCTGGAAAAGCCCAGGAAGAACCACTGACCCATGAGAAGCTACTGGCAGGCTTTCTCACGTACCAACGTTAACCGAGGCTGAGACTCGAACTTACGCAATCAGAGGTGGGATGTCAGTGATCCATAACAGTGAGCACTTTAGACCACTCGTCCACTTGGGACCCCATAATGAAAAAATGGTACTGATATGATTCTTAATATGGCTACCAAAGTGACCGTCTTGTAAATTTTGTTATTGCTTATCATCCTGAAAGGATGGTCATATCAACATAAGGTTTTCACTGAAGGTGGTTTTTGGTGTATGGTTGGTCCTAAATGAAAGTGTTACCAATCAGATGTCTGATATGGCTATCATAGCAGCCATCTTGAAATTTGTTAATGCTGCTACGTCTGAATAGTTAGTCGTATCAAGATGAGTTTTTGAAAATCTTTCTATACTACACTTCAGGAATGAAAAATTATATTAGCATATGGTTTTCACCAGAAGACTTCGTGGGATGTCTGCTTGGAAAATTGGTGCCTATCTGATGTGCAATATGGTCAAGACAGCAGCCATCATGAAAATCTTGTTATTACTACTCCTGAATGGATGGTCATAACAAATAAGGTTTTCCCTGAAAGTCTTTTTATGGTCTCTAGTTGATCCCAAATGGAAATAGTGCTAATCTGATGACCAAAATGGCCACCAAAGCAGCCATCATGAAAATGTTGTTATTGCTACTCCAAATGAACAGAAAGTCATATTGAGATTGGTTTTTCACCAGAAGACTTCTTATGATGTCTAGTTCACCAGAAGACTTATAATATCTAGTTCACTAGAAGACTTCTTATGATGTCTAGACTGGCCTAAATGAAAATGGTGCTTCACACACAGCCAGAGTGGCTGCCATTTTGGTTGGTTGTGTGGGTTTAATGCCACTTTTCAAGATGTTGTTGTTGTTTTTTTATGGTTTAACACCATTTTTCAGCACACAATAGGCTATACATGGCTGCCAGTATTAATGGTGGAGGAAGAACCCAGGAAAACCCCGGAAAGAACCACCAACCCACGAAAAGCTACTGGCAAGCTTTCTCACATACCCACATGGGCTGAATCCGAGACTCGAACCCACGCAGACAGAGGTGAGATAGCAGTGATCCGTAACAGAGAGCTCTTTAGACCACTCGTCCACTTGGGGGCCCTTTTCAAAATGTGATATTCTGTATGAGAATGATGCAGATTTGACATAAGAAAAATTAACCCAAACAGCCAACTTGGAACATCTTGTTATTGTTACTTCTCTAGTATTGTTGGTCATATCAACATGGTGTTCTCACTGACAGACTTGGTCCATAATGAAAATGGTGCCAGTTATAAATCCAATATGAGCACCATGGTGGCTAATTTGAAAATTGTCTCATCTTAAGTTCCTAGAAAGTCTCTTTGAACATTAGAATAAATGTCCTTTCAATGGATATTTTTTCTTTCTTCAATGTGTTATAGACCATTAGGCAACTAAGTGCTTCAGACTTTTCTTTCCACTCCATATTTTCATAATGTATGTTTTTGCTTCACAAGCTTACATGTGTCATTTCCCCCAGTGGGCAGTATGCCCTTGTTTTTTTAATACTGATTTTGTTCCAGTTTGAAAATCTTTCTTGTAAAACCCATGGCTATGTTTACAAATGTGTTTATGGATAATTATAAACATTATACTATATCTGTAAGCAAGTTTGATATGTTTAACATTTTCCAATATTGCCATGAACATTTTGTATTTATATATTATCACTTATATTGTGCATTATTTTATGTCATTTAATATATTCATTGCCATTACTCACAAAGTATTTGACATTTATATTGTCATTTGAGCTTTAATAAAAAGTAAAAATGAATAAATACCCCATTATGTTGTCTTATGACAAGTTTTCATCCATAGTTATATAAATTTAATATGTGTGAGAGCCATGTTAATCTGGAGAGCACAAATTAAAGTTTGATCTGTGATCTTAACATTTAAAGTTCTTGGGTGACTTCGATTTTGAGCAAGAGACAGCATATTATTTGTGCTTTTATTTTGATCAGACTTGTGAAATAGGTAAAATTGACATGATATAAAATTTGAGAGATAATTTAGGGTGTTAATTACAATACTTAAGACAGCTTAGTGAAATGGACAGCAGTTATGTAAGTCAGATGAGTGATATCAGGCCTACTTGGGCTTCTTGGTGTCAGCTCATCATATAACCTCTACATAATATTATAGAAAGTAATGTTCTTTTTTAAATGTTGTTTGTCTTTTATGCTCCATCACATTACCTAACATTTCACTGTCAAGATCACTTATATCTGAATTTATTGTCTGCATGAGTGATGCCAGCCCCAGTTGGGCCTCTGTGTTTTTTAAGAAACATTGTGATATTTTCCCTCGTTCATGTTTTGCCATGGTATGTGTGTTATATCATGTAACTCCTACATAACTGAAGCCAGAGGTTTCATGTTAAAGTGAGGTGAATGTGGAAAATGAGAATAGTGCAAGAATAATGCTGCATATGGGCAGAAATGTAGATACTAAGAAAAAAGAAATGCAGAACAAAAATGATATTGCTGGCTGATAGAACTTTGCAAGAGAGATTACTGCAGATAAGGGAAACTATCTGTGTTTAATGTATTTTTGGTCATTATATTTTTACAAGGTTTTATAAAACTGTTATTTTGTATTTGAATTCTCAAATATGCCAGTCCAAAGAATAGGTCTTTGTTTCATCACAGGTGGGACATTTTACATTAGGTCTTTAAAATTTTATCATTTTAGTAAGCAGAAAGTCTTTGAAAATGTATAACCCCTCAATGGAAATGATTCCATTTTTGTGTGTGCTATTGGAATAGTGTTTAGATGGTTTATTTGCACTTGTTTATGCAGACTGTGTCACAGTTGACTAACCATATGCACTAATACTGTGTTTTTGTTTGTGTGTCTGTGGTGAATAGAAAGCACTGAAGGAGAAGGAGGAGCACATAGAACAGTTACTTCGGGAGAGGGACTTAGAAAGGGCAGAGGTAGCGCGGGCTGCAGCCCAGGTTGATGAGGTGAGCAGATCTGTTGCCATCATAAGGCTTGCCCCCGATGAAAGATTTTCAGATATATTAAAATTTAATTATCTGAAATTATTAAATCAAATTTGAATCATCCAGAATCATTTAAAATGTTGAACTTGTCCTGTGAGCTTAATGTTAACACAGTGGTGTTTGAAGGGGTACTGTATGCTGGCTTGTAAGTCTGGTCCAACTGCAGATACGTAGACCTTGCTCTGCCATTGCATTATGTGCTGGCATATCAAGGTCTGTTTTGTTTGTTCTACTGATACTCCTAACAAACTATTTAGACCAAGATTTGCCGATGAATTATGTGCCAAGAGATGTTTTTCTATGCATTTAGACCCAAATTATAAGCTAGTAAAGATGGTAAACATTAGGTTCATATGACTTATGTAGTCAACAGAAGTGAAATATCTGCTTTGATATTGGACTCCTTGAGAAATCATTGAATTTGAGGAGTGTCCTTGGTTTTATCTTTCGAAAGTCAGTGAATCTTTTTAAAAAGGCTTTGAATTTTCAAAATCTCCTTTTTTATTGGAGGAAATGTGAAATGTTAGAACTATATTATTCATATTTGTTATTTGCATGTTTTGAAGAAAAAAAAAATTATAAAAATGGGATAAAATTGGATGGATCACACAGCAATAGTTGCTACCAGATGTAATAGCATCCCATTGTTGTAGTGGTACACTAATTACGTTTGTAAATGGATGAAAAATTTAGAATGTAACTCAACAAGTAAATTTAAAATCAAACTGGGAACTTGGATACCTTTCTGTAAAATAAAAAGCCTTGAGAACTTTTGTAAGTTCTTAAACAAAACACCTTTCAATTAAGAACCTGGAAAAACCTCTCCACTCTGTATTGAGACATTTGTATGCTTCCATTAGTCTGGAGAAGTGAATAGTCTGCAAGTTGAATGGATGCTCTACTGTGCATTAACAATGTCCTACCTGCTAATTTGACCAAAACTTAGTTTTGCATTGTAATAGATGGAGAGCTGTTATTCTTCTTGAGACCTGTCTACAAAAAGTCTTTGTGACCTTCCTTTGCCATTAGTTCCTACTGAGTAACTGAAAACTCTGTATATCTTGTAAGAAAACAAGATAACAATGTCCTGGTAAATGCTATCCATGTCTTAAAACTTTCAGTAATGATTCTGATACAAAGGCTATAGCACCTGAATTGTAAAAAAAATCTCTGCAGAAATTACAAGAAAGTAGTGTAACATATGCTAGTAACACATTTTACTGACATTTTTTTTATAGGCAGAAAACCAGATAACTCATCTTCGTGTTGAGCAGGAGCGTTTGCGCGAAGACAGTGATGAGACTGTTGTTCGTTTGAAGGGTATCATACAGGAGCTGGAAAAGGAAAAGCATGACCTGTTGGGGAAGCTGGAGGATGAGAAAAGGTTTTTCTATATCAACTTTATGTTCATATATAGCCACTTATAGGTCAAGTCCAAATGCAAATAACATACTGTGCTGGCAGATTAGGGTCTATTTTGTTTGTTCTAGTAATTACTTCAAAAATAAACTGCATAAACATCAGATCTGTAAAGAAGAAGGAAAAACATGACTTGCTGGGGAAGCTGGCATTTATCTATTTATATACCGTATGTACTCACTGATAAATCAAGTGTAAATGCAAATAACATTGATCCTGATCTTACACTCATAATGTGCTGGCATATCAGGGTTTCTTCTGATGGTATCTAGTTGGTCTTAAATTAAAGTTGTGCCCATCTGATATCCAATATAGCCTCCATAGCAGCTATTTTGAAAATTGTATAACTACTACTTCTCTTGGATGAAAAGGCATATCAACAGTATATGGTTGGTTTTAATAAAATTGGTGGTGGTCTGAGATCCACATGGTGGCTAAAAATCTTGTTTATTACTGCTCCTCCTAAAGGAATGTCATACCAACATGGAGTTTTCTCCAGAAAACTCAGTATGACATCCTGTTAGTCCTGAATAAAATTAGTATTGTTTTGACCTAAAATATTGCTAACACATGGAAAATCTTTTCACTAATTTTCCTGAATGAACAGTCTTATCAACTTAGGCTTTTTACCAGGTCTTCTCATGGTGTCCAGTTTGTCCTAGCTGAAACTGTTGCCAATCTTTTACCTAGTATTGCTTCCACAGTGGTTGATTTGAAAATCTTCACTAATAATATCAACACTCGGCAGTTATAAAGAAAAGAATAATCTTGGATTACTGGAAATCCTTTTCAGGCAGTAGAGCATCAGTGCTTTGAGGGACTTGTTAAAAGTATTGAAGGGTTGTGATTCTTTTTCTTTTATGCTTAGTGACAGTGAAATGCATTAACTGATGTCAAATCTGTCAATAGCAATCACCTATGGGAATAAGCCAAACTAGTCTTTGTACACAGGTGACCACTTTATGCAGGTTCACCTTTCATACTTTGTTTTTCAACAAATACCATGCACCAGGTACTAGCAGCTTTATTATTATTATTATTATTATTATTATTATTATTATTAATAACAGATTCATGATAATACACTGTTCAGCAAATCACAAAATACCCATAATGTTCTCTTCAAAAGTAATGTTCAAAACAAGATTCCTATAAATTAAGCCATCACTGACTCAGCTCTTAAAAAAAAAACAATTATTGAGTTTAGAATTGTTTCATCCACCACAACAAAGCACTATTTAGCTACTAATAGAAAGCTTACCTGTGACTGTGAAACAGAGGACAGGCTCTTTGTTGGCCGACTTTTAGAATTAGGCCTATTAACAGCCATTCAAACTTAAAACAGTGTCTGGATTAACCAGATGCTTAGATCCCAAAGACCAAAAAGCAGTTGGCTTACGTGAAAGGCTCATGATAATAGGGAATGAAAAAAAGCTTGCTGTGGCTTTTGTTAGTAACGTGTAAAACTTGCAGACCATTTTTGTAAATATTGAATAATCCTCTGAACGCAGTGAAATGTGGGGTAACTGATCTCTCTCTTCAAAAATTTACCTTTTTCATCAGAGATAGCTAAAAAAAATTATATAAAAAATTTGCCTGGGAATAATTGGAATATTTGTTGCAAACCAGGTGATTACTATATCAATATGACTGTTGGGACAAGTTTGACTGAGGTATAAATATTAGTACAGATTTGATAATTATAGTCAGATTTTATACTATATCATATACAGTGTATGATTGGTCCAGGGGAGGAGAGTTAACTAGGAAAATGCAGCACTAGAACGGGGTACTGTAAATGGAGAAATAGTCATGCTTGTCATTTAATCAGGACCAAATAAATCATAAAATATTCACTGTTCCACTCAGTACTCAGAAGGTGAAAAGAAAAGAACAGAATTCCTGTTTGATTTTTTGTCATATCCAACATATAGGACATCTTCTTCATTTTCTATTGTCTATAATGCTCTTACACATGTGTCAAGACACTTAATGAATTGTTATAATGCTCTTACACATGTGTCAAGACACTTAATTGTTATAATGCTCTTACACATGTGTCAAGACACTTAATGAATTGTTATAATGCTCTTACACATGTGTCAAGACACTTAACTCATTCGGCCCCGATCCCGTCTGTAGGCGTGATCCGGTTTCTGCATTCATTGGCTGATCCCGCCTGTAGTCGTGAATTGTTTACTGCATTCATTGGCCGATCCCGTCTCCAGGCGTGATGAATGTGTGTTAGATACAATGTCTCTGATTGGTTAGAAGTGGTTTATTCCAAGAACTAAACAACTATTAAACCAATCAGAAATGATTTTACTTTCATTTGTGGAAATTTTAATTGTTCAGAAGCAAAAGGCTAAAGTTTGAGAGCGGTTTAACTACACGTGTTCTGTTCATGAAAAATCGTAAATGATGGCGGACGGAAGAGTGATTTTTGATGAGAGCAAAAATGTGGAGTTTCTCAGGTTTGATCGTGAAATTATTGAGCAAGCTGAGGAAAGATATGTTCAGCAGTTGAATATTTTGTGAGATTTAGATTTGGACATATAAGTTTCTGAGATTGAATCGTCCGAAGGTGATGATGCTGACAGCGATGATGACGGAGTTCTTGCGGATAAACGTTGCACATAAGTTTGTAAATACTGTATAAATAAGTCGTGAAAGACTTCTACAAATAGGGAAATAATTACATCAATGTGTTGACAAATTCTTTTGAAATAAATGGTGAAATTTTCATGGATTTTGTTTGGATATAAGAAGAGAAATTAACGTAAGAGTGAATGCATGTGCACGATGTTTTCAGGCAGGTAAAAACTATGGGGCACAAGCAGCTAGACACAGCTTTGTGCTTTTGAGGCTTATCAGCAGAGATACTGAAAACAGTGCTGGGGCCGAATGAGTTAATGAATTGTTATAATGCTCTTACCCATGTGTCAAAACACTTAATGAATTGTTATAATGCTCTTACGCATGTGTCAAGACACTTAATGAATTGTTATAATATTCTTATGCATGTGTCAAGACACTTAATGAATTGTTATAATGCTCTTACACATGTCTCCCATTAACTGCAGTTGTAGATTTTCTTGAAGAATGAGAATATTGTGTATCTATCGTTAATGGCAATAGGGCAGAACTTGATAATACTCGTAAGTTCTGTGAGGGTTCTGCCATTGAATTTTAGACTGATTAATGCCTAGATGGAATGAACTTTCATGTCCTTCAAGAACATTGCCTTTAAGACAGTCTTCCTCTTCCTCCTCCTCCATTTTGTCACCAATGAGGATTGATGCCTTTTGTGTGGAAAAGAGTTGTTTACAGTTCATCAGTAACTATGATTCAGCTTCTCTTTGCCAGCCAGAAGTTTCTGGCTAAGACTCATCTGCTTTCAACAGCCCCTCTCTCTCTCTCTCTCTCTATTGTAATTCATAATGTCAGTCCTATCTTTGCTGGATAGACCCTTTTGTCCAATTTGTGATTGATTTGGCTTTCTCTAAAAGGAGAAAGGAAGTTTGGAATTGTCTCTTTCTCCTTATCAAGAGTTCCTCTGATATAATTCAGTGTCCACTGTTTACAGTTGGATTGTCCTTACTATCAAGAGAGCTTATTACACCCTTTCAGAGAGGGATCTGCTCTCATGAGAATTAAAGCCCATGATGTTAGGGATATTGCTGCATCTTGAGCCTTTTAAATCACTCCCATTTGTGCACCATATTGATAGAATTTTCTGGCTGGACCTAGTTGTGACAGCACAACATGTGATTTCTGGACTTTTTTTTATATTGTTTTAGGCCATCAGCCTCTTCCTAATTGGTAAATTCAGTAATGCAGTTGTAATAGGCAATGTATTCCTGATGTTAAAATGTAATGCTTGGAGGTGCGTTAAAGCTAATTTGAATAATGTAATACTTGCTACTATTAAAATGATTCCTCTTCCCACCATGCCCCAATATACTGTAAGTCTTGGTCCAAGTCAAAAGAGAAGATATTCAACTGTGATCATGAGTTTAAAAAAAATCTGGCACTACAGTGACTGATTGCTGGAAGGAATAATTTATTAATAAAAATTAGTTTTATTCACACACACAGACACAGACACACACACACAGACACACACACACACACACACTGATCATCAGTTTATGAGACCATTTTGATGAGCACTATGAATAACAAATTTAATGTTTTTTTCCAATCCAGGAAGGTAGAAGATCTACAGTTTCAGATTGAAGAGGAAGTTATCAGCAAAGATGACCTAGAGGTGAGCTTTAGTTTGCTTGAGTATAGACCTCTGGCACAATTTGTGATTTAAATAAATATTATCAGAGAGTAAAAATGAATGAGATAGACTTTTTAGATCTGTACAGGTCTACTTAACCTGATTTGTTTGTAACAGGTCATTCAGAATACCATTTTAGACACATTTATTTAACAGTTTTAGATCACAATAATTGTAATGAACAAAATATGGACTGTGGGGGTTGACTAGACAGATTTTTATTTTCACTGACCAGTTTGTGGTTAGTGGTTTAAAGCACCTGCCAGCATATGTATGTTTTGTAGATTCCTCCACTAGTTTATCAGAGTACCCTCAACTGGTGAGGTAGCGTGATCAGTCTGACACTCCATAGTCTGTAGGGATTTCTATATTTGCAACCCACCTCATACCCTAAACTAAATAGGGCAGTGGCAGTAGGCTGCCTTTATTAAGTGGAGAAACTGGAGTACCCAGAGGAAACCGCAATGCTCTTAAAGGGAAGGCATGCCCTTCAGACATATCACCTCTGCACTGTTTCATGGGCTCAAACAAGAGATACATTAGTCTGCGGTCTTAAACAGTTCATACTTCAAAGTGTTGTAGACATAGTTCTTGTACCCACTTCATTATGGAGGCACTCATTTTCTTTCATGAACCAGACATAAATTATCATATATTTTAACTGGTTAAAAACTTATTGGCAGATATAGTCAGGTACACTGGCTCATTACACTACCAACAATTATTTATTATAAGAGACCAGAGAACCTGACTATACAAGATGTGATATTTGCATTCAACCATTTGACAAAACAATGGTATATATTTAGCATCACAAAATTTTGACATATAAAACTTCATGATTTAATAGAATTTACTTAACTATGACTTCAGAAAATTTAACTGGCATCATGGGCTTTTAGCTGTACCAGCTAGCTCTCCTCAGAACCAACAGACTAGCAGGTTATTCAACCCCTTGACTAGCTTGCAGATATTTACATCATTTAGAAATTAAACTTAAAACATTTTCAGCTTCCAGCTGTGCTTGAGTGCAGACTACTTTATATCTGCTTTTGAAAATTGTTTTCACAAAAAGTAATTCTTTCGTCTACTTTGTCCTAAATGAAAATGGTACCAGTCTGACAATCCAATATAGCTACCATGGCACCCATCTTGAAAAAGTTGCTATTGCTACTTGTTACAAATGAGAATCTCACATCCAATATGGTGGCTATCTTGACTACCTTGTTACCACTGCTCCTTCAAGTGATTGCCATATTGACATAAAGTTTTCACCAAAAGACTTCTCATGATGTCTAAATGAAATTGGTGCCAGTCTGACATCCAGTATGTCCACTCTGGTGGTTGTCTTTAATATCTTGTTATTGCTACTTCACCTGAATGGATAGTGATATTGACAAGGGGTTTTCACAAGAAGGCTTTTTATGGTGTCTAGTTAGTCCTAAAGGAAAATTGTGTCACAGTTTATCCAATATAGCCACCATTGTTTTGCATTTCAAGAGGATTATGCATTTGTTATATAAAACTAGGTAACTTAGTACTTGCCAAAAGATAGGAGAGCTTGAAATATCTGCTTTCATTTTCCAGTTAACTTGCATTTTGTGAGTGTGCCCTTTGTATTTTATATTAGGTATTATTTTTTAAAACAATGAATGGATACTTTTTATATGAGTTTGATATTTAGAGAATAGACCGGATTTGGTTGCATAGGGTCTAAACTTTGTCCATTTTTATACACCTGCCATAAGTCAGAGTGTATTATGTTTTGATTTTGTCTGTCTGGCAGTTACCTGTTTGTTTCTGTTTCTGCATAATAATTTGAGATGTCTACCATTTTCAGTTACCAGACCTTTGTTGGCTTGCTTGCACACACAATAAGGCACAACCTGATAAATTTTGGGGTCAAAGGTCACTGACCAAAAGAAGAAAATGATGTAGGCAGACTAAAATGAGGGAATGCTTTAACAGAGACCAAAGCACTAATGAAAACTGGCATGGCATTGACGTACTAAAAAAAAAAGCACTTCAAGCATGACAAGCAACTTGTGACGAACTATAGATTTTTGCATATTTGCCAGGGAACTACTCAGTTGTATTGTTGTTATCAGTGATGCTTGGCCATTCAAGTAGACACCATTGCAGGTCTTGGATGGGGTTTTCTGTCACTTTTCCACTTCAGCACTCATTTCCAGCATAAGCAAGTGTGTTATTGCTTCTCCAGGTTCTCCATTTCTTTCACCACAAAATCCACATCAGGCTGTCATTAGAACCATTAAGTAATTTTCTTTACAACAATTATTGTACAAGTGACATAAAATAGATAAAGCTTTAAACAGAAGAACAGCTCCATTGGGAGGGCTAATTACACTATTGTACTCATTTGCTGAGTGATAGATTTTCTGCTTCCTAGTATCATGGAACCAGAAAGCAACTTGGCTTTTGTATCAGGCATCTAATGCATACATCATGTACAGAATAACACATCTCAGTAGGCCTTTTATTTGATGTGAATGTTTAAGATAATATGCAACATTGTTGTGTTGCTTGCAAGCAGTTTATGTAGAAGATATGCATAAAAGATTCAGTGGTTATTTTTGTCAGGCTTATAAATATTTGATTTCCTCAAACAATGCACACTCTCAGACTTCCTAACTAAATGTCTCATATTTCTTTTGCAGTGTATGTATATTTATTCCTATTACATTTGTATCCTGCTTTTTCTATAACTCTTAGCTAAGTGTTGCTGTATCAGTCTTAAAGTATTTTTTTCATTGCTGTCCAATTGTCTCATGGAAGCTCATAACAGAGAGAAAGCTTGACAAACACAATCTGTCATCATAGATCTCACAGCACTATCCATTTGAGATTTCTGTCAATTTGTATGCATATGACAAAGTTAAATACCATATATACTCTCTTATACGTTGAGTCATACTGCAAACAACAAAGATCCTGATACACTATATCAATATGCACCTGCAGATTATGGTCTGTCTTGTTTTTTCTACTGTTTACTCCTAACAAACTGCACAGACCCAGATCTGCTGGTGCATTTTGCGAAGGCAGATCTAGGTATGTGCAATTTGCACTTGGGATCATCTTGCAAGCGAGTATATATGGTAAAAAATTTTTAGTTGCTGAATGCATACATTTGAACTGACCCAAAAGCACCAAGTATTTTTATGATATATATGTTTTTTGTCTTTTGTATACTCAGTGTAAATACTCATGTTTGTTTTATTGAAAGCCTGTTGACCATGCAGTAAGTTATGTTCTTAAACTATTACACTGGATATGGGGTTTTCTAAGGCAGCAAACTGGATCTAGCCCACCTTAAGGTATCAGGCAATCATTTCACAAAGTATATGTAACTTAAAAAGGGTTTGAGGCACTTATGTAAGGCAATTATGCATGTAAGTGATTGTGCATAATTATCTGTACTGGTCATAGACCAGAAGAACTTATTAGGATGGCCTGTTGTCCATCCGTTGTCCAGCTGTCCATTAACACAAGTTTTGTATTGCCCTAAACTATTTTTAGGATTGCTACAACTCACACATTCATCCTAAGATCTTCTTGGTCCCTAATGTAAATGGTGCTGCCCTGACATCTAATAGAGCCACCATGGCAGGCATCTTGAAAATCTTTTTATTGCTACTCCTTCTGAATGGAGTCATATTGACATGGGACTTTATCTGTAAGACTTCCTGTGATATGTGGTTGGTCTTAAATGAAAATAGTGCTGCCAAGATATCCAGTATGGCCAGCAAAATGACCATCTTGAAAATCTTGTTATTGCTCCTCCACCAGAATGAATGGTTATTTAAGAATGGTGTTTTTGTTGCAAGACTTTTTATGATGTCTAGTTGGTCTTAAATGAAAGTGGTGGCATTCTGACATCCAATATGATCGATACAGCACCCATCTTGGGGGTGGATGTCAAAGTAAACTCATACTTTTCCCACCTCATTTTAGATGTTTTGACAGTTATGTAGGGGTGGGAATCAGAGCAAACTCTGACCTTTCCCACCATGCTTTAGATATTTTGACAGTTAAGTGGGGGTAGGTGTCAAAGCAAACTCAGACTTTTCCCACCTCATTTTAGATGTTTTGACAGGTATGCGTGGGTGGGAATCAGAGTAAACTCAAACCTTTCCCACTGTGCTTTAGATATTTTGACAGTTAAGTGGGCGGGGGGTGTCAGAGCAAACTAAGTAAATTATATTACCTGACAATTGGTCAATACACAATATTTTAGTTGTGTTTAGTTTGTAAGCTGTGTAGGTAATTTATTTATCATCGAACAATCACCATGTTTAAATGCAGTTTTTGACTTAAAATGTGAATTCTTTTTTATTAAATATCACAAATATTTACATTTACTGATCAGAGGAAAATATGAATGCAGAACAAATGAAGTCTGATAAATGATTGAGTCAAATTTGGCATAAAGCTGTTTACAACAATTCTTGATATCAGTTGGGTTTGTTTTCTTCCTTCAGCTGGCTGCATTAATAAAAATTAGATATAATTGCATAAGAAACATAAGCAGTTTAAATTTTAATGCTTGGATTATTTATATTTTCTCACTTAGAGCTGTATTAAGGATGTAATCTTGATCAGCTAAGGAAACAAAGATTTGCAATGAACTGGTTTTTGAACTTGCCCAAAACATGGGATACGGTTTTTAAAAAAACACATCAAATTATGCTGTGCATATCTTGGAGAAAACACTGAAAACAGAATAAAGTTGCTTAAATTCTAAAATTCTTTGAAGGATATCATGATATTCACTGAGTGATCCAATTTGCTGTCTTATATGAAGTAAAAAGTAACATTTTCTAACAAATGCACATGAATATAACTTTACATTGCCATATCATATTCTTCAGAGCATTCATTTCATTATATCCCATTTTGCTTGAGAAATTTGATTTGAATTTCAGGTCCTTTAGTTGGACTTCCTATCACTTGATTTTTTTCATTTGTGTGCTTTATCCATTTTTCAAGTTGATAAAACTTTATGGATGATTTTTGTAATGCCACAACAGTTCATTTTATGTTTTAGGTCCTAATATTGAATATCTTTCTTTTAATGATTATGGACCTGTTGTGAGATGTAGGAGACCACCTTTTCCACATGTCCATCTGTCTGTCTGTTCACCCTTGTAACCACCAACACTCTGCAACCCTTGCACATAATTAGATACCATTTGGTAGACAAATTTGTAAATGTATGTGCATTTTAAAAGTGTTGTCTTTTCAGGTATGTTTAAAACAGTTATGACATTTTTTCATGATATTTAAATCTGTTACAGTAGTTCCAAGTAACCACATGTGGTTAAGCTCAAGAACCATTCAGTATTGCTCTCATGCAGTGTGTTGTGTGCATTGACTCATGGACCTAGTAGATGTACCTATTATGTGGTTTGTCTCATCACCTCTGTTTTGGATCAAGTCAGCAAAACACATTGGATGTTATTTGTAACCATTCAGCATTTTCTAATGTAGTTTGCTGTGTACACTGTTTCATAGACCTATATGTACCTATTATTGGTATTGTCTTGTCAGCTCAAATTTGGATAAAGGGATGTTGCATTAACCAGCACATCTCAAAAACCATTCAATGTATTCTAATGCAGTCTTAGTACATATATTGTCTCGAAGACATGGATATGTCTTTTAAAGGTCTTGTCTCATCAACTTTATTTTGGATAGAGTTAGGACTGTTAATGGTTAACTTAATAGCTTTGTGTGGGATGTTCCTTGTAAACCAGCATAGTTCAAGAACTATTCAGTATGTTCTGATGCAATTTGGGGTATGAACATTGTCATATCAACTTGTATATTTTCTTATGTGGGTTTTATCTCATCTAGTCCGAACCTGCAAATCTCAAGGCTCACTAAAGTGACCCTTAAATTATTAATTTATGGCTCTATAGTGAAGAGACAAAACTTTGATTATTGTGGTGAAGTCTGCAAATTGGTTTGTTTGGGTTTGGTCTGGATCTGGGTTTTCGTATTAATTTTTGTGGGGTTTAATGCCATTTTTCAGCACATAACAGGACATGGTGGACACTATATAAAGTGGGAAATAACCCAGAAAAATCCCAGGAGGAACCACTGACCCATGCCATGTTTTCTCGCATATCCACATTGGACAAACCAAGATTAAAACTCATGTGAACATTGGTGAGATAAGCAGGTGATTTGCAACACACAGACGCCTGGTTTTCTTAAAAGACTTGGTGGAGTTGGTCAGTCGCTGACAGTAGAATGTGTCACTAGAAGAATATACATTATTGATATTATCTTTACTCTGAAAGTCTGAAAGATAGTCCATATTTTCCTTCAAAACTGCTTGAAGCAGTCTCAACGTGATTATTGCCCTCAAAAATGAAATGGAGCCAAATATTTCAGGAATTTAATAGTGGGATACCATTATTTGTACTTCACTTACAGGTATGAAGACATCTCACATCAGACATGAGGTTATAAAGGAGAAATATGCTGTTGAATAAAACTCTGGTTACAAGAACTTGTGAAACTTGTATATCAGTTATGGCTCCAGATTGCTCATTGTCATGACTTTGGTTTCTGTAGCTT
Organism: Sinohyriopsis cumingii; assembly: GCA_028554795.2. Lineage (NCBI taxonomy): Eukaryota > Metazoa > Mollusca > Bivalvia > Unionida > Unionidae > Sinohyriopsis > Sinohyriopsis cumingii. Next base: position 55,898,259 of record CM068842.1, on the reverse strand, counting down.
GGCCATACTGTGGTCGGACCTGTCATGCAGCATATCTGTACTTTGGATTATCATACCAAATCTATCATGCAGCTAAGCTGTATTATGGTTTGCTGTACCAAATTTGTCATGGAGTGTAGCTGTACTATGGATTGTCATAACAAAAATGGTCCTGCAGCATAGCTATTATACCAAAATCTGTCTTGCAGCTTGACTATACTTTGGATTTTTGTACCAGATCTTTCATGCAGTATCACTGTACAAGGGATTGTTATACCAAATCTGTCATGCAGCTTGCACATTTGTCTAACTTCGCTTTTTGAACATGTAACTTTGCTAAGTATTGCTTGATTTTAACTATAAATTTGATATGCAGTTTGATGTTTAAAACACTTTGTGTTTAATTTCCAGTAATCCACGCTAGCATGTACAAGAGTTATGGTTCCCGAGGCCTGACTTTTTTTCTGCAACATGACTTCACCAGTTATTTTCAGATTTAAGCTAAATTTGTCTTTGATGAGATCTATAATGAGTTTAAGTTTCATTATTTTTCTTCTGGTGAGATTCATAGTATGGTTACATTATCTTTAATTAGTGGAGTTCAAGCACATATTCCAGCGTTTGGTTTTGCGCAGGATCACCATGATTTCAATCTAATTTTATGTGGAGCTTACCATTACTGAGCTGTTTTATGAGCTGCTACAATTTATCCATCATTTATGGCAAGCTTGCCTTGGTGGAATCTCAAAATAGCACCACTTTATCATCTGTGTGTGTCCGTTCTGCTGTCCACACAGAACAATCTCATTGGTAAAGTTCAAATTAACATTGATGTTAAAGTTTAGATTTACCTCAGTGTTTTAGTGTTTGACTTTGCAACAATAAAAGGCAGGATAAAAATATGGGAATCTTGTGTAGACTTTTGGTCCATAATTGTTGGTTGCATCCCTTTTTGTTTTCTCCAAGTTTTCCAGCTGAACGTGTTGAAGCAAGGGGGGACCATTGTATAATGGGGCTTGTCATATAATTTTGGTCAACTATAGCATGGGGCTTGGATTACATGAGATGGGCTCAAAAACTGTATTTTACGACTCTAATAATGCATGTGCTCACTGCACAGGTTGATCATGGCCAGACACCATTTTAACTTGGCATAAACAAGTCAGGGTATTGTTATCTGTGGTGTTGTAAGTAGCCTGGCCTACTTTGGAGTCGTGAGATTAGATTATTTATATTAAAAAAAGCATTTAACCACCCTAATACAGCATGTGCTTACCGCATGGGTTAATCTGGCATGACACCACATTGAGTTTGAGTAAACAAGCCAGGGAGTTGTTGGCTATATTGTGAGTATTCTTTCTTGGTTCAGATTCGCAGGAGCTGATCTTCTCATTTGTACTCTTTTATTGATCTCAGCTTGTACATGTTCTAAGGGAGATAACTCAGGTACAACATGGATACAGATGGTATTATAGTGGTAAAATACATTTTTTTTAACTTGATCCCTCTCAAATCCCATCTTGCAGTAGGTCAAGAAATTATGCAGTTATCTCACCGTAAAAGATTCAAAGATGTTGATTTAGAATTTATTTAGATTGTCTATTTAAACATTTATTATATATTAAAGTAGATGAGAAAGTGTAAAGTTGTTAATGAATTTCAGTATTTTGGTTCATTATACCTTATACACCTGCTTATAAGTATGGTCCAATGTTAACTGCATAGAAACAGATCTGTTACACAATGTTCCATCAGATCTGGGTGTTTGTTAGGATATAACTACAACTAACAAAAAATACCCTGATCTGCCAGAACATTACGTAACTACGGATCAGGATCTGTTGTTTGGGGGAGGGTTGCAGTTGGACCCATCTTTTAAGCGAGTACTGATAAATGGTGTAATACATATTTCACTTAACAACAAAGATGTACATCTGATATTTTGAAAACATGTTTGTATGTAAAAAGAGCTTTTCAGAAATATAAATATGCTTATATTGTTTGTGCTGTAATTCAGAGTGCCATGAAGTTATTTGATTAATATGCCAAAACTTTATGAAACATTTTGCATTTTTAAGCATCATATTCTCAAACTGGCTTTCTTGGAGTTCAGGCTTTTAGAGATATATTTTTCTTTCTATTACATTGTTATATATTTATTTTCATTGTTATTACTATTATATATATTTTCAACTATGCACATTTTTCTTGTTAATCAGGGTGAACTTAAAAATGCTTCAAAGGGGCAGGAATCATATACATATTACTAACATGTGAAACAGACTGTAAAATATATATATATATATATATATATATATATATATATATATATATATATATATATATATGTAAGCAGATTGTGATTTTTATCTGAAAGCACATGTGAAATTCATTAATGATGCACTCTGGCACATAACAACATGTTTGTAAGGAATGGCTTTGTTTGGTACTGTGGGTTTATTGCCATTTTTTTAGCACATAATATGCTATAAATGGTGGCTACTATATTTGGTGGAGGAAGAACCACAGACTCATGGGAAGTTACTGGGAAGATTTCTCACATCCCCACATTGACAAGCAAAAACAAGAACCCATTTGGATAGAAGTGAGATGTGAGTGATCAGTAAAGGTTAGCACCTTAGGCCACTCAGCCACTCGATGACCCCTGAATCCAGTGGAAGGTTACTTGATGAAATTGTATTCATTTATACTGGTTTCAAAGCACATAGTTTTAAAAATGCTTCAAGGAATATTTGCTTAAAATTTGAATGAATATTAAACATTTTCTTTAGATAAGTGAATATGTAGATGTGTAAAAGAATAGATGTGTACTAGAATAGATAAAAGGAAAATAGAAATTTGAAATAAGAATTTTTAAAAGTTTAATCTGGTATAATTTTTAATGTATGGTCAATTCACGTTAGAAAAGTAAATTTCTTAAAGTAGGGAAAAGGAGCAAAATAGTTTACGGTTGATATGATGTTGCAATGAGATAGGCTGAGCAATTGCTTTATGACCAGCCAAGAAATAATTTGACTTTCTTTTGTTTTATTCAGATATAGGCCACATCAGTGGGATTTGGCTTTATGGAGATTGGTAATGTTGCTTCTGGCCCAATGTAGGATGTACACTTTTAGTTTGAGGGCTACCTTAATTCAAACTGTGGTCATTTCCTAACATCAGACATTATGACATAAATATATTAAGTTTATTTATCATATAAACACTTTCCGTTGATTTTATTAAAGTATTGAGTGGATAAATATAAATTTGGTTTGGAAGAATGGAGAAATTATTGATTGATGTAACCTGATATTCGTGCTGTACTTTTGCATAGAGTCGGACAGAAGAAGAAGAAGTCAGAATGAGAGAGCTGGAGAAAGCACTAAAGAAGGAGAAAGAACAAGCTGACAGATTTAAGGAGGAGGTGATATCTCTGAAGGTGAGTGCTGATTGTATAACAGTTTTGATTGTGTAACAGTTTGCAACAAATTTAATTTTTCTCCAAAAATATACATGAGCTTTTAGAACTACAACAAATGGGAACATGCAGATGCACTGGACAATGAGATGGCAATAATATCTCAGAAAATAAGGAACAAGCAAACTGATATCCTGTTAATCATATATGGGATTAATTCAAGATTCAGGACTGTACTAATTGGATAACCCTGACACACCAGACTAGTACATCTTTCTGTTGTACAGCAAGGGCTTAGTCCCACACAGTTGCAATTTTTTAAAAAATGTTCCAATTTCATTTGACAGATTAATGCCCCACCTTTTTCATTACCATTTTTTTTTCAAGATCAGCATTTTACTCTCTTATATTAGCGCACGCAGTCAGAAATTGAAGTCCCTTTGTTTGTAGGGATGTTGATTAGACCTGGTAAGAGAAGCTGCATGTGTCATAATAGGAGACTAATGAAGGAAACCAGGAAACCTGTATGCTGCAGATGGATCTTGCAATGCATTTCAACTGAAAGGTTTTAGTCTTTTAAATGAGTGTGATTATTTTTACTTTGTATTTTTAAGGATTTTTTTTACTTTTGATTTGTCAACTTTTGGGGAATTTATACATCTGTACATTATTTTTTCTCTCCACAGGCATATTGAATTTTTATTGGCGTGGTTTACTTACATAGAAATTTTGTAGTTACGAGCATAAATCTAATTATTTTTCTTATTTAAAACATCACAACTGTAATTTCTAATAATTTCAAACTTCTTATTTATCAAAACAAGCATGGAATGGAGAATATGATAGGTGTCAGACTGCCTTGTACATTGGTCATAATCCTAACTTCACACTTCCATCTACACTGCTCTGTGTACTGTCAAGCACCCACATTCCATCCTAAATGTCCATATGTGAAAAATGGGGTTGGAATATTCGGAGGAAAAGCAGATTAGAAAAATGTCGAATCTCTGAGCGAAATTATTACACAGTGACTTGTAGCTTGAAGCATTGGTTTCTGATCTTAAATGGACCGCAGGAGAAATGGGAAATTGTCGTCCCTAATATTATATATTAAGAAACGATAAGAGCCCATGTATCAGAAAAAAGGTCTGGGGACTGGTTTATTGAACTACATGAAGACAAATTTTACAGAAAGTTCAGCCCTTGTTTATACAACAACGTACAATTTTGAAAGTCTTTTGTCAAAATTTAAATCAACCCTTTTGTAAATGTCTTTAAATAATGGAATTTTTAACCAATCGTCTTAAGGAGTTTAGGTTGGTTGAAAGATCTTGTTTGAGATTTTATTGGCATACACAAATTCAGGGTTAAACTTTTTCGTTACAAGATAAGATTCTAATACTTTGCATTTATTGGGGTTTTCTTCATTTTGAAACTTTTCAAATAAAATCTGCTTCTTTAAATCTTGTATCATTTAAGTATGCCCCAAAACAACTTTTTGCATTTTTTATAACTTCTGTTACAAATTATGGTAAGTGAATGATAAGTATGGCTGCAGTTTTAGTAAATTGAGTAACCTTGAAACTTTTATTTTTTAACCCTGCACTGCACTTGGGAGATTGAACTACCTGATTTGCACAGGATTTATCCATTAAATCAGTCACTTTACATCCTATTTGAGTTTGGTTCTTGTACTAAGTGATAAATTTATTTTAAGTGGGTAATTTGTTGTTGACACAGGATAGATATTAAGTAAGTAGTTTAGACTGAACAGAACATTTGCTTTAATCCAAAGATTAAATTAATGATTTACTTCATATTTAGATTCCGACTTCATTTTCTCAGCCGTATAAGTGATAGTATTTGGTATTTTGGGGTATCCTAATTGGGCTTATCATGACAGCCATCAGAAAGTGTCATTGTACAGTAAAAGGGTAATGTGAAAAGGTGTCATTGTACAGTAAAAGGGTTGATGTGGAAAGGTGTCATTGTACAGCAAAAGGGTTGACATGAAAAGGTGTCATTGCACAGTTAAAGGGTTGATGTGAAAAGGTGCCATTGCACAGTTAAAGGGTTGATGTGAAAAGGTGTCATTGCACAGTGAAAGGGTTGATGTGAAAAGGTGTCATTGCACAGTAAAAGGGTTGACGTGAAAAGGTGTCATTGCACAGTTAAAGGGTTGATTTGAAAAGGTGCCATTGCACAGTTAAAGGGTTGATGTCAAAAGGTGTCATTTCACAGTAAAAGGGTTGATGTCAAAAGGTGTCATTGCACAGCTAAAGGGTTGATGTGAAAAAGTGTCATTGCACAGTTAAAGGGTGGTTGTGAAAAGGTGCCATTGCACAGTAAAGGGATTCATGTGAAAAGGTGTCATTGCACAGCAAAGTGGTTATTATCAAAAGGCATCATTGCACAGTTAAGGGGTTGATGTGAAAAGGTGTCATTGCACAGTAAAAGGGTTAACATCAGAAGGCATCATTTTGCTGTAAAGGTGTTGATGTGAAAAGGTGTCATTATGCAGTAAAAGGGTTGGCATCAAAAGGTATCATTGTGCAGTGAAGGGGTTGATGTGCAAAAGTGTCATTGTGCAGTAAAGGGGTTGGCATCAAAAGGTATCATTATGTAGTACAAGGGTTAGCATCAAAAGGTATCATTGTGCAGTAAAGGGGTTTGCATCAAAAGGCATTATTGTGCGGTATAGGTGTTGATGTGTAAAGGTGTCATTGCACAGTAAAAAGGTTACATCAAAAGACATCATTATGGGGTTGGTCTCAAAAAGTGCTATTGCAGAGTAAAGGTGTTGGTGTTGAAAGGTGTCATTCAGTAAAGAGTTTGATTTTAAATGGCATAATTGTTTAGTAAAGGAGTTGGTGTTGAAGGTGTCCTCAAAGGGTTAAAGCCCTTTAAACAATTCAGATCCACTATTGAAACATATCTAAAATCAGAAACTTTTCAGAACTTCATAAAAATTGTTCATTGTCTGTAATACATAGCTGCCATTACTAACAAATAAGAGAGCAACTCTTTTGAAATCATCATTTTATCAGCTAAAATCAGATTTTATGGGGATCATCCTGGTATCAGGTTTTCAATCCAGATTATCCAACTGATTTCACTTTCAACTGACACCATATAGCCAGTATTATGTTGCCTTTAAACCCACTATATATGTATGCATATAAAGTTCAATTTTTGGCCAGATTAATAATGCTGCACCCATTTCGATCACCATCTTTTTTTAAGGAAAAATTGCTTGATTATTTTTTCCTTCACTTGTAGGCCTTAGTAGAGAAACAGACAAAGGAGTTGAAAGGAACAGAGGAACTGCAAAACATGTATCTTGACCAGATAGAGGAACTCACACACAAGTTGTCGCAGGCTGAGAATAAAATCAAAGGCCATGACTCCAGTAGACTAGAAGAAGGAGCCAAGGTGAAGCTGAATCCCTTTCATCTTTAATTTTTTGCATATGAAATTAGTGAATATCTGTGAAAAATGAAATTTTTGGAAATGGTTAGAACCACCTACAAGGTGTAGAGCTCTGTAATACCTGTTCCATTCATCCATTGTTCTGTCTGTCCATCCATTCACATTTCGGCGTAATGCTGCAAACCCTACACAAAATTGGATGCCATTTTGTAAGTGAACTGCGTATTACTGTAGATGTACCTTTTAAAGGTTTTTGTCTCATAAGATTTAATTTTTATGAAATTGTTACCCATTTTGTACACTCAATACGTCGGAGCATGTTATGTGGAAATGTTGTCCATCTGTCAAAACCACTGTCTTTTATCAATTTCATTTCTGCATAATAATTTGAGTTCTCCACCATCTATAGTTACTATAGTTACTAAACTTTGTGGATGATGCATTCACTTAACATCAGGAAGAACCATATCAATTCCTGCATAAAAAGGTCAGGGTCATTGTGACTGAAGAAATGAAAAATGACTTTCTTACAATGAATTAAATTCTCGAATATCCTTGGTTTTGAAACTTTATGGTGGCTGCATTTGGCATAAGGAACAACCCTGTTTATGTTGGGGTTAAAAGGTAAAAGTTCAGATTCACTGACTGAAATAATACAAATGGTTTGTCTGCAATGGTTCTGCATCACATGCCTAGACCAAACTTTGTGGGTGACTTGTACTTTTGGTAAGGAAAAAGCTTATAAATTTTGGAGAATAAGTTTGCTTTGACAGAAAGAAGAATAGTAGTTTTCATACAATAACATTACTTCAGCACCTGGATAACAATGCACTTGTTCCATCAGTATTGAAGGGGCCCCGAGTGGCCGAGTGGTCTAAAGCGCTCTCCGTTATGGATCACTGCCATCTCACCTCTGTCTGCGTGGGTTCGAGTCTAGGATTTGGCTAATGTGGGTATGTGAGAAAGCTTGCCAGTAGCTTCTCATGGGTCGGTGGTTCTTCCTGGGGTTTTCCCGGGTTCTTCCTCCACCATTAATACTGGCCGCCATGCATAGCCTATCGTTTGCTGAAAAATGGCGTTAAACCCCACAACAACAACAACAATAACCATCAGTATTGCATTTTCACTCGGGCTGATTCTTGTAACCAGCATATCTCAGGAACCAGCTCCAGGGTGTGCAGTCATGTGATTCGTGCAAAGATTTTATGGAATTTACACTTGGAAAGCAGTGATGCATGAGAACTCCCACAAATTAGTTCCAAGTCATGGATCTGGACATGTACTTTTTTGCAGTATACAGTTTTATTCAGCCATTCACCCTTAAAGTGCATGTCACGACACAAGTCAAGCTGGTTGAAATATCATAGCACTTAAAGCGACATCTTTTATTGTAATTGTTTTCGCATCTGGTTTCTTTGAACTAGCAGGCTGAACTAGTTGTGTATATGCCCCTTCAGACAGCAGACTGAAAGTGGGTTCTTAGTACAGAACAATTTTCATACACAGAATAGGAACAGATTACGCTCAGAAACAATCAGCAGACTATTGCGTATACAACTTGAGGCAACATCTTTTAATGATTTTGATTTCAATAGGGCTTTTACAGAGTGAGCAGGTAAAAAGAGAGATGGATATTGAAGTATTAGGTAAATATTGAACTATGGCCTTTTCCTCTTCCTCCTCCTTTTTGTTCTATTCTCCCCTTTTTGTGTGACATGGGGGTGGGCAAGTCCCCCTTATGATAAAATTCTGGGAGCATCTCTGAGGAACTGTTCCACATATTTTGATTCAGTTTTGTCTCTGCCTTGTCACACATGCATAGTTGTAGATTTTATGGGTTTTCTCAACAGTGCCATTTTGGATCAAGTTATGGTCCTGGACAGTTTTGGTGTGTACATTTTCAGATGACAGCGATGCAACCATTATGGGTTTGTCTCATTAACTCCGTTTGGATAGACTTGAGGCGCTTGACAATTAACTATATATCTTCACAATGAATCTGGCTTGTAACCAGCATAGTTAAGCATCCCTTGCACATAATTGGATGCCAATTAAAGTGCTTGCTACATGTAGATATTTCTTAAAGATTTTCTCTTTTCCAATGGTGCATATTTGATAACTGATGTGGCCACAAAAGTTGCCATCTTGAATATTTTATTATTGCTACTCCTCCTGAATGGATGGTCATACCAGCATAGGATTTTCACTGAAAGATTTCTGGTGATGTCTAATTTGTTCCAAATGAGAATGGTTTTAATCTGATGTTCATTTTGGCCACCACAGCAGCCATCTTGAAAATCTTATTATTACTCTAGAACAAAAAGTCATATTGACATGGGGGTTTAGTGGCCATCTTGAAAATCTTATCATTACTCTAGAACAAAAAGTCATATTTACATGGGGTTTAGTGGACGTCTTGAAAATCTTATTACTGTAGAACAAAAAGTCATATTGACATGGGGGTTTAGTGGACGTCTTGAAAATCTTATTACTGTAGAACAAAAAGTCATATTTACATGGGGTTTAGTGGCCATCTTGAAAATCTTATCATTACTGTAGAACAAAAAGTCATATTGACGTGGGGGTTTAGTGGCCATCTTGAAAATCTTATCATTACTCTAGAACAAAAAGTCATATTGACATGGGGTTTAGTGGCCATCTTGAAAATCTTATCATTACTGTAGAACAAAAAGTCATATTGACGTGGGGGTTTAGTGGCCATCTTGAAAATCTTATCATTACTCTAGAACAAAAAGTCATATTTACATGGGGTTTAGTGGCCATCTTGAAAATCTTGTCATTACTCTAGAACAAAAAGTCATATTGACATGGGGGGTTTAGTGGCCATCTTGAAAATCGTATCATTACTCTAGAACAAAAAGTCATATTGACATGGGGTTTAGTGGCCATCTTGAAAATCGCATCATTACTGCAGAACAAAATGTCTTATTGACATGGGGGTTTAGTGGCCATCTTGAAAATCTTATCATTACTGTAGAACAAAATGTCATATTGAGATGGGGGTTTAGTGGCTATCTTGGAAATCTTATCATTACTGTAGAACAAAAAGTCATATTGACGTGGGGGTTTAGTGGCCATCTTGAAAATCTTATCATTACTCTAGAACAAACAGTCATATTGACATGGGGTTTTAGTGGCCATCTTGAAAATTTTGATATTAGTGTAGAACAAAAAGTCATATTTACATGGGGGTTTAGTGGCCATCTTGAAAATCTTGTCACTGCTCCTCTTGCTTGAATGATGGCACTGATATGGAGTCTTATATAAATGATGGCACTGATATGGAGTTTTATATAAAGCACTGCTTGCTATATTTAATTGGTTCTAAATAAAAATGGGGCAGACAGGTCTGTACTTTTGTAAAGGAGTTTTGAAAACCAGACCTGACTATCTTAAAGGTCATGTCAGAGGTTATTGCTTACATATTTTTACTTTTTTGACTGACAACCACAGTGACTTGTGCATATATAAGTGATTTTGACCAGACATTGTATTTAGATGCCTTCCAATGAACAAGTTGAGAGTCAGCATACTGACCTTGATTTGAAGGTCATAGGTATCAATGTATTTTTATCAAATTCAGTTTGTGGACATGTCTGACAAATTCCTTGAATGAACCCATTAGAAACTTTAAACAAATATTACAAATTTCACCAAACTTAACACATGGGTGTAGCATGACATTGTCTGAGACAACTTGAATAATTTTCTGGCCATGATATCAGATTCAGAATCAATAACCAGGACAAAGAATTTTGTCCTACTTTCAAAATTGTCTTGTGAACATGTGAACTCAGACATGTAAAAAAATATTTTTGTTTCATTAAATTTTATATGTTGGAGTATCCCAAGAATATCTAACATGGTTTCAATACTCAGCAGTAAAAAAAGGAGAAATGGTCTTATCTTGCATTCATGGAATTCTTTTCAACTGGTAGAGCATCAGTCCCTTTGAGGGTCTCTTGCTTACAGAGGATATCAATAATCAATTTATGTTTCCGTTGAATAATTTTTGATGATAGTCCCTTAACAAACATAGTCACTTTTTTTAATGTCGTTACAGTCAAGAAAATACATTGATCAATTAGTAGAAAAAAATGTTGGAGGTGTCCCAAGACCTATAGTACATGAAAAAATTGCTTGAATTTTGTGTCCCAACATTTATAGGTCATACAAAAAACTTTTGAAAATAATTTAAGGTGTCCCAAGACTTACAGTCATTATGGTATGTATATGCCAACCCTGGAATATTGAACTGGCCTGGGTAGCAGTGTGAGTATACAATGGTAAAATTCTTTTGTTGCTTTAATTTATTATGTGACAATAACATCTATGGTACCAACATTGGCTGCTTTAATTGTGAATTCATTTTTCGTTTTTAAGTTTGTCCATATATTGTAGTGCAGCAGTCTCTGTATCTTGTTCATTATTTTTTTACCTAAATGGTTTCAGGCCAGTCAAGTTAGTCTGGAACTTGCAGAGAAGTCAGCAAGGGTGAATGAGTTGGAGGATCTGTTGGCAGTTCGAGATAAAGAAATAAAGCATCTACAAACCAGGCTAGCTGATATGGTAATGTGCCTTCTGGATTCATTTGTTTTCCAAACGTCCAGAGTTGCACCAAATATTAGATGTTATGGTCGAGTGAAAAGTCACCAAGTCTACTGTCAGATGAAAGGACCAGAACTTGTACTGGTTCTTTATCTGGATTCTGTCATGTCCATTCATCCATCCATACATCCTGAGAGGTTTCTTTGCAAGAGTGTTCCAATGCAACTGTTTGTAGACTAATAAAAGTTAGCCAGCATATGTGTATCAATGTATAGCTGATCTGCTAAGAATTTTAGGACTATTACAGCATTTATGTTTGTTAAAAACACATTTTTGAACTTGAATAATTTAAACAAAAACCATTTTAGAATTGTATTTATATATATATATATATATATATATATATATATATATATATATATATATATATATATATATATATATATATATATATATATATGATTTTTAGATTATTAAAAATATTCAATTTTCTTCTTTTTTTGGTTGCTTTTCTTAAAAACTTTTTGGTCTTAGATTTTTGAAATCCATCAGTTTGACTAAACAAGTCTTGAATAAATAGATTAAATTTTAGAAATCTGCTTTAATGCATATATAGATAGCCTCAGTAGATTGTAAGATCATTATAGTACTATTTTAGGCTTTTCTCAACTTTTAAACATTTTGAACTTGCAGTGGGGCAAAGCTAATGGTGGAGGTATATAGTAATAACTGGCAGGTGGCTGGCTAGCACAATTTCATTAGTGCAACTAGTCCACAGTTTTGGATTAACATAAAACTTGAGTAAATTCCACAGATTAAAGTCAGATTGCTTTAGTCAAACTATACTTACTCGAATGTCTCTTTCCTGATGGAATGAAAGTCTGACTTGAGCAAATGGACACATTTTCAAGTTTCATTGACATAGATTTCATTTGGTAAAAATGTGATGGAAGTGTAGGAATGCTGAAGTCTGTTATTATTAGGGATAAGTTTTCCTTGACAAAAAGAAGCAATCCAATTGCTTTCATCAACATTTTTATGTTTTTCTTTATTTTGTTAAAGAAATATACTCCAACTGCAACCAAATTTGGCATTCCAATTAGACATCAATATGCGGAAAAGTGTCAATATGGGCTGCCAAATATTTGAATTATTCCTGAAAATTTGGCCCCTCGAGTTCCGATCAGTTGACTAGGGAACACACTACACCAAGCGGTTTAATTTGTGGGTTAGCCTTCGACCCAGACAACATAAATGTCAGGCTGGATTTTTACATCATTGGATAGCTGATATTTGAACAAAGTCCATCCTTGTACGAGTCATATGATAGGCCTAGTGATAATGAATTTTAAGGCTTTCAGATCTAGTAAAGATCACAACTGTTACCCAATGCATTTTTCACTTTTAATTTTAGGAGGAGGAAATGAAGTCAAATGCTGTAAAATATGGAAAAATACAAAAGACCATTGATGGTAAGAAGGAATGATCCACATGTTTACATTTTTTGTTTGGGCCTTTCACCAATCACAACAATATTTTATTTGCACTACTGTTTAGCTCACTTCAGTGAGATAGATTAGATTTAATGTACTACCATCAGCCCCTGTGTCAACACTTATCAAAACGTGAATATGTACAGTTGCACTGCATGTCAACAATGCCTTCTCCCTTGACAACCATTTGGAGTCTGTTTCAAAGCCCCTACCCTGTGGCTGACTTGGTTTCTACATGTAAATTATTTGTGCATTCTTGGTCAAGTTTTTGTGTTTGGCTTGACGTTTTTTTTGTACCCTGCTTTGCATAATGTTATCCCTAGAGTGATGAAACTGGGTGGTAAATGGATTCATTTTGATGGATACTATACTGTCATCACTGACATTTCATGCTTGACTGACTTAGGTTAAAGGTTAAGCTGTTTTCTTTAGTTCTCCTAGAATCATCAAACTAGATGATTGTGTACATCCATATTAATAACAAGCTTACAACAAAAGAAGATTACATTGACCTATATTTCACATTTTACTGGCATCTAGCCTTGACCACATATGAGTGTTTGTACATGTAATGTTATAGCTTGAATCGTGACACTTGGTGAATGGACACATCTTGATGAGTATTGACCCACACCATAAATGTAGGCTGCCTGTGACTGATATTTCAGGCATCACTGAGTTTGGTTAAATTATGTTCTCACTGTTCGTACTAGAATCATTAACTATGACTGTATTGATCTCTGTATTCATACCACACCCATACAAGAAAAGGTCACTGTGATCTACATTTCACATTTTACTGGCTTTGGTTAGAGTTTTGTACTTAGTTCAGGAACAGAAAGTATTGCAAAAGATGCTATTGGTGAGGGGATACATCCTGACAAGTAAAAACCCTTATTGCAGAAGGAGGTATCAGTGACCTATATTTCATGCTTCATTGATTTTGTTGACAGTTTGTATTTAAAGTTCATTTATTGGATGCTGTTAATGTTAGAATGATGAAACTTGATAATTGGATGCATCTTTGTTAGTATTATACCTTCAAAAAGCAAAGAAGGATTTTGTGAAATGCTTTCCATACTTTACTAACGTAGGTTAAATATTTGTGTTGAGGTTATCACTTTCACACACACACACACACATACAATCCTTCAGACCAGTGTGCAGCTGAAAGAAAACAAAAAGTTTATTTGGTAATCAACTTGCGATAGGTTTCCCAGAAAAGGTTAACTAATGTGTATTGTACTTTTAAATGAATATAGAAATTAGATGAGTGATTATACTTTTCACATATGTCCCCATCTGCAGTAGCTACTCAAGATCAACTGTGCATTTTGTATGGCAGTTCAGGATGTCACTCCAAGGTTACTCACATTCTGTCAAATTCAGCCTTAAAATTGGGCATCTATTATTGACACTGAGAATAGATCTGAAGCAGATTTAAAGAACAACGAGATTTTGACAAATAATAATAGTAATATCTGGAAATTTTTCAACTTTTTAAAGCACTTCAGCTTTGGTATCATAGAAAGAAAATGTTCTTTTTTATTATTTTGTGTATTTTATTCCCCATTATGGCATATGTGTACATATGGTTGTGTGTGTGAAAATTGATATCACTGCAGGAGCAAAACCACTATTATCACCACAGCATTTGTATCACTTTTTGGAACTATATTCTTTTCCCTTGGAAGAAGTATACCTACCTTTTGTATGTTATTCAGGACACACGGTACTAATTATACGGAAGAACTGTGAACCAGTCTAGAAATGGGTGAAGAAATGATAGAGTATTTACAGGTTTGGTGGTCCATAATTGGTTAATAATGAAAATTAAAATTTTAGGAAAAATATCTTTTGAGAGCTTATCCTATATGTAATGTAAAAAAAATATTGACAAATTTCTACTGATGCAACTTTAGCATTTTTACAGGCTTGACTCAGGAGTACTCAATACTGAAAGTAGCACCTGATTCATTTGGTGCAGAATCAATAACACGTGTTTCATGCACATGTATGTAAACAAATTGCCGCGGGTCATATGGTGTTCTCCACACATAAGCTTGCACCAAGGTTAGATGTGCACGAAAAATTATAGGTGTCATTATCAGCACCCATAAATTTTAAGTTATTGAATTTTGAATATGATAGTGTTTCCATATGTTTACCATTGGAGTGGAATTAGTACCGTGAGTCCTTCAGTCTTGTATTTTCATATTTAGGCCTTTTTCTTTTTTTGGTTTCTACTCCTCTCTCTCTCCCTTCCTTCCTTACTTCCTCTCTCCATCTGGATAAACAGATATTAAAATATGTAAAAACTGTTTATTGTAATCATTGAAGAGGTGCCATTAAAAATGGCTAAACATGAAGACTACAGAATGTAGGCTTCAGGTATGATTTGTTTTAATAATAGTTTTCCACATGAATTGTACAAACTGTCTGTAAATGAACTTACATAAGCTGCTTCAATTCATTATTCAGTGTCACCTATGCAGTATCATAATACTAGTTGCACTCTACGACAGATATTACAGGATTTCATGGAAAAACTCTTGATTACATATAATGATCAAATTGTTTAAGTAGCGATTTTAACTCTTATCACAATCATCAGCGTGTCTGAAAATGATGGAGAAATCGGGGATAGATGAGTGTTGATTGAAAACCAAAATAAGACAATACAAATTTGGGTGTAAAGTCCTTTACTGAACTAATCTGCAGACTTACCAAGACCACACAATTCACATTTGAATGCACAGATAAACAAAATAAAGAACCAGAATCCTTATAGGTAAACTCATAATCATTAAAATCTTTTATTTAAGATGTCAACTCATTGTAGTCTGTTGGATTTGGCTGCTCTATATTGTTGTTACTGTATCCCCACCCCACTTGTGCATAAAATGTGTTATAGAATAATCTTTCTATTTTAGTGTAAAAAAAACGGTCATTATTTTGACAAAACTCACAACTTTTTGAAGCAATATATATAGGAGCTAAATCTTTATAAAGTCACTGTTTTACGCTTATTGTAAATTTTTGGAACTTCTTATTGATGTAGTAATGTAGTAATTAATCACATTGATAAAGAATGGAGAATACATCTATGCAAATTTTTGATATTTTCTAAAGAAAAAACAACAATATATATTTAAAGGGTGTATATATAAGGAAAAATGGCATTTCTGAAGTTGAAACATTTTGTATGGCCACAAGTGGCAATATAATGTTTCCACTTCATTTGTGAAATAGCTCCATATATCTGGTCAAAAAAAGATATCTTCCATATAGTCCTGATTAAAAGTTTTAAAAAGATAAAACTTTTTAATAGAATAAATTTTAGATAGTAAATGACCATCATTTCATTTCCATGATTGCTTTAGACAGTGTATTTTCTACATGATAATCATTGTTTACAATAGGTGCTGGAGACTACTGTAAGCTTCACATGTACTCATTAATTGCATTCTGGTCTCTTATTGCAACTTTTTAATATGTAATGTAGTATCTTCTCAAAAATGTGTTGCAAGCAGTTGCCATGAAAAACAATGTATTGGTTTGGGGGTTTAAAAAGACTTTCTTTAAATCCTTCCCATTCAAATACCAAATCAATAGTTTTATCAGCTTAACTTAACAACAAGTCTAGGCTGTGTATAGTTAGTGTTTAGTGAGAGATCCAAACAGTAATTTCAAGTCTTCATCTTCAGAAGCAGTACATTTATGGTTAAGATACGAATTTCATTTTTTTTCTTGAAGCTTTCTCAGTGTCTCTACTTACATTGTTCTATGGGCTATTAGCTTGTTAGATGACAGTGAATTTGGGTTAATTTGTATCAAAGCATTGCATACTAGCGTTTCAGGGAAAGCATAATTAAGTGCCAACTGTGTTTTGGTCTGTGACTTGATTAGTTAAATGGCTTGCAAGTCCTTCCTGCATAAGAGCAAGCTGTAACAATTGTATGTCAAGTTAACTCATTTCAATTGACCAATCTAACATTCTGTAAATATTATTATGTAATTAACATAAAGTAACTAGCATTAATTGGTGGTACTCTGCTTATATTCAGTGTGATTATTAAACCATTTAAACCATCATCTTCTCTTTCTTCTCACTGTTGAAGCCCATCCCTTTCTTAATATTTCAAAGGTACTTCAGTAACTTGTACTTTCACTTACACTGTGATCTATGACATAAAATTTGCAATTCTTTTCTTCTTTAAGAAAATAACATGTAAAAGGCTGTTTCGTCTGTCTCATTTTGATATCTGCATCCAAGCCATGTTTGGCAAAAATGTATACTTGTGAATGCATATTGTTAAAGACAGTAATTCCATACAATTCCTTACTTGTCTGATTATGCCATCTTTTTTTCTGAATAGATACATGCCTATTTTATTAGGTCTTTGTGGTTGCATAATAGGTGGATTAAAAAAATGTTGTTTTTCTGTTTTTATTTTTATTTGTTTAACATTCAGAAGTTTGCATATACAAAGTTACGTTTTAATATATTTGAGTGCATATTTTGTTGTACTTTTTTCTGTTGTAGGTTTGACAAATCATCTCAATAGCAAAGAGAAAGAGTCTACAGTTTTAAATACAGAAATGCAGAGTCTGAAATCACAAGTAACAGGTATAGTTATTACATGTATTTCTATCTTAAAAATCACAAGTAACAGGTACAGTTATGAACTGTAGTTCTGGCTTAAAAATTTTACTGGAAAATATAGATGCTTTCAAGTTGATGTTATTGTATTATTTTTTTTATTTTTTTTATCCATACATTGCATGATACACTGTATATAATGTACAGAAATATGGGGACTAGACTGCTAATTGGCTGGACTAGCCTTCTAATTGTCTTCAATTTCATGTTTTGCACAGTAACTTCCTTAATGAATTTCAACCAGATTTGGTATGTAGCTTAATATTGATAGACCTCAGGTGAGTTGAATTGTTAGTATACTAAATCATTTAGCATAGTTACAACTTTCATTTCTGGAAAATAACTTAATCAAGCTGTGGAACCACAATAATAATTGCCTTTCCCATCTGTCCTTGTGCCTATCTCTTCATGAGTCCATCTCTCCAACTCTTTTTTTTTCCATTCACATTTCTTGTATCCACCAACCTGCTGCATTCTTACAATAATCTATGCCATTTCATATGTGATTTGCCTATTGCACATAGTGATACCTTTTAAGGATTTGTTCTTGCAAAGTCCAATTTTAATTTCAATATTGCCCTTTTCCTATCTGTTTTAAATCTCCTGTGCACCAGATCCTTTTATAACCAGTAAGTCTAAGAAACCACTCAATTTTTCTGATGCAGTTTAGTGTGTACATAATCTCATAGATCAAGATGTACCTTTTGTAGGCTATTACTCGTCAACTTCAATTTGGAATAGTTGTGGATCTTGACAGTTGACTTCATATTTTTCACATTTGGTCTTGGTTGTAACCAGTGTAGTTAAACTACCCTTGAACATAGTCTGATGAAATTTGCTATGAACATTATCCTGTAGACTTACACATTTCTTTTATTAGTTTCAAGTTATGCCCTTGTCAAGTGATTTGTTTTCATTTGTGAATGTTGCGTGTTGTCCAAATAGCTCCAACACCATTCAACACAGCATGATAGAATGTAGTAAGAACATTCTTCTATGTGTACTTATGCCTATAATAGGTTTGACTTGTCTTCACCATTATGGACAGAGTTATGTCCCTTGTCAGTTAATTTTACATCTTTACTTGGGATGTGCTTGTATTGGTGAGTCCTTGAAGGCATTGGATTTCAAGTATTTCACATTGTCATTTAGGGGAATCATGACCCCTGAAATTTCATCGAACTTTCGTGTATCAAATAAGTTCCTCCATTTAAAGCCCAACAGATTGATTTGTAATAAGCATGACCCTTTTAATGGACCCATCACTACTAGCTCTGGTTCCTGTTAGATTTCAGCTAGATTTGGAATGCACTTCATATTGATATTAATTTTTCAGTATTCAGGGTGCATCATCATTTAGCAGAGTTATGTCCCCTCTGTTGCACTCATCCACTTTTTGTTTCAACAAAATAATTCTCACTTATTATTGGATTTCCAAACAACTTGATATCCAGCACTATATTGATATAACTTCATCAGCATGTGATTATCAACTTTCTACATCATCATTTAGTGGCAGTGTGTATAGCCTATCGTGTGCTGAAAAATGGCATTAAATCCCTACAACAACAACAACTTTCTACATCATCATTCAGTGGCAGTGTGGCTGCTGAATGATGGACCTACATATTATTGTTACCATCTTAACCATATTTTTATATCAAATTTTATTTCAACTTTATATTGATGCTATTTTTGTCTTTATGATTTTTTAAATATGAGAAAATGTAAACTTATTGCCTTTCCCAAGAATACATCAAGGCAGCTGACTTGGGCTGGCCTGGGCAGGTGTCAAACCCATGGCCCTTGAATTTATATTCTTACACTCAACACCACTGAGTTACCATGACTCCCTTTATATTTATGATACCTCACATGGATTCATTTGTCAGTGTTCAGAATCTTTCTGTAACAATGTATTTTAATTCATCATCACCTAGCTCTTCATCAACAAAACTACACTTCCTTCCAATGAAAAAGGAAAGACATCTGTTACTGGAATTTGGTCGTTTGATATTACCATGAATTCACTTTTTTTCATTGGGTAACACTTTTCATAGATTTCATGGTTGCTTCAAACACATTTTTATAGACTTGACAAAATATTATTCATAGCTCAATTGGTCAAGACCAGAGGAGCTTATGGGATAGCCTATTTTCCATCATCCATTGTCTGTACTCTACATCCATCATCTTTCATCCATCTGTCTGTTGGCACACATTTTGTATCACTTCTTCTCCTACAAAGAAATTTTACACACATATTCATCCCATTATCTCTTTGGTTGTAAATGAAAATGATGCTCTCAGACAATTGTTGTTATTATTTGGGTTTAACACCATTTCTCAGTGCAAAAAAGCCTATACATGGTATCCTGTATAACTGGTGGAGGAAGAACCCAAGAAAACCCATTAGAAGCACCGAGCCATGGGACACTATTGGCAGCTTTCTTGCATACCCAAGCTGGCTAAGCCCAAGACTCAAAACCGCATGGACAGTAGTGAGATGGCAGTGATTGGTAAAGGCAAATTCTTTAAGCCACTCGGCCATCTGGGGACCCCTGCCAGACAGTCAGTATGGCCAACAGAGCAGCCTTAAAAATCTTGTCATAATCCTTCTCAGTGAATGGTCATATTAACATTGGGATTTCACTAAAGATTTGTTATACTGCTTTGTTAGTCCTAAATGAAAATAGTGACAATCTAACACCCAATATGGCTCCCACAGCAGCCATCATAAAGATCTAGTTATCACTTCTGCTTCTGAGTAAAAAGTCTATATCGACATAAATGTTTACATCAGAACACTTCTTATGATGTATAGTTAGCTGGTCCTAAACAAAAATGGTTCCACTTGGATGAACTGCTTTTTCAGAATGGATGGTCATGTCAGAATGAGGTTTTTGCTGAAAGACTTCTTATGATGTCCTGTTTGTCTTATATGAAAATGGTGCTGCTCTATGTCCAAAATTGTCAGCACAGGAGCCATTATGAAAAGTTGGTTATCACTACTCCTGATCAGAAGGTCATTGTCATGGGTTTTTGACCAGATGACTTCTTATGATGTTTCTTAGTCCTAAATGAAAATGATACTACTTGTACATCCAATATGACCATCACTGTAGCCATCTTGAGAATCTTGTTATTGCTACTCCACCTAAAAGGTTGGTCAAATCAACATGGGGTTTTCACTAGAAGATATAAAATGTATTGTTGGTCTTGAATGAAAATGGTACCAATCTGACATCCAGTATGGGCACCATAGTAGCCACTCATTGCTACTCCTTTTAAAATCGAAAGTGATATTGATATGTGTTTTCACCAGATATATAGTTGGTCCTCAATGAAAATGATACTGAACTTTAAGCTAATATGGCTAAATTGAAAATCTTACCACTCAGGAATGGTTTCAGTACTTGGCAGTAAAAAGAATTTTACTCCATGCAGTAAAGCATCAGTCCCTCAGAGGGACGTTTGTTTTATTGAAACAATTGGACTTTTCTACGATCCAGGAATTTATATACAGATAAAATGCCAATTTGCCCTAAGGCATGATACTCAGAAAACTTGATACCAATCAAAATATAATTGAATCAACTTATTTATTTATGTTCTTTTATCATCTTGTATTATTCCTTTTGATAGTAAATTGGCTACTCACAGCTAAGCGAATTATTTGTCTATGAAAGGAAAATAAAAAGAAAAAAATTGGCTATTTCTCTAGAATTTTATTTGCATTTTGTTATCACCACATTCAAAATGTATTTTGTCCATGTCACCAAAACTTAGCACTTTCAGGATTATAATATCTTTTCATGTCTTATATGTGCCAGGCTCCTATATCAATTGTAATTTTTATCTTTTTAAATGAATGTTTACAGATTTGCAGGTAAAGTTGGATACTAGTAAAAACAAAACCAGTGAAGTGACAGAAGAGAAGAACATGCTGGTAAGTTGAATGAAAACATATCACATTTAATTGTGCCATCTTTATGCTACATTTCCTTTTTCTTTTATATACAGTGTAAAAAAATTTAATAAATTATCAGGCATTTCTTTTTTTTAATGTGCTAGGTAATTACATTAAAGTTTATTTCTACCTATAAACAAGGTTAATATCCCTATTTTATTCAGTTTGTTTATTGAAAACTTTTTTCAATTCCCTGTACTTTTGTTTTGTCACTAGCTTTATGCTGTCAGGTTTTTGCTAATCACTGAAGGTTTTATGGTTGATCAGAAATCTGTAAGCAATTGGAATGTGACATCTTTATTTTTATTCAAATTAAGAGTTTGTGTACCTCATTAATTGTTGTAATTTAAAGAGATGATTATACTGTCGGATATCAGCAGTGTAATTGACACATTGTTAGGAAGCTTGATGTGCTTCATGCTTGAATGCTACCCGCAGACAGTGGCAAGCAAAACAAGATTTGATCATTATATTTCATTTTTGCCAGATGTTGAGCTTTCAGTGTTGTACAAGTGTTTTAATTTTGTTTAGACAGTACTATTTATGTTGAACAGTGTCAAGGGTATCATTTATAGTCATCATACCCAGTGTTGTAAGACTGAGATCCAGATGCACCATAACTATGTTACTACCCTCTTTCAGTGTCCTTATTTTAATAGCAAAAAATTAAAGAAAACTATGTTATTGTGTGTTATTGGCTACATCATGCTGAGGAAATCTTAGCATCTCTCCCAAGGTCACACTAAGGTGGCAAACTCGGCTGTTTTAGACTGGTTTTAGATTAATTTGAGTTGGCATTTCATTGTATCTTTTTTATAAAGAAGGTTTTTTTAACATTGGGGAAAATATACAAGATGGAGTAATTTAGACCATTAAGTTTAGGGCATGGGACAATAACAGTCAATGCAGCACAGACAGACATGCATGTTATACTATCAGATCATGAAGGAGGTGTTAAAAATGAAAACAAAATGGATTAATGTTAATAAAAGCAATACATGGCATGTACAGATGCACATCAATAGACTAATATAGTCAGCACCTAAGTTGGCACTGAGACAAGGAAATCACAGTTGATTTCAGTTATTTTCTTCTGTGATGCCCTGCCAAGCAGAAGATGAAAATGACCCCTAAAAAATAGTAGGAACATACTATCTACCATGTCATCTATTTTTCTATCCCTCCATTCATCACACTTTCGTCTGCACTATTTTGTGATTGCAGTTTGTGATTGAGGGCTACTTGGTTTATTTCTGCATCACTATAAGATGGTTTGTCACATAGCACAGTCCTATCTTCAAGGTCAAGGCCACTATTCAGTATTTTAAATAATCCTTCTCACTTTACTTATGTCTTTCAAGCCATTTGAGATAATGTATGAAACATGGTATACTTGTATATTATAATTAGAAGGTGTGTTTCATATTGCATTTGGGGTTTTATTTCCAGGGTCAAGACAATGCCATTATTTTGTGTTTAACGTCACACTTCACATTTTACTCTAGAACTGTAAAGCCATTTGAGATTAAGTGATGAAACTTGGTATGTTTATGCATCATGATTAGCAGGTGTGTTGCATACCAATCAGAGGTTTTATCATCTGTTTCAAGGTCACAGACCAATATTTGCCATCACACTTTCCTTTCCACACAAACTTTCTGCTTAAGTGATGAAACTTTGTTTACATCATTGTGAGGGTGTTTGTCATCCACTACATTGATGACCCTGTCTTCATTTTCTGGGCCTCAGACAAATAGCCAAGTTTTCCATCACACTTTGGATTCCATTATATATCTTTAGGACTGTTTGAGATAAGGAGGTGAAATTTAATATATAAATTTACATCATCAGACGAAGTCATGCTGCAAACTACCTTTGAGGTCTTAACTTGTGACATTATTTCCTCTCATCAATAACTCATGAGCTGTTTAAGATAAATGGATGAAATTTGGTATACTTGCATATTGTCACTAAAAGATGTGTTGCCTTCCAAATGTTGTGTCCTATGTTCAAGGTCATTTTAGTAGTTCTGTTTTTTTGGTTGCTTTTGTTTCTGCTTAATATCATTAAAGGTTCCTGAAGTTCATGGATCAACCTTGCTACACTTATATTTCATCACTGTATACCTTTGGTGACCTTACTTTGGTAGGCAGGGGCAAATGTCTCTAAATTTGCTTCTTAGCTTGCCTGAGTGAGTTTTTATGGCATTTTCCTACATCCAGCATGTGTTGTCATGCATTTGTATCAACAGTTGCTATTTTCAACTTTTTTCTATTATGTTTCTACAAATTCTTTAGTCCAAACTCGATCAAACTTGACACTGAGCATCCTGGAATGAAGGCCTTTTAAGATCATACAGATTCTACTGAATTACAATCAGTTATGGTCACCATTAGTAAAATTATAAAAACTTTTAAATGACCTCTTCACAAAAACTTCTAAACAGAATTAGACTAATCTTGACAGAAAGTATCCTCATGCAAAGATCTTACAAACTTTAACAAATGATTCCATTCCACCATTAGCTATTGTGACCATTACTAAAACAGAAACAAATTTAAATAATTTCAAAACCGGCTGAACAGAATTTGATGCGCTTTCACATAAAGCATTCTCTGATAAAGACCTTTGAAATTTTTACAAATTATTTTGCTTTGATATCATATATGGCCATTATTGCTCAAAATAAAAAACCTTAAAACAGTTGTTTCAAAACCTGATGAACAGAATTGATTAAATTTGTACAGCTTCCTTAATTGAAGGCATTTAAAGTTTGTACAAACGATATTCAACCCTGAACTAAATACGACCATCATTACTAAGAATTCTTTTTAAGTGAGCACTGAACAGAATTGAACCAAATTTGACAGAAAGCATCATGGCTTAAATGCCTTTTAATTTTATACAAATGATGCCCATCCACCATCAGATAGTAGCCATTATACTGAAAAAAAGAATATTTTAACCACTTCTAAAGAACTTGACAAAATTTGAATTTGATAGGAGGCATTCTGGCATTGAGGGCTGATACAGATATTACATCCAGATCTCTGCTGTTGCCATAAATAGATAAAACTTTAAGTGATTTCTTATCCCAAAAAGGTATATAAAAAACTTAATGAAATTCAGTAAAATAATTGTTTATAACAATAAAAAAAACAACTGTACATGACTTTTCAATAACTGCATGGCATAATTTAACTTTATGTGAACAGGAACATCCTGATATCAAATCCATTCAAGATTGTTTTGGAAATGCTTATCGGGCATCAAATGTGGTTGCTATCATTCAGAATTTAAAAAATAAAACTAAATTATTCAACACATAACATTTTGCAATAGTTAAAAAGGGAAAACAAATCTAATAAGCTACTCCTTATTAGCAAACTTGTCCGTAATGCCAGATGATCTTATGATGTGATCTAGCATCTGGCAAACTTGTCCATAATGCCAGATGATCTTATGATGTGATCTAGCATCTGGCAAACTTGTTCATAATGCCAGATGATCTTATGATGTGATCTAGCATCTGGCAAACTTGTCCATAATGCCAGATGATCTTATGATGTGATCTAGCATCTGGCAAACTTGTTCATAATGCCAAATGATCTTATGATGTGATCTAGCATCTGGCAAACTTGTCCATAATGCCAAATGATCTTATGATGTGATCTAGCATCTGGCAAACTTGTCCATAATGCCAAATGATCTTATGATGTGATCTAGCATCTGGCAAACTTGTTCATAATGCCAGATGATCTTATGATGTGATCTAGCATCTGGCAAACTTGTCCATAATGCCAGATGATCTTATGATGTGATCTAGCATCTGGCAAACTTGTTCATAATGCCAAATGATCTTATGATGTGATCTAGCATCTGGCAAACTTGTCCATAATGCCAAATGATCTTATGATGTGATCTAGCATCTGGCAAACTTGGTCATTATGCCAGATGATGTTATGATGTGATCTAGCATCTGGCAAACTTGTTCATAATGCCAAATGATCTTATGATGTGATCTAGCATCTGGCAAACTTGTCCATAATGCCAAATGATCTTATGATGTGATCTAGCATCTGGCAAACTTGTCCATAATGCCAGATGATGTTATGATGTGATCTAGCATCTGGCAAACTTGTTCATAATGCCAAATGATCTTATGATGTGATCTAGCATCTGGCAAACTTGTCCATAATGCCAAATGATCTTATGATGTGATCTAGCATCTGGCAAACTTGTCCATAATGCCAAATGATCTTATGATGTGATCTAGCATCTGGCAAACTTGTACATAATGCCAAATGATCTTATGATGTGATCTAGCATCTGGCATTCATCATCTATTGTCATTTATGCTCTCCGCATAGATGCTGCTGGACTGCATGATTGCAGGTTTTTTGCTAAAAAACATTTACTTCAAGCTAAATCCACTGAAAGTGAATAATACAAAAGTCTCTGAATGTTTCATGTAATCCAACAAAATTATTAAATATTCAAGTCCTTGAATGTTTTCACAGTAATCTAGCAAGGTATTGTCTACTTAGAGTAAATGTTTTTCCACTGTCAGTTTCAACAACCAAATTATAAATAAATCATATTTCCACTATGACTGAAATATAACTGAACAATGAAACAATGCGGGTTTAATTCCTTTATATAGCTACTGCATACATATCAAATCAACAATTGTGAATCACTAGAAAAGATTCCAGGTATTTAAATTATTCTGGATTATGAAATTTATTTATCATTCATAATCTGACTTTTTGAAAGATAATTTTGAGCCCAACTAGGGCATGCATGACATCTTCTGAGTACAGATGTTCTCCTAAGATCATGTGATGTTGGCATGATCTCCATTCAGCTATTTTGTGGCGTACTTTGACAATTAGTTGCTGACATGAACTTGGCAATAACCTTGATTTATAAATGGAGAATGTAGATATATGTACTCCATTGGAAGGTAAAATCATTCACCCAGCTCACTTTCCATTCTTTTACCTGAATGTCTTGTTTCTTGCTATGAGCCTAGAAGATTCACTCCAAAATCTCAAAAAACATTAAATATAAGTTTCTTCTTTAGCTTTGCATACAGCTAGAGGATTTGCAACTTTTTAAATAATTCATTCATCCTTTGCATAACAACTTTTGTTCTAGAGTAAGTTGCTTGGTCATACTTTGTGGATGGCTTGGGTAATAAAGAAACCCATTTATTGAAGGCTTTAAAGGTCAGAGGTTATTTTCATAGTAACTCTAATAAGAAAATGCTTTCTGAACTGTAACCTTAACTCAAGACTGCATTTCGTTATCAGAGGTCAAGGTCGTTGAGACTTATTGGTCAATAATCTGCAGTCAGCTTTTTCCTACTACTATCTACGTAGGGCTATTAAACATAGGGCAATTGTTTAACATGCTGTTCACAGCACTCTTGTTTTCAGCCACTGATAGACTTTTTGAGTTGACCTGTCATGTACTTTCAACATTTATTATTAATTTTATTTTATTGCTTTAATAAAATAGTTGCAGTACTATGTGAAGGTAATGATGTTTCCCTGACTGATATCGTTTATTTATTTAGTTTAGCCAAAATATATACCTGTAATCTACCTTTCTGACTTTTACAATATTGGTTTAGTTTACCATAACTGTAGATGATATTGACACTTTATTGATTGTGTATCCTGACAGAGGTGTGAGGAATGTGTGGTTGCATCTGGGTCTCTTGGATGCATATATTGGGTCAGAGTGCATATATGTTCATAAAGCTTATATCATTCCCCATCCTACCTGTCACCACAGCTAAGAACTTTTCAGGATGATAATATCTTGCCATTTTGTTGTATTTGCCAGGCTTGATATTTTTTGTGCTTGTTTATTTGCTTTTCTACCTCATGTGGCCATAAGGTCAAGATAGCTTATGGTATAGACCTGCTTCCGTCATCCATCATCATCTGTCAACAATTGCTTGTTACCTCTTTAAAGACCAGATTTTTTTAATTTCAATAAAACTTGGGACATCTGTTATCATAATTCTCAACCGAGTTTGACAAATAGTGAGAGCCATGCATATTAATTAGGTGGTCTCACATCTGATTGGTTATCCCCATTACCACTCTGGGGGCCATAATTCTGATCTAATTTTAATGAGACTTAGAATAAATGCTTATATCATTAGGGTCTCCATTTAGTTCAGTAATGAGCAAGGTTGACCCATATTAATGAATTGGTTTTGCATCTGATTGGCACAGCTTGTTAAACTTTGGAGGCTCTATTGCTGATCAGTTCTTTATCAAATGTAGAATATATGCTTATACCTTTACAGTCTTAGACATATATGCTAGTTGGTGGTCTTGCCTCAGAGATTGGCTGTGCTTGTTAACCTTCTAGAGGTTGTATTTTTTTAATGTGATTTTGATGAAACTTGGAATATTGGCTTATATTATTATCATTTTGGACAAGTTCACTAATGAGAGAAATCTATGTGTGTTAATGAGGTGATCTTGCATCTGATTGGCTGAACTTGTTGCCACTCCTGTAGCTATATTTTTTATCTGATTTTAATCAGACTTCAAATAAAGGCTATGTTAATAAGATACCTTGCAACTGATTGGCAGAGCATATTCATGAGACTGTATTTCTTATCCTGTTTCTGCGGAAACTTGGTACATAGATTGATATCATGAAGATCTTGAATGACTTAAGTTATGAGCAAGAGACTGATTAACTGATCTTACCTCTGATTATCAATATTGGCATAGATCAATATGAATTGTAAAATTATCTTTGAAACAAATTTCTCTCAGGATATTGTAAAATAGGTAAAATGAACTGATATAAAGTTTTGGGAGATTACCTAAGTTACGTGCATGCAATGCTGCATACGTCTGCTCATTGAAATGGTCAGCTGTTAAGACCTGTACGCTAGGTAAGCAAAATGAAACTGATTCTACCAGGGTCTGTATGTTACATTATTTTCATAGCTTTGTCATGGATTCTTGCATTGTCAAGGTTATTTGGTAATTTCAAAATCATTTCATGACACTACATTTAGAGAGATCATATCATTGTTTTCATGATTCATTAATGTAGATCATAATTTCAATAAAACGAAATTTGTTTGTAAACACATGATAAAGATAGAAAAACATTACAACTTTTATAGGTCACTGTGAACTAAATATGTTGTATTATATTGGGCATTTTCTGCGATCTATTTTGGTACTTAAGTGCACCTGCTTTCTACAAATGAAGTTTACTGGTAAAGGATTTTTCTCACTCTGCAGTGTCTTATTGGAATAAAACTTTATAGACTGCAGTGCACAGATTGGCTCAAGACTATTTTAATCTGTTGTAGAATTGAAAATTATTACATCAGAGTTTGCAAATGATAAGATAAATGTGTAGGTACAGTCATTAATTTTTTATTCATGAAACCTTGTGCCCAAAACTACCATGAAAACTAACCCTGTAAACAGCATAAATGATGAAAGTTAAATATAATTATATATAATGATAATAAAAATGTAAAAAAGAACGTATCTTGCTACAATGGAAACCAAGAATAATGTGTGGGATTTCAAAGAAGTAGGTAAAAGTTACACTCCTGTTGTCTCTTTTGCAAATCATTTTGGAGAAGGTGAATTTTTTTATTCAATATATGCAGTTGTCTGCCCATCTCAAGTCAAGTCATGAATAAAAGCTTTTAGAGTACAAAGTAGGTCACAGCTTGTCCAGACAAGGGTAAGCAGTTCTCATGGAATGGTCACGACACCAGTTGGTAGCACACTTTTTTGTCTTGGGAGAAGGCCAATAGTACTTTAAGGGACACCCATTAGCTGTTTCCGACAAAAATCTTGTTAGTACAATTCAGTAAAAACCACTTGAGATAGAACAATGAATTAAATAGGCTTCATTGTATTCACATGTTGATGACCTACCTGATTAGACCTTCAGGCCATTACAGGCAGTTTTTTTTAAACTTTTTATCCATTTTTAAAAAGAAAAATTTTTGGACAAAGATTTTTTGCTTTGCAGAGGGACATTGGGGGTATATCTCTTATAAAACAAAGATCTAGTAGTTTGTGTATTTGTTATAATAATCCCCATAATAACCTATAAACTTAAGTGGGTATCATGCTTAATTGGATAGCTCCAGTCATTTCTTACTTCTTTTTGTCATTTTTTTATATTATGGTAATAAATATTGCCATGTCTTAAAAATCATCAGTTCATTTCCATCAATCCATGTGACTTGTATCTTTTGGGTTGCTTATAATATTTTGCTATAATTGTGATTTTTGCTTGAAGTAAATCAATTGAAAAGTGTCTTTGTTCGTGCTTAGTTTGATTATTTGCTTTTGTGGAAACCAGATTCCTGATTTATTTAATTAAGTTATTGCACCCACTCATCAAAGTCTTCAGAGTCCTATAATAATCACTTCAGTTCGTCCAGCTGTCTGTCTGACCATCAACAATTTGGTTTCCGCAAGATAACCTTTTTGTGAATTGTTGACTTTTAACATAATTTGGTACACAGCTTTATATTGTTGAGTAATCACCTCTGACAGTTTGACCAAACTTTTGTTTCTGCAGCTTTATTTGCTAAGGAATATTAGGATTCCAATCAAATTTGGCATGCAACTTTATTTGCTAAGGAATATTAGGATTCCAATCAAATTTGGCATGCAGCTTTATTTGCTAAGGAATAATTGGATTCCAATCAAATTTGGCATGCAACTTTATTTGCTAAGGAATATTAGGATTCCAATCAAATTTGGCATGCAGCTTTATTCATCAGACCTTAAATGAGTTCAGTTTCAAGTAATTGACATTATTGTTTATAGGAGTTGTAATTTCCTGATTGCCCACATTTCTCTTTGGCAGATTGAAACTAAATATGCCATGCAGCTCCATATTGATGAGACCTCAAATAAGTTTGAATTCCCATGTTCCATGACAAAATTTACAGGAGTTGTGTCTAGGAATACTTGTCCTTCTGACTTTGGTTTCTGAAGCACAAATGTACCAAGGTTTTACTGAATGTTAATCAATTTTGGCAAACAGGTGTAGATTGATTATAGCTTGAATTTAATTTTTAGTGTTTAAAGACATCATTTATAAACCTTGTACGCATTGATTACCCACACTCCTGGCTTTGGTTTCTTCAGTTTTACTTTATCAATGATAGTTGGACTCCTGCCAGATTGGCGTGTCGATTTGTATTGATGAAGTCTTAAATTAGTTTGATTTCCAGCATTCCACAACATCATTTTCGGGAGTTGCGGCTCTTATTGCCCCATCTCTTATGTGGGTTCCTAGAATATTATTTCGATAGATGAATTGAGCTAAACTGATCATATGCCTTTTTTACTGATGAAACCTTAAATTATTGGGATTTCCATCACTCCGATGCATCAGTTGAGTATGTTTGTTCTCATAACTATGGCTTTCCAAGACGAGTTTAACTTTTTAAACCCTGCTGAGTAAATTGTAGTGAGCAGGGAACATTGTGATGAACCCATCACAAAAAACTAAAGTTTATAAATGCATTACTGAGTTGAATGCATTTTATCCTAACCTTAATTGTACCTACATTAGTTACCAATCATATGAATAAAAATAATGGGGATTTTAACTGAAGAATTAGATGATGTTACATTAATATTTTATCACACAACAAAATGTAATATTGGCTCCAGTGAAGAATTTATGAAACTCTATGTACTGAATACTTCATGGTACAGTTATTATCCTTAGTGTATAAAAGCATTAATCCCCTCCCCCTCTACAATTATTATTTTATATACCAATTATGGGCACAAGGTTCACAATTTCAGTTAGCTGATTGTATATATTTCTCCTCTGTACGTATTGAAGGAACGTCAGATCGGAGAGCTGATGAAAAATTCCGGAAGTAGCTCTCAAAAGCTCTCCATGTTGAATGAGCAGTTGGCCGAAAAGACTAGGTTAGTTTTGCTTCAGTTTATTGTATTTTGTTTGTTTTGTTCTGCTTGTCTTCATTAACAGCTTCCTCATGCAGGCATTTCATTTTTAAAAACAAAAACAATGTGAGAATGATACATTATTCTCTTCCATTTCTTTGGTAAGTGAATGCTAATAAACAGAGCTGCATGTAAATAATGAAGCTAGGAACATTGGACACCAGGGGTAGTAAGTAGCTAGACGATACCAAAGCAAGATCACCGATCTTTTTCCATGTGTACTTAAATGTCATTTTCATTTATAGATGGCTGTAGTACACTTCAGATCTTGAACTTTATATCAAAATTGATAAATAGTTAGTCATTATGACTTGTCTAGCACACTAAAATAATTTCTGTATTTTTAGAAATTTGTAATTTCTTTCCCATCTCTGGACCCTTTTTTACAAACACGTATACAATCGGTATGTTAATGCATCTCGTTAAAAATAACTTTACCAAGCATAAACCTGGTTTATGTAACTTGTGTATAAATGACTTGTATATTTTCAGGAGATATAGCCACTGACAATTTTGATGAGTGTTTGTTGGATACTTCTTTGTACAGTTATTAAACTTGGTGTATGCATTCATCTCGAGTTCTCTTAATTCATCTCGAGTTCTCTTAATAGCAAACATAGGTCAGTGTGACCAATTTTCGTACTTGACTGAAAATAACAGTAGTTTATGTTTTGATGACTTTCCCTTACACTCTAAATATTGCTTTTTCAATCATTAATTTTGATGTGAGTATGCATCTTTTGGAGTACTTAACCACCATATCAAAGAAGTCCACTTTTGACCTACATCTACCATCTTGCTTGTCTTCATCAGCACTTGATACTGACAAATATAAACCTCTTGTGATCATGTATACACACAAGCTTTTTCATGTTTTTTTTATCAGCATTATATATGATCATATCATTTGGGATAGGTTTTGCCCCGGATTGTTTAACACTCTCACTTTTGTGTATCCTCTGACATAATTTAACCAAACAAGGAACTTGATCTTAGATAGTGGAGAACCGTATGTTAGCAAGCGGGAATCTATGTTAGCAAGTGGGGGCCCTTTTTCATGACACATCATAATAACTCAGTTGGCAAAACCATGCAAGTTGTTGACATGTTTTTCAGCAATAGGTTCTGTGTAATATTTTTAAGACTGAATTTACAGAATTATTGCTGATAATTGCCCCATGGTGTGCTAAAACATCTAAATACTTTGAGTACATGTACTTAAAAGTGCTTTGTATTAGTCACATTGTCAAATTAGTGGAAATCTAATCATTTCAGTATCGACATTTTTATTTATTTATCTTTATTTTGGAAGTGAAATGTCTGACATGTGATTTATTTGCTTGCTTTTGCCTAATTTCTATTCCTTTTAATATGATTTTTTACTAATTGTTCCTTAATTGAACATTGTTTAATAAACCCTCCAAAACCTCTATCCCTTTAATTGCTAATGCTTGTTATTGCATGTAATATTGCAAAGCCATGCACCAGATGTTAGTGCTGACAGGTTTGGAATTTCTGTGCATTTTGCAAAGAAAAGTTCTTATGGTTGACTTCTTGGCTGTTTGAGAAGTGAAAATTTGCAATGTTGGCATGGATGTATTACAGAAAGCTTCAATTTGCTGTTCTGCATCATGATAGATGACAACAAATTATAAATTTTGATCTGCAACTTTTGAAAGCACAAATTATGACTTTTCCATGTTTGTAAATTTTGCTTCCATATATGAGGCATTGGTTAGCTGTTTTTGCATTTTGGGGTCAAAGCGTTTATCATTAATTCTTTTGTTTCCAGGCAAAGGCTTTTTTATTCATAGCAATGTCATTTTTTTTATAGTTGGGTTAGACATTAATATTGTCCATCAACAGTTGTCTTTAATCTGCCTGTCAGATTTTGAGTACCATCTATACTCACTTTTAAGTTAAGTCCAACTGCAAACAACACAGACCCTGATATGCCATTGCATAATGCAGGCATATCAGGGTCTGTGTTGTTTATTGATTACTCCTTCTAACAAACTGCATAGACCTAGATCTGCCTTGCACATTATGTGACAGTAGATCTGGGTCTGTGCAGTATGCAGTTAGACTAGATTTAGGAGTAAGTATATATGGTATAGTCTCAGATGTACTCGCATATGAGTGATATTCATGCATATATGGTCACCATATATCAGACTAACTGACATTCAAGAGGCCATCTTTCTGATACTAATTTTGATAGAAAATTTGGAATGGAAGTTTATGTCATCAGTATCTGAGGCATATGGGTGACATTCAGGCATATTAATGAGATTTTCTACATCAGCCATTTTGGCATACCATATTAAATGCTATGACCCTGCCTATACATGTTACCCATTTCTTTTCTGCATGATAACTTTAATTCTAATGCATATACCTTCACCAAACATTATGGATATATGTATACTTGGGTTCAGGAAGAAGCCTATCAGTTTTTTGTACAAAGGTCAAGGTCATTTGAATGGAAAGAAAAACAGTTTAGTACAGTAACATCACTTCTGTTTCTTATACTTTGACCAAACTTATGGTTAACTTGCACATGAGATTAACAAGAATACTATTGATTTCAGAGTCAAAAGTTCAAAGATCATGGTACCTGTACTGAAGGAAGAATGGTAGTTTGGAAAGAATAACATTATTTCTATGTCACAGACCAGGACCAAACTTTGTGGATAGCTTGTACTTGGTATGAGATTGCACCTATTGATTTTGGGGTCAAAAGGTCAAAGGTCAATATCACAAGCTAAAAGAAACAAAATGGTTTCAGCACAGTAACGTTTGTTTTATATTTATAGACCTGGATTAAACTTGAAGCTTGCGCTATGGATAAGGAATGAGTTTATTGATTTGGGGGCAAAATGGTCAGCAGTCATGGTCACTAACTGGAAGAAAAATATATACTGCACAGTAACATTTGTTGTATATCACAGACCTTGACTAAACATTTTAGAAAACCTGCACTTTGGTAAGGACAAACTTAGTTATTTGGAGGGGTCAGAAAGGGAAGAGATCAAGATCAATGTGACTGAAGGAAGAAAAATGGTTTCTGCACAAAAATTTCAGTCCTGAACAGTGTATCAAAGTCTGTTGATGACTTGCATGATGGATAAGAAATAAGTCTGATCAAAAGGTAAAAAGCCAAGGTCATTGACTGGAAGAAGAAAAATTCTTTCAGCACAATAACTGGAGCACTGCATTACAGACCTGGACTAAATTTTGTGGATTGGTTGCACTTAGAGTAGGAAGAAATTGGTTGATTTGGGGGCTCAAAAGTTGAAAAGTCAGAGTATAATAACTTTAATTCTGTCTAGCCTAGAAGCATGGATCCACTTTGATCCATATCAATAATTGCCATATCTAGCCAGCTGAAACTGTTTTGAGTATGTGCCCTCAAGTAGATAAAAGAGTCACGCCCATGGCAGGAAAAATAAATTAATTAGCTTGTTATTTGATCTGTTGGGCATTCAACAAGTTGCTTTACATGATGTCCAGAGGCATTGACTTGGAATTAAAAATTGCTCAGAATGTTTGCATTGGTGAAATGCAACATGTATTGTGTATTTGGGCCACTATGAATATTCCTTGCACTCTCCCAATTTAAATGTAACAAAGGATCAGATTGGATTAGTTTCTTTCAGCTGCATCCAATCAGATAGAGAGCAGTAGATAACATTTCAGCTAGCTAATTATACCAAGGATTGATGTGGAACAAAGTGGATCAACAACCTTTGGCTAGTGAAGATCCTTTAGTTCTAGATCATGTACCATGACCAGATTTGAAACAGATAATAGTGATTTTTGGATCGACATCAGAAAGGTAAAGGTTATTATGGCTATAAAAAAAAGTGTTTTGCAGAATTATTTCTTTTCCAGATCACTTGTTTGAACAATCTTTGGATGACTCACACTTAGGATATTAAAGCAGTCTGTCAATTCTAAGGTCAAGTGGTCAGAAGTCACTAAGTCGGATAAGAAAAAAACGGTTTCTGCTTAGTAACTTCAGTTCAAGATTTGATACCTTAACCACATGTCCAGGTCATTGTGACCTATTTTTCGATAAATCATTAGTTCGAACACAGAGGACTGCTAAACACAGGGCAGACATATAATGTGCCATTCATGGTACTCTTCTTAAAAATAACTTATTAAACGGTGTGCAATAGCCTTACATGCAAAAATTATGACAAGTTTGATTATGGTGTTATCTGTATGTACTTGTGAAAGTTCTGGCAGCTGTGTGATTTAGCTTACAGCTACGCTTGATGATGTAAGTAAAATGTAATCAAGCCCACTTTTCTCATGTCAGTAAGCCAGGTAAATTGGGACCTCTTGTTTCTGTTCACTCTTCACATATCATTAAGATCTTGAATGAGTTTGAGATCCACCTATATTATTTATGTGATCATGCATCTGATTGGCTGAGCTTATTACAGTCTGGAGGCCATGTTTTTCTGATCATGGTTTTATCAAATTTGGATTATGTGCTTATATCGACAACATCTTGGATGGGTTTGATAATGGGTGACATGCACACAAATAACTGAGTTAATTTTGCATCAGATTTGATGAACTTGTTATCACTTTGGAACTCATATTTCTGGTCAGATTTCATTCAGACTCGAATTACGGGTTCATATCATCAGGATATTGAATGGGTACAATAGTAAGTAGGAGCCACACATATTAATCTTGCGTCAGATTTGATGAACCTTTTACCATTGCAGAAACCATATTGGTGATCCAGTTTTGACCAAACATTGAACAGTTGTTTATATCATCAAGATCTTGGACAGTGTCAGTAATGAGCTGGATAATTTTATGGCTGAGGTTAATACCTCCGGAAACCACAATTCTTATCCAATTTTGTCTTATATCATCGAGATGCATTTTTTACAGTATGAGTGTGATCTGTGCATATTAATGAGGTGATGATGTATATAATTGGCAGAGCTTCCTTATTACTGCATAAGAGACTGTATTTGTGAACTGAGTTCAATCAAACTTTAAATAGACTAATATCATCAAGATGTTGGATGATTTTTATTATGATCAAGACCTTTGCTAATATTTATGAGGTGGTCATGCATCTGAGATTTTATATGTACATCCAACATCCATCCACCAGTTAGCACAAGTCTGATATTGTTACTCCTAAGCTACTTTGAGGATTGCCATGAAACCTTTACAAACACATTCATCCCAAGGTCTGTTTGGTCCTAAATGAAAATGGTGCTGCTCATATATTCAATATGGCCACAATAGTGGCCATTTTGAAAATCTTGTTATTGCTTCTTCTCCACAGTGCACGGTCATATCAACATATGGTTTTCACTAAAAGACTTTTTATGATGTCTTGTTAGTCTTGAATGAAAAAGGTGCCAATCTGACATCCAGTATGGCCCCCATGTCAGTCATCTTGAAAATGCCATAACTATAATACGCATGGGGTTTTTACCAGAAGATTTCTTATGATGTCTGTTAGGTCATAGATGAAAATTATGCCACGTGGGCTTACAATATGGTCATTGTAGAGACCATCTTGAAAATCTTGCCACTACTCCACTTAAATGGCTGGTCATAGCAACTTGGGGTTTTTGCTGAAAGACTCCTATGCTGTCTGGTTGGTCCTAAATGAAAATGGTGTCCTAAATTTTGAAAATCTTATTATTGCCACTCCTTCTAAATAGGAATTCATATCAGCTTGAGGTTTTCGACAGAAGTCTTATGGTGTCACTAGTAGGTTTTCCATAAAATTGTGATGATTTTATATCCAATATGGCTGCCACAGAGACCATTTTCAAAATTGTATTGCTACTCCTATCAGATGGAAAGTTATGGCAACACTGGGTTCACCAGAAGACTTCTGCTGTCAAGTTGGTACTAATGAAAATGGTACTGATTTGATAATCCACCATGGCCACCAATGGCAGCCATTTTGAAAATATTTTTAATGCTAGGTCTTCTAAATGGAAAGTCATATTGACATGGGGTTTTCACCAGAAGACTGATGATGATAGCTGAATTTCCTGAATGAAAATGGTACTGAACTGACTTCAGATATGGCTGTCATAATGAATATATGGAAAATCTTGTAGCTAAATCTCCTGAATGGATGGTCTTTTTTATCATGAGTTTTCACCAGAAGTCTTCAGAATGGTGTCAGGTTTGTCCTAAAAATGAAAGTGGATTTGATTTTACATCCATTATGGCTGCCATAGTGTCTAATTTGAAAATCCTATTGCTCAGGAATATCAGAATATTGTTTCAACACTTAGCAGTTAAAACAAATAACTGGATTTGTCTTGAATTCTTGAAAATTAGTTTTGGAAAGTACAGTGTCAGTCCCTTTGTTTTACCACTCTACAAACTGCATTCTTAATATGATTTTGGTCAGACTTGGCAAATGGGCCTATATCGTCTGAATTTTGGTTGAGTATGATTATGAGTGAAATTCTTGCATTTTTATGGTCCCTTGCATATTATTGGCTGAACTTGTAAACAATCTAGCAACTATATTTCTGGTCAGAGTTTGGTCATACTTGTTAAATAGTCTAATATTATCAAGATTTTGCATGAGTTTGATTAGGAGCCAGATTTATGCCTATTAATAAAGTAACATTTTATCAGATTAGCTGATTTTTCACCCCTCAGTTGACTTTTAAAATTCAAGTCAGAATTTGCTCCACCTTAAGCTTATATATTATTGTAATAGACGGGTTCTGTATAATAAGTGAGATCAGTGCATGTTGATATGATACATCGCATCGGAATGGCAGAGCTTATTACCTTTCTAGTTACAGGGACTATATTTTTCATCCTATTTCTGTAAAACTTGGGAAATGGGTTTATTTCATCCGGATCTTGGGTGACTTCAGTTATTATCAAGAGACTGCTTATTAATTTTGCCAACATAGAACATTTTTTATCAGGATATAGTAAAATAGGTCAAATCAGCATGATGTCAAGTTTCAGATAGGTTGATTTCTTAGAATACTTTATAAGCATGCTTAATGAAATGGTCAGCTGTTAGGTTATGTAAGCCAGTTAAGCAATAACAGGCGCACTTGAGCCTCTTGTGAAGACAGGATTTTTTTCTGCCAGTATTTCTGTGATTTTTCTTTCATATATCCCTTAGCTGAAATATGCATTCATGCCCCTTAGCTGAAATGGGCCAGAATTAGTGATTTAATGATGATATTGGTAGTACATTGTATAACAAATTCAGCATTATATAAACCATTTACAGCTATTGTCATTTTAGACATTTTGGATTAAAACTGATAAATGTCACCATTTGTTATATAGTTTTTTGCAATAAATTCTTTAAAGTTATATATATATATATATATATATATATATATATATATATATATATATATATAGTTTGCACTGTTTTCTGAATTAATATTAAAGTAACAAATGATATATATTGGTCCAACAGAAAAAGTCATGAAACATTCGCCTTGTTACACATTTGTTGGGCCTCAGGAACAACAGAGTTGAGGTAAATTACGTCGGGTAAATGACTGTTGAGGCCTAGACTTTCATCCATGGTCACTCACTACCTACACCTTACCAGAGTTAATTGTCCCATGACCAAAATAAACATTCTGTTCATAACAAAGCCACCTGGTTTTAGGTGCATGGACAATAGAATAAAAAACATATATAACATCTATGATAGAAATTTTTTTTCTTTCTTTTGTTTGACACCGTATTCTGTTTTCTTTATACTTGTCAGTGAGAGTTGTCTTGTTATTTATTATTTATTTGACACCAAATTGTCATGTTATGTGAATACTAATCAGTGATATTTCCCTTATTATTCATTTCTTTTACACCAAATTGCCCTGTCATGTGAATGTTACTCGATGATAATTCCCTTGTTATTTATCATTTGACACCAAATTGTTCTGTCGCTTGTATACTACCAGGTGATAACTCACTTGTTATTTATCAATTTATCATGACAAAGTTTACATATTTTTTGTTAGCAACTAGAAGGCTTTATGCTTGGATGGAAATTCCCCCAGACATAGTAGGTCAAGCTGTATCAGAGGATTCTCAACATATGTGAAAGATGGTATTTTTTGTCCATGCCTTGTCATGTTGAGAAATACATCTCATTGCT
Source organism: Sinohyriopsis cumingii (assembly GCA_028554795.2). Taxonomy (NCBI): domain Eukaryota; kingdom Metazoa; phylum Mollusca; class Bivalvia; order Unionida; family Unionidae; genus Sinohyriopsis; species Sinohyriopsis cumingii. Next base: position 55,858,579 of record CM068842.1, on the reverse strand, counting down.
TATGCTTTTCATTGTTGGGGGGAAAAAATCATAACTGTAACATTCATTGTACTAATAATATTTTGAATATACATTAGCAAATAGTGAAATGAACTTGAAATCATGAAGTGAGCCAGAATTTTGTATTATAAGGTAAAGCTCTGTTTTATATACTGGTATGTAGAAAGTGTTAAAACAAATTACCACCAATTCAGCATGCATTAAGTGTAAAAAAAATAATAAAGATATATGACATACTTGCAGAGAACAATGCAGAAAATAGTTTTTTTGGTCTATCTTTTGATTTGGTCTCAGTGGAGCTCTTGGAAATAGCAAATTTTGGTTGGCTTATACATACCTTTCCAATACACATCAACTCTTTCAAACACCAGAGTAAACAACTACATCAGAAAATTTAAAAATGCTTATTAATTAGGACATGTGTTTACAAAATTAAGGTCCTTATTTCGGAAAAATTATTGCACTGGAAAATTTAGTACGATGTTATGTTTAGAATGCTTTGACAGTTTGGTTTATTTTTGCTAGATAAAAGCTGTTTATCTGCATTTTTCATTCTTATGGAGTATGGTAAAACAAGTTAATGTCAGGATACAGAATGAAACCAATGTGTAATCATTAAAGGATTGCATACAAATAAAATCACTGTGTAATCATAAAGGATTGCATACAAATAAAATCACTGTGTAATCATAAAGGATTGCGTACAAATAAAATCACTGTGTAATCATAAAGGATTGCATACAAATAAAATCACTGTAATCATAAAGGATTGCATACAAATAAAATCACTGTAATCATAAAGAATTGCATTCAAATAAAATCACTGTGTAATTATAAAGGATTGCTTACAAATAAAATCACTGTGTATTCATAAAGGATTGCATACAGATAAAATCACTGTAATCATTAAAGGATTGCATACAGATAAAAATCACTGTAATCATAAAGGATTGCATACAAATAAAATCACTGTGTAATCATAAAGGATTCCATACAAATAAAACCACTCTGTAATTATAAAGGATTGCTTACAAATAAAATCACTATGTATTCATAAAGGATTGCATACAAATAAAATCACTGTAATCATTAAAGGATTGCATACAGATAAAATCACTGTAATCATAAAGGACTGCATACAGATAAAATCACTGTGTAATCATTAAAGGATTGCATACAAATAAAATCACTGTAATCATAAAGGATTGCATACAGATAAAATCACTGTGTAATCATAAAGGATTGCATACAAATAAAAACACTGTAATCATAAAGGATTGCATACAGATAAAATCACTGTAATCATAAAGGATTGCATACAGATAAAATCACTGTGTAATCATTAAAGGATTGCATACAAATAAAATCACTGAATCATAAAGGATTGCATACAGATAAAATCACTGTGTAATCATTAAAGGAGTGCATACAAATAAAAATGTAATCATAAAGGATTGCATACAGAAAAAATCACTGTGTATTAATAAAGGATTGCATACAAATAAAATCACTGTGTAATCATTAAATGATTGCATACAAATAAAATCACTGTAATCATAAAGGATTGCATACAGATAAAATCACTGTGTAATCATTAAAGGATTGCATACAAATAAAATCACTGTGTAATCATAAAGGATTGCATACAAATAAAATCACTGTGTAATCATAAAGGATTGCATACAAATAAAATCACTGTAATCATAAAGGATTGCATACAAATACAATCACTGTGTAATCATTAAAGGATTGCATACAAATAAAATCACTGTAATCATAAAGGATTGCATACAGATAAAATCACTGTAATCATGAAGGATTGCATGCAAAGAAAACCAGTGTGTAATCATGAAGGATTGCATGCAAAGAAAACCATGTGTAAACATAAAGGATTGCATACAAATAAAATCACTGTAATCATAAAGGATTGCATACAAATAAAATCACTGTGTATTCATAAAGGATTGCATACAAATAAAATCACTGTAATCATAAAGGATTGCATACAAATAAAATCACTGTGTAATCATGAAGGATTGCATGCAAAGAAAACCAGTGTGTAATCATGAAGGATTGCATGCAAAGAAAACCAGTGTGTAATCATGAAGGATTGCATGCAAAGAAAACCATGTGTAAACATAAAGGATTGCATACAAATAAAATCACTGTAATCATAAAGGATTGCATACAAATAAAATCACTGTATACTCTTGAAAGTCTGTATACAAATGAAACTACTCTGTAATCATGAAGGATTGCATACAAAGAAAACCACTGTATTCTCTTGAAAGTCTGTATACAAATGAAACTACTGTGTAATCATGAAGGATTGCATACAGATGAAATCACTGTGTAATCATAAAGGATTCCATTACAAATGGAACTGCTGTGTAATCATGAGGGATTCCATTCAAATGAAATCACTCTGTAATCATGAAGGATTGCATACAAATAAAATCACTGTGTAATCATGAAGGATTGTATACAAAGAAAACCACTGTATACTCTTGAAAGTCTGTATTCAAATGAAACTACTGTGTAATCATGAAGGATTGCATACAGATGAAACCACTGTGCAATCATAAAGGATTCCATTACAAATGGAACTGCTGTGTAATCATGAGGGATTCCATACAAATAAAATCACTGTGTAATCATAAAGGATTGCATACAAATGAAACCACTGTGTAATCATCAAAGATTGCATACAAATGAAACCACTGTGTAATCATCAAAGATTTCATTCAATTGAAACTGCTGTATAATCATCAAATATTGCATACAAATGAAATCATTGTGTAATCATTAAGGATTGCATACAAATGAAACCACTATAATCATTAAGGATTGCATACAAATGAAACCACTGTAATCATGAATGATTGCATACAAATGAAACCACTGTATAAACATCAAAGATTTCATACAATAGAAACCACTGTATAATCATCAAAGATTGCATACAAATGAAACCACTGTGTGATCATCAAAGATTGCATTCAACTGAAACTGCTGTATAATCATCAAATATTGCATACAGATGAAACCATTGTGTAATCATTAAGGACTGCATAAAAACGAAACCACTGTAATCATGAATGATTGGATACAAATGAAACCACTGTATAATCATCAAACATTTCATACAATAGAAACCACTGTATAATCATCCAAGATTGCATACAAATGAAACCACTGTGTGATCATCAAAGATTGCATTCAACTGAGACTGCTGTATAATCATCAAATATTGCATACAGATGAAACCATTGTGTAATCATTAAGGATTGCATACAAATGAAACCACTGTAATCATTAAAGATTACATACAAATGAAACTACTGTAATCATGAAAGATTACATACAAATTAAACCACTGTATAATCATCAAAGATTGCATTCAAATGAAACCACTGTATAATCATCAAAGATTTCATACAGTAGAAACCACTGTATAATCATCAAAGATTGCATACAAATAATCCACTATATAATCATCAAAGATTACATACAAATGAAACTACTGTAATCATGAAAGATTACAAACAAATTAAACCACTGTATAATCATCAAAGATTGCATACAAATGAAACCACTGTATAATCATCAAAGATTGCATACAAATGAAACCACTGTATAATCATCAAAGATTGCATACAAATAATCCACTATATAATCATCAAAGATTACATACAAATGAAACCACTGTATAATCATCAAAGATTTCATACAATAGAAACCACTGTATAATTATCAAAGACTGCATACAAATGAAACCACTGTATAATCATCAAAGATTTCATACAATAGAAACCACTGTATAATCATCAAAGATTGCATACAAATTAAACCACTGTGTGATCATCAAAGATTGCATTCAACTGAGACTGCTGTATAATCATCAAATGTTGCATACAAATGAAACCATTGTGTAATCATTAAGGATTGCATACAAATGAAACTACTGTAATCATGAAAGATTACATACAAATGAAACTACTGTAATCATTATGGATTGCATACAATGAAACTGTAATCATCAAGGATTGCATAAAAACGAACAGTCATGATGAAGGAGGGCTTTGAATACATGATTATGGATTTTTTTCACAAAGTTTTCTGTATTATTGAATTGTACATGCGTTAAAGGCAAATTTAGTTTTTGTTCATGAATGTAGTTCAAAAGGTGACATTCATCCATTGATGAAAATGAAATAGTTGTTCTGATTCCTTTAAAGGGGAAGAATATATCATAGTTTTGTAAGGTATCTCTTAGCTGTGTAGTAACATTTAACAACCATGTAATTTTGATAACAGTGGGTACCAAGCAGACAGATTTGATTTCCCTTGTATATACCAGAAAATGTTGAAAGATCCATGACAGTAGACAAGTTTTAGTCTTCAAGTCCTTGTCCATTTTGAGGGAAATAAATAAGCGATGAAATTGGGCTTCTTTTGAAGTTATCTGTTTCCTTTACCTTTATTGTACTTTGCAGCTTGCTTAGCTCCTAACTTTCTATGCTTATGATATATACTTTTTTGAAGTTCAAGAAACTGATAGTGGATTGCCAAGTACTATTATATGATTACTGTTATAACTTTTGACTGTAAAGATAAGACTGTTTTATATTGATCAAAAACTGCTTTTAATGTAAGTCAGTGTGTTGTATTTTCAGTCTTTTTGTATTATTTTCAGCCTTGTTGAAGATTCTGCTTTTTGAATATGAAATGCCAGTTTTGTTCTCTACCCCTAGGTCTTGTTCTACAGCTGAATCTACAGGCTTTGTAAGCTTTATTGCAACCAAGAGCTTCTGTTGAACTTCAAAAATACTTTCATAGCATTTTGGGATCATGGGAGGAGGAGGTTTCATCCGAATATGTTCATCCTGTGCCATTGGTGTCATTGTTAGTGTAATCAAGTTATACTTTTTAACTGGGGAAATGATGAAATCTATGGTGGAGTCTTAATTTATAAATTATGACATTTTTATTATTGTGTACCGTATGTACTCACCTGTTACTGCAAACAACATAGACTGATCTGCCGTTGCATATTACACTGGCAGATCAGGTTCTGTGTTGTTTGTTCTACAGATTACTCTTACAAATTGCACAGAACCAGATCTGCTGGCCAATTATGTGATGCCAGATCTTGACCTGCGCAGTGTACAGTTAGATGCAATTTATAATTAAGTATATACAGTAAGAGATCATAATCTTTTCTGTAAGTAGGCCATACATTTATTAATAGAACTTAGAACTTAAAAAGTCTAGCACAGTAGTAGGCTAAATGTTCAACCATAGGTACTGTCTTATTTTCAAGTATTGTTGTCATTTGAGATTACACTTTAGAGCTAGAAATGTGTTTGAGCAGTCATTCCAGGCACTGATGTAAATAAAATATTCATTTATACAAATCTTAATTGATGGAGTTGATAAATAGAACATAAAATATTATCTAATTAGTATTTGATATTAGAATTGTTTTAATTTTCAATTTCAGAAAAATCCAGGAACTACAAGCCGACTTGTTGAGTTCTACTCAAAAATTGGCAAAACTTAATAATGAATTTGAATGTCTGAAGGCAGAAAAAGACAAAGAAATTAATATTTTAACTGCCAAAAATGAAGAAATTTCTATTTTTTGCAAAAGCAAAGTTGAGGATGTGGTAAGTGTCTCTAACAATGGATTCATATTGTACATAAGGTGCTTCATAACACACTACCTGCCTACCTATCTACCTTCGTACCTATATATCACTCACACATGCATATAGAATGATACATGCATAAATACATGCATTCATACATACATACATACATACATACATACACACACACACACACACATATACATACATACATACATACATATATACATATGTACATACATATGCACACATACATACATACATATGCATGCACACATGTATGTACACACATGCACACACACAGAATCATACATAGATGCATTACAGTACAACAGTTAACTGCAAAATGTTTCCAACTAATATGTACATTTTATGAATTTGAATGTGTTTGCCAAGTTCATGATATAAGTGTTATAGGATGTAAGAAAAATTTAAAAATGCATTAATATTTTATTGTTAGTGCAGTGATGTCTGATAATCCACCTGCCTCCCACATCAGTATATTTGCCAAAAGAAAAAACAGAGTTTTTATTTAGTGAACAAGAGAGGTTTCTTTTATTTATATGCTTTAGAAACAGTATAAAATTTTAGAAATTGAATATTCAGACACTCAGCAGATATTATGAATTTCTTTGAGGAAGATTCCAAAACTTTTCAGAGAGAAGTGACTTATGATTTATTTAACTTATGAAAAAAACATAACTTGTAATTCTTCTATGAATTCAAATGTGAATGATGGCTACTTATTTTTGTCCGAGGTATCTTAGTTAAACTTGCATTTTGTTTGTGTGGTTAGAGTGTCTACCTCGGATGCAGGAGGTCGTGGGTTTGAACCCTGGCCGAGTCATACCAAAGACTTACAAAAATAGTACTAACAGCTGCCTTGCTTGGCGCTCAGCATTAAGAGGTCAGTGTTAGGGCTGGTTGGCCTGGTGTCAGGATAATGTGACTGGGTGGGACATCATGCTACATGTCTGTGGCATGATTCCCCAGTGCTAGACATCACTATAAGCTGCCACAATGCAGACGTTTTCGCGATATGACTGAAAAATTGTTAAAGCTACGTTAATAATCCAAATCACACACACACACGTTTTGTGTGTACTTCTATCTTTGGATTGTTCATCGTGAGTGCAATAATACTTGCTGCCAGTTGAATCCAACTGCAAGCAGCACAGATCCAGATCTGCTGAAACATTATACATCAGCAGGTAAGGCCATATGTTGTTCGCAGTTTAACTTGACTTGTGAACGAGTATATACAGAAGCTATTGAATTGTTGACTGCAGAGTTGCGCATCTTTATGATGAATGTATCTTTGCAATTACAACACACTTATCGAAAGTTGGTCATTGTTACTTGTATTTCATATGTCATTAACTTTGGGTCAGATATGTGTTTCAGTAACTTTGGCAAGGAATTCATGTAATGCCAAAAGGAGGAAACTGGAGCAGTTGTGTTTCATAAAATAGTTTTAGCTTTTCTTTTGTTTCAAGGGTAATGATAATGGCTATTTCTGTGCCAAGTAAAATATTTGATCAAGGAATGGTATAATCTCTGTCATTACTGAACACTCTGTATGACATTTAATTGGTGAAACAACAACACTGAGGAACATATTAAACTCAGTGCTGCAGGAAAGTTACCCGTGGCAAAAAGATTACATTTTGGTAGGGAAAATGGTGATATCATGCAAACTTCTGTAATAATGTATAGAACAGCCATGAATGTACAGTGTTAACTTACTTTTTAAATTTATGTAATAAGCAATCATCATACACCTATTTAAGCAAGTTTTGTTAGTTCACTTTTTAATAAGGCATGGTATTTACAGTCATAAATTGTGCACTTCATTGCTTTTTTAGCAAAAGGAGCTTGACAAATCAAGGACAAAAATGAAGGAAATGGAAGATGATTTACAAAAAGAGAAAGAAAATTTAGTGAAAAGAAAAGACCACGAAATTGCAGAACTTCGAAAACAGCATGAAATTCTGTCAGAGAATCTAAGTAAACAAGAGATCCAGACAAAAGCACATAAACAGGTTTTAGACCAGATTACCATAGAAAAAGAGGCTGTACAGGTGAGGCATAGTTATGTAAATAATAAGGCATGTGAATTGGTAAAAATTTCAACCAAATCATCAACCATGGATTTCCGCTTTAAAATTTTTTCCCATGTCTGTCTTTGCCCCCTCTACCCCACACAAGACTAGATTGCTTAGTCATTGGTTTTAAGATTTTTAATTTCTGAAGACTTTAAATTGAAAAGAGATATAGTGACTTTTTCTGTAGCACCCATTTATATATATTTGGGTCATAATTATGATGCAATCATCTGTCTCTGTCTCTCTCCCCATGAACACATAAACATGATCATAATATTTGCCTATTCATATAAATTTATGACGTGTTTGTCAGATCTGTAAATGGCAAAACAAGTATAATTATTAACAGTTTATCTTAAAATTTCTTGCAAATCTTTCACATCAGTTGGTGTATTCGGTTAAACTTTGAAATAATATTACCTTATACCTAAAGTCAGTATCTTTCCTGTCTTGTTTGTGTGTTTAGGTTTTGAAAATCTGTTTTCTACATCAGTTGTATCATCATAGTGCTATTCACAGCTGCATTCATGTGAAACCTGTGCTATTTAGCTCCACTGATCAAAGACCAGAAAAGCTTAGATAATGGGCCTTCCTCTGTTATTCTTTTATTATCTGTCATCCATTTATTTTTTTGACATCTAGTTGGTCCTGAATGAAAATAGGACCCTCAGTGTTATCACTGTTCCAGAACAGATGGTCGTATCAACTTGAGATTCTCACTAAAAGACTTCATTGGTCCTGAATGAAAATAATGCCAATCTGACCTCACAATATGGCTGTCTTGGTGGCCATCTTGAAAATATATTTCAGTGAATATTCCTTGTGAATGAACAATTGCAGTATTGATATGGGGTTTCCACTGCAATATTTTTGATGTTATATAGTTGGTTCTAAATGACAATGGTGCTGATGATGTAGCATTAAAAAATGGCTGATATGGTGGCCATCTTGAAAAGTTTGTTATCGAGTGACATTAGGTTTGAGGTCAATGATTTTTTGCACAGTGCTTGTGAATATGTTAGGTTAAACATATAAATCAAACTTTGTTTGCCAAAAGTTTTTCTGAAGAAAATCTGTGATAGTTTCAACATTTGTCAGGTAAAAATAATGAAGCAAGAAATGGGTTTCTTCTGGATTATTAGAAATTCCTTTCATTCAGTTGAACATCAAACCCTTATAAAATTGTTTTCTTTATAGAAAGCATGTTGTGCACTCCTTTGGTTAAACATGTCATTATGATGTACAACTGAGATAAACGTGTATTATTCTAATGTATTATGTCATTATTGATTATCTTTATAGTGTAACTGCAATAAATACTTGCGTATAAGTTAAATTCAACTGCAAATATTGCTTGCTCTACAGATTACTTCTAACAAACTGCATAAACCCAGATCTGCCAGTGCAGCATGTGATAATGGATCAGGGTCTGTGCAGTTTGCAGTTGGATTCAATTAGACATCAAAAGCGACCCTTAGTAAATGCTGTACAGGTACTTCTGAACTAGTGTGGACTGAAGGTAGGAAACTGACATATGTTGCACTTGACTTTGAAGTAAGAATGCCATGTCTAAACTGTTGTCACCTGATGGATTCAGTGAGAGAGCATTGGTAGCTCTAGGATCGTAAAATCCATGACATTAGCTATAAAATCTATGACAATGGCATATAATCTGTGACATTAGCCGTATAGTCTTTGTCATTAGCCCTAAAATCTGTGACATAGCAATATATTCTGTGACAATGGCCATAGAATCTGTGACATTAGGTATATAACCTGTGACATTATCCAAATAATCTGTGACATTAAGTATATAATCTGTGACATTAGGTATATAACCTGTGACATTAGCCATATAATCTGACATTAGGTATATAATCTGTGACATTAGCCATATAATCTTACATTAGGTATATAACCTGTGACATTAACCAAATAATCTCTGACATTAGCCAAATAATCTCTGACATTAGCCATATAATCTGTGACATTAAGTATATAATCTGTGACATTAGCCAAATAGTTTGTGACACTAGCCATATAATCTGTGACATTAGCCAAATAGTTTGTGACATTAGCCATATAATCTGTGACATTAGCAAAATAATCTGTGGCATTAGGTATATAATCTGACATTAGCCAAATAATCTGTGACAATAGCCATATAATCTATGACAATGGCAGTCTAAACATGATTTGAAGGTTCAACCAATGTAGTAATATGTTCACTTAATATAATAGCACCCACATTACATAATGCTCTTCCTCTTTGACTCAACCAGTATGATACATTAGCAAATTCAGAAAGCCATGGTACATGTACCATAAAAGAATTCATGCCTACATGGATAATTAGGTTGGTCAACTAACCAGTGGCATTGTGTTATGTAGTTGTTAATTTACAACTCCCAAGCTGGACCAAAAGGTCAAACAATGTTAAGTCAGCTGAGAAATGACATATACAGAAGCTATTTAGAAAACGTTTCACTACTTGTGTATCATCCATTCAGTAAAGAAGGAAAAAGCAGTTATTTTTCATCAGTGGCACCAGTGTTTCATTACAAAACATTAAAAAGTTATGGTTTATTTAATCTAAAATCTTTTTTCACTTAGCACTTTTTACAGCATGATAGAAAAGATTTATTACTTATTCTGCAGTTTGAAAAAGAGAAGGTGGAAAAACAGTTGAAGAGACTGGAGACAGAGAAGGAGTCTCTGAACTCAGAACTTATCCAAGCCAAGATGGAAGTGTCCAAGGCCCATAGCAAGGTTCAGGAGGCAATCAAAAACAGGGACAACATTAGTGAAAAACTTCAAGACCTAACTGAGGAGAGGGAACGGCTCCTGAAATCAAAGACTGAGGTATGGTGTTGTGAATAAAAAAATTTGGAAAGCATATTAACATTTATGTAATTTTATAAAGTAAATTGAATTTCTGAAAAATTTGCCTAACTTGCTAAATGTTGCTTTAATGTCTTGATTTATGATACATATGGAACATTATTGTTGCAGAGGTAAGTTAAAGAGACATGGCTGGTTCTCAGCTTTTCTTATGCAAGATCAGGACTTCACTTTCAATACCTCTGTATACTAAAGCAAAAAGGTCTGGATTGAGCTCTGTTTCAATCAGAATTTTTTGGCATTTTGTTTGTATAATATGCATACGGGTACCCCTGAAGTTATTAAACTTATTCATAAGGTAATGACAATAGCAGATAAAAAGAGTTTATTGACTGTTGATCTGTTCTCTGCCCGAACAGTTGCAGCATCAGAAAGAGGAGGTAATTGCAGAGCGGGACAAGCTTTCACATGATAGAGATCAGATGCAGAGAAGTTTGATGGACTTCAAAGCGACACTACAAGAAAAAGATATAAAACTGGAGGAACTTCAAAAGGAGGTAATGTTTTGATATGAAATCTGTACATTTGATCATATTTAAAATTGTTTTGCTTTAATCTGACAGTGGTTTGTTTGAATTGTATCTTTGTACAGCTTTTGACATTACAAACACAAAAAGAGGAGCAGCTGATTTTTTTAGTGTTAACAGATAGGATGACATTAATATAATCTTGGTCATCCATGACTTAAGTGGAAATAAATGGGAATATAGAAATGGAAGTCTTGGCTATTGTTGAGACACTATACTTAAAACAATGTCTTCAAAATCCTGTACTCTCTCTCTTTATATATATATATATATACCCACTTCAGTATAAATCTATCAGAGAGGGTGCATTGTTTCCCATTTTGGTTTATCCTAACACATCATGTATGTATTCTTGCACTTTGAGTGTGGGATTGCCAGTTCTCTTGCAGTTTTTTGTCCATTGTCGCCCAAATCTTGACTCCTGTGCTTTTTTTGTCAAGAAAAAAAGGAGAAAATAGAGTGTATGTCCATCCACATCTATGTTGAAAGGAGCAAATGGCCAAAGTCGTTTAAAGCAATAAAACTGTAAGATGGTAATTAATATCCATTTTAACTCATTAACCCCTGGCACCACATGCATCAGGAGGTAGTACCTTATGTCTGAGCTCTGTAGCATCAGGGTCATTTAAGATACACCAAATTACAGAAAGTAGACAGACATAGCTCTACTAGGATACCAATAATCTGGGCTTTCTACTCGCATTACAAAATACAGAGGGAACAACATTTTTGAGACCCAATTATTTTACACAAAAAATTCAGCCATCATTGGAATTGGATTTTGTGTCTGAATTTTAGACTTTTGGCCTAAATTCTAAGGCAGACTGGTCTGAATTGCACACAGATAGGCAAACCTTTGCAAAAGTAGGATAAGTTCGGGATTTCAGGTAAAACGTGGCCAGGACATGAAAATGATGGGTCCAGTAAGCAAAAAGAAAAATCCAATTTTTACCCTTCTGCATATGCACAAGCGAAATAGCCAATGAAAAACAACATTTCTAACCCAACTAGGCATCAGGCCAAATGGAAGCCACTTGGATGCAGATTCATTTAGATGTATTTAGAAGCAGCCCCCAAAAATGTGTTTCCTACTCTTATTTCAGGACAAAATGATAAAAATCTACAGAGGTTAATGAGTTAAAACAACACATTTAGCCATCAGAACATTCTAGGTGTGTGGCAGCCTGCCAGGGTGCAATGTAAAGTCTTTGATTTTTTTTATGGCACTAATGTGACACTAAAAACTAAGGTTGACACTAAAAATGATGACATTTTAATTTATCTTCAGCTTGAATAAAGACAAATGTGACTCAGTTTATGCATATACATAATTTATCTTTTAATCAATGATTTATTAATTTGAAATGAAAAGTAATTCAGAAACTTATTAGAATAATTAGAATAAATACTGCTGAGTAATAAGTGAATCCTAAGGTTGAATGACAGCATGATCCAGAACAGAATGAATTCCAATGTGCAGTTCGTTTCAGGTGAACCAGATATTAAGAAATGTTAATGTTTTTTTTCGAGTTACTTGACCTCTTGATGAAATGTTTATTACAAAATTTAAGTGTTCAACTAACATATGATATTGCAATTCAGATGTCAAAGTTAGGGTGTCAAAACTATCAAAGCCAAAAAGATAATATAATTTTTAGCACTAATAGTGCATTGAGTACTATCTACTATTTTCCTTTGTCTCTTTAAAATGTTGTCTGTCCACCAGATTTGGTGGATGGCAGTCGCAGTCACTCCCAGCAATTGGCAGCCTAGGTCTATTACTCCCTACTTTGCAGATTTCATTTCCACTTATTAACGTTGGAAATAATTGATATATCAAAACCAAATTTAGTATTATGATTTAGACTAAAAAGACAAGCTGGATTTTGTTTACAGTGTTAGGGTATCGTTTGACTTCTTTCCATCATATCATTTGTTGGGGGCATTCATGTCATAAGGAACACATTTCTAGCTTTTCTTTCAATTCCATTGTAATTTAGGTGGACAGATTGAGACATGAGACCAGTCAGCAACAGGAAACACTGACACAGTTGACCAAGCATGAATCTTCCATCTCCACCACACTCCAGCAACAGCTGTGAGTACATTAACTCTATAGTCGTCAGTATACCCTACTGATAATGTTGATTTGGAAAGTTGATTGCTACTATCAGTCTGTCTCATTGGCAAAGTCAGGGCCGACTGATGGTAGAAAATCTTTATAAGCGACAAAGCTTCATGTGTCTGTCAGCATTTTGTTTTATAATGATGTTCATTATTAACTTCAACTCAAAAGTCATTGTTGCAGACATTTTACCACAAGTCTTCTGACAGATTAAGTCTTTTTATATAAATAATTTTATCAGAAGAATTTTTAAATGTACTGCCAGTCTTCAGGCAGTCCAGTTAATTAATTTTCCTTGCATTATTGTCTCACATGCAAAAGTATGACGAGATACAGTAGTCACTTTTCTGATAGTGGTGATGGCATCATCAACATTGTTATTGTTTAGGGTTAAAGTTCTAGAATGTTAAACACATAGGTTATAGAGGTAAGCATGAAAATACCAGTGGTTGCCAGTTTCCACAAAACTTATCTCATTTTTGGACAAACTGACAAGTTGCATAAAGAAAGAGTAATAAACAATGGTCCTGGAACCTATGGAAAATTGGATGCTTTAAATTTGTTTAACCCTGGTATGAGGGGGATTATTTTGTTCTGCTGGTATAAACCAGATGGGGTCGTGGCATGGTTTGTAGAATATTGTGGGTCCATCCCATGTCCATAATTCAACAGTATGTTAGCACAAATTTATTATCACCACTCCCCATAAACTACTTATAAAATTAACATGAAAATTTGTACACTTTACACACACATTCATCCCATGGTCTAGATGGTCCTAAATGAAAACGGTGCTACTTCAATATCCGGTGGCCATTTTGAAAATGTTATTGCTGCTTCTCCTGAATGGATGATCATATCAGGATGGGGTTTTCACTAAAAGACTTCTTACGATGTCTGAATGATCCTAATATGGCCACCATGGAATCCAAATTAGACAGCTATCTTGTAAATCTTGCTACTCCAGAATGGAAGGTCATATCACCATGGGATATTTCTCCAGAAGACTTTTTATGATGTCAAGTTGGACCTCAGTTAATATGGTGAGGATGTAATCTCCGATATGGCCGCCCGAGAGGCTGTCTTGAAAATCTTGTTATTGTTACTTCTCTTAGATGGATGGTCATATTGACATCAGGTTTTCACCAAATGACTTCTTATGATGTCTAGTTAAACTTAAATTAAAATTTGCCAATCTCACATCAGTATTGCTGCTAAAGTTGCTGTCTTGAAAATCGTGTTATTGCTTCTTCTCAACAGATAGTAGTACTTACCTATTGTTTGTTCCAGAAGACTTCTTATGATGTCTGATTTGTTCTAAATTAAAATTGTGCTGTTCTGACCTGTATATATCCACCAGGACATACATTTTTAATATCTGGTATTGCTACTCCTAGAATGCTCATATCATCATAAGCTTTTCACCAAGATTCCTTTTGACATTTGTTTATCCTGAATTTTTCTGATATGACCAGTTTGTTATATGCTCATTTTTTCTCCGTTAAGTTTACATTGTCAGGATCGTGCAGTATGACCCGATACTGAACTCGTGTGTAAATACATATTGCATTCATGTGCGTAAAGGAACTACTTTCTATTGTAAACAAACAATGGACGCAGACGCCAGCACTTTTGATTTGTAAACAAATCATGTACACTCGCATAGTAGGCGCTTTATGTTGTGGTTGTTTAAATTTGTTTCTGAATGAACTAAAGCAGATGTTTCATGGACTGCCACATACCAGCTGCTTTGGCACATTCCGCATTGACTCAGTTGATACAATGTTTTGGATTTAGGCTAGCTATACATCAGATGCAAGAAAGGGTCCTTACAAATAACATACAAGTGACAAGTCGTATACTGTCTTCTTTAGCTGGTGATAAGAATGGCAAAAAAATACACTTATAGTTTTACATTCTGAATTTCCTCAAAATGTACTTTCTTAGTTCTGAAATCCAAATTACGTAAGCCATGTCATAGGTTCTCAATCTTGATTACACATTTTGAAATTGTACTGTAATTTCGAATATAAGTGCAGTTATATCCTCCTTACTGCACTCAAAATGAAATAATAATCTTTTTGATAATTGCAATTGAAAGACTTCATATTTTCCCCACGTTATGATTTCAAACATTCATTGACAGAAACAGAAACACATTTGCAGATGTCAACACACTTCTCCCTAGCTTCTTCAATCTGATGTATTTCATGTGGAATTGTCACATATAAATCTAGGCCATAATCATGAATTTTCATAGAATTGGAAAAAACACCCAAATCTATTCATTCCAGATCAAATGGAAAAGTTGTTGAAATGCACATTCATTCACAGTATGACTCCAAATTTCAATTTCAACTAGACTTGGCATTTTCTTTCAAAAGTTATATCGAGTGCACGACTAAGTTCAGATTTATCTGGGTGGAGTTATGTGCGCAGTAATAATGTTGTTGTTGTGTAATGATCAATCTGCGTTTGTGTATTTAGTTTGGAATACAGCATACATTCAGTTACTTTGTTTCTTGTAGTGTATTTTGATCATATAATTAAGCATTAGGTAGAATAAAAAAATTAGCATATAATAAAAAGGTTACTGCATATGTATGGGAAAGTATGAACTTGTTTTGTCAGATGGATATACTGCACTCCCAAGGTCATGCCTATCGTGTGCTGAAAAATGGCTTAAACCCCACAACAACAACAACATTTTGTGGATTTGTTATATCCTTGATGCTTTTAATTTTTAAGATCGGTAGGGAAGTACAAACAAACGAGACAGTAAACTATACTATGCACTCAAAATTGTCAAATTAATTATGTCTTTGTCTTTAAAAAGTATTTTTTATCAGGATGTAGTAAAATAGGTAAAATCAGCATGATATAAAGTTTGTGAGATAGTTTACATGGAATTTGTTCCTATAATATTACCAAAACTTGTTGTGAAATGATCAGATGATTCATTTTGTTA
Organism: Sinohyriopsis cumingii; assembly: GCA_028554795.2. Taxonomy (NCBI): domain Eukaryota; kingdom Metazoa; phylum Mollusca; class Bivalvia; order Unionida; family Unionidae; genus Sinohyriopsis; species Sinohyriopsis cumingii. The sequence continues at coordinate 55,842,302 of CM068842.1, read as the reverse complement.
ACCAAGTGAACAATATTGGGTCCAGTTTGGCATTTTGTTTAGAAGTATATTCTGCAAAGAAATCTTGTAGAGTACAACCTGTTATGAGAGAGCATCCCTTCTGCCAACAAGAAATGGCTGCTCAAGATAGGTGGTCTCTCATAACAGGTTTGTACAAAAAGACCATTTTCCATGGTAGGGGGCCCCGAGCAGCCGAGTGGTCTAAAGCGCTCACTGTTCCGGATCACTGCCATCTCACCTCTGTCTGCGTGGGTTCGAGTCCAAGGCTCGGCTAGCGTGGGTATGTGGGAAAGCCTGCCAGTAGCTTCTCATGGGTCGGTGGTTCTTCCCCATGTTTTCCAGGGTTCTTCCTCCACCAGTTATACTGGCCGCCATGTATAGCCTATCTTGTGCTGAAAAATGGCGTTAAACCCTAGAACAACAACAACAACTATTTTCCATGGTCCAGTTTCAGAACAATTTGAAGGAAAATAACCACAATCACTGTACATATATTTTATTCTTTTTTAATAGTTCTTGCTAAAATATTGTATGCATTCATCTGAAAAGAAAAGAATAGAGCAACAAAGATATACTTAAATTTGAAGATCACATGTACATGTATTAGCATATGAAATTGTTTCTGATTTACTCCATTTCCTTTATAATACCCAAAATTTGTTATACTGACATTTAAACTGCTATTTTGCGAGTGGTCTGCTGATTGATATTTTGTTACACCTTACTGAAAACTGGTCAATCTTACGAAAAAAAAATCAACTGCCTTACTGAGATGGACTCATCAGGGTTTGCAGGTCTGTACTAGGGGTTAACATTATTATTACACCAGCTTGAATAGACGACAGTTTGGTGATTGGGATGTAATGACTGTAACATCAGGATAAAAATAAAAAAAACATCACAAGCCTTTAACACTATCAATCAAATCCCACAAATGATTCTCATTTGCTGGTTTAATAGACAAAGACATTATTCACCCCCAGGCAATATGAATTAACTCTTTAAAGACAAGACAGTAGTCCCCCTCTTGAACGTCCCCCCTGACCAGCGGCCACCAGCTCCTTGTGGCCAGAATCCATTGGCACCGACGAGTTTGTGTTAAAAAATACACCTTACGAAAGGCTACCCAGCTAACGCGACCTGCGGCCAGCATATTAGTGCAATAATATAAATCTGACCTCTCACAAGCAGCTACGCTTTATTTTAATATGTATCCAGAACCAGTATTTTGTTTATAACGTGTGCTAAGTAATCCAATTTCTGTTTCCTGATGTCAGGTTTTCGTTACTGAAAGAAGTGTTGACTAAAGTACATGTATCACTAAGGTTAATATTATAGTATTTACACATCACGAGAAGCCACATTTATTCCACAAAGCCAAGAACAACTCAAATTTTAATCCATACAAAAGGTTAAGTACATGTAATCTTATTAGCCTTATTGCTGTGTTATCATGAGATGTCTGGTTTAGTCACTCTGATAATTGTTAAGATTACAATTATTGAACAATAGTAACAGCTGAGAAGTGGCAGTATCAGTGTACAATACACAAGTCAGCAGTAAAATGGTTTGATAGCCTTTATGGCTTCCCTTAGTAAGATGTTGAGCTTCTTCACTTTGATGGCTATCACTACTGACAATAATTGTTAAGATTACAAATCCTAACAGCCACAAGGTCAAATCTGCGTGATGTTATGGTACATATTAAAGCTGTTTTGGCTTCTCTCACTTAGTGTAAAGAAATGTATAACAACAATAGGGTACCAGATTGTGACTAATGAATCACATGACAAGATCACTTCCTTTAAAAAAAATGGCAATTGTTTAATGCAGAAAAATTGCTTTAAAAACACATGGCAATTTATTTAATGCAGAAAAATTGTTTTATTAGTCTTGTAGTTGGCAACATTGAAATAACTTAATGCAAATAGATCAACGTGTCATCTAGGAAAAGAAAAATTCTCAGTTTAGAAGAGAAAGTGAAAGTAATTCAACTGACCGAAAATGGGTGAGTTTGAAGATCCTTCAGAAAAATTTGATGTTGGAAAGACTCAGATAAACAATATGGTGAAAGATAGGAAAACAATTCTGTGGAAATGGGAAGATGGGATGGACAGAGAAAGGAAGACTGTTAGAGCCAGGAGATGTTTGTTTCCTGATTTGAATGACAAGGTTTTTGAATGGTTTTGCACTGCTTGCGCTAAGAAAATTCCACTCACCGGTTGAGTGATCCAAGTAAAAGCAACAATTTTGTCAGTTGAAATGGGATCTGACGACTTTACCCCAAGTAACAGATGGTTGCACAAATTTCAAGCCCGACACAATATTAAGTGTTCTGTCCTTAGTGGAGAATCAGCTGATGTTAATAATGAAGTTGTCTAAGATTGGAACAAAAGACTGAAAAATATATGCAGGGGATATGACAGCAAGGATATTTTTAATTGTGATGATACTGGCTTGTTTTTTAGACTTTTACCAACAAAGTGACAGATGATGTGATCTGTAACATTATTATAAAGACAGTTTTAAAACTTTATCAAAAATTCATAACATTCTTTTGAAAATGATGAAACAGTTTATTTTTCATTGATTTCACAACATGCATGTGATTTTTAAATGAAAATATTAAATGTTTTAGAATTAAATATAGTTGTGACTTTCTTAATATGTATTTACTATTAGCATTTGTCATCCCCCTCCAGAAAGGCCATCCTCATTATAAGGCCACTTCCCTGCAATAGGAGTGCCCTTATAAGAGGGGGGCTACTGTATATGCAACCATTACCTTAATTTTGGCACTACAGTGGCACAATTCGCAATATGTACATTAGCCTGGTTTATGGACTCTACCATCTTGCACTATATACAGATGTGGTAGCCAGACTTGGTGGGGTGTTCGGTTTTGGGGAGGGATTAATCAGAACAATCTTTACTATTCAAGCAGTCATTTGTTACAAATGATTGCATAAAGTTCACTGATGTCTGTCTCTGTTCTTGTGATATGGTTGTTCATAGGGATACTGGGTTTTACTCGTACATGTGAATGTTAGAAACGAAAAGGCTGGGCACCAGTCTAAGTGCTGGAATAATCTACATGTACTTCAGTCTGGTTTACAATAGAAAATATAAACACTCTAAGCATTCCTAAAATATTTCAGATATCATTAGCCAGCCTTTTTTCTTCTTTTTTTTATTGTGTAAGTGGACATTGTTACAGGGATTAAATAAAGGTCAGCAGAATTTATGTCCGTTTTTGCAATGCAGTCGTTCATAGCAGTGGCGAAATGCATTTTTTCCCAAGACTTCATGGTTGCTGGTCGCATTCAGCAGGTGGTCACTCACGACAGCGTTTATATAATAAAATCAATCTGTGCATTATGATTGTGGTCAGAAATGACAGGTGGCTGCTCACAATAGAGGCCGTTCATAACAAGTTTTACTGTATTTAATATTGTTTTATTAAAAATTGAATTTCCAGTTATTTTTAGCTGGTAAGAATAGATAACTTATCTTGTAGAATTGTACAATATCATTTACTTTGGTCACATAGTTTCATCTACTTTGGGACATCAAAACTGACCTTTTTCATCTCAGAAACCCACCACCACTTTGTAGAAGGTTGGCAGGCTTATATACTGTTTTTTATGTGTCCAAAGACAATAGGGTAAAGACAGTACATCCAGATGGTTTTGGTAGTTGTTCCAGGTTTGATCCCTGATGCCAGTTGTTAACCTCAGCTACCCATTTTTAATTTATCTTTTGAATCATCAGGCACTACAAAAGCTGTCTATATGATCGGTAACTGCTTGATTCTTCCATACATTTCTCATTATTAGATTCTTCAAAACGGCTCCTAATGATAACATAAATTATGCATTCCTCTGTGTTTTATCATCATTTTGTATTTGAGGGAGTTGATTTTCTCAGCAATCCTTGTCATAATTTTCAATTTACAGTGAAGCATCTAAGCAGAAAATAAGCACACTACAGGGTAGACTGTCGGAAATTGAGGCTGAACATAATAACTTAAAGGAACAACTGAAGCAGACGTCACATTCATTACAGGAAGAGAAGTCCAAGGTCAGTAGCTGGTCATTAATCTTTTTTGTCTGAGGTTTTAAACATTTTTGCAAAACAGTTGTTACAAAGACCATATATTGCAGCATCCAGACTTTAGAAATATGTGAAATCTGAACTCTAGTTGTTTCATTTCTGGTTAAATTTGAACCTGTGCTGACAAAATTTTCAGTCTTGAAATGGATTTGTTATAATAGTAGCTTTTCTGCTCTTTTACTTACAAATATATGACTTAAAATAGGTCAGTTTCAGATTTTGAAATCTACTGTTATTAGTCCCAGTTACACTCGGTGAAATCACTCACATCTACTTAACATAATTATATTTTCTTTCAAAAAACAGTACACCAGAACCTGTCTTGAAAGACCACTCCTTCTGCCAGTTGGTCTCTCATAACAGGTCATAACACTATGATCAATAAATATGTGCATAGAGAACATGGTCTCTGAAAATAGATGGTCTCATAGCAGTGGTGTCTCAAGACAGGTTTTACTGTACCTGGCAATACATGGTGGTAAGTGCAGACCAAAATGTATGTTTTCAATCAAAGTTATAGATCTTTGCACATCATTGGTTGTTGACTCCAGGCTACATGTGCAAGTACCTAAAACATACATACATACATAGATACACACACACACACACACTTGAGAATCAGGATGCACAAAAAGTGTAGCTGAACAGGTGAGAAACAAAATTCTGATAAATTCTTGTGAATACAGAAGAAGAATGGTGGCAGATAGATATTCTCACTGATCTGCTTAAGTTTTGAACCCTCCTAATGCCTTATGTTAGTTATTTTTACAGTGATAATGATAGTCATTCTTACCATTTCAGATGGAAAAGCAAAATGACATACACAACCAAGAACTTGAGAAAATCAGGCAGAGGTAAAGATCTCTTAAATTAATCATAGATGATATGATAAATTCCTTGAGTTTTTTTTAAAAACTTGTCAGTTTAGCTCTTCATTGCTACAGAAATTAATGTGAATGTCTAGCACCACATGAACATGCATAATTACTTATGTCCTATGAATGGAATGCAAAAAAGAATGCAGATGAAATTATTTCTGATTGCATTACAGATGGAAATGAAACACAACCTAAATGGGAAAGAAATTCAGATTTTATAAACTGGTATTTTGGTGTTGCTAAATGCAAGGTCAAGTTAATCTTGAATAAAAATGATGTTACACATAACATTAAATATGGCTGGTGAAAATCTTGTTATTATTACTTTACCTGAGTGGATGTGCATATAATAGGCATATTTCACTAAAGAACTTACCTATCTAGTTAGTCCTAAATTAAATGGTGCTGATCTGACATCCACTATAACCTCCATAATGACAGTACATCTCTCCCTCAATAACTCGTGCACAACAGGGTCCACAAACATAGACTGCACTATAAGCAAGGCGCAAGTTACCAAGGGACCTCCAAAAATTAAGAAAAAATATTTTTGACACAGAGAAACCATGGGGGGAGCTGCGTTAGGGAACTGGGCTGTTTATTGACTGAATCCTCATTTTACAATCACGTCGATAATAATTTTTAATAACGCGCTTTTTCTAATAAAGTTGTTCGTTATTCTGTTTTAAAAAAAAACATTTTTTTTTCAAAATGTCCAACATAAGAAAAGATCGTTCCAATTGCTTTCAACAACCATCAAGTGTACACATAAAAAAATCTGTATATTATGTCACTGCTTTTTGTTTTCTTGATGAGTCTGCTTCCCGTAGTGGTGTTTATGATTATCCTGCCAGATCGGGAGTCCACGGAACAGGGAACTAAACTAACTGTTGATACACCACTTAACAAGATTCCTTTTTTTCAAAAACACGTGACATTTATTTCGTGAGACAGTCGTCTATGTTGAAACTTATATTGCTCAATTAGTACAATATTGATGTCGTGAATTAATTAATTGGAATTAATAATGAAACTTCTTATCATCCTTGAGGATATCTTTAAGTGCCAGTTCAAGAATTCTCTGAAACTTGCTTGCCTACAATGGTCCGTATCTGTGAAATCAAACTCTTTATTTTACGAAGTATTCATTTCGCTTGGCTGCCTTGTTGTCTTTGATCACATTTATGAAAGAGTCGGTTAATTTAACGTAGTTTATGTTATGTACACAATAACGTTTATAAGATGTACTCGGAATGTCATTTGGAAAGAAAATGTAAAAAATTGTATGACTTATTTTGAAATTTGATATTTCATAGTGTTGATTAAAATTTCCAGGTCCTATCTACCATTTTATATGATAACACAAGTGATACATCAAAGTTTCCATTACCAATTATGATCGCTATTTTCTTCAAGTTCAACAAATAGGGATCAATTCTGGGGGTATTTTCTGGTTTAAACAATGGGATCCATGCCTGACCCCACGTTATAAGTCGGTTTGCAAGTTATCAGGGTGCAGGTTATCGAGGGAGTGGTGTATTGTTATTGCTACTCCTCATGAATGGAATCTCATATTGATATAGGGTTTTCAACAAAAGACTTCGTAAGATGTCTAGTTGGTCATAAATGAAAATGGTGCTTCTGTAATCTCCAGTATGGCCACTATAAGGGCCAGCTCAAAAATCTTGTTCATACTACTCCTTGTAGATGGATGATCATATCAACATTGGGTTTTCACCATAAGACTTCCGTGTTAGTCTTAAATGAAAATGGTATTGACATGACACCGAATATGACCACCATGACAACCATCTTGAAAATCTTTTTATCACTAGTCATATACAGGAAATCATATCAACATATAATTTTTTCTAGAAGACTTGTTGTATCGGGTTAGTCTTAAATGAAAACAATGCTGATCTGACCTTTAAACCTTGATACTGCTGCTTCTTCTGAAAGGATGGTTGTATCAACATGGTTTTTTTTGTCCCCAAAACTACATTCCAAAGTCTAGTTGGTCCTAAGTGGAAATGGCAGCTCTCCATTGACATGGGGAATTGACTAAAAGACTCCTTATACTATCTGGTTGGTTCTAAATGAAAATGGTGCAGATCTGACAATCCAGCCTGACCACCATTCTGAAAATCTTGTTATTGGTAATTCCGAATTGATGCTAAGTTTGCAGTGGGATTTCACTCAAAGACTTCTTATGATCTCTTGTTTTTCCAAAATAAAAATGGTGCCTGTTAGCCCGAGTTTATGGAATGGTATGTTATCTGTTGTCCATCATCCAATATCTGTCCATCAGTTAGCAAAAGTTCGTTATTGCTACTCCCAATCTGCTTGTAGGAATGCCTTGAAACTTTATTAAAACATTCATCCCATGGTCTAGCTGGTCCTAAATGAAAATTGACAATCTTGTTATCTTTACTCCTCCTGAATAGATGGTCATATCAACATGGAGTTTTCACTAAGCAACTTGGTATGATGTAGTGTCCAATATTGCCATAATGGAAAAGCCATCTTGAAAATCTTGTTATCGCTACTCCTCGTGAATGGATCACTTCTTGTCCTGAATGGATCACTTCTCATCCTGAATGGATCACTACTGCTCCTGAATGGATCACTTCTCATCCTGAATGGATCACTCTCATCCTGAATGGATCACTTCTCATCCTGAATGGATCACTTCTCATCCTTCTCATCCTGAATGGATCATTTCTCATCCTGAATGGCTGGTCATGTCAGCATGGGGTTTTCTTATGATGTCTAGTTGATCCTAACTAAAAATGATGCAAAGCTGACATCTAATATGGCCATCATTGGTCATCTTGAAAAGTTTATCACTTCTGAAGAATAGATGGTTGTATTAACATAGGGCTTCACTAGAAGACTTCTTATGATGTCTAGTTGATCCTAACTAAAACTGATGCAAAACTGACATCTAATATGGCCACCAGTGGTCATCTTAAAAAGTTTGTCACTTCTGAATAGATGGTTATATTAACATAGGGCTTACTAGAAGACTTCTCATGATGTCTAGTTGCTCTTATATGAAAATGGTGTCGATTTTTACATCAAATATGGTCACCAGTGCAGCCATCTTCAAAATCTTGTTATTGCAGTTCCTCCTGAATGGATGGTCATATTAAAATTGGGTTTTCATGAATGACTTCTCATGATGTCTAGTTGGTCCTAAATACAAATGGTACCAATCTGATGTCTAATATTGCCACCAGGGTAGCCATCTTGAACATCTTGTTATAGCTACTCCTCCTGAATGGATGGTAATATTAACATAAGGTTTTCACTAAAAGACTTTTCATGAAGTCTAGTTGGTTGTGTATGAAAATGGTAGTGATCTAACATCAAATATGGCCATTGCTGCAGTCATCTTAAAAGATTTTTTTATTGCTAATTGTTCTTACTACATGGTCTTTTCAGCATGGTTTTTTTTTTAAAAGACTTTTTATGATGTCTAGCTGGTCCTAAATAAAACTTAAGCCAGTCTGACAGTCAGTTGGCAGTTATCTTAAAAGGTTTGTTATCACAACTTTACTTGAACATATTTTCATCAAAAGACTTCTTGTGATGTCCAGTTGGTCTTAAATAAAAATTGTGCTGATCTGACATCCATTATGGCCACCATCTTGAAAATCTTGTAATTGCTGCTCCTGAATAGAAAGTCATATCTTGTAAATATTATTATATCTACTCCTTTGCAAACTTTTTTTTCCAGTAATAGACATCTTGTCATACCTAGTTGGTTATAAATGAAAATAGTGCAAGTGTTCATCCAATATGGCTGCCATAACAGCTGTCTTGAAAATCTCGTCACTGTTCCCACTGAATGGATGATAATTATAACATGGGTTTTTCACCAAAGGACTTATAATGATATCACCTTTGTCCTAAATGAAAATAATGCCAAGTGACATCCAATATGTGTACCACATCTTATTTGAAAATTGTGTTATTATTGAAGAATATCAGAGTTGGTTTCAGCACTCAACCGTTAAAAGGAAGAAATGGTCCTATCTTGAATTTCTGGATATTCTTTTGCCCAGTAGAGTGTCAGTTCTTTTGAGGGACTCTTGCTAATGAAAATAGTGCTGTCTGATATCTAGTATGACAACAATAACATCCATTTTGAAAATGTTTTAATTTATACTCTTGATTGAATGGACATATTGACATAGGGTTTTCAGTAAAAAGACTTTGCATTTTGTATAGTTAATCCCAAATGAAAATGGCGCCTTCGCTTGAACATCCAGTATGCTGTTGCCAGTTTGAAAATCATCCTAAATGAAAAAGATAGGGTTTTCACTTGGACTTTATTTGATGTCTAGTTGATCCCGAATGCAAATGGTAACCAACCTGTCATCCAGTATGGCTACCAAGGCACCAATCTTTAAATTTTTGTTATTGCTACCCTCATATTAACATGGGTTTTCATTGAAAGACCTCTAATGATGGTTTGTTGGCCCTAAAATAAAACAGAGCACTTCAGCAACCACTATGGCCAGCAAGTTGGTCGTTTGTACAAATGATGCTATCAAATATGGTGGCTACTACTAAAAAATAAACAGTGTTGAAATATTTTGCATACAAGGTACTTGACAGAATTTGAATAAATTTTACAGAAAGCTTCTTTGCTTAAAGACTTTCAATATTTATAGAAATGATAATGATTTACCATCAAAAATAGCCACCATTACTAAAAGTAGAACATTTGCACAAACTTATGTGAAGAAGAAAAAAATACTTAAACAAAATATTGACCAACTCAGACAGAAAGCATCTGGAAATAGAGGCATTTCAATTTTTGATAAATGATGTTGATGTGCTGTCAAATATAGACGAATGTTTATAAACAAAAGAAACCTTGAGATATTTGTTTTCATACCATTATGCAATCAACAGCATTAGAAGAAATCTCTACAGAAAGCAGCCAACGACTCTTGTTTCTCAGTTTTTCACATATCTCAAATTTTGCCAAAAACAGTAAATGGAGATTTGGAATGTATAACCCAGATTTGTATAGAGTAATAAGGAAAGAATTTGTGTCACTAAATGTTCAAAACAAATATGTAATCAGAAGCAGTGTTTAAATATTGATACATTTTTCTGTTTTTCTTTCCAATATTGACATGTGCGTTTAACCAGTAATCTCTCAGTTGGGTAAGAATATTTCATTATGCCTTGTTATACATCATTGTGCATGATAGCTGTATTATTTTTTGTTTTATTTAGATTTTATATGATTTATCAGTCTGTGCTTGTTGTATTGTACCATTATTAATTTGTAAATACTCTGCGTGATTAGTATGTCTTTTTGTTAGATGAAAGATTATACATGTCTGCATATAACGTAAAGTGTTCAAGGGTATTGTATATACTCACTTAGAAGTCATGTCCAACTGCAAACTGCACAGACCAAGATCTGCCATCGCATAATGTGATGGCAGATCTGGATCTGTGCAGTTTTCTTGCAGTAATCAGTATAACAAACAATGTAAACTGTAATCTGCTGGTGCATTATGTGTCTCTGTTGTTTGCAATTGATTCTGCTTGTATGCAAGTATAGATGGTAACAAAGTTCAAGGAACTACAATGTGTATGCCAGTGAACACATTTTCCCAAATTCTGGATATAATTGTTGTTAAAATGTTTTATTCTGTTCTGGTTTATACTTTGTGAGAAATATTTGTTTGTGCATATACTTAGGATTCATAATCAAGATAGTACTGTATATACTCACTTACAAGTGGTCCAACTGCAAATAACATAGACCTTGACCTACTGTAACATAATACATTGACAGATCATGATCATTGTTGTTTTTCTCTTGATTACTCCTAACAAACTGCAAAAACCCAGATCTGCCAGCGCATTATGTGATGGCAAATCTGAGTTTGTGCAGTTTGCTTCTGATTTGTAAGTGAATGTATACAGTGCATCCAACTATGTTACAGTCAAGTATTTGTGTGAATGTTACAATTATTTGTGTGAATGTTACAGTCAAGTATTTGTGTGAATGTTACAGTCAAGTATTTGTGTGAACGTTACAATTATTTGTGTGAATGTTACAGTCAAGTATTTGTGTGAATTATTCTATGTTAGCTATTGAATATAATGTTGTAATGGTAAAAATATTAAATAACCTCCATGATCATGATGAAGCATGAAACATCAAACTTGTGATGTGATATTATGTAATAAAATTTGCTGTCAGTTCAGGGACTTTTGTAAATAAGCCCCATCTGTATCAGAGAAGTCCTGAAAGAAATGGACATTAAAAACACCATCTCTATCTGAAAAGTCCTGAATGAAAAGCCCCGTCTCTGAGAAGTCCTGAATGAAATGAACATGATAAGTCCCATCTCTGTCTGAGAAATCCTGGATGAAATGGACATTATACGCCCCATCTCTACGAAGTCCTGGATGAAATGGACATTTTAAACCCCATCTCTGAGAAGTCCTCAGTGAAATGGACATTGCTGTGATAATCCTTATTAAGATTGATAATTAGCTTCTGAATTAATATTTTGTGTAATTTACATAAAATATTAACATTATAATGAGAAATTATCCAGTCAATCAATCATACTTGAAAAAATAAATACACTGAATTGTAAATTTTGTGCATTGCTAGCAGTATCACAGTAGACTGTCAAACATGTACATTCAGCAGTGCCATCAGTACTTCTGACATATTGCTAGGATGAGCCTTATGGTGTATTTAAATGTATTATTTGTTAAATATGAATGCCTGTATCTCTTGCCTTATTACAATGTGTACAAATCTATGAGGACCAGTAGAAAATCGTGTATAGTTTACATGCAATGTGTTGGAAGGTTTTTTTAGCTCATCAGCTTATAAGGTTAAGTGTACTTTTGGTATGTCCCTGCATTTGTCATGCATTATTTATGATCTGTTAACATTTTCTGTTTTCATCTTCTCAAAATCATATTATTTTGATGACATCTTGTATCAAAATTTCATGATTTGTACAAATGATGCCAATAGACTTCAGCTAGGACTATGTTCCTAAAAAGTCAGAAAAAAAAAAAAATTTGAAAGAGTTATCTTCATTCTTGAATCTTTCACTCCATATTACCTATGTGGCAGACATTACATTTTTTGTTAATCACACCTTCTTTGCATCAGTCATTGCCCTTAATTAACCACTTTGCTACTTCTATACCATTTTATCCTTGTCTCTAAAGATTTGAAATATATCTTCATACTTGTGTATATCTTTTATAATGTAGGTTTTTCCTAACTAAATAAATCATTTCGTGATTGAATCTTGGGGATGGGCATGATATACAGGCTATGATCAACAGCTTGTCTGTTACGTGGATTTCAGAAAGATGGGTAATATCAGACAATGCTTGGACCTTATTCCTTTGCATAATAGGCCACAGTTTGTACAGTATTAGGTATACTTTCATTTTTCATAAACATTTGTCAGTCTTTTTTCTTCAAGGTTAATTGTAGGTAAATTGTTATATAATGACAGTGAATTCTTCTGGAACAAGTATTAAAATGAAAAAAAATTAAGTCTGATTTGTATTGATTTTGTATATTCAATACCACATTGTGACATGACACTTGCAGTAAAACACTGTACTTGTGGCAGTTTATATGTATGTTTTGCTGTTTGCAGGATTGAACTTATTTCACAGTTTAATGTTAGCCCAAGTGGCTACCAGGAAAAGAACCTGGCAGCCCAGTTTAAATTTAGTTGTCTCAAAAAAGGCCGAGATAACACATGAGTGTGCCACAGTAAGTTTCAGGACACTCCTTTTTTATGTTGTAAGCTGTTACAAATTATTTTTCCATTGTGCAGTATTTTTTGAGGTATGTTGTGAAGAAATATAATTTAACAATTCTTGATATCATATGCAAGCTATTGGACTATCAGACTTCATTAGATGGTAGTTCAGGTGCAGCATTACAGAAACCTTGGCTCCAGTCATAAGATTCATTAGAACCTGACAGGATTATCTAATAGTTTTCATATAAAATGTGGAAATGGCACATGATGCATTTGTCCATGTTTGTGTCACTTATACAACTTATTGCACTTTTGATGCATCAGCCCAAATCTGCATCACATAATGCACCAGCTGTGCTGTTAATAATCATTAGAGCAAATATAATGAAATGTGATCTTCCTGTTTATTATGTGGAGTAAAATCAGAGTCTGTCTTGTTTGCAGTTTGACCTGACTTGTCAGCAAGTACATATGTGTCGATTTAAACTTTCACAGTGGTATTAAAGTTTTGATTTACTCATTCTAAAACTAGATGATGGGTGGAAGGAATATCAGAGAAAAGAATTGGTACATACTGCTTGGTTTCAAGCTTATATGTGTTTATTTCTCTCTCTCTCTAGTTATCTATATATCTACATATGAAAAATCTGCTAGATATACAGGGATTGATGTTACAAATAAAGCAGTGGCACAAACGTAGTTTTTAATACTGACGATGAGAAAGTAGTCCAGATTCCATATTCTTAAAAAATTCTTGAGATTGAACCTTTAGTTCAGTTAAAGGTCTGAAATCATAATCCATATCTTCATTTGAAATTAAGAATGCTCTTCACTTTGGTTTCTCTACGAGCATGCTGACTGCTCTGGTGGCCTAGTGGTTGGAGCATCTGCCTTGGATGAGGGAGGTCACTGGTTCAAACCTCAGCCGAGTCATACCAGAGACTTTTAACAATGGTACTAGGAGTTGCCTCATGTGGTTCTATGCATTTAGAGGTTAGTGTTAGGACTGGTCAGCCTGGTGTCAGGATAATGTGACTGGGTGGCACACAATGCTGCATGTCTGCAGCATGATGCCCCAGTGCTAGACATCACTATAAAATGTTACACTGCAGACATTATCGCAATATAACTGATTTTTAAAAAAAGCTATGTTAAAAATCCAAAACACACACACACACACACACACACACACAAGCATGCCAAATTTTAATGACAAGGATGCACTTCAGATAATCACATGTAATTCTGGTATTTTCTAACTTCAAGTTCCATACTCAAAATTTAAAAAAAATTATTTAGGCATTATCAAAATCAATGAAGTCAAATGTATACTCACATCCTAAGATGAAGGAAACACATTGTTACATTTTGTATTTTTTGTCTGACTTTCTGTCAGTCTGAAAGTGCATCTGTCATTAAAATATTGAAAAAATCATTTTGGTAAGTAGTGACATGAATCTTAATCTAATATGCTTCTCAGGTAAAACTACCTGATACTTTTTTCATTTTATTTCAGCCACAGTTGTTTCAGTATATTTGCTTTTTTTGGTTATTTTTTATTTGTAATAATGACACACTAATTCACACAAATATTCTTAATATGGTAAATTTGCATAAACAGTTTGGTTTACTTTGATATGTATTGGAAATAGTAGCTATAAATGCCTGTTCAGTTGCTCACCTAAATTGTTGTGAGGGAAAAAAAGAACATTAGTCCTAAAGCTCATTTTAATTTGTTGGCATAAAAATTACAATGATTTCAATTTTCACTTCAAACAGACACAAAGGGGAAGTGGAATCTCTAGAATGGGATAAGGCTGTGTTGGAAGAAAAGGTAGATAACTCTAGTAGCCTGTTGGAGGAGAAGACAAAGAAATTGGACTTGCTGCAGTCGCAGGTAACTTTGAAATGAAATCAGATAGCTTTGCCTGACATTCCTTGATGATATCGTTATTAATGTCATTACATGTTTATCAAAGGATCTTACATGTTTTTTTTAATCTAAGTTACAAAATAGTCATATGATAAACAAAAGCATATGGTTTACTGATAGACATCACTTGCATTGTAAATAAATTGACAGGAAAACCCCAAACTTGGGCACAACTGAATGCTGTACTGTCTGGAGTCTGATTCTGACCATTGATGATTTGGGCAAACATATTTGGACCATTTTTGTTCAAGCTGATTCTAACCATTGATGACTTGGCAAGCATATTTGGACCATTTTTATTCAAGCAGATTCTGACCATTGATGATTTGGGCAAGCATATTTGGACCATTTTTGTTCAAGCTGATTCAGACCATGTGACTGATTAAGCTTTGTCTTAGATTTAAATGATATTTATAACTCATCAGTTTAAAATATAGTATTTCTCATTATATCTCAGTTATATTGGGCAGTTAAAACCTTTTCATGAGATAATAGCGTAGTTCTGTTGACAAATCAGATGAAATAATTTATGACTGCTCATCATGCATTGTCAATTTAATAGTGAAATATTTTCAAAGCAGCGCATTCACCACTTTTGCAAAATTTAAATAGTTTTAGTTTAGTTTATTGAGAAATAATACAGTTACTGACACTGGAAAATTCTCAGGAACATCCCAGTACGTCATTCCATTCCATAGCCATTTGAGTATCCATAAACAAAATTGTTACACTTTGCTAAATCTGTCTTCATGCAAGTGATCCAATCAGTCAATCTGATCTTGAACATATTAATGTAGTTACCATCACTTTTTGTTCTAATTAGGTACTATAACTACCACCATATTTGTTGAATCTGCAATGGAATCAAAGAGAGAAGAAAGAAAATACATGACTGTTTCAGAACAAAATCTTTGCATTTTAATCTGATAAGTCATGCACCTACCAACATTTCTGTAACTGGATCCTACGCTTTGCATTTTAATCTGTTAAGTACCAACCAACATTTCTGTAACTGGATCCTGTTCTTTGCATTTTAATCTGTTAAGTCATATACCTACCAACATTTCTGTAACTGGATCCTGTTCTTTGCATTTTAATCTGTTAAGTCATATACCTACCAACATTTCTGTAACTGGATCCTGTTCTTTGCATTTTAATCTGTTAAGTCATGTACCTACCAACAGGATCCAGTTACAGAAATGTTGGTAGGTGCATGACTTATATTGTTATTGTAGATTGCTGTGCAATGGAGCTTGTTTTATCACTGACCATCTTTACCTTTTGAATCACTTTTGTTTCACATATTACTCAGCTCCAGGTCAATCAATAAAAAAGATTATGTATATCTATTTATTAAACTTACTATAAACTGCACTTGAATAGTTGCACATTAGAAACATTCCTAAATAGATAACAGGTTGTTTTGTAATTGCCATAATTGGTTTGGCTAATGTTGATCTGACGTAGTCTTGGGCAAAAAGTGCAAGGCTGTCCATGCCCAAATGCAAAAATTATTTTACCAGTGTGACCAATATGAGTTGTTTTCTTACAAATGAATTTTTAAAAATGGTACATAGTGCCTGTACCCTGTAGCAGTTTTATGACTAAATGGTACATAGTGCCTGTACCCTGTAGCAGTTTTATGACTAAAACTGATAGAGCTTAGTTGGTAACATAGCAAGTTTGAGATTCTTTTAGCCATAATGACAATGGAGGTGGAACATTGTGTCATCCATGCCCATCTGTCACACCTTAGTTAAGTTTTACTTTCAGGTCTTTTCAGACACTACATCGAGGTAGGTATTCATGTTCCATGACCACATTTCCTGTTTACAGATGCATGTACCAACTTCAGCTGTCAAGTTTATATCTAATAAGGTGTTATTTTTTAATTTTAGGTTTCAACTTTAGAGAATGAGAAATCTGTGCTATCCGGGTACATGTCCCTCAATAAAAAACTGGAAAAAGAAAAGGAAGAGTTGACTACTCGAGTAAAAAATTTAGAGCGAAAACTTGCCGAGTTTGAAACAAATGGCAACATAATCAACAATTCCACAGGTATGTACCATTCAGGGTTATTTTCTTGCCAGTGTTAGCATAGTGAAACATAGGTTTAACTGTCGTGGTGGTGTCAGCAGCTGCAATGTCAATGATTGTTAAATTACAAGTCAAATACAAAAGGTAATAATTCAGCTCAAGGATACATTTGAAAACTTTGCTTCTGTAGAACACTTGTTATACACTGATGTGTTTAGAAGGTTTATTTTGCTAGGGGTCAATCGGTGGTTAGGGTCAAATTCAAGCAACATTTCTCACACTATGAACAGATAGATAAGAAGCTATTGGCATATTTATTTGATTAGATTCATAACGTAGAGTATTAGGACCAACTTTTTTTTACCTTTGGTTAATATCAGTAGACATACATTAATATGCAAAAGTAGAACCAGTTAATTGCTCATTGAAACAGGAGTATAAAAAAATGCAGGGTACCCACTAATGCTCTTTGTGGCTTGGCTGTTAAAATTGTTCTGCTGTGTAAATCTATTTTCTGTTGTCTCTTCAGTGTATTTTGATGTGATAGTCTAAGTAACCAACGTATAGCAAAGTAACTATGAGGATCACAAATGCCTACTTTTGTTAGGGTTATATCATAGTTACTTCAGAATAAGTCCATCAAATATATTATTTGTATTAAGTATGCTTCTATCCTTTTTTTCTTGAATAAGAAAGCTCTTTTATGTACTTTGATATGTATCCACAATAAATGGATTACATGCACAGTTATCCATGGTTGCTAATGTAATATTTCCATTTGTTGCTTAGTAGATGAGCATGGCTGCCTGCTTTCTTATGTCAACAACCATTACCATGTCCCCAACTGTGTCCCCTTTCTTATGTCAGCAACCATTACCATGTCCCCAACTGTGTCCCCTTTCTTATGTCAGCAACCATTACCATGTCCCCAACTGTGTCCCCTTTCTTATGTCAGCAACCATTACCATGTCCCCAACTGTGTCCCCTTTCTTATGTCAACAACCATTACCATGTCCCCAACTGTGTCCCCTTTCTTATGTCAGCAACCATTACCATGTCCCCAACTGTGTCCCCTTTCTTATGTCAGCAACCATTATCATGTCCCCAAATGTGTCCACTGTCTACACTGTCTTGTCAGCAACTATTTTAGAAGCACTCCATTAAATCATCAAAAACTAACCTAGATATCTGACCTGTTGACATTCGGGAAGCACTTTTCCATGCTCAGCAGAACTAGATGTAATGTAGTCTGTATTGGGTGATTTTGACACAGTTCTGAAAATATGAATACATTTTAAAGAATGTCCTTAAATAAATAGATATTGATTCAGTAAATATATATACAAGGCAAAATTCACAGCTTTATTGTTTTAGTTCTTACAGCAAGTATAGATTACGGACGGTATGGCTCTCCAAATATCTCACTGTCTCGCTTGTATTTACAATCAAAATATGCTGTATATTCCTTCAGATTTTAATAAAATTGAAGTGACTTTTTTCATAAAAGTACAACTTAGATATGTTCAAGTTTTTAAGTTGATGGTACCCAATTGATTGGTAAGCTGAGACCCGAGTCTGCAGTAACGGATGGCTGTGTGAAAAAGATTCAAGCTTACCATTAACATTGTCCATTTCAGTGGTGACTATCTGTTGAAGTGAGTGTATAGCCCATTTGTTTCCTTTAAATTCCACAGATGACTACCATATCAAAAGATCTTGGTAATGTCACATAGCAGTGTGTGATTAAACAAGAGCAAATTTGGGGCAGCAAGAACATGTATCTTCATATTTTGTGTGTCTTAATGTGGTTGGATATTTTCACAAGATATGTCTTGGACATATTAATTATAGTTTTAAAAAATGATATCATTTGTATACGCTCTTTCCAAATGTTTTCTTTTCAACATTTTTTCATTTAATCAAGTTTTATATGGTATCATGTGAAAGCAAAATAAATTTTCAGTAAACTTCACAAGCTTTTAGAAAGCCAATTTAATTTTTAAGGCCATGCTTAGGTCAAAACGAGAGTATAAAATTCTTATTTGAAATAACTTGAACCACTTTTCTGTTGCAAATGTCAAATGTGTACCGATTGTTCTGCTGTATGGATTTACTAATATTCCTTGACATGAAATCATATTTGTAATCATTGATAAGCTAAATAAATTTTCTGCATAGTGCTGAAGCTTTTATAAATCTAATTATAACTTTAAGGGCCATATCCTTGTGTAAAATTCAGTCTTTGAAATAATTTGAACCACTTTTCAGTCTCAATCTCATATGCATTTCTGGGGCCCTGAGTGGCCGAGTGGTCTAAAGCACTTTCCATTACGGATCACTGCCATCTCACCTCTGTCTGCATAAGTTTGAGTCTCAGATTCATCCAATGTGGGGATGTGAGAAAGCTTGCCAGTAACTTCTCGTGGGTCAGTAGTTCTTCCCAGGTTCTTCCTCCACCATTAATGCTGGCCACCATGTATAGCCTATCGTGTGCTGAAAAATGGCATTAAACCCTACAACAACAACAACATATGCATTTCTTCATCTTCATTAAAATAAGTCATATTTTGGTATCATTTAAAAGCTATAATACATTTTCTGCAAAAGCTGCTTAATTTTCAATTTTTTTATATTTATTCTGAAACAGTTTTAGATTGTAAAACCATGCATACAGTTGTATAGTCATGATAGAAAAAGACTTTGTTTATCCAAGTTTTATTGCATGTTCATGTCATGGATGCTTCTTGACTATTTTCAGTCATAGATTTCATTAGATTAAACATATTCTACTGTCACATTTTCTTAGTAGACTAGCATTAAAAAAGTCACACAAAAATCATGACTATAGTAGCACTACATTATAATATCACATCTCTCTCTATCTCCCTAAATTTGTCAGGTATATGGTTTAATGAAATTGGGCAGAAAGCATTATTATCCTGGCTCTACAGTGCCAAGTAGGTTGAGGCATCCCCTAAAAGACATATGAACCTAAGATAAAGGCAAAATAAAAAATGATAAGATCCTTATAATACAGTCTGATTGTTTATATAAACATTCCAAGTATGAAATCATCATGGCTGGTATTCTAGGCCAGAAAGATTGCCTCCACTCACCACTTATGATATGCAGAAGTTCACATTGGACATGTTTTTCATCCCCATGTCCATGGTGACATCCCAAATATTGCCAGTTAGTTATCAAAAACAGTCTTAATTAATAAAAATATAAAAGTCTTCAAATGGCTGATTCTCAAACACTGCTAAATAAAATTGACTAGATTTTGACAAAAAGGCATGAGAACCTTTAAAGATTGTAAAAAAATTAATCATATATAATCACTGTTTCTAAAAGAAAGAAGACAAATCATTAAAATTATGTCTTTTCAAAAATTGCTGAACAGAACTAAAAATTTGAGGAAATCATCTGATGATGATGAGGGCCTTTCAAATTTGTTAAAATATTACTGATCAAATTTCAATACGACCACTGTTTAAAAATATTTAACAAATCCTTTGTGCAGTTTCTCAAAACTGCAGAAGTTCAGAGTAAGTTTTATGGGAAGCATCTTGTCAAGAAGGCTGTTCAGGTTGAAAAGTGCCAAAAAACTTTAAATGCCTTTCTGTCAAAAATCACTTAACTGAATATGACCAAACCAAGTATTACGGTCTTTAAAATTTACTTGCAATCAGATATGGATGCCATGGTGTCTTGTACCTGTTGTCTCTTGCATCCCTGACAGCAATGAGAATTGTCATGTAACTGATCACATGTAACTAAGAATCTCCTTTTGACATTTCACTTCCCATCTCAGTATCAACAATACTCTGATTTTAATCTTTGTCTTATAATATTTCAAACATACATCATCACCAGAAGAAGATTGATAGAGTCCATTTTTATTGTGTAATGCAACAACCAGCATAATGTTAGGTACATTATTAATAATTTTACTTATTCTGTTCATAGACAACTCTCGTGTTGCAAAGTTGAAAGAGGAGAATGAGACAGTTGATGAACAAGTAAGTATTGAGGATTTTGTAGGATCTTGAATATATTCAATGTAACCAAAGACATTTATTGAGAATTTGTTCTGCAGTTTGAACCAATAGTTTCTTTGATTTTATTTTTGGATGAACTTTGTTAATCTGTTATAAATTATGTATTTATGTCATTCATGCACAGACAAAACAGCATGCTCATTTTGTTCCTAACATGTGCTTGAAGACTGATCCCCCAACAACAACAAAAAATAATTTAACTAGAATTATATAACTGATTAAGTTTTTGAGTTGCATAATTTGTAAACAATAGTAAATGTGCATCTATTTTTACATTCCTTACTATAAGAATAGAGTATATACCCTGTCTGCTATATGAAATACAACTCTGCCAAGTCGGCCTTTTTAAAGCGTCATTTATGTTTGACTGGCTGGATTTCACAACCAAAATGATGAATAAGAATGTATAACCCTTGAATTGAGAAATAAATGTTTCATATAATTTTAATTATCAGCAGCAAGCATATATATCAGTTAAATCATCAATAATCTCAATTAAATTATCATTTGTATCAATTAAATTATGATAAGTGGCTAATATTATATTTAATTAAATTATTTCCTGTATGTGCTAAATTGTTGTTCCAGGTATTAATTTATGTGATGTTCCACTTGTATTAAAAATTAATGAGCATAGACATATAGTGATGTTAGCCTTATAAAGCTGTATGTGATGGTAAAATCTATTACTTGTTTCTTTGTTTATTTTAATACCTGGGAGCCACAGGAACTACCTTGGTTGAGCATTGGACTTGTAATCCAAGAGTCATGGGTTCACTACCCACCCAAGTCAGCCTGAGACCAATTACCTTGGTGTGTCCTTGGGAAAAGCAATAATTCTAATTTCCTTGGCATAATACAGAGAATAATGTTAAAAGTGCAGTTAAAACCAACAAACAGATAAATCATCTTAATATCATTGGTTTCTATAGTGCTGTAAAAAAACTATATCATCATGCATTTATTAAAGATGAGGAACAATGGAGATTGAATGAAATTTTTTTTGCATGAAATCTTTCATTATTGTGCATGCTTTGTAATGTAATGACTCTAGTACTTTAATATAAAAAAAGCAAAATTACTCCATGTTTTACATAGAAGAGCAAGTTTTGTGTCTATCTTTTTTAATGTAATGACTCTAGTACTATAGTAATTAATGCAAAATTACTCCATGTTTTACATAGAAGAGCAAGTTTTGTGTCTGTCTTTACTTTCCAAGCACATATTATACTCATTTATAATTAATATTTACTGAAACAATCCAGTGTAATTGAGAAATGTATGAGAATCGTAACAGCACTGAAGTTCAAGAAAATTGGTGTTCATCACAGTTTATGCCAATTTTAAGCACATTGAATAACTTAGCAATTAAGCCTGAAACACTCCAACATATGAATCACCAAATCACTGAATTATCTGTTTTCAGACATTTTTCCTAACTCATGACATATAATAATGTGTGAAAACAATTACTATGCCTGATTCAGTGAATTACAGTGGTAAGAGGCATGGTTGGTCACAGGTACTGGTCACTATGCCATTGGGGAAATGGAATATGAGAGCACATTGGCGTTACTATTGATGATAAGTACTGGACAATATTCCATTGGGGAAATGGAAAATGAGAGCACATTGCCATTACTATTGATGATAGGAACTAAGCAATATTCCATTGAGGAAATAGAATATGAGAGCACATTGTCATTACTACTGATGATAAGTACTAAGCAATATTCCATTGGGGAAATGGAATATGAGAGCACATTGATGTTACTATTGATGATAGGTACTGGGTAATATTCCATTGGGGAAATGGAATATGAGAGCACATTGCCAGTACTACTGATCACAGGTACTGGGCAGTATTCCATTGGGGAAATGGAATATGAGAGTACATTGTCATTACTATTGATGATAGGTACTGGGCAGTATTCCATTGGGGAAATGGAATATGAGAGTACGTTGTCATTACTATTGATGATAGGTACTGGGCAATATTCCATTGAGGAAATGGAATATGAGAGTACATTGTCATTACTATTGATGATAGGTACTGGGCAATATTCCATTGAGGAAATGGAATATGAGAGTACCTTGTCATTACTATTGATGATAGGTACTGGGCAATATTCCATTGAGGAAATGGAATATGAGAGTACCTTGTCATTACTATTGATGATAGGTACTGGGCAATATTCCATTGAGGAAATGGAATATGAGAGTACATTGTCATTACTATTGATGATAGGTACTGGGCAATATTCCATTGAGGAAATGGAATATGAGAGTACCTTGTCATTACTATTGATGATAGGTACTGGGGAATATTCCATTGGGGAAATGGAATATGAGAGCACATCGCCAGTACTATTGATGTTAGTTACTGGGGAATATTCTGTTGGGGAAATGGGATATGAGAGCACATTGCCATTAATATTGATGTTAGATACTGGGCAATATTCTGCTGGGGAAATGGGATACGAGAGCACATTGCCATTACTATTGATGATATGTACTGGGCAGTATTCTGTTGGGGAAATGGAATATGAGAGCATATTGCCAGTACTATTGATGTTAGATACTGGGCAATATTCTGTTGTGGAAATGGAATATGAGAGCACATTGCCAGTACTATTGATGATAGGTACTGGGCAATATTCTGTTGGGGAAATGGAATATGAGAGCATATTGCTATTACTGAATACATTTCTAATATGAGGAAATCAGATTCATATACCATGATATGAGCTGATTTGTGCATACATGTACTTGAAAATGATTTCCTAATTTTTTGATCCACATAATATATTAAATTAGTGTAAACAAATACTTGCCAAACCCACCTGTGAACTTGTCCTGCTATACAGTTGCTGCAAGAAGACCATCATGATGCATGTGGTATTGAACATAACTACAGATTATCTCGATGACTGAAAAATGAAGATTGTACCACAGAACTTTCCTAGAAAGTGATGATTAAATTCCTCTGGATGTTAATGTAATATGAAAAATTTATTTCAGAAGTTAAACTAAATATGCAGGGAAGTGGGATTAGTATTTGAGAAAAGCACATAAGATGGAATCTTGTTGCAGATTTCTGGTGAAGTCAATGCTTAGCGTGCATGCTTTTTATTACTTCTGCCATATATAGATTGTAATGAAATATTTTTGACACTTTACCAGATCAAATAGGTATAATTTATGGAAATTAGTACTTGAGATTTTTTTTATTTTATAAGGATAACATTATTCATGATATTATTATTTTCTGCTGTCACAAAATCCAATATCAGATTATAAAATATGAACTATTCTGTCATTAAAATGAACTTCAGTCACACCCGTATAATTCATGATGCCTGATTGGTCCCCAATTAAAATGTTGCCAATCTGAACTCTAATTTTGCCACCAGAGCAGCCATTTTAAAATACAATGTCAGGTTGGTCCTACGTAAAAATGGTGCCACGTAGATGTCCAATATGGTCACCATATTGGTCATCTTAAAAATCTTGTAATCGCCACTCCCCTGTCCAGATGATCATACCAATATATTGCATAATTTCAGGTATCTTTCCTGAATGCTGTGATTGTGGACCTTCAGAAAAAGAATGATGAATTGAAGATCCGTTTGGAGGCCATGGAGTCAGGTGTTGTAAATGGTGCACACGGAGACTCCATGGAGATAGATTTTAAGTAAGTCTTTTCACTTGGAAAAGTGTATCCATTGTGTATAGAACACAACTATGAATGAAGTGTTGTTCAGGTATGAACAGGGTTAGACTTCTTCTCTATAGATAACACCCTGATATGCATGGGTGTAACACAAAATTATTCCCCCAAAAAGGGGTTTTTGCTGCCAAGTTTCACAGTGATCTTGGTTTTGGAAAGACATCGTTTTTTTTACTTATGTTAACAACACTAGAACATTGCATCTATCATAACTATGATAATATTTCCAGGGCTGTAGGAAAAATTGACTTAGTCGTAAGGTAATGATCACTGTCAAATATTTCAAACACTTAAATTGAATGATAAATTCAACAATCCCTCTTCAGACTTCTCCAAAAAAATGTATTTGTTTTCGGTATTTCATAAAGAATTTTATATTTAATGATCTTAATTGTTTTTTCATGAGACAATCACAAATATTTATTGCATTTACTTGTTGATTAGGCTGACTGGAAAATTCCACTCTCATGTTGTAAATTATTTAGGTTTTAGCCATACATTATTAAAATCTCTCAATGTATATAATTATTGATTATATAAACATGTGTAGATTTTCTTTTAAAAAATTATATAACTCAACTAGCTAGCAGCTGGAAAGTAACTGTCACTCATCTTATGGACTGGAAATTAAAATATAAGCATCTGAAATAAATGTCACAGTTGCTCTAAGTCTAGGATGCTTCAACCAAAAGGCTGATGGATCTAAACCAGGTTTCCACATAAAATATTTTGCATATATAATTGAGCAGAATTTAATACCTAAAGCTAGATATATCTAAAGCAGATCATAACCACTATATGATAATTTTAAAAATAAAACAAAATTATAATATAAATTGCTATGTAAATGCAAAATGGAGCAGCTCAGGTCAATCACAGAGGTGTTGGGAAGGTGCTGATCATGTGCAGTGTTCATTAAATGGAAACCTTGTAACACACATATATATATAAAGGTCAAATGAGCCAACATATGTACAAATGAAGCAGCCCAGGTCAGCCAGAAAGGAGCTGGGAAGGTTCTGGCCCCATATATGACTCACATAATGATCTGTGTGAAAATTATTTTAAAGAATTCCAAATTGGGGATTAATTACCATTGTTTGATGAAAAGATCTTTAAGAGAGAAATGGCCTCTCTCTGGGGCTGGTAAGTGATTTCTTTCTGATGTACAGTTAAGAAGGAGAGGTTTAAGTTTACTGCAGTGGGCATGTTGCAAATTAATTTTGTAAAATACATCTATCATCATTTTTGGACTGAAATGAAATATTGATAAGGTCAAAAAACTTATATAATTATTAATAATGAAATGACATATTAACCAAGAAAAGTATTTAATGGATATATGTAATGATCCTAAAAAGTCCAGTTGCCTTAGCAAGTATTAATTATGGAGGCAAATTGAATGAGATGAAGATAATAATAAAGTAAATGCAAAGACCAATAAAATATTCCGGACTTGAAGATTGGTTAATAAAAGAGCCTCCTTACACAGTGACCGCTCCAGTGGCCTAGTGGTTAGAGTGTCCTCCTTGGATGCAGGAGGTCGCAGGTTCGATCCCCACCCAAGTCGTACCAAAGACTTACAAAAAGGGTACTAACAGCTGCTTCTCTTGGCGCTCAGCATTAAGAGGTTAGTGTTAGGACTGGTTGGCCTGGTGTCGGGATAATGTGACTGGGTGGGACATCGTGCTACATGTCTGCGGCATGATGCCCCAGTGCTAGACATCACTATAAACTGTCACACTGCAGACATCGTAGCAATATGACTGAAATTGTTTTAAAGCTACGTTAAAAAAATCTAAATCACACATCCTTACACAGTACACAAGCAAGGCAAGAAAGGATTCAAATATAGAAGAGTTTATGTTCATCATTCAGACAACCAGTTATAGGCAGACTTAATTGAAAGCAGATCACAAGTTAAATAATAATAATAATTTTGTTTTATTTAACAAGGGTAACACATTTGGTCATAACTGATCTATCTGCCAAGTATTCCTCAAAATAATGGTTATGTTGTTGTTGTTGTAGGGTTTTAACGCCACTTTTCAGCACAAGATAGGCCATACATGGCGGCCAGTATTAATGGTGGAGGAAGAACCCAGAAAAACCCCGGAAAGAACCACTGACCCATGAGAAGCTACTGGCAAGCTTTCTCACATAACCACATTAGCCGAATCCGAGACTCGAACTGACGCGGACAGAGGTGAGATGGCAGTGATCCGTAACGGTGAGCGCTTTAGACCACTCGGCCACTCGGGGCCCTAGTGGTTATAGATATATTTTAATAGAGGGAGATGTGTTTTCAGAATGCAAGAACATGGAAATATTTTACTGAAAATGAAATGTGAAAATGGGGTAAATACATTGCAAAACCTTTCTGATGGATACAATAAATCATATCACAGCTCTTTAGGCATGTCCAAATTTTAGCCAGTAATCGCTGCAACAGGTCAAAAATATAAATTAATTTATTTTGGCTCTCTTATAACAGATGCCTATGGAGCACCCAAATATTAAATAGGTGAGAAAATCGGGATCTTAATATAAAGGTCAGTTTCTGCTAAGAGTGGTTTTACTATCTTCACAAGGGGGGGGTGCGGGTAAATTAGAGAAGTCGTTTTTGGAGACCCTATAGTACATGTAATACATAAATTAGGAGACTTAAGTGGAGTGCATATTGAGGGAATAAGCTATGAAGGAGTTATCTCTACACAGTGCGCAATATGACATCTTGAAGATTGTGAAAATATTAACAGTTTAAAAAATGGCAAAAAGTGTATGCAGGTGTAATGGAAAGGATATGATGACTCTGTTAATAATTGGGAGACAGAAGAAAAGGTTGTGTAACTGATAACCTGCCATTATTTCCTAAAGTTAGCCCAGATTAATAGTCCTAATCTCATTTACAGTATCAAACTGCAAACAACCAAGATCCTGATATGCTGTCTAATAATGTACCTGTGGATCTGGGTCTATATTTTTTGTTCTACTGATTACTCCTAACATACTGCATGGATCCAAATCTGATGGTGCATCATGCAACGACAGATCTGGGTCTGTTAGTTTGCAGTTGAATTCATCTTATAAGTGAGATTTTAAGGTACATAATTCCTGTTTCTTTAAGGTAACATAAAGAATGATACTTCCACCAAGGAAATGTAGTTCGTAAGAATGGAAAAATGGAAACGGGTAAAGATTTTACAGAATTATTTAGAAATAATTCTCAGAAAATGTTGGAAATGTACACATTTTAATTCATATCAACCTTTTAAATAACCTCTATGATAGTTATCTTGGAGGTCACATTGGTTTTCTTCAGTTCTGTTTTTGATTTAACTCCCTTGAATAACATTGATAGTGAAATTTACCCAATTTTATTTTCCATTAATAATAAAAAAGCATTTGAAAAATATTTTCTTTCTATAATCAATGTGGTACGATTATGGTGGCCATCTTGAAAATCTTGTAGCTGTATACTTCCTGAATGCATGGTGATATGAACATGGAGTTTTCAACACTCAGTAGTTAAAAAGAAAAAAGTGTCTTTTCTTGGATTCGTGGCTATTCTTTTTGGGTATTGGAGTGTCGGGCCCTTTTAGAGACGTTTGACTTGTTTAGAGTACATTCATAAATGTATATTGTAGGAATATTTTATTGATGTTCAGTTAGAAATATTGAGAGAGAAGAAGAAGAAAAATGAATTCAGTGTAAAGATACATTTCCTAAATGAAAAAAGAAAGTAGTTGCAGCAGTGATATTATCACAGTTGCAATACCAGACTTATTGCCACTGTGACAATATAATTTGCTTACGCTAACAGGTAAAAGCACATGTTTGATGGTAGAAATTAATTTAAGTCTTCTCCCCAAATTCACTTATAAGCAAGCTTTCCATGGATTAGTTTGGTTCCTGTCATGTTTATCATTTTTTAACAGCCAGCCTTGATGGAAGCTTGACATAGTAGTCATTATGCCCTTCATGTACATGCCCATCTGTCCATCCACAACCTAGACTAAACTCAATATTGTTTGTTACCTTAAGCACAGTGGTGTGCTTTATTTTTTGCTTTCTAGCTTTTGAGGCTGGCTCAGCATAAAAGAGGAGTCTCTTGTGTCTATAAACTGCCAAAACACAGAACTGCATAAAAGAATCTTTGTTTCTAGAAACAGTAGCTCAAGAAAGCAAAGAATCTCCTCCTTTCTTTTTTCCAGATTTATATTTTTTTCTTTTTTCTTTAGATCTCCAAGCATTCGTGCTCCTCCTCGTATATTTTGTGATATCTGTGATGTGTTTGACCAACACGAGACAGAGGATTGCCCACTCCAAGAAATGTCAGACAGTCCCCCTCCTACCAAATACCATGGCAGCCGCCATCAGGTCCGACCATACTGTGATATTTGTGAAGGTAGGTTCTGATTTTTCCTCAGTTCCCTCTTTATGATCATTAGTATCAATCAATGACTCATTACCATCCATGTTACAAAAAAAACATTTTCCAGTGGGGATAGTTTTGGTCTACTTTCTTTGTAATGTTTAAGAAAGTTTTAGAATATTCCTTTTCTTTTCTTTTCTTTTTTTTTATTCATTTTATAATCAGTAGCAACTCCTACTAAAATACATCAGTTCAAAACGCTGTCTTGGTGAATGATGCATGTACTGTATATACTTCTTTATAAGTCGGATCCAACTGCAAACTTTATAGCCCCAGATCTTCGTTGCATTATGCCCTGGCAGATCTGGTTCTATGCAGTTTGTTTAGAGTAATCAGTAGAACAAGCAAAATAGATATACCCTGATCTGCTGGCACATGATGCTACAGCATTTTAGGGTCTATGTTGTCTGTAGTTGGACTTAACTTACATATAAGTATATATATTTTTGAGTATTTGGAACTGAACTGAACTGTTGTCCTTGCTTTCACTCCACCAACTCACCCTTCTTCATACATTAAGGGGCCCTTTATAGTTTATATATTTAGTCCATCATTAAATATTGGGACAGAAGCTAAGGATTCATTGGAATGAAATATTGACATGACTGGTTAGGAACCTTTGCATTAAGGGTATAAGTTCATTAGGTCAAAAGACACTATAACCAGTTTTCTGAACTGAAAGTGGCGGGGCAGGTGGGATTTATTATTTGATATACATATAATTACTGGCACATCAGCACAATATTTTAATATTGGCCCCTCTTGATCAGCCTCAAATATCGTTCCCTCTTGATCAGCCTCAAATATTGTCCCCTCTTGATCAGCCTCAAATATCGTTCCCTCTTGATCAGCCTCAAATATTGTCCCTTCTTGATCAGCCTCAAATATTGTCCCTTCTTGATCAGCCTCAAATATTGTCCCCTCTTGATCAGCCTCAAATATTGTCCCCTCTTGATCAGCCTCAAATATTGTCCCTTCTTGATCAGCCTCAAATATTGTCCCCTCTTGATCAGCCTCAGATATGTAGCTAAAATAATTTCATTTAATTTGATTACTCATTTTGACATGATATTCGTGACTGTAATGAATTCAACAAAATTGTTCAGTATTTGAAAATTGCAGAAATTCCTTATGTGGATGTTTCTTCAGTTTAATTTAGAATTTTATTCTCAGAAGCAGTGCATATTGATCACTTTGATATCAGTATTGATGCCTGTAATGTCCATCGTACCCCAGATTATGATTAGTGTTAATTTTCAGCTCTGGGTTTGAGTATTTTGTTTTCAAGATAAATAAAAGGAATGCTTGACAAAAAGCAGATCTCTTATTTGTTATTTTTGGTAAACTTTATATACTTGCTTTTAAGCCAAGTCCAACTACAGACAACAGAGATCCTAATCAGCTGGTACATAATGTGCCAGCAGCTCTAGATCTATGTTGTTTGTTCTACTGATTACTGCTAACAGACTTCATTAACCTTGATCTACCAGCGCAAAATGTGATGGCATATCAAGGTCTGTTCAGTTCTCAGTTGGATTCAACTTGGAAGCAAGTATAGAATATGGAATAAAGATGTTAAAAAGACTTAAGACTTTTCATGTGTGATTTAGATTTTTAGTCATATCACTGTGATCTCTGCAGTATGGCAATTTATAGTGATGTCTAACACTGGGGCATCATGCTGCAGACATGTGGAATCATGTCCCACCCAGTCACATTATTTTTACACCAGGCCGATCAGTCCTAACACTGACCTCTTAATGCTGATCACCAATCGAGGCAGCTGCTAGTATCATTTTTATAAGTCTTTGGTATGACTCAGCAGGGTTTCAGTATTGCAGTGCATTTTGCCAGGATCATAAAGTCCATAACAAATTTCATATTGTAATTTGCCCATAACAAATTTCAAATTGCAGTGCATTTGGCCAGGATCATAAAGTCCATAACAAATTTCATATTGTAATTTGCCCATAACAAATTTCAAATTGCAGTGCATTTGGCCAGGATCATAGAGTTCATAGCAAACTTCATATTGCAATGCATTTGGCAACGATTATAAAGTCCATATCAGATTTCATATTGATATGCATTTGGCAACGATTATAAATTCCATATCAGATTTCATATTGCAATGCATTTGGCAACGATTATAAAGTCTATAACAGTTTCATATTGTGATGCATTTGGCCAGGATAGAGTCCATAACAGTTTCATATTGCGATGCATTTGGCCAGGATAGAGTCTATAACAGTTTCATATTGCGATGCATTTGGCCAGGATAGAGTCCATAACAGTTTCATATTGCGATGCATTTGGCCAGGATAGAGTCCATAACAGTTTCATATTGCGATGCATTTGGCCAGGACTATAGAGTCCAGAACATCTATATTCCCTCAACATATGTCATGCTTCACAAATTGTAATAGCCATATAAAATATGTAAGATTGTGTAGGTGACTCCTTTTGGAATTAAAACAATAAGAATGCGAGAGTCAGAGAACAGATACCATTTATAAGTCTGATCCAACTTCAAACTGCACAGACCCAGATCACATCGCAAAGATCTTGGTCTTTGCAGTTTGTTAGGAAAAATCAGTAGAACAACATAGACACCATTCTACCAGTGCATCATGGAACAGCAGATCAGGGTCGATGTTGTTAGCATGTAGACTTCACTCATAAGCAAGTACATATGATAGTAAGCATTTTTGACAAACAAAGATTTGTCTTTTCAGGAAGAAAGAATACGAATTACAGAAAATAATTTTAAACAGATGTGTAGTTTGGATTGATATCACAGTGAAAATTCATCCTCTTATTACCATTTCATCCTCATTGGACAACTGCTTGTTCACAACATTGCATGACTAATTTTCCCAACTCAGCGTTGTGCACATGATTGTGTACATGTACCTTGTAATGCCTTTGAGTACATGTATACATATCCTGGATGTTAACATTAGTGTAGTGTATTTTGAAGCATGTGTTGTACAGTGTTGGTGGATGATTGGAATATATTTATGTAGAAAGTTTTGTGAAAAGTTAGTAAAATGTAATAATGGTAGATGTTTGAATTTGATACTGTCAATGATATCGCTGAATGGATTCTGTTTTGGAGGTATTGCATGTGTACCCATTAGTACTAACTCTAATGTGAATGTGTAATTGTCTTCCTTGCCTTGCAGTATTTGGACATTCCACAGAAGAGTGCGATGATGAGCAGACATTCTAGACTGGTTTAGGATCCTCCACTTGTTATAATGCATGCTGCCAAAATAGGTGGAAGATTGAATAGAGTCCCTCAGCTACAGCATTCCACACTTGATACTCAGACAGGTAGCCCGTACACAAAAATGCTTGAGGTACAGTCTACTCTGGCTTGGTCTCTCTTCACTCTGAAAGAAACAGGATCACAGTTTGAAGATGTGAGGTCTTGATTCAGATACCTTCTCCACAGCCTTTTTTTCACCTTGTTTATGATGATCTGAAGAGTAGCAGTATGAATAATCTTTGAACAGTATTTCTAGGTCTTGATAAATAAGCAAACAAGAGGATTGCTGTCAACATCATTTAAGAGAAATGGTTCTTTTGTCTAGATGACTTGTTCCATACACAAAGATTACCATATCCATGTATGTAAAGTGTTCCTAAGTCCAAAAACAATGTAGAACCTGCTCAGCTTAAAATTCAGGCTGCTCAGGCTATGCTGTCGACCTGAATAAAGGAGTTAGGTTTATTAAAATGAAAAAATGTCTTTACACAACTGTTTACAGATAGGGTTATTTTTTGCTGGTTTTAACAGTACTTTCAGCACATTACTGGCTTTATTATGCCAAGAAAATGGGAGCTAAGTGCCTTTCCCAGGGCAGGTATCAAACTCTTGGCCCTTGGGGACTGACACTAGGCTTTCTTTTCAGATTGTACCTTTTAAGGTTGCAGTGTGTAAAAATGTTCATGTCAACTTTATTCTATACTAATATTTCAAGAAGTTCTAACAACTGAAACAATGTGGTTTCAGCAAGTCAGTCTCAGTGCAGTTTGCTCTGTGCCAAGGAGACTAGAAAACCCAAAGAAATTGGTGACCTTGGATGGGCAGCAACATTTTGTAAGAAGTGGGGATTGAATCGGGACAATAAATGAAAGGACAATTACATTACTGAACTATTCACACCCCAACCTCATAGGGTTTTTGGTTGCATACAGTATTTATCTGTACATAAAAAGTGCAACAACTGTGGACAGCTTAGACCCGAAGCTGGTTTTACATTATGTGCCAGAACATCACTATCAAGGCTGTTCACTTAAACTCCAGGGTACAACAAAACAGTGCACACTCTGATCTGATAGTACATTATGCAGTTCCAGATTTTGGGCCAAGTAACACACAGCTTAGCCCATTTTAAATACCAGTTTGTTTTAAACACCAGCCCATTTTAAACACCAGCCTATATTATATTGGCTTGTCCTCTTCCATGTCCTTCAGAATTTAACTGAGCATCTCATGTTACAGATTTGCATTATTTATATTTTTGTTCTGTTAAATTTATAGTGTGCTTGTCGATGATCTCAAATCTTTTCTTACACAGATGATAAACAAACAGTTCATAGCCTGCTTTGAAATGTTGAGTGCCCATGTACTATGAAGACAATTATACTTTCTAATGGAATGTTGAATGCAGTTTGAATTAGAAAAAAATTAATTGATAGATTAATTGGTTAAACATAACTCCAACTCTTTATTGATTAGTTATCCTGTAAAAACTATCATTGTTTGTCAGTTGATATTTGCCTTAGCATGAGCCTGTAACACTGTTTTGATAGCTGTGTGCACTGTTTCATTTGATCATCATGTTTTGGATAATGACATATGGCTAGTGTCCACACTGAACTAAAAATTTTGGCAGATTGACTTTTCTTCTCTGCCAAACTTGGGTGAATTGGTGGGAATACAGGAAACAGTGAGTGTAACGTGATCAGATTCGGACTGTTTACAACAGTCACTTAACACCATCATTTAACTAAATTTTTGAGTCATATAACACAGCAATGGAAGAATTACAGATTAAACTTTATGAAAATATTAAGTTTTCTTTCTTTGATGTAGCATAATTGTTGTATGGTTTTGTTTTTGAAAAAGACAGTAACCTCAAAAATAGGTTACTACTGAAAATGGGTGACCGATATCAAAGTACAGGTCTCTCTTTGTTCCGATATTTAATGGATGAAATACAAAATAAACTTATTTCTTTTTATTATCAATTAGCCTAAAACCCTTCATAGAGAATAATCTAATTAGCCTAAAACCCTAAATAGAGTAATAATGTGCTCAAGATTGGGCTTGGAATTTCACTCACTGTTGCAGGCTTCATATGTGAATTTTAATGGGAATCACATAGTATAAAACAGAATTGCAGATATACAGTGTAAATAATAATTCAGTTCATGCAAAAGATGATTAAAAAGTTTGAATACAATGTTAAAACTATATAATGATCCTTACTGAGCAGAAAAATATGCTAGAGATGATATTGTACTCAAAATATGGAAGATTATGGCATGAAAAGGGGTGGGGAGAGGTAAAGACCTTAACTCAAGAAAAGGCAAAGTCAGCTTCACTTTCTTAGCTACTATGGGTGAAATGAGAGGTGCTGGGGTGACAATTTCACCTGAATAAACCACTAACATTTACCCTGTACATCTCTAATATATATGTCAAGTCTGACTTATCATTCATTTAGTGTTTCAAGTGAATTCTCAAGTTATTTTCTTATCTCCAATTATTGCCATTTTAAAAATATGTATTGGAGAATTTCCATTTTTGCAGCCCATTTGTTTTTTTCTGGAGAAAATATCAAGTTAAGTAATGATCATTGTTTTGCCGAAAATGAAAATTATAAAACTTTGAGCTTGAGGTTTCCGTTTTAACTGATCAGAAGTGCGTAGCTTTCAAAATATCAGGTCATCTTTGATTGGTCAACACAAAATTATAAGCTAAGTGGTTTAATTATTTCAGGGCCAGTACTTATTGCATCTATGTTGTATGTCACT
Organism: Sinohyriopsis cumingii; assembly: GCA_028554795.2. Classification (NCBI taxonomy): domain Eukaryota; kingdom Metazoa; phylum Mollusca; class Bivalvia; order Unionida; family Unionidae; genus Sinohyriopsis; species Sinohyriopsis cumingii. The sequence continues at coordinate 55,807,283 of CM068842.1, read as the reverse complement.
TGAGTAAACAACATTCCAGTCTGCTTCTGGCGATAATATTCTGATCACAGTATTTACAAATGTTTCTAAAGGACATAATGCTGTATGTACATACAGGAGAACCCATCTGTAATGTGCTTCATTATAACATGAATTTGGATATAACATGGTTGCATCATGGTTCCCAGTTACCAGTCTGAGATGTCCCAGTTACCAGTCTGAGATGTCCCAGTTACCAGTCTGAGATGTCCCATGTTTACTGACTCAAATAAAAGCATAATATTAACTGACAAACGGATGAAAATAATTCAAGTTCCAGAAATATGCAGCTTATAACTCATAGTATTTTTCCACAGTTGCATTAAGCATGGTGATTGCTAATAATAGGTAGTAAAATTGTTACTATACAATTGACCGGTGCTTGTTTATTTCCACACACACATACACACACATTTCATACATGTATTCATGATAATTCTCACTATACTGTGGCTTGGTCCCAAATGAGGTTGGCTGTTATGAACTTCATCTATGTTCTAACTGGTTTCCCTATACATACATGTGATAATTCCAGCTTTTATTAGAAGTTCCCAGGTTTGAATTATGACCCTAGACTTTATGGGGATTTTTAATATAAAAAATTTGTATGTTTTTTAGTTTCAAACAATGTTTATTTTACCAAAGTATAGTTTCACTCATTAATGTTTGTAGAAAGTATGTTGTCGGATTATTGTGCATGTTTCAAAAGCCGATCGATGTCAACCACTTGCTGGCTATTTCATTTGATTATCCATGGATAATCTTATGACAAGGGATTCCTCCATTATAATGCTGACTTGAATTACAAAACTGCTTCGCACAAAAGAGTTTGTTTTAAAAAAACACATTTGCTAAAGCAAAATGACATCAGATTATCAAATTTATTTCTGCGCAATAGTTTACAGTTCAAAAAAAGCATCTGGGCAGTTATGTTACTTTCTAATGCTGCAATTTTAACCTCCCTCCTGCTGAAACAATTCTTCAAAAATTTATAGTGAAATATTGTTCCCTCTGTGTTTTGTAAATAAAATTACATTTAGAAATGTTAAAAGTTTTAAATAAAAGAAGTACATTACAGTAAATGCAGATGTAACACTAGCTTAATATCTTTTCTTTTAATAAGGACTCTACTTTTTGCAGATAAAATAAATCTTTCAGTTTTCTTGTATGTTTCCCTTAATTATTGAAAGTTTCTCATGAAATGTTCATGAAGTTTATATATTATCAGAAGGGAGCAGGATTTATGTATTGATTCAATCATAAGACACCCATATCCTTACAGCCAGTTAATTATAAGATGTCAGTGTGTAATAAATTTGAAATAAAGAAAATGATTGTTTTGTAAAAATGATAAAATTCTTTTAAAGGCTTATAAAATGAAAGATAAAGGTACAAATTTTAATTCCTTAAAACATGGGACCAACATTTGTTATATTACCCTCATGCTTTGTAAAGAAGTCCAAGAGTTTCTCAGGTGGTTCATAAAAAAATTTTCATAGTTGGATTCACAAAAAAGGTTCTGTTTCACAAGGTTGATTGATACACTTGTCAAGAATTTGTTCCATCTAATTCACCTTCATCAATCCGTTCTGACTGCAAACAGCTAAGCAAGAGTTTAAATTTCGAATCCACTAATGTAGGTGAATTAGCCAATCATATAGAAACTCATAGAAACTTTTTTTCATTTAAAACTCAAGATTTTGCATCTTTTATATATATATATATTTAAATAAATATATATATATATATATATATATATATCAAGATCACCAAAATTCAGTGGTACTTGTTGGACATGGGGCTGTTGTAAGCTTTGTTGTCAACATCAGTATTAATTGTTTTAGAAAGAAACAATTTGTAAACCTGATGATCTTTTAGTTTTACTATGTTATGATTAAGTCATTTAACACTTTAATGGATAATTATGTCAAACACAGTTTGAGATATCCCCTTATGATTGATGTCTGGTTGCTCAGTGTATACTGCTAAAATCTGTTGATCTGTTGTGTGTGGGAAATTTAGTCATTTCAGGTTCATATGTGTGTGTATGTGTGTGTGTGTGTGTGTGTGTGTGTGTGTGTGTACCTACTGAAATGAAAACTGTTGAGCAAAAATTGATTTTCTGGAATAAGGTCAGCTCCTTTTGCACATGATATTCTTTGTATATAAGAAAATATATGTACATATATGGAATATAATATATAATATGCATGTAAGCTGAATTTGTCATATAGTTTTACTTGTATGTAAGGTTGTTGTCATATTTATTTGGGAGTTTGTATAGATCTGCTGCAATAATAACACACTGTGATATAGTGTCTAGTATCGGAGAGAGATGAACTGTGTGAGATTAGTTTAGTATCCAGTGTTGTATGAGAAATGGAGCCAAACAGAAATAGAAATGTGATGGCTTTATTACCCAAAATAATGCTGGATCCAACGTGCCTTTTGGAAGTTGCCTGGAATTAGTAGGGTTGTGTAAGAATCTTAAAATGTACATATGGTAAAAGGTTAGTAGTATACAGGATCTAATTGAATTAGCAGAATACATTTTAATCTGCCTGATGCTTACTTTAGTCTTTTGTATTTTTGTTTTTGCTTTTTGGGATATCATTAAACCAGATTTGTATAGAAATAAATCAGTGTTAAGCAGCTACCATTTTTGTAGAAATAAATTTCTGTTACGCAGCTACCATTTTTGATTTAGAGGGATTTTAAGTCACTCCATGCTTATGGCATAGTGTTCATTCTGTTTTACCAGTAAAAATATGGTTTGTAATACTAATAATAGTAATGGACATTGCAGTCTTCAAAAAATTTGAAAGTATTTTTGAGCTGCCATGGTGAGCACATATCAGGGTATAAGAAGAATTTAATTGAGTATGTAAAAATGGTTTGTATACTGTGCCAAGTTGATGTATATTAGCAAAATGATAAGGATGTGAAAGTGTTTTATGTATGGCAAGTAAACAAATTAATATCCCCGACTGAGAAGAGGTTAAATTACCCGAAAGAACTTTTAGACTGGACCACTGACTACAAGACATGCACACGCTTGTAATTTGCCAGATTAACTTTGTGCATCTGACTTGGGTATTTTATATTAATTCCTCATCATTTTGCAAAACATGAACAAGTACAAAAAGTACAAAATATTACTCTTAAGACAATGTTTCTTTAAGTCCTTGACCATGAAAGAAAAACAAAATTATGCAAAGTTAAGGGCTCTAACCATTTAGTCTGGGGAAGTAGGGCTCTTTTCCAGCATTTGAAGAGGCAGGGATGTCATATCTTTCTCCATGCAGTTGAAGAAAAAACGTTTTGTCTTTCTTTGGGGTTGGGATGGGGATGATAAACTGAAAATACATGTGTTGTTTTCAATAAGGATGCTTATATTGACTTTTGTTTTCACTAAAAACATTTTGTCTTTCTTTGGGGTCCGGATGGGGATGATAAACTGAAAATACATGTGTTTTTTTCAATAAGGATGCTTATATTGACTTTTGTTTTCACTAAAAATGTTTTGTCTTTCTTTGGGGTCTGGATGGGGATGATAAACTGAAAATACATGTGTTGTTTTCAATAAGGATGGTTATTTTTTACTTTTGTTTTCACTAAAAACGTTTCTTACTAGATGTAGTTGGTCCTAAATAAAAATGATGCCATTGTGACCTAAAATTGTATAAATCATATCTCCTCTATCAGGTACTTTTTCAGAATGAATGGCTCTTGCAACATAATTTTTTGCTTTTTTAAATTTTTTCCTTAGTACAATATATAGTTCATGTAATAATGATGATATGAACTCCAACACAGTAATTCTGAAAATCTTTTTAATTACAACTTTTCCAGAAAAGTTGGTCACATCAACCCAGTGTTTTTCACTAAAACATAGAAAAACTACCAGGTAATTCTGTATAAAAAGAACTGACCTCCAGCATGACACCATAACCATTTGAAATCTGATCCCCAATATGACACAATAACTGTTTTGACATCAGACCCCCAACATGACACCATAAACATTTTGAAATCAACCACCAATATACTGACAAGTTTCTAATTATTTGTAAAACCAGGTCTAATTGACTTTGTGCTCAATTGAAAGCGGATGGTTTGCAATTTTTTACTTCACTGAGTTCATGAACACATACAAGAAGATTTGTATCTATACAAGTGGAATTTGAATAGAATTTGTATTTAACTGCATTCCAATGGACAAATCAATTCAGTACTCTTAACACAGATTTTAAGGTTGGTGGTCAAGATTTAAGGCTGTTAGCTGTACTGGCTTGCATGCCTGATAAAACAATCAAGTATAAATTTGTTTTCATCATTTAATTCAGTTGATGGATGCATATGAAGAATATCCTGAATGATACTATTCAATAACTTTGTTGCTTTTTTGGTGAACATTATTACTTCTTGAGTTAGCGAAACTTGGTATGTGGTTATATCTTGTCATGGCGTGTGAGATTTTCAGTGATCTTCTATCCATGATATCTGGTTGAACACGAAAGACCATAGCAAAAGAATCTGTACTGCACTTACAATGTTTCTTATGAATATGTTAACACAAACGTAAGAAAATAGTTTTGTTACTAAATTTGATTTCAGTACTTCAACAGAAAAAATGGTCTTACTTTCAACCCCTGGACATTCTTTTTGGCCACTAGAGAGTATGTTCTTTCATGGGGCACACCAAGTGGCTGAAAGGTTCAAGTTGCCCAGTGTACAGATCACTCTTACATCTTATCTCTGTAGTTTGAGTCTTAGCTGAACCAACATGGATATACAAGTTTGCCAGAAGCTTCCAATGAGTCAGTAGTTCTTCCTTCACCAAATATAATGGCCACCATGTATAATATCATGCTGATGAATGGTGTTAAACTCCAAGCAAACCTAAAGTGACTCCTATTAACTGTAAAGGTCATGATGACCTACCAGTAATACAGAAGCGATACCTTCATGCTATGGTAGGTAAGGTAGGCATGCTAACTGAATGACACAGCTCTCCCTCATCACAAACTAGTAGCTGGCATCCATAACTGCTAACCACATTATATCCTATCTTTATTATTTCAATTCACGTGGACACGAGCAGATTTACGTAGCTTTATTTAAAGACATGCTGAACAAAATTTGCCCAACTTTGAGACAAGGGATCCTAGCCTTGAGGGCTTTCAATATTGGATATATTATGCCTATAAAGAAAGATTCAGAAACTAGAGACAGCTTTAAACATTGTTTTTGTAAGGTATGGAATTAACAGCAATGAGAAAAATTTCACCACAAATCATCATACAGACTCCAATTTCTTGGTCAGCTACTCCTGCATTTGGCTGGTCAACATGCCAGTCAGGCAAACAATTTTACTTGGGACTCTTTTTTGTATTTTTATTTTTCAGTTATTATTATTATTATTATTATTATTTTGGTTAGTGGTGCTATAACTCAACTGCATTATATCTGGAACCATATTGCAATTGAGGGTACCATAACAAAAGAGGGCTGTTTGTTGTCTTAACCTTGCTGATGTAATTTATCATTTGCTTGGTGATGGTGTGCCATGAATATACTCTTATCATCTCACCCGTATTTTTGGAATTTCAAATATTTTGAGTTACAAGGATATATGTGAGCCTAACATTTTGTTTCTTTTGAACAGTTAGGTAAAATTTGTGTTGTATTGATGATGTCCTGTATGAACAGTTGTCATTTATATGTAGTAGGTAAAGCATATTGTGTGTACATACTGCTTATAGTTACAGAGGAGATGGAATAGTTATCAAAAGTAGGCAAATGCAAGTTGAAATCTAATGCTTTTTAGAGGAAAGACAACTCATGTTAGACCATTAGATTGAGAAGTATGAGGAATTATTTGAATGTAACATCAAATTGTTGATGTAATAATCTGTCAGTTCAATAATAATAATAATAATATTATTATTATTATTATTATTGAACCATTTGTAGAAGAGGCCGTTGTTAAGTTAAGCATATGTTAATGCATGAAATTTAGATGCTTTAAGAGAACCTAAAGTTTTCCATGCCTACAGTTGTGGGTTTGTATGTGCATGAGTGTGTGTGTGTGTGTGAGATGATATTATTTTTTTAATGAGTATATCAAATACCAGTTAGAATCAGCTACTGTTGCTAATTTATGAAAGATTTTGAGAATGAATTTGGGAAAGCATTTTTGCACATTAATTAGCGAATATCGTGGTATGTGTACACACATATAAGGCTATTATTCCAAGAACTATTTAATTATAATAGCAGCATTTATATAATTATGTGTTATTTCTTTGGCTTTATATATTAATTCAGATATTCAGAATCTGTATTGGAGATCTGCTGCATTGGTATGCATGACAGCTTTAGAAAACAAAAGTCAGAATACACTTGCTACGCTAGGAATATTGCTGACTCACAGGTTTAATTTGGCTTGTTTTTCTTGTTTAGGTTTTCTGCTTTTTTTTCCCCCATTCCAAAATGACAAGTCAAAAGATTATTAGGGAACTTTCACAAAAGATAGTGAATAATTTGATTTGTGTTTCCATTTAATCCATATTTTTAATCATCATATTTCATATCACAAGTTCATGTTGTCATTATACAGGTATCCTTTCCATAGTGTATCTGATGGTACCCCAGAATCCTTAGGTAAATGGGTACAAATATTGGATTATTATCAACACCTTGCTTTATCAGTCCTGTACAAGAGTTTGAGATTATCCATTGTAAAAAGAAACTATATTTTTGCCAATTTGTGTAATGTTAGTGATTTATGTTACAATGCCAAATTTTGGGGCTTTCCTGAAACAGTCATACTGGCAGGACTTATTTTGGTGTACTTGTGTCAAGTAGTTTAGCCAGCTCTGTTATACTTGTATAGTTCATATAATGTTGCATTGTCTAATATCTGGGCTCATTGCAGTTTCTGTCAAAAGAAATGAGTAAACTTCTGCTCCAAATACCATATAACTCACTTAATAAGCTGAGTTAAACTGCAAGCAATATAACCACAGATCAGCCTTGTATAATGTGCTAGCAGATCAGGGTGTGTATTGTATATTCTGTTGATTACCTAAGAAACTGCATAGACTCTGATCTGCTGGCATGTTATATGATGGCTGATCTGGTCTGTGCATTTTGCAGTTGGAATCAACTTATGAGTGATCACATACAGTAAGTGTTTTACAGTAGTTACTCTTTGCCTATACAAGTATTGTTTACCATTCCTTTCTGGAGTTGGACTCGCAGTAACAGTGGCTTTGAACTTTACAAGCAGCCATACAGAATTATACATGTAACATGCTCTTAATCATAATCACAGGCTGATGAGTCAGGCACCTAAGATAAATCATAAACATTTCCTCATTTAAGATAAATTTTAATCATTCTGGATTTTACACATATATAAATTCATGGTCAGATTCATGTGAACTATAAATGTAAAATGTAAACTATACATGCATAAATGCATTGATAGTGATAATTGCAAAGAGAATATTTTTACCTATCATGTATACTTTCATACAAGTACAGTTCCAACTGTAAAGACCCAAATCTGCTATCCCACAATGCACTGGCAGATCTGGATCAGCACAGTTTGTTATAAGTGATCAGTTGAAGAAGCAGTATAGAGCATGATCTGCCAGAGCATTATGCAATGACAGATTTGGGGTTTATAAATTTTGCAGTTGGATCCGAGTTATAAGTGAGTATATACAGTTGGCTCTTCTGGTCAAAGCATGTATTTAAATTTCTAATATTTTTAGTCATTAATATTGCTAGGTGTGTGCATGTAAAACCACTAATATATATATATTATATATGTATTGAAAATATCTGCATTCATATCATAAACTTCATTGTGGATTACTTTGTCATGCAAATTTCATCTTTGCAAATGTGTAATTAAATAAGTATTTGAAACAATTACCTGTCAGGTATGGTTATTAAAAGTTTTGAAAAATAACGGAATTATTTTTATATATTCACAAAATGTTGCAGATTTTATGCATTTTGCAAAATTAAAATGTCACCATAATGATGACTTGTTTATTGTGTTTAATAATGTGATAACTTTTTTATTTTGGGCTTTCATTTTGCAGTTAAATATTTAAATGTTTTGATTTTTGTGTTAAGTTTCACAGAAACTTCAAACCAATGACTTGGTTTGAAATGTTCATACTCAGCAACAATGCCATAGCAACCATCATATGAACATTGCTTACTGCTACCTTTACTGCATGCATTAATGAATATTACAGGTATTTACATGTGTGTTTATTTTTTCTCACTTGCAAAGCATTGGTATGAGTATTAGAACTGCATTGGTGTTGGTTTGGGAAGTCCCATCCTAATATCAGAATTTGCAAACAGGGGTGAGACTTTGCTTTGTTCCTGCTCAAATATTTAGACACTTTTGGAAGAACTTCTCTAGTCCACTTAGCGTATATGAGGGATTATTTTTGTCTCATTTCTTGTGATAAAATATTGTTGGAACTTATAAACGAATGTATATAGCTTCTTCAAGTGCAGAATATGACATTAGAAAGAGCATATGAGTAGAAACTTCCATTTACAACAACTATTTATTTCAAAACAAGGTCAGCTGTTTACAAAATACAATAAACACTGTAGATGTTCATGATGTCATTAGACCAGTGATGTTATGTACAGTGTTAGTGGGTTAGAGCATCTGCCTTGGATGTGGCAGGTGCAGATTCAAACCCCAGCTGAGTCATACCAAAGGGCTTTATAAAAATAGTACTAGCAGCTGCCTCACTTGGCACTCAGCATTAAGAGCTAATGTTAGGACTGGCAGGCCCGGTGTAAGGATAATGTGACTGGGTGGGACGTGATGCAATATGGATGCAGCATGATGCCTCAGTGCTAGACATCACTATAAACTGCCACACTGCAGACATTGTAGCAATATGACTGAAATTGTTTTAAAGCTACGTTGAAAATCGAAATCACACACACACATACCAGGTAGTATTAGTGAATGGACTTAGTAGGTTAGGCATATCCAACAGTCTTCTGACATTGGTAAACTGTTGTCACCACACATACCATTTGTATAGGAACAAGAGAAATAGGTACCACTTTCTGACTGCATTTTCATTGCTTTTGGCACGGGCATTTAGCTCAGTTTATCAGACACTGTCAAATTTACAGTCATAAAAGTTAATGGAATTATTCATTGTTATGTCCAGGTCTTTGCATCACAGGTAAATTGAGGTAACAGTGACCTACTTTTCATGCTCCAGTTATTACATTGTTACATTTCTTCTTTAAATATGTTACCCAATAATAGCACCCTTGGAGGACTATTATTACTACACAAATCCAGCCCTTCACGATCTAAGTTATTTGCCTGCCCGGGCTGTAGTTGCGCAAAGTGATCTTTCCTTGATATAGGTATTGGAGGCAAAATCTATGAATATCTCAGTTACTACTTCCGCTCATGCCGAGCACACTCAACATGAGAGACCTTGCAAAAGCCAGAATCAATGTTGATACAAGTTGGAGTAAAGTATATACAATCTATACTTTCAACTTGTCTCTTTCTATTTCAATAAAGTTCTGCCTTTACAATTTTAGCCACAATTTGTTGTCTTTATACACTTAAATGTACTTAGGTGCTTGCACAGGTAGATTATGTGACTTTACAAGTTCAGACTATAATTTTTTTTTATATGTTGACATGCAAGTCCCCGAAACCTGTAGAAAACCCTTAATATATATATATAATATAATAATATGTGTATTATTCCACAATGACTGGCTGCACACAGGTGAATTTTCTGTGCTAATACATGTAGTGTCCATATGCCATGCTTCATTGCATTTACCTTTACAGGTGATCTTGAATATCTTACAGGTAGGAAAGTGAATTATTTTGGCAAATTTGTCTGCTATTGTCCAGGTAATGCCATAATGCATAGCTTTCCACCCACTTCCTGTTCATAATAAGAAACAGGTACAGAGCTACCACAGGTATATTGGTTCTGCTCAAATTGTCTTATAGATCAGACCATGGGCAAAGCACAGAAATGCAAAACTAAGGACAAAGACACTATAAACCTTCATGCCAACATTTCCTCAGCACAGGACTTTTTGGCATTTAGGGGAGATAAATCATCAAATGACAGCCCAGTTACAAAACAAAGGAAATCTACATGATAAGAGACAGTTCCAGCACCTATGTCACCACCACAGGACTCCTTATTGCAGGCTATACTGTTATGAGTCTATGCTCTTAAAATAAGTAACATAAAAGAGTGAAAGCCAACAAGCTTTCAAAAAATTAACAAGTAATATATTTCCCTTAAATACATAGTGAAAATAAGAAAGAACTTACAGAATTGCAAATTAAATCCCAAAATAATTCAAGAATTACAGACACAGGTCCTTGTAATTTAAAGTCCTGAACAAAATTCTGTAAAAGTCCATAATGAATCCAAACAATGATGGCAGTGATATGTATGTGATAGCTTATAAAGTGTTGATGTGTCATACAATGTTACATTACAATGGCAGGTAATGAAATAAATTTAAAAAACAAAACCTAACAAACAATTGAATTAAATATACATAACAATACCTTTAGGCCATGCCTCTTCAGGGCATCTCTCTACAGATCTTGATGATAAGCAACGAGCAAACAAACAAAACATCCTTTCTCTCCACTAATCATGGACTGGTTGCATGGATCATACATCCCATAACCCATTCCAACATTATGACTAGGACAACATCCTCAATACAAACATGGCCCATTGTGACTGGCTTAGGCCTACAAGGGATCTTCAGGGTCAAAGACCTCAACACAATTAAGTTTCCAGAATCTGCCATCTAGTCTGTTGAATCCAGTATATTCAAGCAATGATGGAGACCAGTCTAACCAACACATGGTTTAACTGCATTGTCCATTTACAATGCAATTCTTAGTACCTCAGCCTCCAACAGATGCCACCTCTCATTTCTCTCAACCCATTCGTCAATAGAAAGAACTCCTTAATCAGTGACCATTTCTACTTTAGGGCACTCTACGAGTTTTATCAGAGACATCTCATGCAAACCAAGAGTTTCAAGCCTCACCTTGTGCAAGCAGAGATGACGATGCTTGCTCACAGGCTTCTTCTTCACTTCTTGATCTCACTATGTTGTGGGAAGACTCAGCCTGAGTTTTCCACGTTATACCCCAACAGTTAACCAGGACATCTCAGTACTGGGGATGACTAAACTATACTCAATTCATAGGGATCAAACATGACACTAATTGGTCCACAGTGTGCTAGCCATGCGCTCTATGTATGACTTGGTATTGATAGCAATCTTCCAACAGGCAGAACAGAGCACTTTATTTCTTGCTCCGAATTCCACAGTACAGGCATGGGAGTTGGTCTCCAGAATGGCCTAGGTCTTGAACAGAGCTGATCAACACACCTTCAATGTCATCACACCAGTTGTAAATTTACAAATTGTGAAAACAAGATGCAGTGCTTTCCACCTCCAACTTCCTTAAAGATCCTTATAAGGCCAAGCTACAATCACAACTGTTATCCTCTAGCCTACATTTTAACCCCCAGATCGACGAAGTATGCTTTTTGTTGTTGTTGTTGTAGGGTTTAATGCCATTTTCAGCACAAGATAGGCTATACATGGCGGCCAGTATTAATGGTGGAGGAAGAACCCGGAAAAACCCCAGAAAGAACCACTGACCCACGAGAAGCTACTGGCAAGCTTTCTCACAAAACCACATTAGCCGAATCCGAGACTCAAACTGCCGCAGACAGGTGAGATGGCAGTGATCCGTAACGGTGAGTGCTTTAGACCACTCGGCCACTCGGGGGCCCCTCGAAGTATGCAAAAAAGCCACTAAGGAGACAAATTGTCCTGCCCCTCAAACATAACATTGATACAGGGATGTTTCAGGAAATCAATAAAAGGAGTCGTGGGACACGACTCAAACACAAACCTCTGGCAAGACATCCTATAATTTTTCTAAAATCACAGTTCTCACGAACCACAGTTAACAAAAGACTGATTGCATATGTCAAAGTTTCTTTACACAACCGCCTTCAACTAAAGACTTGACAAGAGGTTTCTAAAGAACACTGCAACACTTTCAAAAGACCTCCTCCTCTGTCAAGAGTCCCATCTGTTACCATCCATCCAACAGACCCATTCAAAGCCATCAACATGCAGCAAAAAATGAGCAACCTTCTTCAGAAAAGGGCAGTAGAAATCATGCAAAATTTAAATTCCCCAGGAATATATTCCAGACTTTTCTTGGTCCCAAAGGCAAATGGCACTTTGCGCCCTGTCATCAACCTGAACTCTCTCAGTCACATCATTTATGTTCCTTTGTTCTCGATGGAAACACCACAGTGCATCTTGAATGTAATTTCAGAGGGTGACTTTGCAAATCAGCGTGGACTTGGAAGACACATATCTCCATGTACCAATTCACAAGGCTACCACAATTCACAAGGTTCCTGCTTTCGCCTGCAACATTTCTCAACGTTTAGCACTTTCATTTTGACTCCACATCAGTCCCTGGATCTTCACTCATCTGACAAACTGTGTTATGGCTCATTTCCAGACCATCTCCAAGGCAGCAACATCATGTTACCTGGACAACATCCAACAAAAACAGCAGGTGAGTTATACATTAAAACACGATATGATAAACCTTGTCATACTGCTTACAAATTTGGGTTTCCTCGTCAACAAGGATAAATCCGATTTAGTGCCATATCAACAATTTGTTCATCTAGGTGTATGTCCACCTCAATAACTGGCATTGAAAATCAGGACCATGGTGGCTTCATTAGTCAAGAGGGAATCTCTCACCACATGAGAATCCCCTCGCCATCTAGGCTTGCTCGGGAAGTAGCAGATTTCATCTTCCTAGGTATCCTTTATATGTGCCCATTACAAATGATTCTTTTATCCCAGTGTAGGTCAAAAGTTTGCCAACTGAACCAACCTTTCCCCATTTGCACAAATATGAGGTACCATCTGCAGAACTGGAGCAACCTAACCCTGCTCACAGTGGGTGTACTTCTACACTACAACCACAAGAGATCACTGTATGGATGCAAGTCCAGACAGTCGGAGGGGGGATACATACTACCATCTTACCAGGAAGCCAGTAGAGTGTGGTCTCCCTGGGAACGACATTTACATATCAATATTCTCAAGATTAAGGACATTTTGAAAGCCTTTCCTGATGGCAGGAAATTTTAACTGGAAAGAGAGTCATCATTATATCCAACAACTCTATGGTGTGATTTATCTCAAACAGCAAGGTGGAAACCAGACCTTTGCATACTGGTGTGGGACATTCTAAAGTGATGTTGTCAGCATTAAAACCACATCCTAGTTTGTCATATCCCTGGACACCGAAACATAGTAGCAGATTCTTTGTCCCAGAACAATCAGGATACACAGACAGAATGGTCTCTCCATCCCTCGTTTTTCACTCAGATATGTACCCGATGTGACTGGCCATCGATGGATCTGCTCGTGACAAGGTGGAATACCAAGCTCCGACCATTTGTCTCACCAGTCCAAGACCCCCAAAGCATGGACAGTAGATGCACTATCTATATATTGGAACGGCCTGGATGCATTCGCCTATCTTCCAATAATTTTCATTCCAAAGCTGATAAAAAAGTAAGAGACATGAAGTGTCACCTCATTCTCATTGCACCACTCAGTTGGGAGAAACTGTGGAGCAATTACCTCCTCATTCTCGCAACAGACATTCCCAACAAAAATAATGACTTTCCCTCATCTACGAAAACGATCATGACAGCAGTTGTTTCAACCCAACCCAGAGCTACTCAACCTGCCCATCTGGATCATATTATTCAGGCCATCAGAAATATACAGTTCTTGCAACAAGTCGTAGAGGAAATCGCTCAAGCCAAGCAAGAAGGCCCTCCACTCTGAAAGCATATGAAGGCAAACGGAAAATCTTTACACAGTGGTGTATGCAAGAACACATTCTACCACTGCAGGCATCTATACCTGAAATTGATAACTTCCTCCTCTTTCTCTTTGGCAAGAAAAAGTTAGCACCAAGCACGATCCAAGGTTACTGCTTCAGGATCGCCGACACCTTTCATCATCATAAAACAGAATATAACAACAAAACAAACACTTATCCAACCTCCTCTCTAACTTATACATGGCCATAAACGTTAGCCCAGTGTCCAAAATTGAACCTATCATTTTTACTAACCTGGTTGAACAAAGCACCATTTGAACCGCAACTTTGGCTCATATTTCATAAAAGACCGCCTTCTTTATCTCATTAGCGACAGCAGGCACAATCAGCCAAAATACATAACCAATCAGGGGACACGAATTACATGCATTTCCGACAAGACTGGCCGGGTTCACTAATGATGGTTCCCTCTGTCATTGCCAGGAACAGGCTTCTGTCCATGGGCAACTGGACATTTGTACTGAATTCATTGTCAACTCTGGATACTTCCACTCAAGGCCACCTACAGGATCCAGTACAAACCTTGAAGCCCAACTCAGATGAATTTGTTACCCATTTTAGCTCATAAGGTTAGAGCAGCTGACACAAGCGTCGCCTTTGACTGGAACTGTTCTCTAATTGATAGCATCCATACCGTGGGATGAAGATCTGAGTCCACATTCTCCAGTTTTACCTTTAGTTATCTTTCATCCCAAAGAGCTCAACTCGATCTGGTGTGGCCTATATCCGCAGTACAAACAGGCCACCTCAGGTCGTTCAACAACTTTATAAGATGTGGTTTCACGATTTCCGCTGGATTTACAGGAGGGAAAAGTTTTATCTTTCCAAAGGAGCTCCCCTACAGATGGAGTCTACTCCAGTCGGGTTACATAGAAGCTGTTTCACATACACTAGGGGACCAGAGTTATCAACTCCAGGATAAGGGGATGTACCAGCCTCCACCTCTTACCTATTCTAGTAAGGTAATATGACTGGGTAACGTATTTAAAGAAGAAACTATTTTTTCTGGCAAAATATGTTTCTTTGCTATTGTTTACCAAATCATAATACACATACACCCTCTCACAAATACCCGCAATTACATACATGTAGAGAATATGATTTACATTCCAGTAACAACTGAGATATTCATGTGTTTCGCTGCCAATCACTATATCAAGGGAGGCCACTCTGTCCGACTGCCACCAGGTAATTTTTAGCTCTTGTTGGCTAAAATGTTTTACCTGGGAGGGCTGGTTTTGCGGGACAGTAGTAATAATCATAAGGTATTATGATTAGGTAAGTATTCGCGAAGAATGAAATATTCGCGAAGAAATATATTTTACTAGAAGAAAAGATTATATAGAGCTCAAAATCTTAATATATAATGAAGTAGGTGAGACATTACAGTATGCATAATTATTTGTTTACTAAAGGTATTCATTAGCAACAGTTGATACCTTCT
Source organism: Sinohyriopsis cumingii (assembly GCA_028554795.2). NCBI lineage: Eukaryota > Metazoa > Mollusca > Bivalvia > Unionida > Unionidae > Sinohyriopsis > Sinohyriopsis cumingii. The sequence goes on along the minus strand of CM068842.1, from coordinate 55,791,783 downwards.
ATGCCCCAAAACAGGCATAGATCAATGTTGTTTATACAGGTGTTTAACTAAAGTCACAGCCAAATGAGAAAACCCACTGGATTTCAATTTAGAAATGTAAGGAAGATGCTCGAAGCTACAAATACAAATTACCATGTATAAACTAAACTGAAAGGAAAACACTTATCACTGGATTTCACATTTAATGTAAGGATACAGGATCATTTTAAGAATTTATATAGACTGTTATGACCGTGGCATCCATCGGCTGTCAGATCGGCGCCATTTTCATTAGGACCAACAATACATCAGGGAATACCCCCACCTGCCCCAAATGTGACTAACACAGTTGGAAATTCCAATTGTTTATTTGTATTTATATTGATGTAACAGGAACTGACTACAATATTTGCCTGTATGAAACCCCATTTGCCAATCTTTCTGATAGCTAACATATCAAGGTCTTTTTGGAGCTGTTCACAGTTGTTTCGATTCTGGATAGCCAACTATATCAGAGTATAGCAAAGTTTGCCACCAGCACAAATAGTTATCAACGGGGTTATTTTATGGGCATGGCAGTGTGGTTGGCAAGTCAGAAAGCTATGCTGTTACAATTATTTTTATATAAATAAATTGAAAAATAGTCTGTTTGTAGTTATCAGGCAGTCTTGAGGTACACTCTGAATATGAAACTTACAGATACCATGAAGCGTTCTTTTAATTTACAATAAAAAATAAATAAATAAAATCACACTTTTCAAAAGTTTATGATTTCTGTATGATATCCATCTGAAACAAATGACCCTCTGGAAACTAGGGATGTGGAGATCTGCCGCGTACACACACACACACACACACACACACACACACACACACACTGTTTTCATGACGCACATTATTCTGTAAACGTTTCTTCATATTTCTTAAGATTTTGGTATTTTTTAATTTTGCCCTCAACATGTTTTTTTTTTGCTAAGTATCATTGACTGTAAAGTGATTGTTCATCAAACAAGTCAGGAGTTTTATAAAATGTTTGTTTTGCAAACTGCCATGTTAATTCTGACCTTTTCCTCGTCTTCAGAATTCCATGTTCCATGTCCAGGTTTGAAGACGTTCTGCCCAAGGGACGAAGTGTCAAATCTTACAGACATCACAGGAAGATGTCCCACTATTATTGCCGAAGACTGGACGAAAGACCTTCTTCTGGATGAAGCAAGTACACAGATCTATGACTCAGACCAGGACCTTTATTATGTTCAGTACACTGGTTCCCAAGAAGCAAGTGCCAGCACTAGAGACAGTGGCTATTATGATGTCAGCCTGGATGGTAAAAGAACAGAGAATGAGGTTGAAGACAGCGTGTTCAAGAAGCTTAGAGAGGCACTTAAACCTTTCATCCAAGAAAGCACTAGTCAAGTCCTCAGAGAGGATATTTCAGAGAAAGACACTTTACTATATCAGCAGATGATGGAAGCCAAGAAAGACACTAATGTGCATGCAGAGTCTTCCAATATGTCAGTCAGAAAGAACATTGGGATGGAATACATCAATGCTGATGATAACGAAAAGGGAGTGAAAAGTTCAAATGATGAGCTTGACACTAATGCATTTGCAGATGTCTCTTCTGGAATCACTAGTCAGTCAATGGGTAAACTCGCTTCCAAGTTTTATGAGGGTATTACTTCCGAGTCTCGTGACAGAGATAAGTCCGAATCTCCAGTGGATGGCAGCTGTGATGGCCTAGTTCTATCAAAGAACCAGTCTGCCTCTGATGGAGACTTTCAGTCTGGGAAGGAAAGCCTCACCTCGGATGATGTTGAGACGGATGAAATGCTGCTAGATCCTCAAACTACGGTTGATACAGGAGAGGTGTTTGAGAGTGAGGACACAGACCATGGCAGTTTAGCACTATCTTCTCTCGCTGAAGAAGCTTCAGCAGAGGATGCCGAGAACCGTCAGATTGAAGATCAAGAGAAAATTGTACAGAGCAGTGACCAAGCCAAAGGAAATAAGAACTCAGATAGGCCAGACAGCTGTATTGTTAGCTAATTATGAATAATAGCACATTTTTCATTTTGTACATGTCAAAATTAAGCAATTCAAAAATTTGATGTAGAAAGATTTGTTTATAGTGGCTTAAAATATTTAGAAATCATTACTAATTTATAAATTATCAGTTAGTTATATAATTCATCGTACAGAAATAATGAAGAAATTTGGTCGAAATTTTGGCTTCGGAACTCTTGTTTATAGATCTAAACATAGTCAGGATAAGTTTTTTTATCTGCATATCTGACATTGATGAAAAGAAGCAAAAAATTGATGAGAAGAATTTGATACCAATTGTATATAGATATGGTTAAACTACAGGTTGAATTAATGCCTCATTTCTAAATCTTCAGATACACAATTATTAATGTAAAAGTATATGAATGTGTTATTGCTTTATGTATTGTGATTTTTTTTCTCGACATATGCAATAGTTGATTTTATTTATCGCATATAAATTTATGTCTGCTGTAATGCAGAACATGTTATGTTGTCCTCAGCTTGAATGCACACAAAGAACTTTTAATCTTTAACTAATAAATTGATTCACATATGAAAAATATACTCCTATAAAATACAGATATTTAGCAAAATATATTTATATCAGTAACTCAAAGTTTCAGTTTGATTGTCCATACTATGTGAGAAATTACGTATCTTGAACTTTACTACACATGCCTTCCAGAATATTTGCAATGAGATATATCAAGCATTCACGACTAACTGGTTTCCTCTAAAACCAATTACTGAGAAGAAAAGAAAAATTCTTTCAGAAAACTATACTTGAGAATTTAAACCAGCAAAAGTGTTTTATTCCATGCTGCTGTTTTTACAAATATATTATTACTTGACAACAAGCTGACTTACTTCATCGCAAATATGTAACAGCTAATTAATGGGTATTTAAGTGAAGCCAGATGCTGAAGTTTTAATTGAATACTGAAAGGTACCCAAATAAATCCTCAAAGATGGTAATAAAATTCAATGTTGTTTACTAGTACCAATGTTTCTTCTTTAAATACGTTACCCAATCATAATTGGAGAACTACTACTACCTCGCCAATTCAGACCTCCAAGAAACTACTTTTAGCTAAAGGGAGTTAAAAGTTGTCAGCCGATGTAGGTGGCGGTCGGGGAGAGTGATCTCCCTTTATGTATAATAATTGGCAGCAACCCCCATTAACCTGTCAAATTCTACTTCCACTCGTGCCAAGAAGCACATTCTTGTCACGATAGACCTCGCATCGGGGATGATATACCATTACAAGTTGGAGTTATTCGCCTATAAGGAAAGTATAGTATACTGCATCTATATTTCCAATTGTTTCTCTTCCTATGCCCACAAAGTTCTGCTTTTACAATTTGCTGACACTTTGTCCTCGTCACACATTTAGGTACTTGCACGGGTGGGTGGGGACCTAAGCGACTTCACATTAAGTTCGGGCTATAATTTTTTTAAATTATGTATATGCAAGTCTCCAGCACCTAAAAACTAACAAATATATGTGTAATACCATTATAAACGGGTACATATCGGTGAGGTTTTATTCCAAGGTATTCATAGCGTACGGGCACCCAACTTTGATGTTTTTACTTGTTCATGCGGTCTGAGTGCCTTTTTCCCTACAGGTAATTGCTTCATAATGGATATTGTCCAAACTGCTTTGGTGGCGCTATACAGTTTCGCATTTTGCATAGGGTTAGGATTTTAAAGAAAAAGATTGCCCCGGCTTTCCTCACTGGTTATACTGGCTATTTAAAAAAGACCTTGTATATTTTAGGTATAATGCAAAAAACTTTAATTCCCTCTATTTTGGTGTATGATTGATGGGTGTACTATGGGTTATAGAGTATACAACTTGGTCTTACTTCAAATGTGCACCTTTCAAAAAGTGCTAGCTCTACTTGGTCATTTTCACTTCCTGAACTTCAGAGGTAAATTGTATAAAAAAGAGCCGATAACTTTTTTTACATTTTATATATTTGGTAATTCATTCATTGCACTTTCAGAAGCTGGTATTGTCTAGTCTGGCAAAATTCATTTTCCCTATTTTAATAGCTGCTATGTATAGTGTACTTTAGACTAATTCAGACTGATTTTTTAACACAAGGGAGCAGTCATTTTAGTTAGCAGTGTGCTTAAATCATGTAAAATTTCCAAAAGTACAATATCCAAAAGAAATATCATCCACATTACATTAATGTAGCATAGAGGTATGCAAACATTCTCTCCACTGTGCATGTTTTAAATGCGAACTACTTCACCTTACATACGTCACTCTCTCAAAAGTACATATTATCTTGTGAGCGCCACCTTTGTAAGTATCTATAATGGTGCCTCGGTTCCATTTTATGTGAAGATGTTTGTAATATAAACACTTGTGTACATTTCTGTATTGCTTCCGCTCTGGTCGGACAAGTAAGGGTAATCTCGCGTCATGCTCATGCCTGTTTCTATAGGTGACGTTTGAGTGATGTTTGTCTGCATAAACATTCCTATATATTTGAAGAGCACTTCGTCACTCGCACACGAGTATCCTAAGCAACCAAACACGTCTTGATAACACGTTACACTGCTTACCAACCTGGGCTTCTCGTCAATATCCGACCTAGTACCATCTCAACAATTTGTTCGCCAAAGCATCATAGGATCAGGATCAAGCATTGATTATCTGAACGATTATGGCTTCTTTACTTTCAAGGAAAATTCTATCCGCATGGAAATTCCTTGGCCTACTAGGCTTGCTAAATGTGGGAGCGGACCTCATTGTCCTAGGTCGCCTTTTATGTGTCCTTGCAAATGACTCTTCTGTCACAATGGTGACCAAATATCTGGCCACTGGATCAGTCTCGCATCATATGCACACAATTGAGGCACCATCTGCGGAACTGGGGCAACCTACCTTGACTCACGGCAGGTATACCTGTGCAAGTACAACAGCCCGAGATTACGGTCTGTACCTATACAAGTACGAAAGGCTGAAAGGCTAGGAATCCCAAACTACTACCATCCTTTATGGAATCCAGCGGTGCATTTTCTCCCAGGAACGATATCTGCATATCAATATTCTGGAACTGACGGCCATTGTGGAAGCCTTTCATTGTTGGCAGGAATGTTTAAATGGCAAGGGAGTTTTTTTTTTGTCCAGCAACTCATACATTGGTGACTTATTTCAAACGACAAGGAGGGAACCAAGTCCCTAGACCCTTGCATCCTGGTGTTGGACTTTCTAAGGTGGTATTGTCAACAACAAATCCACGTACAAGTTCGCCATATCCCTGGACGCCTAACGTGCTAGCCGAGTCTTTGTCCCGGAACAATCAACTAATACATACGGAATGGTCTCCCAATCCCTCGGTTTTCACTCATATGTACCCAATGCAACCTTTTGGTGTTCCTGTTTGAGACAATGTGGAATACCAAACTCCCAACCATTGTATCCCCAGTCATGGTCTCAAAAACGTGGGCAGTCGACGCTAATATATTTGTATGGCCTCGATGCATACTCCCATCCTCCAATACTTCTGATTCCAAAAGTGATACAGAAAGCAAGGAAATCAGAGCGTCGCCTTATCCTCATTGTACCGCTTAGATGAGAGGCATCATGGATCAACGACTCATCAATCTCGCAACCTAACACCTCGGAAAATTCGGATTTTCTCTCATCTACTCGAACAACTACGACGGTTGTTGTTTCATTCCTACCCAGAACTATTAAACTTGCACGTCTGAATCATATTAAAAATGCCCTCGGCAATAAACAAATCTCAAGACTAGCCGTGAAAAGAAATGCTCTGTCAATAAGGCCCTCTGCTCTGAAAGCATACGAAGGCAAATGAACTTCGTACGCAATTCGGCTCACGAGGTTAGAGCAGTTAGGCACAAGCATAACTTTCATTGGGAACTGTTCTCCTGCCTGACATCTTTCAGGCCATGAGATGGAGATCGGAGTCCACATTCTCTTGCTTCTTTCTCCTAGATCTGTCATCCAAAAGGGCCCATTTCGAACTGGTGGTACCTAGATCCGCTGCTGAATAAGTCACCCTTCGAGGTCGATTTATATTTTCTTAAGCTGCGCACCGACAGATGGAGTCGCCTCAGTCGGGTTACCTAGCAACTGTTTCACATACCTTAGGGGAATGGAGATGGTATCTCCTAGGTTAAAATGATGTATTTCCCTCCACAATTTACCTCCTAATTATTGGGCAAAGTATTTACAGAAGAAACCAATTTTTCCAAGTAAAATATGTTTCTTCGAGAGTATTTACCCAATCATAATACACATACACCCTCCCAGCTTCTCTGCAGATTTTTCCATATAGATCATACCTTCCGCTCCAGTAGTAACTTACAGGTTCACGTATTTTGCCGCTAATCCTTATATCTAAGTGGATATCATTCTGCCCGACTGCCACATGGATCAGCAGACAACTTTTACCTCCTTCAACTAAAAGTAGTATCTGGGCGAGGGGCTGGATTTGAGAGGTAGTAGTAGTTCTCCTAAGGTATTATGATTGCATAATTATTCTAGAAAAATTGTTTTTCATAATTCAAGCCTAGGCTTCACATATTTTGTTCTGAAGGTATCATGTACTGACAAACTGTAATACAAACCACATGGTGTGTTGGACTGACGTAACATCTTTGGAAAATACAATTTGGAAATCATTTAATCACAAAGTATTTTCTAAGTTCAGGGGATTAACTTTCACACTTCTTTTTTATTACGGCTATAAAATATGTAAACAATTGGTGAAAACGACGACCGAACAACCTTAGTCAGCAACAATTTTGTTGATTGTCCAGTACAGAATCAATGTAGACCTTGTCACCTTTGAATTAAGCTTAGTTGGAAGCATTTTTATTGTTTGTCCAACGAAGAAATTTCTGTAAATTAGACAATAGTGACCTTTTGAATTCAACTTCATTAAAGTGTTTATTTAGATATGTAATGGTTAAAGAAACCTCAAAGCCAGGTTTATATAATGATATTTGAAAATTCCTAAGACCAATGTCTGGTTGTTCAGAGTATGTGCTAGTCAAAACATTTGCTCAATCAGAGGTCATATATATATATATATATATATATATATATATATATATATATATATATATATATATATATATATATATATATATATATATATCGTTGAACTTTTTTGTACAGTTTTTATTTGTTGTACAGTTGGTCCATATAAATCGTAATTATTTGTTTATTCTAGCAATGTAATACTTAGAAGCTTGTTTTTTTTTAAAATTTGATATGCAAATGAAATCTAAAATCAAATGGTCAGTATGTGAATATTGTACAAAAAGTGGCAGAAATAAAGCAAACATTGACTGAAAATTTGTTCTACACTTCACGTATTTATAGCCTGACATATTTGTGCATGTTTATTGTAATTATTTCTCTTCAATAAAGATAATAGCTGTTTTAAATGTGTGGCACATATTTTTTGAAGTTACTGCAAGAAATTTTACGTTTATTTACATGTAAGTCATCATATACTACACTTTCCAATCAGATGAAAATAATGCATCCTCTATTCTTCAGATATATCTTACTTTTAATGATGCATATACTAATGTTGACAGCAATTCACCTGATCCACTTCAGATCAGGACAAAACTGGCTTCATTATCATTAGCAAGTCAGTGTCGTTTTCTTTCACAACAATGTGATAATTATGTGCGCATAAACTTTACATTACGAGCCCCATATAAGTGAAAACAGTCAGGGAAACAATTCAAACTGAATGAGTTTAATATGTAAAGCTTGTGTAACTTCTTCTACAAAAAAACACATGCCATTTCAAGATTGTAGCTTAAATACTGTAATTCCCCCCCCCCCAAAAAAAAAATCACTTGGAGATCCCACATTCAGACCAAGCTGCTTTTCTGAGGTCTAACTCTTAAGACACTTCACGCTATTTACTATTGAATGTGTTTTGAATTAGTAGTCTGGTCATATGCCAGAAGAGTTTATGCGACGAGCTGTTTACCATCTTCCATTTGTTTCTGTCCAGTGAAAACAAGTTTGTTATTGTTAAGCTAACTGCATACATGTGAACCTCCTGACAGGAGAGTTTGCCTCCTTAGATGAGGGGTGTCTCTAGTCCCTCCCATCACGGAAATCTCTCGTCTATGCAAAATTATTATTCAACAATTTCGTTTTTTCCACCTTGCTACCAGTGTAGTATTTTTTATGGTTATACTGCCTGTGGTTATGTGACTGTGTATGGCTTAAGCGGGCAAGATGATTTAGTTGCTAATTTCAAGCAGCATAAAACAATTAATATCCCTTTGATTACGAAGGCAGGGTCAGTTGGCCGCAGTGCTTGAAGTTTGTTTATATGGATTATACTATACTGGTCAAAAGTAATTCCAAAGGACTAAAGAGACTGATTGATTATGGTTGGATTACTAACGAGCTCAACCAGCATAAAATGGGGTTGGTCTGATTTTGGTATTTAAGGTTTGTCCAGATGTCTAAGCATGCAGTGCCTCGTAGTGCTAAAGTGCCAAAATAACCCAAGTAGCACTTAAATCAATGATGAATGGAAACTGGAATTTTATTGGTTGGAATAAAGTTCGAAGAAAGTGAGTGTGCATTCTGCCCTTCTGATTTTGAAAGCTGGTACTGTTGCAAGAACAACATGCGTCGTGCAGCATAATAAAGTATATTACACTCGACAACAAATACGCAATCACTGATATTCATGTTGGCGGAAATTTACATGAAATGTAGATAGAAATATACGAGCCAATACACTGCTTGCCAACTTTACAGCCAGACGTAATTTCCTGTTTACGGTAGATGGTAATTTTTCAATTTTAGTCAAAATAATTTTCCCCAATTTGAAAATCGCAACAAAAATAAATCTTATACAAACAGGTGAAAACTATTTGCATAGTGACCCAATGTTGCCCTCATACAGCCAGTAAGATATCTCGCTGGTGAAACTAGTGCTGATAATACCTCCATTTTCATGGCTCTGGTCGTCATCTTGAAAATCTTGATATCTCTATTTTTACATAATTGACAGTTGTTGCAGCATGAGGCTTTCAGGTATAACGGTACAAATTGACAACCCCAGGTGGGCGGAGGTTAAGGTGTAGGGAACATTGCATTCAGAAATAAAGAACAACACTTGCTGTGATTGGTGCATTATGTAAGAGCTGTACTTTCTTTTAGGCTTAAAAAAAGTTTAGCCTCTTGCCAACACGTGCGATTATGTTAATTCATATCTAGATCATATTTTGTATTTTTTAAGATTTATTTTTTTAAATTTGGTACACATGGCTGAAAATTTGTATGTTGTGACTAGATAACTCTTACCCCTGCCTAGTTCCAGTAGAATTATCTCTCTTAAATACAGTGGAGTACCTGGTTTTGTCCTTGTCAAATTGACAATCTAACATTGTTCTCTATGACAGTGTGTGACATACATGCTGAGGTAGGATAGAAAGTATATTTATTTCACAAAACATTATCATTGGGGTATATGGAAAAACAATTGCTACCGTGATACCTTCACCAAAAAGACATATGTACTTGTTTCTAAATCAAAATGATCAGAACCTACAATATGGCTGCCACTGTTGGCTATATGGACATTGAAAAATGAATTTGTTCTAGTAGTATGTAGTTATTCCTATACTAAAGTGATGCTAATCTAACCTCCACAATGGATGCCTTCAGTGCCATCTTTAAAATCTGTATATGGCTATTTCTCCTAATTTGATGGTCTTATTGACTTGATGTTTTCACTATAACACCTACAGCAAGATGTAGCAGATTCTTACTGCCAACATGGACCTTTGTGTTTTTTTTTGAAAATCGTGTTGTTGCTACTCCTTTTGCAGGAATGGTGGCATTCACATGAGCTTTTCACTGAAACAATTCTTGCAATATTTAATTGGTTCTGCATGAAAAATGTTAAGATCTCACTACCTGCGCTTTTGTGAAAGAGTTTTAAAATTCAGACCTAAATTAATTTTTTGTGGTTAATTCTAAAGCTATTGCTTGCTGGTATTGTTAATTTTTGTGCTTCAACAAGCCTGTGAAACACGAAACTTCAATACTGTCCAATACTAGATGATGCGTTGGGTATGACTTTCAGATTTCAAAATGTCATTGAGATTAAGAATGATTCGATTAAAGAAATCAAACATAGAATGGTGAGGAAAAAGTACGAGGCTGTGTATCAATTTTGGAACGGGTAAAATGGCTACTAGCTTAGGAGTAGCATGAACAGTAATCGGGACCATTATTGCCTTAGCTCTCAACAGGTTTGGAACGACTGCATAAGGATTTGTTGCCAAGGTTTCAGAGGTCAGATGGCTTACCACACGTTATTTAAACATAAAGAGATCGATGCCTCTACAGATTAAGTAATATTGACGACAGTATTAGCAAGACAATAAGTAATAATGCATCAAATTATGAAGAATTTAATCTCATTGATGAATGCAATCACTAAAATGAGACGACTCGTATCAGAAGTACCACACTCAAGACTGCTGACAATGAAAGCAGAAAAAACTGATGACCTTTTTTAGAAGAGGGAAATATATTGGGAGAGAAAGAAATATTTGCCAAAGGGTCCTGAGAAAATAAGTAACGCCAAAATGTCCTGAGAAAATAAGTAAAAATCTCTTAAATACTCTCGTTGTGTAATTATTTGTCTTTTAAATCGATATATATATATATATATATATATATATATATATATATATATATATATATATATATATATATATCGATTTATAAGACAAATAATTATACAACGAGAGTATTTAAGAGATTATGGGATTATCTTGGCATTCGATTAATTTCCAAATTTCAATATTAGGGCTTAGTGGCCTCAAACTCTCGAAGTGACCCATGCCTCTCTATTAACCTCTGATGGTACCTGATCACAAGCTGTGGTCGTACATGCACGAGCATCAAAACAATGACGCAGGTCTACAGATTTCCAAGAACTACTTTCGTATGTTGTACCCGATTTATTAGTTTTCTTTAGAACACCTGGACTTGTTCAGGCAGTCCGTGTTTAACCTGTACTTTGATGGACGTGTTACTGATCTGGCTGGTCACTCCGACCCCGCCAGCTATTCCCAATTATAGATGCATTGATGTGATTCTCTCTGATAAATTATGTTGTTAGAGGGCGCCGGTGGCCGAATGAGGGCCCTTGACGAGCCGATAGAAAACCCGTACGATGGTAATTAAACCTGTTTCGTTTTCAAATAATAATGTCATATAACCAAGTTATGGTAAACCTTATCCCAAACAAGCATGCGAAAATAAATAGCGTAATATGGAACGATTGCGGGATCACCTTAAGGCTTTCTCAGACAAAGTTAATTGGAATTAAACCAATGTTGTTTACCCAAACGCATCTTAATCAGCTTAAAGCGACCAAGCAAAAAACATATCAGTGACCTTAATATTGTCAAAATCAGAGGTAGCCCAAACAGTTGTGTTAGGGACCGTCGAAACTGCATCCAGGGTGGCTCTGGAAAAGACAATCGACCATTTCTTCATGCGTGATGAACGCGGAGCCATGATTTTCCCCACATGGAAAACTGGTATCATCAACCTGGATTCATCAGTTGCTTTGCATACGTGGTGACACTCAAACATTTAATGTCTTTAGACTCGTACGGGTTTGCACCACCACTTGAACTTGTTGACTATTAAACCCGGGCGGGAGACGACGACCACTATTTTATTCAAAACTGCCGTTTCAAACTCGGTGGACCGGCCAATATGTGGACATTTTGTTAAAGTGTTGCGTACACTTGAGCAGACGCCTATTGATTCTACATTATCACTTGGAAATTACGCTTAATAGTATACCAAATGTCTATTTACATTTACGGACACTCAACCACCCGACGACACGAATCGGATGTGAATCTGACCAGACTTGACACCGAAACAGTTTACCAGCCGGGTTATTGTTGACGACGACCTAGGCGAGCTTGTGACTTTTGAAAATTGAACTGGAACAAAATGAAACAATTAACGTGGACATTCAAAATATTGTTTTGAAGCTGCGAGGTGCTGTTGTATTGAAACTGGCCGAAATCAATGAAATCTAGGAAATCTGAGACTCTGGTATGTTGGTTGCGTTTATCAAAGACAATGTTGATGATGATGATGATAAACAACACAATATGCGGATGAACAGATCGCAGAGGTTCCTTCGGTACCACGCGTAATAACTTCATGCAACCAAATTCAAAGAATATTAACCAAAGAAGGACAGGAAAACAATAGCTTAACAACCTTAGCAAATGGCCAAATTGTTTTCCATTCTCATGTAAATGTTTTAAAAAACCAAACTTTACATCTTAAAGATGTTTAAGTCAGGATCATGCATGTTTATCATAATGGGAATTTAAAGGCTGGCAGGGTATAATGCTAATACCAAGAATGATAACGGAACGAGGGCATCTTTGTTTTTATATCACCAATTTCATGTACTGTGATAGACCGGACGATGTTGTTGCGGAACCTTTTACATTCGCAGTACCAGTCTCAACAGTCGCAAATATGAAATTCAGTACGAAGGACTCAACGTTGATCCGGATGGGTACTTAATCATCTTTGGAGCTTTTTGTTGAAGATTAAATTAATCATTACGTATAAGTGATGGATTCTGATCGTAGTGATGAGATTGTGGAATTTTCCGACGTAGTGATGGATCGGCTGAGCAGTGATGTCAGTATCAATAGTCATAGTGTTCCGCTTGTTTGTGCATATCTGCGTGAAAAAAGTGTTAACGAACCCTCACGTAAACTGAAATAATATTTTATTAAGGGTCAGATAAAAAACCAACAGCTGGCACCAACAAATCAACCCCCGTTGCATTATCTTGCACCAGAATACGACGCCCAAAGGGCTGAAGCTGGGTGCGTGTTCGAGGGAGGGGCACTAGCAAGTGAGTTTGGGGCAGCAATGTGAGCTTCCAAAGAGGTGCCCTTGCCACCATCACGTTTCCTTCAATTTAAAGCCATTTGGTGGCTTTTCCTGGCATCTAAATTATCTCATTCACACAAGACAATCAATCACCATTTTATGTATATCTGTCATTTCCACATTAGGCCCATTGATCAAAGTGAACACTCACACTACAAATTACATATTACAAATACATCTTACAGTGGAGGCATTTTCCTAACAGTTTAAATATAAATACTATAATTAACTTTTCATCAAAACAGCTATCCCGAATTTCGCTGGTTTAAAACCAAAATAAAATTTAACGCCTATGGTTCTACAACTGCAACAGTACAAACGTGTGAAGAATTTTCGCCGAATTCAAGGACCTTTCACAGCGTATACAATAGTCATTTTTTCTTTTGTATTTATAAAACATCACGCAAATAAAGTTAACTCGAGAAACACAATTCTTCAGCAACAATCGCTGTAACATTTTGAAGCTTGAAGTCGTGGATCACTACCGAACGCAATATGCAGCTGGCAATATACGAACCACCTCACAACTGACAAAAGTTCAAATATCATATTAAATAAATCAGCCGTATCAAAATTAATATTTATCGGTGTCTACAAAAATTATAATCCTAGATACCCCTTACATAAATCTAACTACTAGTGGTTGTCTGACGGATTCGAAGATGGACGTCTATTTTAAGTGACTGATGCATAAGGAATAGTATTGATCGAGGTCTGAATCCCTCGATGTCTGAATCCCTCGAAATCCCTCGATGTCTGAATCCCTCTCACTCACCGTCATGCGAAAGAGGATTAGCGGGGGTATTAGAAGGCGCCGATGGATAGAGTAGCACTTTATTTATAAAGCACACGCTGGCAGCAGAAATGAGTTTGCAAATTCTTGTTATAAGGGTGTGTTACGTAATTTGCTGAAAGGTCGGGATTCAAGAGTAACAAGTAACAAATTTACAATCACACCATTTTAGTCATATTCGTGGAAAAATGATCAACTGTTTTAGCGCCCCAAGACCTCTCTGCCTGCCCCCACCCCCTCGTTAGTACTCTACTGCAAAGACAGCCTATTTTCGCGCTGAATTTGTGGAACACTTACGATGCAACCGTTTACTCATCTTGGACTCAGAATGCTGCTCTGAGCTAATCGTCCATCACCAGTGCCCAATTAAGACCCTCCAGGGCCCTAAGCACTGAAAATATTAAAGTCTCCTCCCTACAAAATATGAAACTAAAAAAAAATAATATTAAAAGCAAACAAAAGGTTGGAAAATACCAGTGTTGCCATCATTCCAAATTAAAATACTTGTACATGCAGATCGAAATGGTCATATATAATTCATTCAGTTGTATCATCAACAACTAGTTTGAATTTTTTTGGTGCCCCTGTTGGGCTTGTGTCATAACAATGTGCTTAGTGTGCTTAATGGGTAATCCGGCACTGCCCATCACTATTGAAATCCAATTAAGGCCTTAAAAAAAGAAAGAACCCCCCCCCCCAAGATCTCAGGAAACCAAACTGGAGTAACACAGCACTAATTGGCGACCTCAAAATGGAAAATAATATCTACAAGGGTACTTCAGCCAGGATCAACACCTTAGTAAAAGCTTATGGCAATCGACCAATTTTGGATTATTTATGCGGGTTAGCGTATAACCTGAACTTTTAAGCTGAAACTTTAATTTTGATAATTTTGATATCGAGTTTATCTGAGATCGTATTCTCAAATTGTATTTATCTAAACTTAAATTCTAACTATAACTATATTTTAAAACAATATAATAGTTCATTTCTTTGCTAATAAAATATATAATTTATTGTCGCTCATTTGTTGCCCGCCTTGTTTGTCCAGTCGCCCTTTTATCACGTGCTCTTATTGACTCGCCCTCCTGTCGGTAAATCGAAAAAAGCAGCTCTTGAGAATTAAGGTTACGTTGGAATGTGTAAACTGAACACTCTTGTTCTCGTATTATTTTTTAAAAGACGATAATTTTTATTAATTGTAATATGTCTAAAAAAATATAACTTTATTGATTTTAAATTGTTTTTATTTCAGCTTCATTTTAACCACAAAGCAAATATTTAATATGATCAGGAAAATGTAATGCCGATAATGTGTATAACTCGTTATCTCTCTTTCTCGTGCCACTAGACGTTATAGTAAATAACAAGTGATTAGGTCTAGAGGAAATGTTTTGCCCCCAAAATAGAACAGTTTTAACTACCCGTTGTAACAATACAATTTTCAAGAATTTACTGAAATGTTGAAATGGAAGTTAGGCGGATGTGCGTCACTGGTGACCCCATCAATACAATACAGACGCACTGTTTTTCCGTCACTAGGAACACTTTACCATACATGTTACCTGTCACTACAGGGTCCGCGATCAAACATGGGGATACTTAATTTTAGCGAATAAAGTGTTCTCGTATTTGCAATCCATTAAGGGTTAAGTTTGAAGGCTAAAATGATTTAAATGATAAATTCACGAAGTAAAATGTACATGTTTTGCACATTGATGTGTATCTACTGCTGTATCTTCAGGAATATAAATAATTAATATAATAATAATTCATTATATATTTGCCGGTCCCCAAATCACGATTCAGGTATGTAGAGCGAGGAGGGGTGATAAACTCAAAAATCACCATGTCGATATGAGCATATGTCAAATTTTTGCCTTCTCGATTGCTGTAGCCATCTCAGGAGGATGGATTTTTGTCTGGATAATACACTTAGCTGCTCTGCTATACGGGTAAGAATTATTGGACATCATTCATTTCTTTTTTTTAAATTCCAGGGCATGATAGTGCGGTACAGCCCATGTCCTCGTTTAAGTAAAGGCTTAACATTAACAGGTGTCAAACTCAGGACTGTTTGCAGTATCCCAGTTATATCGATTCTACGATGTATTTTATACAGCAGAAATACCTTTCTTTAGTTCCTTGAGAATATTGTGAAATGAAATTGATATATCAAGAAGAGTTAGCACATAATGGTTGAAATTCTCATATCAGGAAGTGTTAACCATGACTATCGTCATGCACCCCACCCCCAGTGTGTGTGTGTGTGTGTGTGTGTGTGTGTGTGTGGAGCATCACAGGGGTATAGAGGAATTCCAATGTATTAGGGATCTATACTTAAAAATGGTGTATCCGTAGGCTTATTTGGTTTGGGGTCATTTTGACCAATTTCCACTTACTATTGTGAGACTTTCCATACCGATACCAATTTGCCCTGGGTCTTTTGAGTACTATAGTATTCAAATTACCTTCACGTTTCTTTCTACTTCCCTACCGATTTTAAAAACAGAAAGTATCAGCCACAAATTAGAGTGAAGCAGTTAACAGCGCTAGTTTGTTAATTGTAATTAAAGTGAGATAAATTTATTATTGAAATCAACAATTATGTTGGGGAAAACTTTCATGATTTAAAAACTACCATCCCCGTGACAATTAAGCTGAAATCAAAGATTGTCAGATTACATTTTCCATCAACAATTACTGTTTGCTTGCTTGCATTTGTTTTTGTTTTGGCATGAGACATAGGACATTTGAGACTGCCAGATCTTAATATCCAGAATCACTCTTTCTGTCATGCTTGGTCAATATATGGTTTATAAATAGAAAAGACATGTAGATATATATATAAGTACTGTACTGTGGATCATTGTCAATATGAAAATTTTAAGTTGTTCATATTTCAAAGAAATATGTAAATTGCCCTGTGCAGGTACACACCTAAGCTGATAAATCGGCCGTTTACCTGTGATGAGATTGATTTTCAGCTGAGGGGCTGATATCACTCATTCATTAAAAGCTGCAATTATCTGTATCCAAATTTGGCTGCACACATTGGTGTACATTTTATATACTTACTGGTATTTCTTGTGGCTGTGCAGCTACTGTCAGCTGAAGGGTTCTTTTGGTGACATATACATTATATTTCCGGAGCAAATCATATGTTTGATGACTTGTAAATCCACCTGGAATAGCACAACCATCTGTCCTGTGGCCATTTTGAATTTTGCACTTGATATGGCTATTACCAATTACCGGTATGTGTCTAAAGTGTACTCATGCTTGTTCCAGAAAGATTTGCATCCAGCAAAATTGCACATTTTAATGAACAGGTGACATCAGACACACATATTGTCCATCAGTATCAACACAGATTTGGGGGGTTGATTTATCGGACTAGTACATACCATATTTGGTGACCCTGCCAACCAATCACAATTGCCTGTGCATCTTGAACTAGCAGTTTGCTTTGGGTGGCAGCGGGCTAGACCACTGTCATATGTTACTGTGCCATAAAACCTTAACGAAGCAAATTTCAGTTCTGCAAATAAAAGAGGAGAAAAAAAGATCAATCTGATATCCTTATCTATATTTTAACCAGTTTTTGTGAAATAAGCAGTCATGCTGTGGTCATCTGTCTTCGACAGTTAAGCTCTTTGTCTATTTCAAAGAAATTTGAGAATTTTGTAAATGGTATTTTCATTTGACTTTAGGTGAGAATGAAATCATGTCTTTAATATTCTCTTTTCATGATGTTGAGGCAACACACACACATTTATTTTACATCCAGCTTCATTTGCTATATGTTTTTTTGTCAGTTATTCTTGTCATTCAAGTTGACATAATTTGCTAATCATGGTTAATTTAAAATAATGACATTCCCTTTTTGATATAACTCAGTGCCCTGCAGCTCTTTTTGTCAGTTATCGCAGAAAATCTACATTCTCTCTCCATGTTCTGAATTGAGCCTATGGTTTATTTTATTTATAAAAATGATCTCATTAGATATTTATTTAATATACATATAATTTAAAATGTCTTCACCAACAATAGGATTTTAATGTTGACGTGTCTGTTTCAGACAGACATGACATACTTGTAAAGAGAACCATGTTTTACCAATACAATTGAAAATGCCTTTTTTAATTTGTTTTGTTTAATAGCTGCTGCATATGAAACCTCCTCATTCAGTATACAATATTGTTTAAAAGGTTTTTAGGGGGATGCATGTATCATACAAATATATAAATAGATTATCTCTGTGTCTTTCTCTCTGTGTCTTTCTCTCTCTCTCTCAGTCAATTGATAAATTGTATTTTCATTTGATTGATATCAAAATTTCTAGTGTTTTTGTTGTTGAAACAGCTAGAATATACCTATTTATCACCCAACCTTTACTCATTTTAAAACATTTATAGCAAGTGCTCGCAGCCTACCTTCCCCACTCTGCTCACTTGTGCACACTTTTTACATTCATTACCAAGATGCGTATTATATAATTGAATATACTTTCATCAGACTTCTCTCATTCTGCAATTGTGTTTTCCATATAACCACTTGTAGCAAGTATGGGTTTCACCAGTTTTTGCATATAAAGATTTTAGCAACTTTCATTGTAAATTTATACATCACATTTTGACAATCAAAGAATTGTACTTATTATTCTTAAATAATTGATGGTAAAGATATTGTGAATGTTTCTGATGATGTAGGACTTTGAAAAACTCTGAAAATTTGATGCTTCACTCAGTATATAATGTAATAAGGTTTGTGTCTCAATGCATCATGCTAAAACAAACATGTATGTTAATTTATGTCTTTCTCTCTGTCTGTCCACATGGGGACAGATTTAGAACATGCCCCGTTCTCTTGAGGTTACTCTGATCTAGGTCAAAGCTGTAACACCTAGGTGACAAGTTGAGCTATCTAATGCCTGTGCCAATTCAAGATGCCAGATCTTCTCTCTGGTCATGGTAACCTTGTGTAAGAGATTAAATCTAGCCTGCAGCAATGTTTATAAATCTACCATGGCTTGTACTAATACCTTAGTTTATACATGACTTAGGAGATGGGCTGAGCAAACATGACAATTATTTTTTTGAAAAACAAACTAAAACACTGCCAACCAAATGAAACTATTTTTAGAATGTTTTGTCAGGTACAACAGGACAAACATGCACATCACTGCCTTTATGTTGTTTTTATCCATGGGCTTCTTAATGTTGCCTTTATCCATGGGCTTCTTCATGTTGTCTTTATCCATGAACTTCTTCATGTTGTCTTCATTCATGGGCTTCATCATGTTGTCTTTATCCATGGGCTTCTTCATGTTGTCTTTATCCATGAACTTCTTCATGTTGTCTTCATTCATGGGCTTCATCATGTTGTCTTCATTCATGGGCTTCTTCATGTTGTCTTTATCCATGAACTTCTTCATGTTGTCTTTATCCATGAACTTCTTCATGTTGTCTTCATTCATAGTCTTCTTCATGTTATCTTTATCCATGAACTTCTTCATGTTGTCTTTATCCATGGGTTTTTTCATGTTGCCTTTATCCATGAACTTCTTCATGTTGTCTTCATTCATAGTCTTCTTCATGTTGTCTTTAACCATGGGTTTCATGTTGTCTTTATCCATGAACTTCATCATGTTGTCTTTATTCATGGGCTTCTTCATGTTGTCTTTATTCATGGAGTTCTTCATGTTGTCTTTATCCATGAACTTCTTCGTGTTGTTTTTATCCATGAACTTTTCATGTTGTCTTTATTCATAGGCTTCTTCTTGTTGTCTTCATTCATGGGCTTCTTCATGTTGTCTTTATCCATGGAGTTCTTCATGTTGTCTTCATTCATGGGCTTCTTCATGTTGTCTTTATCCATGGAGTTCTTCATGTTGTCTTTATTCATGGGCTTCTTCATGTTGTCTTTATCCATGAACTTTTCATGTTGTCTTTATTCATAGTGTTCTTCATGTTGTCTTTATTCATGGGCTTCTTCTTGTTGTCTTTATCCATGAACTTCTTCATGTTGTCTTTATTCATAGAGTTCATCATGTTGTCTTTATCCATGGAGTTCTTCATGTTGTCTTTATTCATAGGCTTCTTCATGTTGTCTTTATTCATGAAATTCTTCATGTTGTCTCCATCCATGAACTTTTCATATTGTCTTTATCCATGGAGTTCTTCATGTTGTCTTCATTCATGGGCTTCTTCATGTTGTCTTTATCCATGGGTTTCATGTTGTCCTTATTCATGAACTTCTTCATGTTATCTTTATCCATGAACTTTTCATGTTGTCTTTATTCATAGGCTTCTTCATGTTGTCTTTATTCATGGAGTTCTTCATGTTGTCTTTATTTATGAACTTCTTTGTGTTGTCTCTATCCATGAACTTTTCATGTTGTCTTTATCCATAGGCTTCTTCTTGTTGTCTTTATCCATGGAGTTCTTCATGTTGTCTTTATTCATGGAGTTCTTCATGTTGTCTTCATTCATGAACTTCTTCATGTTGTCTTTATCCATGGGCTTCATCATGTTGTTTTTATTTATGAACTTCTTTATGTTGTCTTTGTCCATGTGCTTCTTCATGTTGTCTTTATCCATGGGGTTCTTCGTGTTGCCTTTATCCATGGGGTTCTTTATATATGGGTTTCTTGATCCTGTTTTTATCCATGGGCTTCTTGGTGTTGTCTTTGTCCAGTGACTTATTGATGATGTTTTTAACCTTGGGCTTTTCATGTTGTTTTTATCCATTGGGCTTCTTCATGATGTCTTGATCCATGGGTCTCACAAAATCTGTCTTTATTATGGAATGATTGAAATCTGATGTGTATTATAATTTATATATTACTTAAATGTCTGACCACATTATAGCCAATGTTGAAGAAATGTTTGTGTAACATATTTCTTTTCTTTGCACTTTTTTGCTTTGCAAGAAATGGTGATCAGTGTTGCTAATTACCATCACTGCCTGAAAGATGTTGTTGTTGTTCTAGGGTTTAACGCCATTTTTCAGCACAAGATAGGCTATACATGGCAGCCAGTATAACTGGTGGAGGAAGAACCTTGGAAAACCCAGGGAAGAACCACCAACGAGAATAAAGATGTTG
Source organism: Sinohyriopsis cumingii (assembly GCA_028554795.2). NCBI lineage: Eukaryota > Metazoa > Mollusca > Bivalvia > Unionida > Unionidae > Sinohyriopsis > Sinohyriopsis cumingii. The sequence continues at coordinate 55,770,863 of CM068842.1, read as the reverse complement.
TTGTTTTTATCATGGCATGGCAGATTCGAATTGCCTTTTGGTTAGAGCATCTGCCTCAGATGCGGGAGGTCATGGGTTTGATCCCCAGCTGAGTCATACCAAAGACTTATAAAAATGTGACTAACAGCTCCCTCGCTTGGTGCTCAGCATTAAGATGTTAGTGTTAGGACTGGTCGGCCTGGTGTCAGGATAATGTTACTGGGTGGGACATGATGCTACACGTCTGTGGCATGATGCCTCAGTGCTAGACATCACTATAAACTGCCACATTGCAGACATCATAGCGATATGACTGAAATATTTTTTCAGTTACGTTAAAAATCCAAATCACTCACTCACTCATGCAAATTTGAATTACACTGAATACTTATTCAGTGATATTAGGAACTCCACCACTTTCAACCTAAAAGTCACATTTGCTGATATTTAACAAGAATAAGATTTCATAACTGTGACAATAACTATGCAATAATAAGCTTCATATTGTTTTATAACACTGATATCAAATGAAAAGAATCTAATGTACATGTTTATAAACCTTGCAGATTTACCTTTGCATTCTTTTTCATAGTGGGTTGCGAATTTTGAATGCATTGCAGTTATATTAATCCAAATGTTGAAGTCACATAGTATATACAGTCAGATTCCTTTTCAGGTTACGAAAATTACACAAGGCGCCCCCAACTATTTCCCCGGAAGACCTCCAGGGTGTATCCATCATTAAGCCGCTAACAGGAGTGGATCCAAATCTTTTCTACAACCTTGAAACTTTCTTTAACCTTAACTTTCCTGCAGTAAGTACACCTGTCCTGTAAATACATGTAGCCGTTGGAAAATTTGATCACTTGTTAAGAGGTGAAGCATGTCAAGATATGTATAGCTTATTCAAGAAAAGTCCTAAAGCATGTCAAGATATGTATAGCTTATTCAAGTAAAGTCATAAAGCATGTCAAGATATGTATAGCTTATTCAAGAATAGTCCTAAAGCATGTCAAGATATGTATAGCTTATTCAAGAAGAGTCCTAAAGCATGTCAAGAAATGTATAGCTTATTCAGGAAAAGTCCTAAAGCATGTCAAGATATGTATAGCTTATACAAGAAGAGTCCTAAAGCATGTCAAGAAAGGTATAGCTTATTCAAGAAGAGTCCCAAAAAAAGCATGTCAAGAAATGTATAGCTTATTCAAGAAGAGTCCTAAAGCATGTCAAGAAATGTATAGCTTATTTAAGAAAAGTCCTAAAGCATGTCAAGAAATGTATAGCTTATTTAAGAAAAGTCCTAAAGCATGTCAAGAAATGTATAGCTTATTTAAGAAAAGTCGTAAAGCATGTCAAGAAATGTATAGCTTATTTAAGAAAAGTCCTAAAGCATGTCAAGAAATATATAGCTTATTTAAGAAAAGTCCTAAAGCATGTCAAGATATGTATAACTTATTCACATCTAGCTTTGTATTGATCCTGTATGTACTCAGCCTTAAAGACTTGTGCATATTTTATTGTAGTAGTACATCAATTATTTACTTTTTAATAGCATTTCATGTCAGTTTTAATAGCATTTGTTGTATAAAGATACCTCATCTTGTAAATATTGTGCATTAGTTATATATTATTATTATTATTATTATTAAGGAAAAGTCCTGAAACATGATGAGAAATGTATAGCATATTCAAGAAAAGTCCTTATTTTGATATGGACTAAATTTGGAACATACATTTACAGGGTTGACATTTACACTATTCCAGTTGCTTAAGGCTATTCAAAATATTGGATTTGCTTGTAGCTAGTTCGTTTGGACTAGTTTTAAAAAAAAACAAAACAAAACACAATGAAATTTAAGAAATGGACATAATCCTGTCTGTCCAGTCACAGCAAAAAATTGGTATAAAAGATAAAAGTTGTAACTCAGAAAACAGGACTTTAGGATTTATGTTACTGATCATTAAGGCATTTACCACTTACTCACAACTGTGCTGGTGAAGTGTCCAAATGGCTAGAACTAAATTACATGAAATCGGATTGGCTGCTGAGTACTGCATATGACTGATTACAAGAATTTGACATTCTGTCTATAAAATGGAATGGACTTAAAATTTACCCCATTAAATTTTAAATCTAGGCTCATTTTAAGGATAGATTCCTTTGCTGCATCATAACAGTATGTAAGTGGAAAGTACAACATATTTCAGGGTATCTGATTTTTGTGATGACAGAAAACTCCTCATAACTAGTAATGAAGAAACAGTATACAATAGAAAAATAACAAGTAACACCACAAGTAAATAAAATAATAGACTGCAAGATCAGTTTGCAAAGCCAATGAATGATTGCATTGTTAAAGACGCTATTATAAAATTCATCATGAGTGGATGAAGAAAACTGAGAAACATTTGATTAGGTGTATTGATGTTACAATTTCATAGACTTTGTCTAATGTTGTAATTAAGGATTTACGCAATTATATATAGTGCAGATGTCATGAAAAATGATTGCTGCTGCTGTGCTGATAATGAAATTAAATGTCAGTTTTATTGTCATTTATTACAAGTTAATTATCACACACACATTTGTTGAAATGTTTATAATGGTTCTATTTATAGATTCTCATATATAACACCCCCTTTAAAAAGTTTGAATTTTACACACACAACTAAAATGTCGGAGAGGGGAGTTTTGTATGAAGAAGGGACAACTGCTCTCAACATAAATTACAGAGTAAAGAAACCCATTGCATCAAAACAAAAAACTGAACTATAATTAAAATTCCAGTGAAAGCCATGTGCCTCTGTACACCACAGATTAAAGCTTTACATCCTTAACTAAAAAAGTTACACAGTAAAGATTTTACATTTTGTTTTACAAAAAGAATAAGAGATTAAAATATAGTTACGGTGGTGTTTTGTTTTCTGCTTTACTGGTCAGGAGACCTTATGAAGATGTCCTGTTGCTTGCTATCTGGCAGACGTCCATCCAGTAGCAGAAGTTTTCAGTCACACCTCCTTCTAAACTACTTTAAAGATTGGCATGAAGCTTTACACACAAGTTGATTGCAAGGTCTAGTCAGTCATATGTGAAAATGGTGCTGCTCAGACATCCAGTATGACCACCACAGCAGCCATCTTGAAAATATTATTATTGCTACTTCTCCTGAGTGAATGCTCATATCAAAATGGAGGTTTCACTGAAAGGCTTCTTATGATGTCTAGTTGATCCTAGTTGAAAATGGTGCTGATCAGACATCCAGTATGGTCACCATGGCATTGGGAAGATGTTGTTATTGATATCCCTCATGAACATAAGGTCACAAGGACTTTGTGTTTTCATGAGAAGACTTTGTGTGATGCCTAGTTGATCCTTAATGTAAATAGTACTGGTCTGACTTCCATTATGTATATCCTAGCAACCATCTTGAAGATCTTATTATCGGTTCCCCTCTTGAGCAGAATGCCATATTGACTGCTAATGATATTTAGTTGACTGCTAATGATATCTAGTTGACTGCTAATGATATATAGTTGACTGGTAATGAAATTTAGTTGACTGCTAATGATATCTAGTTTACTGCTAATGATATCTAGTTTACTGCTAATGATATCTAGTTGACTGCAATCAGTATCTAGTTGGTCCTAAATAAAAATTGTTAATCTTAGACATTCAGTATTTAGTTGATCATGAATAAAATTGGTGCCCATCTGACCTCAGATATGGCTTCCAAAATGAACTTATTGAAAATCTTGTCACTAATTCTCCTAAATAGATGGTTATATCAACATGGGATTTTACCCAAAAGTCTTTAGTGGTGTTTAATTTGTTCTAAATAAAATTTGCGTTAATCATGCATTCAATTGGGCCACCACATTAACTGATTTGAAATTTGAATATCAGAAATGGCTTCAACACTCAGCACTTAAAAGATGAAATTGTCATTGCTTTAAGTTCCTGGAAATTGTTTATGGGCAGTAGATTATCAGTTCTGTTTGAGAGACTTGTGTCTTTTGATATAATTAGTCATCCAGCTGATTACCTGAGAGCTGCCAGTCATTTGAAATTACTAACACAATTATAATCATTGGTCACCAAACTTGACACTTTTTCATGCACACAAAATTTAAAGAGAATTATGGTATGAACAAGAGACTATGCATATTAATGTTGTCCTTAGTAATATGGTCAATTGGTAAGTTATGTCATGTGAGTGTTATGCCCCTTAGTAAAATGGTCAGCTGGTAAGTTATGTCATGTGAGTGTTATTCCCCTTAGTAAAATGGTCAGCTGGTAAGTTATGTAAGTCAGGTGAGTGTTATGCCCCTTAGTAAAATGGTCAGCTGGTAAGTTATGTCATGTGAGTGTTATTCCCCTTAGTAAAATGGTCAGCTGGTAAGTTATGTCATGTGAGTGTTATTCCCCTTTGTAAAATGGTCAGCTGGTAAGTTATGTAAGTCAGGTGAATGTTATGCCCCTTAGTAATATGGTCAACTGGTAAGTTATGTAAGTCAGGTGAGTGTTATTCCCCTTAGTAATATGGTCAACTGGTAAGTTATGTAAGTCAGGTGAGTGTTATGCCCCTTAGTACAATGGTCAACTGGTAAGTTATGTAAGTCAGGTGAATGTTATGCCCCTTAGTTAAATGGTTAACTGTTAAGTTATGTAAGCCAGGTGAATGTTATGCCCCTTAGTAATATGGTCAGCTGGTAAGTTATGTAAGCCAGGTGAATTTTATGCCCCTTAGTAATGTGGTCAACTGGTAAGTTATGTAAGCCAGGTGAATGTTATGCCCCTTAGTAATATGGTCAACTGGTAAGTTATGTAAGCCAGGTGAATGTTATGCCCCTTAGTAATATGGTCAACTGGTAAGTTATGTAAGCCAGGTGAATTTTATGCCCTGTCGTAATATGGTCAACTGGTAAGTTATGTAAGCCAGGTGAATGTTATGCCCCTTAGTGATATGGTCATCTGGTAAGTTATGTAAGTCAAGTGAGTGGTATGCTCACATAGCCCTCTTGTTTCCCTTCCTCAGTAGTTTTATTATTTTTGTTTCAGTATGAAATTCTATTTTCTGTCCATGATGAACATGACCCAGCCATTATGGTTGTGCAGAAACTCGTAGAGAAGTATCCAAAAGTAGATGCCAAATTATTTATAGGTAAGGATTTATATGCAGAGAAAGAAAAACAGATGTAAAATAGTTAAAGGAAAGAGATACATACAGCCAATTAAAGTATTTGTATGACTAATCCAGAATTGTATTGCTGTTTATATTGCTGTATGTTTAAAACATCAAGATGATTTTTGTTATACGTGCATTCCTGGTTCGCAAGACATGCATATTACTTTTTATTAACGTATCATCATCACTGCTTTTATATTATATTAAAACCAAATTTGTTGAAAGTCGTGTTTCATGTATACTGTATGATACAACTCTCCCTCCATAACTCATTCCTGGATAACTCCCCCTCCATAACTCGCACCTGGATAACTCTCCCTCCATAACTCACACCTGGATAACTCTCCCTCCATAACTCATGCCTGGATAACTTACCCTTCGTAACTCATGCCTGGATAACTCTTCCTCCATAGCTCATGCCTGGATAACTCAAAAACTCTAGTATAATGCAGGGTAGGGCACAAATTCCATTTTTTGTTCTAGAAAATACCAAAAGAATTGCACCCTACTTATTGAACATGAATAAAATCACAATAAAAACTTGAAAATGAAATGTTGATGTATTACTTGTTGAAATTTATAGCAAACATCATGCAATTTGTAACAAATCATTTAATTTTTAGATTTTCTGGGAAAAAATATTTTGTTAATATGCTTGAAAATAATAATATATGGGGAAATAGTAATCAGTAAAAAATATGTGGTAAATGCTAACAGGTGGCAACACTATAAGAAAAATAAATATGAATTCAAGATATTTTCAGGTGAAATTCATGTTTTGATCTTATAATTCTGTAATAATGTAATCAGTATCATCATGATATGTTCTCTTCTATTCAGTCCCTGGCAGAGTCATACCAAAGGCTTACAAAAATGGTACTAACAGCTGCCTCGCTTGGTGCTCAGCATTAAGAGGCTAGCATTAGGACTGGTCGGCCTGGTGTCAGGATAATGTGACTGGGTGGGACATCATGCTACATGTCTGCGGCATGATGCCCCAGTACTAGACGTCACTATAAACTGCCACACTGCAGACAGTGTAGCGATATGACTGAAAAATGATTAAAGCTACGTTAAAAATCCAAATCACACATATACACAACTTGACATGATTTTTTACTTCACAATACATTGCTGTGAAGGTGGAGAGAGATTAGAAAGAATTATTACACATTGACACCTTTTGAACTCAAAGAATTGTGGTGTTTATTAGTGGAGAATCAGCTCCTAACATCACACATTCCCACAAAATTGTATCATTGAGCCACGGTGCTTAGTTTCATAGACGGCATGGCCAAGTGTTGCAAACCAGTACATGTCCACTTAAAAAGGACAAATATTACTCATAACAAAAGAAGTATAATCAGATTGTTTCTTTTGTATTACATGTTACCATAGCTTGGAACTTTCTCTTGTATTATATTTATCATAGCTTGGAAGGTTCTCTTGTATTACATTTACAGTAGCTTGGAAGTTTCTCTTGTATTACATGTTACCATAGCTTGAAAGTTTCTCTTGAATTACATTGATAATAGCTTGGAAGTTTCTCTTGTATTACATTTACAATAGCTTAAAGTTTCCCTTGTATTACATTTACAATAGCTTAGAAGTTTCCCTTGTATTACATTTACCATAGCTTGGAAGTTTCTTTTGTATTACATTTACAATAGCTTGGAAGTTACTCTTGTATTACATTTACCATAGCTTGGAAGTTTCTCTTGTATTACATTTACCATAGCTTGGAAGTTTCTCTTGTATTATATTTACAATAGCATGATCGTTTCTTTTATATTACATTTACCATAGCTTGGAAGTTTCTCTTGTATTACAAGTTACCATAACTTGGAAGTTTCTCTTGTATTACATTTACAATAGCTTGGAAGTTTCTCTTGTATTACATTTACCATAAAAAATCTACGTTAAAATGGAATGACTTACAAACCTTAATACCTTTAGAGGCCAATTATTAATAATGTATCAGAATCTTATTTAAGTAAAATGTATCACAGATGTATCTTTGTATACCCTCTGTTCTTTCTTTGACACAAAGTTTTTTTTTTTAGGGTTTGATTTCTTTGCAGGTATTAAATACGTAGGCCCAAATGGAAAAGTAAACAATATGATGAAGCCATTCGAAGCTGCCAAATATGAGTGGATAGTTATATCTGATAGTGGAATTAGAGGTGAGTGAGTCCCTATATTTGGTTCCCAATCACATTGTAAGCTTTCTTTCATATAGCTTTCCAGTGTGACATTACATGCATGTTTTTTTTCTCAGAAAACCATACTGATACAGTGGACATATGTCATACATACTTGCTTATAAGTTGCATCTAGCTGCAAACTGCATAGACGCAGATCAGCTGGTGCATTGTACTAAAGCTGATCTGGGTCTGAGCATTTTTTTTTGTTGACCAAACAGTAGAACAAGCAGCATAGACCTTGATCTGCTGGCAGTTTGCAGATCAGGGTCCATTATTTTTGCAGTTAAACCAAGCTTATAAGCAAGTATATACAATAATCTGTCCACAGACCAACCTGCCAACCTTGTAGCTATTGCAGCTTTTATGATCTTATCTGGGAAAGTTATATTACCACCTCAGGAAAGTTGCAGCTACATAATTACGCAGCGGTAGTCACCCAGTTTCTTGTGTACTTAACTGCTGCGGAGTTTAAACATAGCCTTTATAAGCTGTATACTGATAGCACATTTTCATTTCTGTCTTGAATAATGCTTGAACTGCTTCTGAAAAGTCAGTTGAAATAAACTTGCAAAATAGTTTCTCACACATTTCTGTTTAATGCCCCATATCATCGATGGCAGTGTTTAACTGTTCTGATGTAAAATCTACAGAGGAGAAAAGGAAATAAAAAAATCACAACCAACACAATATGGCAATTAGATACAGATCAGGAATTAGAAATATAAAAGAGGTGTTGAGCGATCACATTACTGATGGAACACTTTTATCAATCAGAAATTAAATAATTGAAGTCATGTGTGTATATTTATAAGTAAATAAACAACAACACCCTGTGCCTACTGCACAGCAGTCATGTGATGGAGAAAAAAAGAAATGAAAGCAGTCTAGGAAATGATTGCATATACTGTAGGGGATATCTTTAGACTAGTTCTTGTATTTTTAGCTCTACTTGTCATAGAGCTGAAGAGCTTATATCATGGCCTGTCTTCTGTCATTTGATATCTGACATCCATCTTTCCAAACAGTTGTTATTGTTGCTACTCCTAAACTATTTGGAGGATTGCCAGCAAACTTTCCAAACAATTTCATCCCAAGGTCAGGTGGGTCCAAAATTAAAATATTCGTGTTCATGTTTTTGATATGGCTTCTTCTTCTGAATGGATGGTCATATCAGCACTAACTATCAGTAAAAGACTTCAGATGAGGACTAGATGGTGCTAAGTGAAATGTTCTAATCAGATATCCAGTATTGCCTTCATGGTGTCCATATGGAAATCGCTACACTGTATGAATAGATGGACATATTTTCAAAGTTTCTTTAATCTTTTAGCATTTCAAATCAGCCATTGTGAAATTCTATTTAATTTTGTTTTCACGCTCATTAAGGTTGATAAATCTTATGGGAAGTTGTGCATTTTTAACAATGTTCGACAGAGTGTGTATGTAAGAACCAGCAATTGATTGGCAAATAAACGATGCTACGAGGCGCCATAGTGGACAAAAGCTGGTCCACTGAGAAAGTTGCAGCTGCAATTTTGATATCATATGTCAAGAAATCCAATATCATGTGTTGGATCAAATTGCATGTCCTTAAAGTTCCATTTTCAAGATTGAGATTTCAGATTTTATATCTTGAATTATACAGTGGTGGTTTAAAGTTTTCTTTCCTATGGCTATGTCTTACAGTGTATATTTTAAATTACACAGCGGTGGTTGAAATTTCAATATCATATGTTGAGTTTCCCTATTTCACACGTTGTATGTAACTGTTTGTGATGAAAGTTCCATTTCATATGGCAAGTATTTAGAGTGTTGAATTTCACAGCAATGATAAGTAGGCTACTTGTTTAAAAATAAAGCGGTCCGTTCACGAGAGCGACGTCTAGTGAAGAAATTCATAGTAATTCTCGACCTGTGGATGGTAACTTTCAAACAGTAAATGCATGAACTGTAATGATGCCTCATAATTGAATACACGATTGATGTATCTTAATACTCTGTATTATTTTGAATTGTTAAAGTGGACATTGTATAATGTTACTTTTAATACTTACACATCATTTCACCATATAAAAATAACAATTCTGACAAGCACAATAAAATGTCCAATCACCGCTTTGTAATTCAACAGATACAATATGAAAACTCAACATATGAAATGGAACTTTCAGCACAACCATTGTGATTCAACATGTTAAATTTAAATTCTCGACATATGACATTAAAAGTTCAACAACTGCCATGTAATTCAGATGATACAATATAAATACTTAACATATGAAATGGAACTTTCAACATAAACTCATTGAACCAATATGTAAATTAGGAATTCTCAATGTATGACATTGAAATTTCAACCAGCGCCGTGTAATTCAAATGACACAATCTAAAACCTCAACATAGAAAATATAACTTTCAACCACTACTGTTCAATTCAACAGATACATTCTAAAATCTCGACCTAGAAAATGGAACTTTAAGGACAAGCATTTCTGATACAACAAGTGAAATTGGAATTCTGGACATATGACAGCAAAATTTCAATCGCAGCATTCTGATTGGACCAGCTTTTGTCCACTACGGCGCCTCATACGGTGCCCTATTTTGTTGTAACTTACAGTTCAAATCTGCAGTCACAAGTTACCGTACATGTGGCAACTGTTTTTCTCACGTTTTATGCTCCACCTTAAGTCGTAATGCATGTAACTCTGTTTACTGAATAAAATATTTATTCTGAATTAGTTCTTTGGGGGCACATATACTGCATGGTATATTTTCCTTCTTTCAATTTAATCATTGTAATTAAACTTTACATATATGGTAGAGGAATGTCACATGTTAACTGGCCAAGTTTCTTTGGCGGAAATGGAGATGTGATTTTGTTTACACAGCATTCACGGTGATTATTCATGGGTTATAAGCTAATTGGTGAGTTTTATTTCTTTAATTTTTTTTACTACAGTACTGTTGTAGTGGTTTTAAAAAATCTGAAATTTACGTGAATAATGTTTGATCTTAACATTCTATTTACAGAAGAAGAATAAACTGTCGTGTGATATTAATTATTTCGTCACTTCATTATTCACATGTGGATTGCATACATTATATCAATATATGTATGGTTTGTTCTTTCTTAGAAATGAAAATTGACAGACATAATGTAATAATCAGGAGTTCTCTGCAAAAAGTCAGGAGATATCTCTAGATCGGGAAGTTTGGGTGGATATACCCTCAAAATCGGGAGGTTTTTCTCCTGGCTTGAGAGTTGACAAGTATGAACTGTCCAGTCTTGTAGAATATCAGTCAGGGCTAGTGAGTTTATTTACGTCACCAGCCTGGGGCCTGTGCCAAAAAAACATTTCTTTGAGCACTGATCAGTACAGTACATAAACTATTTATACTAAACATGTACATACTATCAGATTTGTCAATACGCTAACTGTAACCTGCATATAAAATACACTGTAATTGAATCATAAGAAGGAAGCATCTTAATATTTAAATTAATTACTTATGATTTTTGCTTTGCAGATTTATTTGTGGGGAGGCAGGGGTTGGGGTTGTGAAAAACTAATGCATAACTTATGACTGATGAAAACTGCTCTCAATGCCTTTTACACTTCCCCGGCAATGAATGCTGTTTCACACACAAGTCGGTCCCCATTCTATTCTCTTCACTCAGAATTCAGTATTTTCTCTCAGTGTTTCATTGTTGGATGTATATTTTCAAGATGTTAGTCCTTAGGTGATGTATATGTGTGTGTGTTGGGGGTAGGTAATGAATATGTCATTTAATGCCATTTAACCTTATCCTTCTTAAATGAATTTATTGCATTGTGGTAAAATTGTAATTTTTACATTGGGCACCGTCACTTAATCCTAATCACATCTGTGCACAGCACACGATATATAAGTATTTATTTAAAAAATTACATTGCTTTTTTTTAAATTCCAAAATATGAAATATGAGCACCTTCTAACTGTTGTAATTTTCTGCTGTCAGTCTTAAACACATTCATAACACACAATTCAACAGATATAGTTATAAGCATATCTCGGAAGCAGATTCAACTTTTGAATGTGCAACCCAAATCTGGTCTTCTCCTGTCTGTCTCGCTTGCCATGTTTCTGTTTGTATTCGAGGACTGGCTAGTATTGCGTCACGGGACCATATGATCTGTTGTCTCATCAAAACTCGGCAATTTACAGAATCTTGGTATCTTCCACGCAATATAATCACTACCTGCCTACGATACTTAATTTATAAACATTACAGTCTAATTAAAATTTGTAAAGAATTACATACATGTACATAAAAGGAAAAGTTTTATTTCTGGTCTCCTTTAAGCATAAAATGAGAGAGTTTATAAATTTACAGCTAACCTTGAAATGAGTTTCACTAGTGTATCATTTATAAGTAAAATGTAGGTGAAGCAGGGGTTAAACTTAGGTATACTGTACTAATACATTGATGTTTCACTTATTTCATTACATATATAAATAATATCTTGTACTTGACACTATTGGGTCACTTTAAGGCAAGTATATATCACTTATAAGACAGGATTTATTTTTGTAAATGGTAGGATTTCCTTAAAAATAATAGAACAGTTTGGTCTGCATCAAATGTTACTGGTTGATTTTGAGACAGGCTGTTCTGTCATCTAACTGCTCGTATTTTTAACTATGTTTGCAGCTGGAAATATTTGCACACTGTGTATTTCAGACCTTTTAATTTATATTTGTATTTTCTCACACAGCTGAAAAAGATTCACTGATTGACATGGCCAGTTTTATGAAGCCTGATGTTGGTTTGGTATTGCAAATGCCATATGCATGCACAAGGAAAGGTTTTGCTGGTGTATATGAGAAAGTGAGTACCGTTAGTTCCATTACCATATGGCACTGATAAAAATGACTGCAACTTTAAAAGGAAAAAAACAGCGTAACTGTGGCTAATTTAATAAACTGTCTGTTCATCTCTCCAAAAAGCTTTCACCTCCTAAACCACTTAGTTGAAAGACTACTTACTAATGTCCTATTTTCTATGAAGAATCTTTCTTTAGAATCCTATGGTAAACCTATAGGATCCTATAAGATTCCAATGGGATTCATATAGGTGTAGGACATTTCAAGGAAGATATGTAACACTTACCTGCTGCTATTGCAGAGATTCTCGTCTCTTGGCCTACTCTGATGTCCTGTGGTCATGGTCCAGGTCTAAAGAGGATGAAGCTTCAAATGCTGGATATGACTATTGCATTCAATGAGTGGAATTACGTTCTATTCTTTTCTGGCCCTCAAATTACTGATTGGAGGTAGGGAATATTCAGTGGAGTGTCCCAGAAAAAGGGTAGAAATGCAGTAGCAGCAGGTTTGTTTTACCCACTAAAAAAATATCAGTATTTCTCTGATTTGGGGGGAGGGGTGTGTGGCCATGAAAGCTTCACTTGTCTTTGACAGTCTCTGTTCAGTTTCAGCAACCAGGCTGAATCCTTTTAATCATACATACAATGAGATGACCATGTGTGGTAGTTCTGACAACTCAAACTTTACTGATGTTCACAATTTGCTGTTTTGATTGTTTGGATACCACATTATGTATAGGATATCACAGGAAATCGATGCCTCATATACAAACACTTTGATTTCATCATACATAAATTGCAACTTGATTTTTAATTGGCTAACTCCAGAAATGAAAATAGCAGTAAATCTTTCTCCAACTCCACCCCATTCCTAAGCTTTTGGACCATTTTATTGGGAATTACTTCCTTTATCCCTAAGTTTTGTGACATCAAAATAGAGATATTTGGATGTCCGAAAACATAGGGTAAAGACAGTAATTCAAGACAGAACATTACTTACAGATATGACTAAAGTGTTGTACGAATGTTATTTTTAATTTATGATTAATAATTTAATTTTTAATTTATAATTTAGTTTAATTTGATTATGATATGGAAGAAATACAGCATTTATTTTAATGGCCCATCACAACAGTGGTAACATTGTATGGTATTATCCTTCTGACCTTTTAACTCATAAACTCCTACCAAAAAAAAATCAATATATAAATAAATGATGTAAGTTGAATTTGATTTCAGTCCAATAATAAATGCAGACAACAACAGATGCTGTTATAAATACACTTCAGTTAAGAAACTTAATCAAATCAGGTGTTCCACAAGGATCAGTTCTTGAAACATTACTCTTTATGCTGTTTATAAAGGACTGACCATGTCATATTGAGCTGTCCATAGCTAGCATGTTCACAGATGAGACTATATTATACTGTACATGCATCATGGATTACAGGTTGCCCACTCAATCCAGTGGACTCGTGCAAGGGATGATGTGCCCACTATGAGTAGTGGATGTCCACTTTGGCTGGTGGATTTTCACAAGTCTAGTGGAAATCTGCTCAATCAAGTGGAAGTCTATAATTGATTTTGTTGCAGTTGTAATAGTGTTTTTTTGGCACTCGTCACTGATTTTATTGTATTCATGCTGCAAGTTGACACGGTAAACAAGCTGATAGAAGAACCCATGACACCATAAACCCAACCATGGCAGGTGTCAGTTTCATACCTTTACCTGTACAAACAATTATAATTTGGTAAAATTTTTCTTGTGGCATTTATCAATGACATTTCTTGGGTTGCATGCAAACAAACACATGTAACATAGCAAAAAAAAGTGAGGTTTTAAATTTCTTAGATATATTCCCCACCCCTGTCCATGGATGATTGTCAGTCAGAAAAATTTGCCTAGTTTCATATGCAGAAATTTAAATACCTTTCTGATAAATTAGAAACTTTGATGTTCTTTCTCAAAAATGATATCTCATAAAAGTGTTATGTGTGCTGATTATTAATTTGTCATAGTTTTCGTTTTATTTCTATACTACTTCCAAGACCAACTGTGTAGAAATTATTGAAAGCTGTAATACAGATAAAAGAGATTACAAACAAAAGCTATACTATTTGTTCCATACATGTGAGTTTTGAATATTAAACAGCATTGTATACAACTTAAAAAGAGCAATTTCAACTGTGTCTGTAGTCCAGCCAACAGGTGGGTACCATGTGATATAGTGGGCATCCACTGTTACATAATTATATTGTGGCAGCTTTCTAATTTGGGCAATAAAACTTAATCCATCCACTACAAGCAACGATGACCACTATATCCAGTCTTTGATGGAAACAGCTGGATGGATTATTTTCACCATGGGAACATGGGTTTTCCATAATCCATGATGCATGTACTGTATAACAATGGATCAACCAGCCAAGTGCTAAGCACTAAATTAAGTGAGAAAACAGGTTAATGTAAACAACTGGTGTGAGCACAGTGGTATGAAGATAAATGCAGCTAAGTTTAGAAGTTGAACGTCATGAACATAGTGGCAAAGATGTACCCCCAAAAAAGCTTATAATGAAAATTTTAAGTAATTGAAAAAGGAATATATATAGAACTGTCCAAAAAGGACAAACTACTCATCATTATGATTGACAGGACGTTGAGGTGGAAAACACAACCTGATAAGATCATTAAAAAGGTCATCTTGGAACTATTTCTTTTGAACAGGATAAAATCCTTGATAACTGAGAAAGGTATTCTACAATGTCAGGATCAGATGCCATGTTGAGAATATTACTGTTTTGTTTGGAATAATAGTAATGGTTATAATGGAGTAGTGTCGTTTTAAAAGAGAGCAGCAAGGGTATTCTTGATGCTGATGTAGAAACTAATTTACAAATCAACAAATCTTTTTAAAACCATTTGGTGGCTTCCATCGCAACACAGATCTCAACTCCATTGGGATTAGTAGTCTGTAAATGCGTTTGGTCCTGATTAACTTGCAAGAAATTTTGAATTTGCATTAAATGTACTTATAATTGACTTAGATCATTCTCAGAGTACAATTTATATTTAAACCAAATTATGACATTTTTTAGTGAGAATTTTCAATGAGTTTGTGTATTCAATTTTACTCTTTTAAAAAATGTACTTTCTTATACATTTTACTCTTTAAAGCAATGTTCTTTCTTATACATATTTTATAGCAGATTTTGATTATCAAGTCCTTAGTTGTTGTTGTTATTATTATTATTATTATTATTATTCCATCCAACATGAGTTATGTTATGGATTTAAGTAAGTTTTCAGGCTCTATTATGACATGAGTTGGTACAAAGACTTGTTATTTCAGGTATATTTTGGGACCATGGCAGCTAGAAACTGTCTCAGTGCCAACTCAGTGGGGATTAACTGTTCCACTGGAATGTCATGCATGGTGCGGAAAACAGTCATTGAGCAGAGTGGGGGCCTGGCTACCTTCAGCAAGTATCTAGCAGAAGACTTCTTCATATGTGAAGCCACCAAAAAACTGTGAGTACTACCTCAAACTATGTCTTACTGTGTGTCTGTCTTTGCCTGTCTTTTTGTGTACCTGTCTGTCTGAGTTTCTGCCACATCTTTATCTCAGGACTCATGCATTATGTTAAAGAAGAAGTGCTTAAAAATTCTGATAGGCAAAACATAATTAATGTTTCATAATTTACAACCACATTGAGAAAAGAAACTGATATAAGTTAGGCAAAATCAACAAGCCAAAAAGATATGTTCGTAAAATGTTGTCAACTCTAATGATATGATTTTATGTTTTACAATTCTTTTTAGTGTTGTTTGATTATTGATATGTCTGATGATGTGTTTGTATCATTTTTACAGTTAATTTCAATGTCATTTGATTATTGGCATCTGTAATGGTGTGGTTTTGTATTGAGTTTTGCAGTTCGGTTCAGTATCATTTGATTTTTTGTAGTAAATGCAGTTAGCCGTGTAATCTTGTAATTGTCATTGCAACTACATAAATATTTTTATTACTTGTTATTTCTTAAACACTGTATTCTCTTTATTCATTTGTTTTGTTTTGGTAATAGAACATAAGAAAGCTTATGGGATGGCCTGTTGCCCATTCAGAGTCATCTGATGTTTATCGTCCATCCATCCATTAGCACAAATTTGTTATCACTATTCCATCTAAGCTACTCCGAGGATTGCCAATAAACTTTATACACACATTCATCCCAGAGTCTCATTGATCCTAAACGAAAATGGATCTGCTTGGACAGCCATTATAAAATACTTCTACTCCATCTGAATTGATGGTCATATCAACAAAGAGTTTTCACTTAAAGACTTGTGGAGTTTACTTGGTTCAAAATGAAATGGTGCTGATCTGACATCCAATATAGCTGCCATGGCAGCTATCTTGAAAATCTTATCGCCAAGCCTTCAGAAAGAAATGTTTTATTAGCATTAAATTTTCACCAGAAGACTTATGAAATCTGGCTGGTTTTAAATGTCATTGGTGGCATCCATACATCCAATATGGCCACGACAGTAGCCATCTTGAAAATCTTGTTATTCATCATATAAACTAGAAGCCTTGTTATGGTAGTAAGTAGCAGTTGTGTTGATCTGATGACATCCAGTATGGCCACCACAGTAACCATCTTGAAAATGTTATATTAACATTGGATTTTCATCAGAAGATTTCTTATTATGTCTAGTTGGTATTAAATGAAAATGGTATCTGACACCCAGTTTGGCCACCAAGGCAAGCCATCTTGAAAATGTTGTATTGCTACTCCTAAAGAAAAAAATCTTTCTCAACTTGGGGCTTTTACGGAAGACACAGATGCTATATCTAGTTGGTCCTAAATGAAAAGGGTCCTCAACGGACTTTAAATGTGGTCATCATGGCAGCCATTTTGAAAATCACCACTTCTAAACAGAAAGCCATATCAGAACGGTGCTTTCACAAGAAGACATAAAATGGTGTCCAGTTGGTCCTGAATGAAAATTATGCTGATCTGACATCAGTATTGCCACCATGGAGGCTATTTTGAAAATCTTTTTCTTGCTACTATTCCGAAACATATGGTCATATGGACATGTGGTTTTCACCAGAGGTCTTGCAGTGGTATCTAGCTGATTCTGAATGAAAATGGTGCCCCACATACAACCAGTACAGCCATCACAATAAATATGTAGGAAATCTTGTCACTAATTCTCATGAATGATTGCCATATTGCCAATGGATTTTCACCTAAAGTCTAATAGTGTCTAGTTTGTCTTTAATGATAACGGTGCTGATTTTGCATCCAAAAATGGCTGCCATAGTGGCTAATTTAGTATAACACTGTTCGTTATAATGTGATCGAAGATATAATACAGTACTGTTATAGACCAAAATGTAACCATTGGACATGAATTGGCCTGTTAGATATACAGTACTGTTATAGACCCCATGACCAAAATGTAACCATTGGACATGAATTGGCCTGTTAGATATACAGTACTGTTATAGACCCCATGACCAAAATGTAACCATTGGACATGAATTGGCCTGTTAGATATACAGTACTGTTATAGACCCCATGACCAAAATGTAACCATTGGACATGAATTGGCCTGTTAGATATACAGTACTGTTATAGACCCCATGACCAAAATGTAACCATTGGACATGAATTGGCCTGTTAGATATACAGTACTGTTATAGACCCCTTGACCAAAATGTAACCATTGGACATGAATTGGCCTGTTAGATATACAGTACTGTTATAGACCCCATGACCAAAATGTAACCATTGGACATGAATTGGCCTGTTAGATATACAGTACTGTTATAGACCCCTTGACCAAAATGTAACCATTGGACATGAATTGGCCTGTTAGATATACAGTACTGTTATAGACCCCATGACCAAAATGTAACCATTGGACATGAATTGGCCTGTTAGATATACAGTACTGTTATAGACCCCTTGACCAAAATGTAACCATAGGACATGAATTGGCCTGTTAGATATACAGTACTGTTATAGACCCCTTGACCAAAATGTAACCATTGGACATGAATTGGCCTGTTAGATATACAGTACTGTTATAGACCCCATGACCAAAATGTAACCATTGGACATGAATTGGCCTGTTAGATATACAGTACTGTTATAGACCCCTTGACCAAAATGTAACCATTGGACATGAATTGGCCTGTTAGATATACAGTACTGTTATAGACCCCATGACCAAAATGTAACCATTGGACATGAATTGGCCTGTTAGATATACAGTACTGTTATAGACCCCTTGACCAAAATGTAACCATTGGACATGAATTGGCCTGTTAGATATACAGTACTGTTATAGACCCCTTGACCAAAATGTAACCATTGGACATGAATTGGCCTGTTAGATATACAGTACTGTTATAGACCCCTTGACCAAAATGTAACCATTGGACATGAATTGGCCTGTTAGATATACAGTACTGTTATAGACCCCATGACCAAAATGTAACCATTGGACATGAATTGGCCTGTTAGATATACAGTACTGTTATAGACCCCTTGACCAAAATGTAACCATTGGACATGAATTGGCCTGTTAGATATACAGTACTGTTATAGACCCCTTGACCAAAATGTAACCATTGGACATGAATTGGCCTGTTAGATATACAGTACTGTTATAGACCCCATGACCAAAATGTAACCATTGGACATGAATTGGCCTGTTAGATGTACAGTACTGTTATAGACCCCTTGACCAAAATGTAACCATTGGACATGAATTGGCCTGTTAGATATACAGTACTGTTATAGACCCCATGACCAAAATGTAACCATTGGACATGAATTGGCCTGTTAGATATACAGTACTGTTATAGACCCCATGACCAAAATGTAACCATTGGACATGAATTGGCCTGTTAGATATACAGTACTGTTATAGACCCCATGACCAAAATGTAACCATTGGACATGAATTGGCCTGTTAGATATACAGTACTGTTATAGACCCCATGACCAAAATGTAACCATTGGACATGAATTGGCCTGTTAGATATACAATGGTAGGTTTGGAAGAAACAACATCAAACATAGTATTATGTCTTTATTTCTTTTTAAAACATTATTTTGACATATTAAATGCATACATTCCATAAAGTGAAAAAATAATTACTTTAAAAAAGCAGAAATATCACTATATGTTTGAAAAACTTTTTGTTTCCATTTTCTCTCCCAACATTGCCCAAACCACCACCAACAAATATTTGACCATTTTCACTGCATCATGGTTCAAGTACATACTATGCTCAGTATGTAACTACTGTGTTACTACTAGTCCAGAAACTAAGTGCTCCAATGTTTTCGTTACCTCCACTATTTCAGTGTGTTTGTGAATTTGTATGCATTAGCTGATATGTTACCCATCTTGCGCAACATCATGCCCACGTCAGACTTAACTGTAATATTTCTCATTTGTTAGAACTATTTCAGTACGACAAAAACATTTCAATATCACGCTTTTTGAAAACAATATGCAAAAGGTACATGTTCTGGAATTGGGTGCGGCATGTGTTGTGGTTAAAAATCAGATTCACTAAAACATAATAAAAATATAAAGGCTCAAAACTTAATAATCATTTGAATATTTTGTTTATTATTAGATTGTTTGTATATTTGTTACAGAGGATACAAAGTGACACTTAGCAACAAACTGGCAATGCAGAACTCTGGGAATTATTCACTGGACAACTTTCATAAAAGGCTAATCAGGTATATCTCTGGCATGGCCTAAAAACATTAATAACTTTGATCCTTCTTCTCTCCCTGTCTGTATATATGTGTGTATGTATAGATTTACCAGCCAGTGTGCTTGTATGTATAGCGATGTAAATATATGTGCATGTATACGTGTAGGCAATCATGTATAATGCATATTTTGTACATTTTCGAAAAAGCACACCTTCTGAATGGACATTTAATCAGTTCATGCCGTGTCTACCACAGACCTGGCATAATCCATCACAGACCTGGCATAATCCATCACAGACCTGGCATAATCCATCACAGACTTGGCATAATGTTTTTATATATAAGGTCATAGTGGACAGATAATTTTGTATTGCCTCGCAAGACCCAGCAGTATGCAGTGGTGCTATATTACAGTGTACTTGTCTATCTGCTGAATCACATTATGTGTGTGTGCTTGCAAGTAGATAGCAGATATTTCAGGCCAAGGTGCTGTAGTTTGTACAGGTAGGAAATCAACAATAAATACATCAGGCAATGTTACTATAGTTTGTACAGGTAGAAAATCAACAATAAATACATCAGGCAATGTTACTATAGTTTGTACAGGTAGGAAATCAACAATAAATACATCAGACATTGTTACTGTAGTTTGTACAGGTAGGAAATCAACAATAACTACACCAGGCAATGTTACTGTAGTTTGTACAGGTAGCAAATCAACAATAAATACATTGGGCAATGTTACTATAGTTTGTACAGGTAGGAAATCAACAATAAAAAAGAACATCAGGCAATGTTACTGTAGTTTGTACAGGTAGGAAATCGACAATAAATACATCAGGCAATGTTATAATAGTTTGTACAAGTAGGAAATTGACAATAAGTTCTTCAAGAGATATTTCTATAGTTTGTACAGGCAGGAAATTGACATTTACCATAGTTGCATTGACAGCTTTTTTGTGTTTCACATCAGCTATGGGAGATAGCAGATGCGATAAAATGAGCAACAGGTGCCATAAAAACAGGTACAGCATTAAAATCATCAAAGAAGATCCCATTATAGAAAGGGTGCCAACCAGATAAAATAGACACCAAAACCTGCATAATCTCATGCCTGCTATGTCTGTAAGCACATTATGTATGTATGTATGTATGTATGTATGTATGTATGTATGTATGTATGTATGTATGTATGTATATGTGTGTGTGTATGTATGTATGTATGTATGTATGTATGTATGTATGTATGTATGTATGTATGTAATAAGCATCACAAAACATGAGACATTGTGGACTGGCATTGTGTTTTAATTAGGTTGGTTGTCATATGTTCAGACCTGGAATATTTGTTCAACAGGTACAGTCGTATTGTGGGTGATGTATAGTTGTAAAGATGCATGCCTGTTTTGCAGAATAAATGAATAATTAAGTATTCTTTCATACATTTTAATCTTACATTAGTATTTTTCCTTTGTGGTTTCAGGTGGGGCCAGTTGAGGTTTGCAATGCTGCCCACCCTAATTATTCTGGAACCCTTAGGGGAGTGCATGTTTATGGGTGTTCTGGCTTCCTGGGCAGTAGAATATCTTTTTGGTATATCATCTATGGCCTTCTTCCTCATGCACATCCTGATCTGGTTTCTCCTGGATTATTTCCTCCTTCGAATCACAGAGGTCTGTGATTTTATATCAGTTTTCTATTTTATGCATATTTTAGATTGGGGCTTATTTTTTGTGTGTGTGTGTGTGTGCATGCGTGATGCCACGTATGCTGTGGCATGATCCACCAGTTCATCACTATCACTATAAACTGCCATACTGGAGATATTGTAGCAATACAACTCATATTGTTAAAGTTGCATTGAAAATCGAATAATGCACACACAAACACACTTACGTGTATACATAACCTATACAGTACTTACATGTATGTATAATCTGTGACCATTTGTGTCTTCGTTGTGGTCTTTTGAAATACGTGGAGTTTTATAAATTATTGCATACTACATCAGTAGTACTTGGGATTTCAGTGTTAGAAAAGGTTTTAAAAATTGTTATATGTGTAATTATTCACAATATATTTAAATGCACTTAATCCCATAGAAAGACAATCCTCTTCAAAAAACATTTACTCCATCTGTCAGCTTCTGTTAAAAGTAAGGAGAATAATATTCTTCAAACTGTGTAAAACAACGTTTTTCTCCAACTTTCTTGTTGGTACTTTAATAAAACAACAAATAAATTCTTCACAGATAAGATTGGTTTTTTTTAATGCTGGAGTGAACATGTTATGCCCTGCAGGGTATAATAAATTATCATTGTTCTTCCAGGCAGGTAGATGGATGGGCCAGTAAATTTGCTATTTTAAGTTTTAAAATTTCTAAATTAAATATTTTTTGAAGTGTTTTATTCTAGCAATATCTGCTATAATCTTTTTCAGAATGGTCCACTTCCATTTTCTAAATCTGAGTTCTTGGTAGCCTGGTTGCTTCGAGAATGTGCCTCCTTCTACTTGTCCATGAGATGTCACGGGACTTCATTAGTAGTGTGGAGACATCGGAAGTATCGGCTTAGATGGGGCGGAACTATTGAAGAAATCTGAAAGGAAAACAATATTTAGGAAATTTGAAAGTGTTATTGTTGTCACCCTGACAGTCATATTATAGTGAGGAATACCAATGACCTGCATTGACCCCAAGTCAGTTTTGAGGGTCTTTGATATCAATTAGTGAGATATGTTTTACATTTGGGCTTCCAAAATTAGTTCACAAGTTGTGGCAAGTTAAACTTTTCAGCAAAATGACATGTTATAAATAAAAGTGAGCACACATTAAAAACTATGATATCATGAATCATTTCTAGATTTTATCCTAGATTTTTTACCAGAAAAACTTTCTCATTTTTTAAAATTGTTTTGGAACACACTTTTTGATCTTTTTATTTTGAAATTTGCCAAAAACACTTGATTGAATGCCTATATTTTGTACAATATATTTCCAGTACCAGACAAGCTATTGAATGGCCTGTTGTCAATTGTCCATTATCTTTCTGTTAGCAGATGTTTATCATAACTTGTAAGCTCTTCATCCCAAGGCTAAGCTGGTTCTAAATGAAAATCAGACATATTATATGGCCACCAGAGTGGCCATCTTGGAAATATTGTTATTGTTATTCCTTCCGAACAGAGAGTCATATTTCACAGAAAGACTTTGTCTGAATCTTGAAAATCTTGTTATCATTAGTCCTCCTAAATGGAGAGTCATGTCAACATTAGGTTTTAACCAAAATGAATTCTTGTAATGTCTAGTTAGTCCTAAATGAAAATGGTGTCAATCTGACATCAAATATGGCTACCATGGCAGCCATCTTGAAAATCTTGTTATTACTACTCTGATGTTTTTCACTTAAAATATTTTAAGAATCTGATAACATCAAACTTTTTCTTACAAATTTCATTAAAAATTTAAAATTTATTGTTGAAAAAATATGAATGCATATAAAAAAAAATAGATTAAATGTAAAAGAAAACCAAACTTCAGATCTTATCTAATGATGATTGTATTTTCAGTTCATAAAATCCTTAATGCAACAAGGGAAATGTGTTCCAAAGCATTGAACAGAGAACACCTCCATATGGACAATGATTGTATTTGGTTGCTATAGCTATGGTATTGCATTGGCTTTGCCAATCTGATTTGATTTATTTTGACAATTGGAATATTTTATGCCGCAGCCCATTTCACTATATTCATATAATCATTGGCATTTGAGCCTTCAGAAATATATTTGTTCAACCCAACTATAGTACTCATTAACTGTGACATTATCTGCTTTAATAAGGAGAGAGATGAAGACAGCAATAATTTTTTCCACTAATTATTTTGTCATGTTTTGCTTGATATGGCAGCAACAATATAAAGTTTCTCTACTTGTTTTTGGTGTCTGTGTTTGGAGTCCTGTTTTAGCTTGTTAATCTTGTCTATGGTTGCCTGTTGTTGTCATCATGTCAGATCTTGTTTGGAAATATACATCTCTTGTTAACAGTATTTTCTTGAAATTTCCTTGAATTAAGAGAATGATAATAGCCTATTGATGGATGAATACATTATTATTAATTGAGTTACTTTTGTTTTTAAAACGTTTTTTAATTAAAATTTTCTTTTGAGTTTACCAGTTAAAAAATAGTTGAATACTTTTGGTTGCTGAATAATTGATGCAGAATTTTGCATAATTAAAAAGTTTTTACAAAGTAGATGTTTCAGTTTACAAAAATATATCAACACTGAGAATTTGGAACACCACTTTTGACAGTTATATGTTTTCAAAACATGTAATTTATAAAAATGTACAGTAGTTGTTTTGTGCTATACTCTTTTTCACTTGAAAAATGTTGTTTTGTACATCAATTTGTAATCATCTGCAGGACTCAACTGTTTTCAACCCTACATTTTGTGTTTTTTTTCTTCAACTTTGTATTTAGTTTAAATGTGCTTGTAAATGTCTAAGATGGCAAGCTGCATGGGGCATGATCCCTGTTGATGCTCTGATTAGGTTGAGTACTGGCTTCATGGGGATTCTAACTTTGTCCGACTTAAACACTGTATTTGACAGATAATTGTCTTACTAGCTTTCATGTTCAACACTGAATTTATTAAATTTTGTAATGACCTTCGATAAGGTTGATTGTATTAAAATATTTTCTGTCCATTTTATCAGCTCCCAGTTTCATTCCTGCACAATAATTTGAATTTTCTATGATCTGCTGTTCCCAAAACTTTGTGCATGGCTTACATTTGAAGTGTATGTCAGTATGAATGAACGAATAAAAATTATTTCCATGCAATGACATTAGTTCCACATAATAAACCTGGACAAAACTTTTTGAATGGCTTGCAAAAAGTCTATTGATTTTGGCAATCATAAGCGATCACTGAAAGAACAAACATGGGTTCAGGATAATGGAATAATGAAAGAAGAAGAAGATTTCTGCAAAATAGCTTTGGTTATGCATCAAAGACCTTGACCAGAAATCTTTGCAGCTAGTTTGCTTTGGGGTTAAATTAGAAGTGTATCAGTTTTGGGGTCAAGGGTTAAAAGTCACAATAAAATAAACCACATATTATGTTGCCCTTACTGTGTGTAACGGTCCTCTATTGAGGCACTAGTAAGGTAGTGTTGACTTATTTACCAATCAGTGTCAGTGACTTGGACCTTTGGTCATAGTATGTGTTATTTGTTAGTTCAGGAATCAGTATGTTGTTGTCTCATAGGTTGTCAATTATAGTTAACATGTAAAAGATGGAAACGGCTTACATGATTTCTAAGTATGAACTTGACAAAGCATTCCTCTGTTGTGAAACATTTTTGTGGTGTATTATATATATATATATATATATATATATATATATATATATATATATATATATATATATATGTGTGTGTGTGTGTGTGTGTGTGTGTTTGAGTGGGAGAAAAATTTTATGAAACGGTACCACCTAAGCCAGTCGGTATCAAGGGTATGTTAGACAACCCATTCTAACTTCATCTATGACTGCCCTTAGCTATTTGCCAGTGTTATCTGTTTTATTGTTTGTCTTAATTATTAATTAATTATTACTTTTAGTCAGTGGTGAGTTTATTTGCCAGTCAAGAACTTGGAGACGGACATGTCAGGTGTTTTAGGGTACAGGTATACATTTGATCAGATTGCCTTGTTCGAAAGAACACTTTTAAGCGAAAGAAATGAAAATGTTCCTGTAATACAAGCAAACAGCAGTTCAGGTTTCTGGGTAAAATCTGAAAATAGCACTGCATGTTCAAGTAATAATCATATATGAGCTGTGCATCATCGATTTCTATAATATTTTCAGCAGAATGATTATTTCAAGTCATTGAAATTGCTGACATATCCACATTGGGTAAACACATATAGAAACGCCTAGGATATTGTTGGAAGTGTTGATTTTGCTGTTTCAATCAATGAATCAAGCAAAGGAGCATTGGTCTTGTTTGCTAAAGAGTTGTCCATATTTGTAATTCATTTTTCTTTTCTAAAATACACACAATTACAATTACCAAATTATATAACTTCTGGAATTTAAAATAGTACTTTAGTTCCATCATGGAAAGAATTTATATAAAATCTTGTACACTGTTTAAAATTGAATTGCTGTTCTTCAATGTACATTGAGTTTTTTGTCAGAGCAAATGTATCAGTAGTTACAAGTATTACCAGACAAACTCATGGAAATGTTATTATGGATGGTCTTAAAGGTGAACTTCCGGCTCATAGGACTGAAGAAAAACCAAACAATTTCACATTAAGCTATGATGTATTTACTCAGTTCAAAAACTGGTATTTTAGTGTTAATTTTTTATTATTTAATCTTTTACACTAAGCATTTTGTTCAATCTATTTTTCAATGTATGTTCATTTGCAAAGATATGACCTGTTTAATAGTGCCAAATGGAGAGAGAAAGAGAAAGAGAGGAGATAGGGTGGGTGGGTGGATCAGACTGAAAGGGCTAGGCACTATTACTCAACAAGTTATCCCAACTTGTTTTAGGTATGATTATCTTTAGCAACTTGCACATTTTAGTTTTCATAAATGCTCAATAAAATTATCTACTGCATTCGTAGTTTTTATTTTTCATTTATACTATTAGGCAATGGGCCAAATAGGTCAACCAGTACCATTTGAAGGGGCAATACCAGTCTTTTTCCATTTTTTATACCATCAACTGAAAACAGAAACGTTATGATAACATTTCCAGCTCTGTAGCTTGTTGAGTGGTAACAGCACAATATTAATTTCCAATTACTGGCTACTGTTCATCTAATAAAGGAAATGTTAGTGTTTTTGTTATTGATATGTAAAAACGTCCTAATTGGATATAATCAGACTAGAAATGGTTTCCTTCCTGCATATAGTTTGACTGCTTCTGAATGGTTCCCTTCAAAAATATAGTTGGACAGCTTCTGAAGGGTTCCCTTTCTTGATAGTTTCACAGCTTCTGCATGGTTTGCTTCCTAGATATAGTTTGACAGCTTCTGAAGGGTTCCCTTTCTTGATAGTTTCACAGCTTCTGCATGGTTTGCTTCCTAGATATAGTTTGACATCTTCTGAATGGTTCCCTTCCTACATAGTTTGACAGCTTCTGAATGGTTCCCTTCCTACATAGTTTCACAGGTTCAGAATGGTTCCCTTCCTACATAGTTTTACAGGTTCTGAATTGTTCCCTTCCTACATAGTTTCACAGGTTCTGAATGGTTCCCTTCCTACATAGTTTCACAGGTTCTGAATTGTTCCCTTCCTACATAGTTTCACAGGTTCTGAATGGTTCCCTTCCTACATAGTTTCACAGGTTCTGAATGGTTCCCTTCCTACATAGTTTCACAGGTTCTGAATTGTTCCCTTCCTACATAGTTTGACAGCTTCTGAATGGTTCCCTTCCTATATAATTTTATATCTTCTGAATGGTTCTCTTATATAGTTTCACAGGTTCAGAATGGTTCCCTTCCTACTTAGTTAGCTTCTGAATAGTACTTAAAACAATTTATTTGAGTAAAAAAAGAAACATGCTTGTAGGAGGTAAATGTGATGTATGTTTGTTTTCTTTTAATGAATTTTATGAAGTTTTAGATCCTCTTTTGAGAGATGAAAGAATAAAAGATTTAAAATAGTTGTTTCAGATTACATGGATGTGGGAGATACTGGTATTTGCTATGATGATACAAAAAGTCATCAATATCTCATGATTTATGTTCATCCATATAAAGGACCATATTGTAAGATCCCACTATGCCATCAGTATTTCTAATACTTCTATTTTTGTTTATGCATATTATACCATATTGTCAGATCCCACTATGCCATCAGTATTTCTAATACTTCTATTTTTGTTTATGCATATTATACCATATTGTCAGATCCCACTATGCCATCAGTATTTCTAATACTTCTAGTTTTGTTTATGCATATTATACCATATTGTCAGATCCCACTATGCCATCAGTATTTCTAATACTTCTAGTTTTGTTTATGCATATTATGTCATGATGTCCATCTGTTTGTCTCTTGCCAATTGTGCCCCGGGGCCCCCGAGTGGCCAAGTGGTCTAAAGCGCCCTCCGTTACGGATCACTGCCATCTCACCTCTGTCTGCGCCAGTTCGAGTCTCAGATTCAGCCAATGTGGGTATGTGAGAAAGCTTGCCAGTAGCTTCTTGTGGGTCGGTGGTTCTTTCCAAGGGGTTTCCCCTGGTTCTTCCTCCACTATTAATACTGGCTGCCATGTATAGCCTATCGTGTGCTGAAAGATGGCTTTAAACACCACAACAACAACAACCAATTGTGCCCTACTATACAGTATGCAGTTACAAAACTCAGTGGATGGCTTGTGCTTGGGATAAGGAACAACTGTAAAGATCTCAGGGTCAAAAGCATAGTGCTGACATGAAGACCTGATTTTACTATTTGAATTTTCTTACCATGTATTCAGTTCATATTAGAAGACTTTTTATGATGTCAACATGAAATATTTACCCTTGTCACCAAATGCATGTATTGTTTCAAAAGCCATGAAGCCAGAATTTTTAACAAATTTTCCATGTTGAATTTCAGAGGTACATAATCCTTCTACAACAAAAACAGCAGATGACATTTAAATAAAACAACCAACACCTTCCGCAAACAACAAACATTTTTTTTGCTGAACTACAGACCAATTCATTTTCATGGAAGGTGCCATTGTGTATCTGCATAATCTGCAATAACCAATGAAAATGGAGATTACATGGGGTAACTTTTTGAGAACAAATATCTGAGCTGGCCAGAGTATGTTATACAAGCTGTTGTGACCTTAATAAGGTTGAATCTTTAATTAAAATATTATGATTTGGTTAAATGTGACATGGTTTAGTAGGGTTGCCATTTGTTATATATTTTAAGGAACCGTTCAGATTGAATAGTAAAATGTAGTGTTGTAAAATGTCAGTTTCTTAAGGATTCTTATGATCTAGTACTGTTATGCCAAAATAATGTGATTAAAGGGAAACAACTCTTATAATCTTGTCAATTAGGTGTGTGAGATTTAACTCCCTTACATCAGTAGTCGTGTGTATTTTAAACTGTTTCATCTGCCATAAATACTATTTCGTCCAATGAGACTTTCATACGATTACAGTATTCTCATATAGGTGAAAAATCAGGTTGGATATATTTCATTTTACAAGACTGTAGCCGTCTTACAAAAGTATTAGCATGCTTGAATCAAAATATAAGTCTAATTTTACTCTTCAGTAGGGGATTCGGCTAATGTGGGTATGTGAGAAAGCTTGCCAGTAGTTTCGTGGGTCGGTGGTTCTTTCCGGGGTTTTCCCAGGTTCTTCCTCCACCATCAATACTGGCCGCCATGTATAGCCAATCGCGTGCTGAAAAATGGCGTTAAGCCCTACTACAACAACAACAACAACAACAACAACAACAACAACTCTTCAGTAGGATTTACATTGTGGAAGTCTTATTATTTTCAGCAAAGTCATCATTGTAGTCAGTGCACATTAGATTGTCCATTAAACTTTAAATAGTCTCATAATTTTGAAATAGACTGTCATAGTTTTGTTTTTTTTTAGCTTATAAAATATGAATTACACTAACCAATATCATCCAGTAAAACATGTACACCAATAGCATGGTCTATTTTGATAAGCACTTTTTAAATACTGTTACAATGATTTCATCTGAATCAGAACCTCGCTAGCCTAAAATTATTAACTCCGTTAACTTATAGCAATGTCATGAATATGGGAAACAGACTGTGTCATAGACAATTTGTTTGAAGCTTGTGCACCTAAACACTTATAATATATGCTTTGAATTTTTTATTTAATCTTGAAATTCCTTCATTAATCAGGACATAATTTTGTTGCAGAAATAAAATCGTATGGCCATCCTGACACCTCTCATTTTCCTGTCATAGAATAAACTTATCATCTGATAACTGAAAATACCACCATAAAGGTCTATCTCTTAATTGCTTACCAAAATGGCATTTTCATAATTGGATTCTTCTTATTGCCAGTTTAAGTCATCATCTATGACTCTATTATTAATTTCCTTTATGTATCTCCAACACTTCTTATTGCCAGTTTAAGTCATCATCTAGGACTCTTTAATTAATTTCCTTTATGTATCTCCAACACTGATGCTGCTGTATGTTAAGATTGTTACAATCAACTAAAAGTGTTTCAAATTCATCATTGATTGTGTAATGTTTGTAACTACTTTGAATGAAATTTGTGATAAGTTTATATGTGCTCAGGGTTATATCAACAATTTTATATGATTCTCATTACCCTATATCTCGATATATCAAATACCACTTTGTAGTCTTTAACATTGCATCAGTTTTTGGCTTTTTTAGATTTTAATGTAATCATTTTCAATATTTAAAGGTTACCTAACTTCAGTTTTCCAGTGATTTGTTGATTTATCCTTTTAGGACATTGCCTTTAGGACAGTCTACTTTGTCATGATTTTCGTGTGGACCATTTTGTGACTTGTCATGTTTTTCATGTGGACCATTTTGTGACTTGTCATGATTTTCATGTGGACCATTTTGTGACTTGTCATGATTTTCATGTGGACCATTTTGTTACTTGTCATGATTTTCATGTGGACCATTTTGTGACTTGTCATGATTTTCATGTGGACCATTTTGTTACTTGTCATGATCTTCATGTGAACCATTTTCTTACTTGTCATGATCTTCATGTGGACCATTTTGTTTTTACCTGTGATTTTGGGGTTTGTACTTTTTTCTTCTGGTATTTAACATCTGATGCATGATTTAATCCATTTCATAATGCCTTTCTTGTAGACTCGAGTTATGTTACCAAACTCAATGCATTATGTTACTGACTCAATGCATTCATGCTCCTAATTCTTCTATCAATGTCTGATGCTTCCAATAGTTCAGAGGTGTACATCACTGGAGCAGAGCTGTGCCCAAAGATAAATATTTTAATGGCACAATGTTTCCTGCTGATTTCCAAATGTCACAGAATTCATCATGTAATTTCCATTTCACTGGTACACTTTTACCATTGATCCATTTGTTAAAAAAATCAGCTCAGCTGTGTGTATGCTATCTTGTTTGTTGTACAGAGATAACTGTTGTGTTACTATTCATTTATGTGTTTCAGTTTTTCACCCAAATACACTTGCTTGATTTTAAATAATTCCTCAGTAAAGTTAGGAAGATAGCTATTTTCAAGAATTGTTTGTATTTTGAAATCCTAACAATTTCACCCATTTTTAGTGTAGAGATTCCAAATCTAATGTACTAAAGCAGCCATACTTGTGATATGTGTCCTCTTTCACTGTATCAGCATGAGTCAAGCGTGTTAATCTGTAATGAATGTTCCCGTGCCATCATTTAGTTTTGGCAAAAGCGTGACTTATTTAATGGTTTTAGTTTGAGATAAATATATTCACATCCTATTTTTAACCTT
Source organism: Sinohyriopsis cumingii (assembly GCA_028554795.2). Classification (NCBI taxonomy): domain Eukaryota; kingdom Metazoa; phylum Mollusca; class Bivalvia; order Unionida; family Unionidae; genus Sinohyriopsis; species Sinohyriopsis cumingii. The sequence goes on along the minus strand of CM068842.1, from coordinate 55,739,362 downwards.
TCCCCTACATATCCTAGATTGGCTCAAGTTGGGAAGTATTAGAATTCTTTTCCATCAAATCATGAACTTTCCTGTTGTAAATGTCTTTTCCTTCATCAAACTGTTTTTTCTTCTGGTTTACACTTTTTGAAGAGTTATCATAAAGCAATTGTATATGTCATTTGCTTTTTCTTGCACATTTTCGCAGATAACATCTACCAGAATCAAAATATATTTGTCTTTTTCTCATCTTTGCATGTCAACATTGTCTCCATGCCACTGGACATCCACGTGATTTACATAAACTCTTGTGTAGGGACATTTGTTTTCTTGCTTGCTCGTGTAACATACTGGAAGATTGTTAAGTTAACCATTATTTCATTTCATTATATTTTATCTCCTCCCACCCGCGTTTAATTTGTTGCCTGAGATTGATACTTTTGTGCCAGCAACCTGACTTTGGGAGCGTACTAAAAATGTTTCTCTTCGTCGGTCAGTTTAAACGGTATAAGAACATCTAGAGTAAACACTGAACTTGATAAATTATCTTGTTAGCCTAATGCGTTAGGACCTTGAATTCATAATGCATTTCAAAAAGTCACTTTTGAATACATTATTTTGTGGCTGAATAATTTCAATCACGGAAGATTCTGTGTCTTCTCACTCTCAATAGATATGAACCCCACGGTTGATTTTTAAAGTTCTATATTTGAACCGGCACATGGGCATATTCATTGTTTCACGCACGCATACACACATACGAGTCATTTTAATTTTGTATAAATTACGTTTGCCACAGATTGCACAATGATAGGTTAGTGTCGCTAAGATTTCGTTTTCTTTAATTTTAAAAAAGGTCGTGGTGAAAATAAAGCGCAGTATTGGAGATGAATCTCAAGAAAAGGAGTTACACTGTCACATATGGACAATAAGACTTGGTACAGCAGTCCTCGTAATTCCATCTTGGCAATGTGTATTCATATGTACTCATTGTAATAAGAAATGGCCTCTATGTATGTAAAGAAGATTCAGATTGTACCAAAAGTACACGTCCTCCATTCCTGTAAAGGAGATTCAGATTGCACTACCAGAATATGTCCTCCATGCCTGTAAAGGAGATGCAGATTGCACCACAAGTACACATCCTCCATGCCTGAAATGGAGATTCAGGTTGCACTACAAGTACACATCCTCCATGTAAAGGATATTCAGATTGCACAAGTACACACCCTCTATGTCTGTAATGGAGATTCAGACTACACTACAAGTACACATCCTCTATGCATATAACGGAGATTCAGACTACACTACAAGTACACGTCCTCCATGCCTGTAATGGAGATTCAGACTACACTACAAGTACACGTCCTCTATGTCTGTAATGGAGATTCAGATTGCACTACAAGTGCACATCCTCTATGCATGTAATGGAGATTCAGACTACACTACAAGTACATGTCCTCTATGCCTGTAATGGAGATTCAGATTGCACTACAAGTACACATCATCCATGCCTGTAAAGGAGATTCAGATTGCACTACAAGTACACGTCCTCCATTCCTGTAAAGGATATTCAGATTGAACCACAACTATACGTCATCCATGCCTGTAATGGAACTTCAGACTGCACCACAAGTACATGTCCTCCATGCCTGTAATGGAGTTTCAGATTGCACAAGCACACGTCCTCCATGCCTGTAAAGGAGATTCATATTGCAGAAGTACACATCCTCCATTCCTGTAAAGAAGATTCAGATTGCACCACAAGTACATGTCCTCTATGCCTGTAAAGGAGATTCAGATTGCACTACAAGTACATGTCCTCCATGCCTGTAAAGGAGATTCAGATTGCACCACAAGTACACGTCCTCCATGCCTGTAAAGGAGATTCGTATTGTACAAGTACACGTCCTCCATGCCTGTAAAGGAGATTCAGATTGCACAAATACACGTCCTCCATGCCTGTAAAGAAGATTCAGATTGCACTACAAGTACACATCCTCTATGCATGTAATGGAGATTCAGACTACACTACAAGTACATGTCCTCTATGTCTGTAATGGAGATTCAGATTGCACTACAAGTACACATCCTCTATGCATGTAATGGAGATTCAGACTACACTACAAGTACATGTCCTCTATGTCTGTAATGGAGATTCAGATTGCACTACAAGTACACATCCTCTATGCATGTAATGGAGATTCAGACTACACTACAAGTACACGTCCTCCATGCCTGTAAAGGAGATTCATATTGTACAAGTACACGTCCTCCATGCCTGTAAAGAAGATTCAGATTGCACTACAAGTACACATCCTCTATGCATGTAATGGAGATTCAGACTACACTACAAGTACATGTCCTCTATGTCTGTAATGGAGATTCAGATTGCACTACAAGTACACGTCCTCTATGTCTGTAATGGAGATTCAGACTACACTACAAGTACACGTCCTCTATGCCTGTAATGGAGATTCAGATTGCACTACAAGTACACATCATCCATGCCTGTAAAGGAGATTCTTATTGCACTACAAGTACATGTCCTCTATGTCTGTAATGGAGATTCAGATTGCACTACAAGTACACGTCCTCTATGTCTGTAATGGAGATTCAGACTACACTACAAGTACACGTCCTCTATGCCTGTAAAGGAGATTCAGATTGCACTACAAGTACACATCCTCTATGCATGTAATGGAGATTCAGACTACACTACAAGTACACGTCCTCCATGCCTGTAAAGGAGATTCATATTGTACAAGTACACGTCCTCCATGCCTGTAAAGAAGATTCAGATTGCACTACAAGTACACATCCTCTATGCATGTAATGGAGATTCAGACTACACTACAAGTACATGTCCTCTATGTCTGTAATGGAGATTCAGATTGTACTACAAGTACACGTCCTCTATGTCTGTAATGGAGATTCAGACTACACTACAAGTACACGTCCTCTATGCCTGTAATGGAGATTCAGATTGCACTACAAGTACACATCATCCATGCCTGTAAAGGAGATTCAGATTGCACTACAAGTACACACCCTCCATGCCTGTAAAGGAGATTCAGATTGCACTACAAGTACACGTCCTCTATGCCTGTAATGGAGATTCAGACTACACTACAAGTACACGTCCTCTATGTCTGTAATGGAGATTCAGATTGCACTACAAGTACACATCCTCTATGCCTGTAAAGGAGATTCAGACTACACCACAAGTACATGTCCTCTATGCCTGTAATGGAGATTCAGACTACACCACAAGTACATGTCCTCCATGTCTAAAAAGGAGATTCAGACTATACTACAAGTACGCTCTAGATGCCTAGTTATCTGCAGAAGTCATATAAGATCTGTAATGTAATGTTTCTTTCGTTCGTTGCAATTGTAAGAAGTCCTGTAAGATCGGTAATGTCAATTATTTAGTTCGTTGCAATTGTAAGAAGCTCCAGGAGGGAGACTGAGATAAACGATGTCACATGGCTTCAGGATATTGAGTCTTCAGTTGAGTACATGTAACTACAAACGACTCAGAAAAGGAAATTCTTTGATCGGGGAATAGAAAAAGAGCTATCTTTCTTTGAAATACACATCTTCAAACCAGAAGCCTATAAATAACACGAGATGTCGACGTTCTTAGTTACAAATATGAATTATATGTTCTGTCCGCGTCTTATCATCTTGTAGACATATAATGATACTCAAAATTACCAGGAATGAGGTGTTATATGTATAATGAACGACCGAACATCATGGAATATGCAACACACACACACACACACACACACACACACACACACACATGTTAAAGCTACGTTAAAAATCGAAATCCCAGAGAGAGAGAGAGAGAGAGAGAGAGGAATAAATAAACTTGTCATGAAATGAACACAGTGTGTGGCTTGAGTAGCTGAAGGTACTTGGTTTCTACAATTTCACAAAGGGGCCCCGAGTGGCCGAGTGGTCTAAAGCGCTCTTCGTTACGGATCACTGCCATCTCACCTCTGTCTGCGGCGGTTCGAGTCTAAGATTCAGCCAATGTGGGCATGTGAGAAAGCTTGCCAGTAGCTTCTCGTGGGTTGGTGGTTTTTTCCGGGGTTTTCCGGGTTCTTCCTCCACCATTAATACTGGCCGCCATGCATAGCCTATCGTGCTGAAAAATGGCGTTAAACCCCACAACAACAACAACAACAATTTCACAAACAGAACCAATTTACTTTCTTGGTGGAAAAGCTTTTCGCAGATGAAATCAAAGTCACAGACAATATGAAACTCATAAAGACAAACAATGTGGCAAGTAAGCAACACGACAAGAGGTCTCTCCAACATGGGACGCTTATTCGTCATAAAAGAGAGAGAAAGAGTTCTGCGAAAAATGGAAACTAAACACATTTTCTTAAAAAAAAATCTGTCGCGTGCACTGGACTTTTATTATGAAACACATCGATATTATGTATTAAATGCTGGGTGCAATTTGGTTCCATATCGCAGAGAAAAGATAACTAATTTTAGGGCTCTTTATTGGAAGATAAATGAGGGATATGGAGGCAAATGGTTGCCTTTTAGTGGAATGTTCCTGTTTCCCACTTCGATAACCATAACATTATCACCAGTTTAGGTTTCATTTCATTTCACATTTTAATGATAGAGAGGAGAAGACTGTCATCCCATGTCATTGTATTGATCTAAGTAAATTAACTTGTGGGGACAGATGCGATTGGCGCTATGGGTTATAAGCACAGAACGTAAGGCATGAAATTGGACAAACCATCTGGGAGAAAATTTACAGCGTCTCGCCTAGAAAGTAGTCTCCTTTATTTAACGCATTGCGACTTTAAACAGATTTATATGACATCCTTTGAACTAAGTATCTTGAAGTGAACTAAATCGTGAAAATACAAAACAGAATAAAGAGAAAATGTGTTTGATACAGTACTAGGAAGAAAAATACTATGTATGAGAGAGAGAGATGGGGGAAGGGAGAGATATTCAATCGTGGTAAATGGTAGATGTTTAATCTTTAGGCAAAGGATCTTCTATATTTAAAAATGTCATAGAACTCGATACAAGGACAAGTTAATGGTGTATTGAATGCATTCTGCTCTGGAACACAATGATGTATTTATGTACGTGTTTTTAAGTTTCAAAAATGCACAGTGAAAACTATGCCGATTGTAATTTACGATACCTTTCATCTGAAGTGTTTTAATTTTCTTCTGCAACTGATGTTCGTGACAGAGAGATTTATCTCGTTTCAATCACGATATTTAGTTATAAATAAACCAGTGTACGGGAATAAGTGTTTAGATATTGTTATAATTCAAACTAAACAAAAGTACGTACGTATTTTTATTGTTTTTTGTTGTTGGACGTGATTCATGGCTGCATTTTTCAGACAAGAAAGGATAGCATACATTGATTTTATTAAAAAATTTCTCTCCAAACAAATACATGCTTCGACAGAATTGCGGGAAGCTTTGTTTTGCAAAGAAAATACTATGCAAGCAATGGGGAAGGGGGATAATGCTTTTATTAACTCTGGGACCAAAATGGATTACAGACAACTGTTTTGCTACAAGATTCTCACCAGAAGAATTGTGAACTGTACTGTTTTCGAGCATTGCAGTCTTTGCTTTTGGCCGCACGGAAAAGAATTTAATTCAAACTACTGAAAAATAATAATGACAAATGCAAATGATGACAACAAGAACAGCGAGGACCAAATGAAAACTTAGCTAATAACTTGATGCTAAAAATGACCTAAGGTCAAACAAACACAATTTATATGTACTACTTCCTCTAGTTCAAACATATTTTTTTATTGCAAACAGGACAGTCTGGATTGGCTAGAATGTTCAAACAACAAATTTAATATCGCCTTTCCCATACCAAGAATACAATCTGATTAAAATCATATCTCCACTGTCCTTCACGCTGGACAGAGGAGATCGATTTTAATCACATTGACAAAGAACAATTCCTAATTAAACAGGTTTCAGATGTCATGCGTATCTACAACAACAACAACAACAACAACAACGACTACTACTACTACTACTACTACTACTACTGCTACTGGACCTTATGAAGAATATCAGAAAAAGTGCTAGAGAGTTCCTAGTCTTATCCAAGGATTGTGGGCCTTCTCCGACAGAACAAGCCAAGAATGATTTTCAGCAGAAAAAAGCTAAAAGAAAGAACCATACGATGGAGGGAAACTGCAGTGGATTGATATTTTATACGGGTCACAGAAAACCAATCCGACAAGGACTCCAACAGGAAGAGCTAAGAATGAAACAGAAAGAGCTAAGAAAGAAACAGAAAGATGAGTAATGACAGTACAGGTCCAGGCATAAGTGGTAATCTAGGTGGCAGCAAGCATACTCCATCAAGACATTGTGCAGAATATGCATGGACGAGGATGATACAAGCTTCTGATAAAATAGGGTTACCATATCTGAACTTTCAAAGAAAAAATGAGGACACTCCAAAGTGTGACCTTCTCTGTATCGTTATCTGTATAGAGATTTAAAGACCGGAAAGAAGGACATGTCCGGGGAGAAAGAGGACGCATGGCAACCCTTGATAAATGAGTATAGCAATTTCGCCATGTGTAAGTACAAATATTGGCCAGACAAACTAGCCCTAGAAGTTTATTGGCGTTTGTCTTAGGAGGGTATAGCACTAATACATAAAGACGGGAGTCTCACTTCATCGTAAGCATGATTGTACCAGCGGACTCGTGCAAAGAAAATGAAAAGTTACGATGTGCTATGTTCTGCTCTGAGATTATTGAAAGGTATAAAGATCTTACTAATTGTAATGGGGGCACTAGAGAAATACCATATAAACTTTGAGACAACCTTAAGAAGATTATAACAGCATTACAGCCCGACCTGCTGCAGAACGAGATACTCCTCGGAATATACAGGATATCAGCTGTAGGACCGAGTTATCTAAGACAGCAAGATGTGTCCCTGTCTCATTTAAAACAAACCAGCATATCGAATATCGCCAAGAAGGTGTCAAAGTGAGAAATAATAATAATAATAATAATAATAATAATAATAATAATAATAATATTTATAATAATATGACCATGTGATGACCATAAGGGTTTTGCCCTCACTACCATTACTAATCCTTATGTTTCTTTCTTAGCTCTGCGTGTTAGTACCATATGAAGACTGTGTAGAGTCCGAAATTAGTAGCAGAGCAATGTATGTCCGAAATGAGTAGCATTGCAATGTATTTGAGAAATTAGTAGCATAGCAATGTATGTCAGAAATTAGTAGCATAGCAATGTATGTCCGAAATGAGTAGCATAGCAATGTGTGCCCGAAATGAGTAGCATAGCAATGTATGCCCGAAATTAGTAGCAGAGCAATGTATGCCCGAAATTAGTAGCATAGCAATGTATGTCCGAAATGAGTAGCATAGCAATGTATGTCAGAAATGAATAGCATAGCAATGTATGCCCGAAATGATTAGCATAGAAATGCATGTCCGAAATGAGTAGCATAGCAATGTATGTCAGAAATTAGTAGCATAGCAATGTATGTCCGAAATTAGTAGCATAGCAATGTATGTCCGAAATGAGTAGCATAGCAATGTATGCCCGAAATTAGTAGCAGAGCAATGTATGCCCGAAATTAGTAGCATAGCAATGTATGTCCGAAATGAGTAGCATAGCAATGTATGTCAGAAATGAATAGCATAGCAATGTATGTCAGAAATTAGTAGCATAGCAATGTGTGCCCGAAATGAGTAGCATAGCAATGTATGCCCGAAATTAGTAGCAGAGCAATGTATGCCCGAAATTAGTAGCATAGCAATGTATGTCCGAAATGAGTAGCATAGCAATGTATGTCAGAAATGAATAGCATAGCAATGTATGCCCGAAATGATTAGCATAGAAATGCATGTCCGAAATGAGTAGCATAGCAATGTATGCCAGAAATGAGTAACATAGCAATGTATGTCAGAAATGAGTAGCATAGCAATGTATGCCAGAAATGAGTAGTATAGCAATGTATGCCAGAAATGAGTAGCATAGTAATGTATGTCAGAAAAAGTAATGAACAATTTCTCGTCTTAATCCGGCAATAAGGCCTTCTCAAATATAACAAAGAAAGAAGGACTGCCAGTTGAGGAAACATATTGTGAGAAAATTAGGACGGGGAGAAAATGCAATGCATGGACAGGATGTCCGATGTACAATGAAGGTTACCGAATATTGTTCCGACAGGGAGAACAAAAGATAAAAGTTTAATGCTTGTCAATGGAAAGAAATTTCCAGAAACACGTGGAGTTGAAAGCAAGTGTACAAATATATATGTCTCAACACCAGTCTGAATGTACAGGAATAAGGGAATAAGAATGAGACTTAACGACCTCATCATGATTATTTCAAGCTGGTACATTATCAGTACAAAATAATACAAAGTCGGTAAAACAGACTGGTCCTAGTCATCCTGTGCAAAAAGTTAAGAACAAGACCAAACTACAGGATAAAACACAGGACATGAAACAGACTGACAAGAAGAGGAATCTGACATACATCATAGATGGGAAGATCAGATAAAGCTCTACCAATTGTGATCATAACACTTAATATAATATCAGAAGTTAGGGGATAGCCTGAAAACATTATGATTAGCGTTAAAGCAAGACCTGAAACAGGATGAGGCACTCAAAGGAACAGCGCTAATTTAGATCTTTGAGAGTCAAGTCCAACGTCCACAGGAAAAAAGACCACTCAGAAATACCGTCAAAATAGTGTGAAGAAGAAGAAGAAGAACAAGAAGAAAAAGATACAGTAATAGCATGGGCGTACCTAAGGTATTTGGCGTTCGGGACAGATCCTTCCTTTGGCATCCCAAGACATAATTTTAAAATGTAAACAAAAATAAAAATATATTATGTTTGCAAGTAGATTTTTAAACAGTACAGTGTTGTCATATGCAAATGGAAATAACTTTTACTTGGCGAATTTTTCATTTGGTTTGAAAACTTTTACTGGTATTTCAACTTTCCCGATGGCACCCCCACCCGCCTTTCTGGCTGCCCCCCCCCCCATTGCACCCCCCTAGTATGCCACTGAGTAGTAGTAGTAGCTGTTGTTATTGTCGTAACTCTATAATTAATGGTATCAGTAGCAAAAAGTAGCAAAGCAGAGGACGAAAAGGAAGAAGAAGACTTTTATCATCATGTGATGCATTGGAGAAATCCAGAACCTATTCTGATATAATTACCTATTTTCCTTTTACGTGTATGATTGGATTAGATTAATTCGACCGCTATTATAAATCTGAATGTTGGACACTATTTTAACAGCAGATTTAATCAATAATTTCTCCCATTGTCACCGCAACCTACAACAAGATCTTTTTGCATAAAATATAGCAAATAAACGTACGATGTGAGTTATGTGTAGGAGAGTCTGAATGAAATTCAAACTTATCGATCTATTACAATCCCCAAAAAGACGTTATTGGAGACATAGTTATGTAAGGAAGATCCTGAAGGAAATCCTGTATATTCCATTTATTACGATCCCAGTGAAGACGTTATTGGAGAGACAGTTACGTATATAAGATCGTGAAGGAAATTCAAATTGTTCCATTTATTACAATCCCCAAAAAAGACGTTATTGGAGACATAGATATGTAAGAAAGATCCTGAAGGAAATCCTATATGTTCCATTTATTACGATCCCAAGGAAGACGTTACTGGAGAGACAGTTACGTATATAACAAGATCGTGAAGGAAATTCAAACTGTTCCATTTATTACAATCCCAGGGAAGACGTTATTGGAGACATAGTCAGGCTAATTTTTCTGATCGATCCGCGAATCCTTTGTCATTTACTCATGACTTCATTTGGAATCGGAATAGAAAACTGACAAACCAAAATCTAACAGAGTGATCAATCATGCAAAGAATTCACTGCACGCGCAAGACGAGTACTCCCGTCATACATTGGGTCTAAACATGATTTATTTATATTTTACAATTTCCATTGTGTCAGTGATAAGCGTTTTGTCAGAAATAGATTAGGCCATTAATCTATCTTACTTTCCAGTATTATGTATATTTAATTTGTATTCTTTATTGGGTTGTCTCATCGATTATATATTATGTATATCTGTATTTTGTATTTGACTTTAGTCCAAAAACAAGGTAATGACATTTATTTTGTAAACAAAATAATACGTGGCTATTATTTTTCTATGATTATAAATTAAATATGCAGATCATTAATAATGGATGTAAACATGTTTACTTGAATCTCAGTATAGAACATTAAGTTTTTCACTTGGAAATTCATAAACTTGTTGTCAACTTTGAATGTTTTAGAGGCGACTGACCTGCATCCTGGCTCTATTATTGTGTCTTAGCTTTTCATATCAATGATGTTTACTTGAAAAGTTACTAATTTCTACCTTAACGTTCGAAGTGGAATCAATCTAACTGAAGTGTTTAGTTTTTAATTTGGTTGGAATTATTTATTAAAATTATTTTTACTGGAATTTCAAAGTGCTTAATAAAACTTATCGTACTGAATCATTATTTTGAAATTATTATTATTATTTTTATTATTATTATTATTATTATTATTATTATTATTATTATAGAAAAGACTGTTAACACATCGCCAGATTCCAGGCCACTTGTACATTAACACATTCGAGACTACAGACACATGAATATATTCAATATTGGAATTTATTTAGCACACCACTGGAATTTAATTGGAACTTCACACATTTGGACTCGTGATAAAACTTGTATGACTATTTGGGATTTAATTCACAATACCGTAAGTTCTTTTTAAATGTTCACTTTGTATTCAAAGGAAATATATTATTTGTTGAATTTTGCAAAACTTGTTGGTTTTCGCTCTTTTCTGCTACTTAGTTTAAGACTTAGAGTCCTGACATGTTACTGGACAATACCTACATTTGTCTTTTTTCATTACTATTTCCTGCAGTTTGATTGGCCAGGCGCATAACGGACTCACTATTGAAAGGGTTCCGGTTGGAATTTTACCAACGGAACAGTTTTGATCAGTTATTTTGTTGTGCCCTTAAGCAAATCACTTCCTCCAATTGATTCGGCAAACAACGGCCTACTTTTATTAATACGCTGTACAGCACTAAACACTCCTTGTAATTTCTCTGGTACACACATGTGTGAACCGAAAAATTATTTCATTCCATTTCATTGGGACCTGTCCTCTGGACTACTTTTCAGACCATTCTCAGAGAGTCATGGGTAAAACAGATTGCAATCTATTGTCTGTTTACATCGACCATAGTATATCGGAATTGCATCTCCTAGGTACAGTTTAAAAAATACTATATTCTATGAATCATGATACTTAACCCAACTTTAAAACACGAAAAAGAAAGAAAATTTTAAGATAAAAATACGTTTTAGTAATATGCGGGGGGGGGGGGGGGAGGAGTTCTGACATTCCACGTCATTATCCTCCAAGTAACAGTTGAAAAATTCAGCATATTGCAACGAACCGAGGTATGTAGTAATGTATTGTGCGTGTTACAATACATGTTAAATATTTTTAAAACATATGGGAAAGTCACGGTGAGTCGATTATTCAAGTTGTATGGAAAGTTGGCTTCGCGAAGGTGCATTTTCATGCACTGTAAGGCACTGTGCCAATAAAGAACGCGATAAGATTGTGAAATAGACACCGTTGAAAACGAAATCTGGGGAGAGTGAAAACCATGATGTACACTGGCAGACATTTTCTAAGTCTATACTTGAAACAAAACACAAAGGCAAAGATTTTTCACAGTGGCAGATGTAGAAATATCGCTCAGAATGACCGTAATGGGGTGATGAAAACAGCGGTATGACAAGTATATTATATTTGATGTCACCATTACAGACTTTGACAGACAAAATAACATCTTAAAAGATTTATTTTACTAACATGTTAAAAAATGAAGTTAAAAGGAAGAACCGAAACTGGACAAACTGGGACATCGAACATCTCTATCTCAAGATTAAGAATTTTGTTGACAACGAAATCGTTTTCTTCTCCTACGACTGTGCAGCTTACACACACACACACACACACACACACACACACACACACGTGCGTAGACCGTACGCGTACTCAAGTCTCATAAAGAAACTTTCGACAGAAGGCAGACGACATGAATCAGCCACTGACCCCGCAGATTTGTGTACAACTCTTATTACATAACATATGACATGACACTTTACTTGGACTTTTGACTCTTGCTCTTGCACAATTCCTGATTCGGGGCTTTTGATTCTGAACAAGCATTCTGGGTTTATGCATAAACAGATATTTCGATCATTAAAACTCTTTTTCAAAGTATAATTAAGAGTATGTTTTATTTTCCTGTACAAGATTGTGGAATACAAATTTCTTTAACTTTATTTTATTTTCCATACCACCACTTCCATACTGTAGAAATTTGTGATTTTTTTTCCTTGCCACAAACCGATCATGTTTCTATGATGTGGATGGATACACAGCATTTAAAGGTATTGAGATTAAAAGCATATAGAAGGTCAGGAACAAACACCACACAACACTCAACTGTGCTAGATTAGATTTTCACCCTTTTTATGGAAGATAATTAATATGCCGTTTCTAAAACCTTAAAACTTGAAAGGCTGAAGGGATTTATTTATTTTATTTAAATGTTGCAAACGATGAAGTCGAGAGAGGATGAGGAAATTTTATGCCGTAAACTTGTATCATTCCTAAAATTTCGTGACAGCTCAACAAAAAAAAAATGAGAAGAAATCGGCTTTACAGTGGCAGATATAGACAAACAATAAGTAAAAGTGAAAACTGGATCTAATTTACACACTTTATTGGCTTTCTTATAAGTACTCAAAAGATTCATGTCCAGAAGAGTATACATATCAATTTAACTCTTATATTATCTTTTGACACTAGGTTACTGCTTTGTACACTGGTTTTTTCTTCTTTTATACATTTTTGAAGGAGAATGTTTCACAGGTAAGCTGCTCATCACTTTTGTAAAGAACGTGTTCCAGAGTGATTTGCAATCCGTTACTCAGTTCTTGAAGTTGATCAGATGAGATAACAATTCAGCCTTCCTAAAACTCTAGAATTGTTGGGAACGACGGCATAATATTTCTCCAGTGGAAATATATCACGTGAAAGAGCCAGCTTCCTGCATCGCAAGGGAGCGCGGGGAAATGACAATCGACAATCGACTACAAAGGTTACGACTTCCGGCGCATGTCTGCATGTCAGAAACACCTGCCAGTACACACCACAACGACGCCCGGAACGACAGACACAGAGAGTATTTTATTTAGCTAATATCGTATTAAATCCACACAGATTCCGATCAATATGACAGTATAATGAGCGAGTGTGTGAAACATTCTGGGAAATTGATACGGATTCGAACCAGACTTTTCACGCCCTTTAAGGGAAAATGATGGAAAATGCGTTAAGCGCATATACATCATAAAATATACAAGAAGAGTTGAGTCCTTCACAGATCAATTTTCCTCTTCTTTCGCGTTATCTTTTATTATTATTATTATTATTATTATTACCTGCAATAGATTTTAACAATTAGGGATTATATCAGAGGTGCACAACCCCTGACCCGCGGGCCTTATCCTGCCCGCGAGCGTGTTCTGTCCGGGCCTCAGGGCAAATTAAAACAATACAAATCTGGCCCGTGAACAGTAACACATTAAAGAAATTAGTATTTGCTGCCCTCGAGTGGTCTTAGAAAACGCAATCTGGCCCTTGGCTGAAAAAGGTTGTGCACCCCTGGCCTATATGTTCACACAATATGCACAATATGCACGTGTCTGACGTCTACTGGTATTCTTATGGATCTTGGGTTGAATGGGATTTAGATGAGGTATAAATTTATCGTCGGACACACGTTGTCATATTTTTTAGACAGCAGTTTTGCAAACGAACTGCTCCGAAGTTTTCAGGATCATGGATCTTTGTCGCCTGTTCCATTCATGGTAAAACTGTCTCATTTTGTGTTGTTCCGGCACGCTAGGCACATTTAAAGCTCAGCGACCTGTACATGTTTGTGTTTAAAAATACGAAGACGATTGATCCCCTCGGGCATAAACTGTCAGGGAAACGCAGTCGATATTAGACTAAACTCATTCAACATATTGCTATTTTAAACGTTAACTATTTCTTTATTCATGCAAGGAAGCCATGTTTACATTTAGAGTTGGTCATGTACAAAATAATTGGAAGTCGGAGTAATGTATCTTAAATTTAATTTGCGACAAAGAACTAACAGTGTTGATGGAATATCGTGAATAAAATTATATTGGTTTTAGATGTACGTGGAGTGCTTTTCTATCTCGCCAAATTTCTACCTGTTATAAAAGAAGAACATTGCTGCAAGAAAGGCGACACTCTTGTTTTTGGTAACTACCCACTGTTACTATTGGCTCTGTCTACTGTTAATTCCACAGCATATTCGTGTCAACAGTAGTGTAATTTCCTTCGCAGTTAACTACTTGCACTTTCCCATCCAAATCAATTATACAATATTCATACAAAAGAGTTGGCACATTTTATTTTCGTCTCAGACAACATTTAACCGAAGTACTCAGATGGTTTCTTCGAGAGACAAGACACCTGAATAAATATGTTTACATCGATATGTATTTATTTATTTATGGAAACTGTTCATAGTTGAACATCTAACATGGTTTCCGTCAAGAAAGATTTGATTTGCTTGACAAGTACAATCAGGGCTGGAAACAGGGGCATGTGACACACTGGTAATCTCTCAATCTCTCTCTCTCTCTCTGGATGTGCGTGCACTTTTGTTTGTTGAGCTGCGATTTGCTTGTAAATAATTAATCTGCCCTCCAGTTAAAGACAGGTGACACATAATATATTCAGATTATTTATCTGTCTTTATTTCTTCAGATCTTCGTGCCTGTCTGTGGTGGATATGTAATTATTGGCAACTAACCATCAGTATATTCAAATACTAAAACAACTCCCCTCCTTAGAGAATAAAGATGATTGCTATTTCTTTGGGTTTTGTTCTTTCCGTTTTTATTCTTTCTTCATTTTTTCAAGTAAATCTACATGCCAGTTTGATAAAGAGAGATAATATTTTTGCAAATATTCATCAGGCCCTGCAAAAATGAAGAGGTGTCGACGTTATTGTTATAGAGAGGATATCTATTTTTAAAAAAATTAAAGTAGGTATACGAAAATATTTCACGAGTGAAGTGGAAACATTGTATTTTCACAAGTCACAAAGCCACGAGCTACAATACTTAATATTTCCACTTCGCGAGATAAATATTTCCATATATCTATTAAAAAACGTAGAGTTTCTTTTCATTATGTATTTTTAACAGCATAAAGCGTCTATCTGCGTGGATTTTCTTCATTCCTCGCCAATCCGATCAACTGCTGAATTAGTACATCCTTAAAAAGAAGTTCTACAATTTACAATAATTTCGGGACAGCGACTTTTTACAAAATTTTGCATTTATATATCATGCATCAGATTGTGTATTTTGTCTATATAATGACTGTATTCGTACGAAAATGAAGAGATTCTTTTATTTTTCATTAACACATTTCATGCGCGGATTAATACTACTGAAGTGGGGCACGTAATCTAGAACATCACAAAGCTGTTGTGACTGACACACATCAGAGAGTAACAGCTTTAAAAAACATATCTTAATAATTGGGAGATTGCTTATAAAGATTTCCATTTTCTTAATTAATTTTAATTTTAACATTGAAACGTGAATTTTTGTGTGACTTTGGATAGATTGCAATTTAGTAGCAGACGCTGAAATCCAATTTCCGAATGTGATCTAATTTCGGTTTTTCAATCAGCTCTAAACAACGCCCGATCTACCCATCATTTTTCAAACACGATTGCCTTGGAGTCAAACTGCTACTTAAAAAGTTAATACCTTTATTTAATCACGAGTTTTTGTCTCCTCTAAATTGAGTACCATTTGCCATAGATTATTACAGGTGTACAATATCGTGTGGGTGAAATATAGCAACATTTCATATAACGTAATACTCAAAGTCTACATTTTGGCGTCTGGAGTTCGTTTTGTATGCATTTTTGGATGGCACCTCACTGACTGCATAAGTGTACACAAGAGGGTCTACAACTATCCATTTTAAGATCTGTACATCTTTGTATAGAGGGAGAGGGAAAGAGCTGATGAATAAGAAAACAAAATAGGCCTAAATATGGAAATACGGGTTTGAATAGCATTCATAAGGGCAGATATATTTCCTAAATGGGGAAAAGTAGTTCCAAAAGTGATGCTGTCACTGTTCCGATATCAATTTTCTCACACTTATATTTTCAATATCTCACTGTCTCAGTAACGCCCAATTAAAACATTGAAAAAAATCAGCTACAGTAAATAGTTCATTACATTGTTTATTGTGATTTTAAAAGCATTGCCGTAACACAACACTGGAATAATGCTCCGCAACAATAAAATATATCATAGAATCCTGCAGAAATACAAATATCTAAACATATTGCTTTTTGGATTTTGTTTGTACTCGAAGTTAGAATATACCAATTACAGAGTTACCGATTGCATTCGGGGTTTTAACAAATTGTTATTACGATTAAAAAGAAAAGATTGTACGGTGAATTAACGTAGAAGAATACAAACCGGCTGTGTTCACAGCAGATGACGATATTTTTTTAACTTGGCAATAATTGTGAGACAAAAATATTTAATGACAACGTTCGCAATCGTGATCGCTTAACAGACATGTGAGTACACATCTGGCTGCCAGTAACGAATATAATCTGAATTTCAGTTACCCCAAATATACTCATCAACTCATTTAGAAATTATCCGATTATGATAGTCATCTATTTATTAAGACACTTGCAAAAATGTCTCCAAAGAAAAAGTAAAAAGAGGTCAATAAAAGGTTTAAAAAAATAATGTCGCATAATGATGAAAAAAATATATTTCATTCAACAACGATTTTATAAATCACAGGTTCATGAAAGGTGGTAAGGAAATAACTTGTAGATAGCTCTCGGTCAATGGACAAATAACTTGAGCAGTTTACTAAGAAATTTAGCTGACAAGATCGCCGACTCTAGACCAGAGATCGAATTTGCTGCCGAAGAAACGGAGTATCGGTGGATAGAGCACTAACCCCCAAAGCTGTTTACAGGGTTCTGAAATAGAAAGTACTAAAACAAAAACACGCCGAGCCCACCGCGAGAGCAAATCACGAGCTTCGCTCTGTTTCACTATAAGGACAGGGATTCGGTTGATAACTGCCAACGAGAAAATACGAAATAATAGTCGTGTTTTTTAGATTGGCCACGACCAGGAAAGTTGTTTTTAAGTTGCTTACATGATACTCAGCGATAGTGAGACATTGCTAGTCATACCAGTAGCTCAATTTTGATCGCCGTTACCTCGCGTCGTGCTCTTTATCCGCGCTTATCTTAGACTTTAAAGCGTAATGGTAGTATACTTAAACGTCGGTAGTTTGTATTGCTACAACTCACTTGAAGGGTTATCTGAAGAGCTCTTGCTCCCGCCACAACTGGCTATGGAAATGTCTAGTAGTGATGATGATATGGGGGTATATGAATGCCCATGCCGAACTGTAAGTTACAGCTGACCGAGAGCTGGAACCGCTTGTTGCACACACTCTCACTACTGTCATGGTCTTGACCTCCGTCAAGCACTATTAATTTGAACACTTCTTCCAGTTCACTATACCAGATGAAGCAGTCAAATGCAGTATATCTAAAGGAGGAATAAGAACTCCCACCTTTAAACTGCTTGTGCAAAGTACCACTGTTCCTAATAGTCGCCTTAAGGGTTCGGGGAAAGCAGTTGCGATCGCTAGCAGGTCCAGAGTGGAAATCATGACGACGTGGAAACCGATAAAAATTGCGCGCGCCCGCTCATGTGTCAGGATCCGATCAAAGTTTTTGTCTCCATCCTTACAGGTCACCTGCCCGATGCCTCAGTTTTGATGGTTGTCGACTGTGCTTGATACTGCATCGACCCAGTTGCTTTTGGGTGAGATGTAAAAGTTTCAATCGGAATGAGAGTTGTGGTCTTTGCTCTGGGCTTTCATCAAGGATGAGGACTCGCGAAAGATGTGTGGTGCTCGCTGTCTACAGCCTGTATGTGTCTTAGTTTCATATGGTATCAGTTATGTGTTGTGGACAAAATCTAAGTCATTGCCGCCGCAGTGTTATTTTTGCTTTTCCGGCTCAGCATAAATATGGCGGGCGCTGGAGGAGTCGGCTGCTATTAAAATTGTATTGTAACAGTGATTGAACCTGCTAGCTCGTCATAAAAAAACGATAACTGCGTTATAAGTTCCAAGAGTGCTGCAAGTGAATAAACCTTCTTAGGCCTCAAGACCCACAGCGGTTACAGTCAGTGCTCTTGTTTTGGTCGCAAAGTGTATTCTGTGAAAGCCGTGCTTTTTTAAGTATAACGTTTTCCATGTTAAAATCGCTCTAAAGCCAGCTTGTGTTGACAACACTTGTGCTCGAGCAAGTTCTGGAACGTACTGAACTGTTGGCTTATGTGATCTAGCGTTATGGCAGGGTTGCAGACAATTGTTATTGTCTTGTGTGTAGGATCTGTCGACACTGCCGATGCTCTAATTTTTGTTTATGGGCTCCAGATAGGTAGAGCGCATGTACTACTCAAAAGATCCTTTTTTTTTTTTTACTGTTCCCACCCGACTGTCACGTAGATGTGCTAGTTGTATGGCCTAAATGCGACATGTCCTCGGTTTTGTGGCCTTCGATTCACTTCTTGATTTTGAGCCACTAGAATTGGATGAAGTTGATGTGATGATTAGGACGATGTCCAACACTCGGCAAGGATGACAGATGACAGGTACAGCACTAAAGACGACATATCAAATCACCATGCTCAATACCGTTCTATAGCTTGAACGACGTCGGTCGCAGAGCCAACGGGAATGTCAGTTTCGTCCTTGAAACTGGGTCGCATCTTAATCTGGACTCTTTATATACCACCCATACATGCTCCCTATGTACCAGAATTGTTAACACACGAAGCGCTACGACGACGGCTTTGGCAAGCATGATGCTCGCAATTGAATGTATCTGCAATTTCTCCTTCTATTTCCTTTCAAACTCTTGCAAACACCACTTTTGTTGTTACTTGCAATACAAAACCCAAATAAATCACATGTATTTTCTCTGAGACCTTTGATTAAGGTTAATGGTTTCAACTTTGCATAATCACTCATGCTCTTGCTTAAAAATCTCTGCCAGTAACAGCTAGACAAGATAGGTTAGTTGCTTTCTTGTTTAGTCGGCAGAAACAAATGTTTTAATTCCTAGTATGTATCAACCAGTAACTCTACCATTGATATAAATCATCTCCGGGCTATATTGTGACCATCTTTCATAATGTTATGTATTTTTAATTTGCTTTGTTTATTAGTTAGGTTTTTTAAAATTATTTCATTACATGCTATTGTAATGCAACATTGCATGTTGGGCTTGACCCTGTCTAAAATTGAGTTCATTTCTGCTTGACCCAAATTGGCTTTTTTTTTAAAGTTTATTCTGTGCAAACAACTAAGACATAGCTAAATTATTCTATGTGTATGGGATAAACATCAGTATTATTATTAATAGAAGTAAATATGTTTATTTGTGTCTAGACCTATGTTTTAAAAAGTGAATTTTACATTGTTCAGGTTATGATTTGCATTTTGCAATCATCAAGATCATTCTAAAAGGTTATTATCCATTTGGTATTTTTTTTAATATAAAATGCTAATTGTGACCTGAGGTCAAGTAGAGAACTATATAACCCTGAAAATGAGAGGATTGTTTCAATCGTGCTTTAAGACCTCGCACTTTTAAGTTGCATTATATTTTGTGTCCAGTATTTCATTTTGGGCTGGAAAATATATTTCTCAAATTATTTAATTCAAGTGATTATTTTCTCTGGAAATACAAAAGTGCTCTGATAAAATTCTTTGATAGAGACATTCACTGGAATTTATCGTGAATTCAAACCTGGAATTATATTACTGTGATTCAACAAAAGACTGTTGGCATTTCAAATTCTACAAGCTACCTTAAACACATCATTGCCGTCAGATTTTTTTAATCTATTCTGGAATTGTACTGAATTTTATTCAGGACTTTAAATTATTAGGACTTGTGTCTGTAATTCTTGTATTATTTTGGGTTTTAATTCGCAATACCGTAAGTTCTTTTTCTCATTTTGTATTCTGGGGAAATACATTATTATGTTAAATTTGACAAAGCTCTTTGTCTTTCACTCTTTTCTGTTACTTATTTTAAGAGCATATACTCGTAATACATCTTGAAGCAGCTATTTCTATCGCAAATCTAGTTACACACAAAAGCTGGAGAGATGATAACGATGTAAATCGAAATGTATTTGTATTCTATCTCCGAAAAAGATTTGGTTCAAACATTGTTTCACCACAATAGGTCATGCACAAACTATTATGTTCAAATGTTCCTCTATGTATATATTGTGATGTTATCGTTGTTTTAAGTTAGGTGTTCCCAAGAAACATCAGATAGTGCCGCTGTCACGATCTCTAGGCAAAAGCCAATGGATGTTAGCTGACTGTTTTAGTTGCTAGCCTGACCAGCTCAAACAAAATTAATATACAGCTTGTACGCATCGACAGATTCTTTTCAGTTGATTTCGAAGTGGATACCTTGTTCTGATGTCTAAATAATGACCGTTACCTTGTAATTGGTTATCGTATGTACTTCTCAAAGCAAGCTCTATGATTGTGATGGAAACATTTTGTAACTCGTGTTTTTTCTAAAATCTTGTGCATTTTGCCGTACCTGAAAGAAATATTTTGTGGTCTCTGAAAGCTGTAAAGTCAATTAACAACCATGATAATAAACCACTTTGGAAGAGGTGTTATAGTCACCGATATTTTTTAGTAGTGAGTTAAAGCGTGTTTTTTTAATATTTTTAATATCACTTTCTCAACATTTTCTACACAGTATCAAGAGACTGATCCGTGAGGACTGCATGCGAATTTTACTAAAACCGTATTGGCTGTTACGTCTATTTTTTAGGTGTGATGTCACAGAAGAAAACAATTTCATAATGTGTTTAAAATTCACCGATTGTACTCCTGGTTCATATTGTGATGGGGGAAAATTGTTTTCCCATCTCGTAGTCTTGACTTTTTGTACCTTCTATCACTTCAGAGGTTTTTACAGAGTGTAATGTTAAGCAGTTATAAAAGTTAGGTTTTGAGATGGGACATCTTTCTGTATGCATGACTGTCAATAGTGTTGTAATTTGATTTAAAATGCTTGATCATCAAGAAATGGTAATTTAGAATCAGACAGGAGCTTTACGGATGATCATCAAGAAAGGTAACTTAGATTAGATCTTCAACCCTTGTCAACAAGGCAACATTATATATATATATATATATATATATATATATATATATATATATATATATATATATATATATATATATA
Source organism: Sinohyriopsis cumingii (assembly GCA_028554795.2). NCBI lineage: Eukaryota > Metazoa > Mollusca > Bivalvia > Unionida > Unionidae > Sinohyriopsis > Sinohyriopsis cumingii. The sequence continues at coordinate 55,717,811 of CM068842.1, read as the reverse complement.
TATATATATATATATATATATATATATATATATATATATAACTGAGTCATCATACTTAGCATCATGATTATCAACCCTTTATGGAGTCATCATACTTGACGTTAGTAAATATCAATTCTTTACTTGGTCATCATAAATGGCGTTAGTAATTATCACCTCTTTACTGAGTCCTCATACTTGGCGTTGATAATTGTTTACCCTTTACAGAGTCATCATACTAGACGTTAGTAATTACGACCCTTTACTGAGTCATCATACTTGGCATTCATAATTATCACCCGTTTACTGAGTCATCCTGCTTGGCATTAATAATTATCACCCGTTTACCGAGTCATCATGCTTGGCATTAATAATTATCACCCGTTTACCGAGTCATCATGCTTGTCATTAATAACTATCACCCCATTACTGAGTCATCATACTTGGCATTAATAATTATCACCCCTTTACTGAGTTATCATACTTGACATTCATAATTATCACCCGTTTACCGAGTCATCATGCTTGGCATTAATAATTATCACCCGTTTACTGAGTCATCAAACTGGCGTTGATAATTATCAACCTTTTACAGAGTGATCATACTTGTTAGTAATTATCACCCCTTTACTGAGTCATCATACTTTTCATTATGAACTATCAAGTCGATGCAATTAATTTTACCACATGCTCTTTCGTCACTTTTACATTAAGATCAAGATCACATAGAAACTTTGCATTAATGTTATAGTTCAACTTTTTTGGGGTGTATGGGGGTGGGTGGGTTGGTCATTTAGGTGGCGCTCACCAGATAATATGTACTTTTGATAGAGTGACGTATGTAAGGTGAAGTAGTTTGCATTTAAAACATGCACAGTGGAGAGAATGTTTGCATACCTCTACGCTACATTAATGTAATGTGGACGATATTTCTTTTGGATATTGTACTTTTGGAAATTTTACATGATTTAAGCACACTGCTAACTAAAATGACTGCTCCCTTGTGTTAAAAAATCAGTCTGAATTAGTCTAAAGTACACTATACATAGCAGCTATTAAAATAGGGAAAATGAATTTTGCCAGACTAGACAATACCAGCTTCTGAAAGTGCAATGAATGAATTACCAAATATATAAAATGTAAAAAAAAGTTATCGGCTCTTTTTTATACAATTTACCTCCGAAGTTCAGGAAGTGAAAATGACCAAGTAGAGCTAGCACTTTTTTGAAAGATGCACATTTGAAGTAAGGCCAAGCTGTATACTCTATAACCCATAGTACACCCATCAGTCAGTCACCAAAATAAAGGGAATTAAAGGTTCTTTGCATTATACCTAAGATATACAAGGTCTTTTCTAAATAGCCAGTATAACCAGTGAGGAAAGCCGGGGACATTCTTTTTCTTTAAAATCCTAAACCTATGCAAAATGCGAAACTGTATAGCGCCACCTTATTTATATTTCTAATACCCACTGACGGATTTTTTCATGCTTGGGATGTGGGGGTTGGTGGTCATTTACTTGACAACTGATGGATTTCTTCATACTCGGATTGAAAGATAATGAAATTGACAACTCGTTTTATAAATTTCAAAACAAGCTCGCTCGCCTTTTTAATCTTGGTGTCAGGGTAGTAGTCATATTTTTTTTAACATTATTTTAGTTTTATTTTCTAATTCGCTTCATGGAATTCACTACTTCTTTTGGAAGCTTTAACAATAAATTCCTAGGCGTGCTTGCTCAAACATTTGACTTTGGAATGAGGGTCATGCGTTTTATACCAATGTTTTGATCCTGCGTTCCAACATGAAACTCGATCACTGAATGTATGGATTCTATTTGCTGCCAAGAAGATCTTCGTGTCCTTCACTGAAAGCTTTCAAAGATTTGACCCTTAAATGTTATATACTAAAAATGCTGAGAACAATATATATATATATATATATATATATATATATATATATATATATATATATATATATATATATATATATATATATATATATATATATATATATATATATATATATTTATATATATATATATATATATATATATATATATATATATATATAGAGAGAGAGAGAGAGAGAGAGAGAGAGAGAGAGACAGAGAGACAGAGACAGAGAGACAGAGAGACATAGACAGAGAGAGAGAGAGAGACAGAGAGAGGGAGGAAAATAATATAAAAAATTAATTTCTAACCAAATATGATTCGAGTTGTACATAAAATACGTTTTCCATGTTTCAAATAAGAATTAACACTTGATATGATAATGAAATATCTAATTGTTTATATTTCTTTAGCAGTTTCTGTATGTGACTCATGTCGGTGAGTATAAATAGCTTCAGTCTCATCAATGATAAATGCATCAATTGCACGCAGTACGTCAAATGTTCGATTAAAATGTTTAAACGATGACTCTACATGGTCTGTCAGGTAAATATTTAAACAAAGTTGTATGTCTGATACCGCGCGAGAAACCACACAGAATGCATTTCAAGCATATCTCTTCTACCACTCCAGGACGGAAGTTCGATCCATTTAGTAGACCAAAAGCGTCGACGAATTGGTCACTTCACGTGAATTATCTTTCCATTATCTTTCTGCTGAGTTTTCATCCGTTACGCTCTTCAGTCAATTCTGAATGGTAAAATTTCACCTTCCATGACCATTTGTGTGGGCCAATACCTCCAGCACAGTCATATTGTTATCTTTCTGCGTTAACCTATTACAATCGTCTGCAAACATAAATTTAAGACAATAAAGTAGTAATGCCAGTCGAATAATCCATGAATCCGGGCCCGAGGCTGGTGTTACGTCACTTTGTAACACTGGATATCTCGAATGGTTACACTTCGGTATTAATGGGTGATCTTGAATGGCGAACGAGGTTTAGTGTTTATCGCTTGAATGTGAAGTCAAGTGTTAGAATAACATCAATTGTTCACATGTTTTATACGAGGCACTAGCCGCAAGATGTGTGAACAAAAACACTGTAGGTACTAATGCATTGATCTTTTTGGTCCAAATTGCAATTCTCGCAAGCTATTCAAGAAGAGACAGGGATACTTTCTCCATGTGTGCAGTGTAGCTACAACTCTTGTGAAATGTTTTGTCTAGCTAAATCGAAGTGTTCGCGAAAATCTTACTGCGATTTTCAGCATGGTAGCAGTGCGAAAATGACTATAATGAGTTTTATTGGTGTGAAACTATGTAGTCTCCGTTGTTAATCATACAATCTGAGAGAGAGAGAGAGAGAGAGAGAGAGAGAGAGAGAGAGTCAATTCAATCTGGTATGTATGGAGAACAAACCATCTAAAATATATTGCAAACGTGAATATATTCTTTCTATTTCATATTTTTATTGATTATTTGATTGATGTTATATGGCACATCATCATATGAAGTGTTACATGGTGCCGTGGCTATTGGAGTTAAGTGCTTTGATTTTAGAAACATTACGGCAGAAAAACTGGGCTGGGCTGAGCAGGATTGAAACCAGCACCCGTCTGGTCTGGAGTCCGGCAGGCTCACCACACCCATCTGGTCTGGAGTCCGGCAGGCTCACCACACCTATCTGGTCTGAAGTCCGGCAGGCCCACCACACCCATCTGGTCTGAAGTCCGGCAGGCTCACCACACCCAACTGGTCTGAAGTCCGACAGGCTCACCACACCCATTTGGTCTGAAGTCCGACAGGCTCACCACACCCATTTGGTCTGGAGTCCGGCAGGCTCCCCACTGAGTCACCGGTGCTTCTAGACATATTTTGAAATAATTTTTAGTGATGTACAAGTTGAATTTTTGAACAAATATTTAATTGCTGGTGAGACGATCTAATAATTGTTATAATTGAAAGTTTTCGTGTGAAATAATATTTGGAGACCACATTTAAAAAAAAAATCATTTTATTTTTATGCCTTTAAAAGTGCTTTTCGACGCTAAAATCATGATTCAGTTGATTTATTTTCTTCATAACTTGAAATGTTCTATCAATAACGGTACATGCATCACGTATTTATATTTAAATATTGTACGGTACATGCACTGTCTATTTAAATTTAAATATGTTTACGGTACATGCATTGCTTATTTATATTTAAATATTAGTAAGGTACATGCATCACCTATTTATATTTTAATATTAGTACGGTACATGCATTGCCTATTTATATTTGTCATATTCATCAACAATATACAATATTGCGCACATCCTTCTTTTAAATCAAAAGTTGAAATAAATTCTCATTACAAAATTTAAAAAAAAAAACAATAAAACAAAAAAAAACAAACAAAAATACGATTATTAAAGATAGAAATATTCAAGCATATGTTTATGTTATGTACCCTTGTATTGATATTTGAAATCACATGAAGAAAACGTTTCGTTCTAATTGTCTCATTTTGTAGATTATTATAAAACTTAGTATGGTCGTATATTGAAGTGGGCCTGGCATGGATACGTAAGGTCCACAGGCATATTGAATTAGGCCTGGCATGGATACGTAAGGTCTACAGGTATATTGAAGTGGGCCTGGCATGGATACGTAAGGTCTACAGGTATATTGAATTAGGCCTGGCATGGATACGTAAGGTCTACAGGTATATTGAAGTGGACCTGACATGGATACGTAAGGTCTACAGGTATATTGAAGCATGCATTTTAACATATATAATGTATTCGGCCATTACTGTAGGGTTGAATGTGATGAGATAAAACATTTCCTGACTATTTACTGTCTACTGAAATACTGCAGAATTATGGAGCTTCTGATACAGACAGGTTCCTTATATACAAGTATTTATGTAGAAAAAATTGTGCGCAACTGAGAATTCTCTATTTCATTATAATGCCAAAAAATTGTGCATATTAACAATCATATATACAAAGATATTGAAATTTAAATATCAGCTTCATTTTTTGGATTGCATATTTCCCGGGAAGAGGTCTTAATTCATGAAGGTCCTTACTAACTTAGATTTAGTTCTGTGTTATGATTGACACACGTGTCCTTTCCTCGGAATCTCATTGAAAAGCTATGTCGATATTTTAACTTAACTTTTCATTCATTTAGACGGTTGCGTGATAGAATTAATATGATCGGCACTTCCCCATTCAATCATCCCTATTAAAGTTCTTTCGTTGCTGTGCTGTACAGAGGATATATGTGTGTAGGTAGGTAAGGTAAGCTCCCCTCTTTTAACCAGTAAGTTGGTTCTGTGATTGTCTGTAATAGGTTACCCTCGAGGCGACCCTCTTTTAACCAATAAGTTGGTTCCGTGATTGACTGTAATAAGTTACCCACAAGGCGCCCCTCTTTTAACCCGTAACTTCGAGATATGTTATCGTATATATATATATATATATATATATATATATATATATATATATATATATATATATACCAACATTTGTCTTACATTCTGTGTGTAAAGCTTGCAAAACAGAGGACGCGAGTTTGGCGGTATCCAAAATTATTTTTAAAAACTTCTGGAGGGATTTTATATCTTCAAACTTATTTTAAAATTTGTTTATCCGATTTCATTTCTTTTTTATCATTTCCATCCTAGCACGGGCGATTATCCTATGTGTGTCATAGGTTACTCACGAAGTGCCCCTCTTTTAACCCTTAAATTCGGTCTGTTATATTCTTTTATAGGTAACTCACAAGGCCCCCGTTTGATAATATGCATTGGCCCGTATTTACTTTTAATCAACTGGCTATCAGGGCAGGTTATGAGGCGCGCACCAAGCACGTGCTAAAATAAAGTTTGGATGGGATATAAAATTGTACAAGATAAGATAACATGTCATTCCAATGCTGTACACGTGCATTTGATTATAATTATTTCTTTTTCTCCAAAAATTGAGATAAGGAAAACCTTGCATATAAATTCTGAAGTCAAATTCATTTCATCTGCAATGAAGAGAGCTTGTATTTTATTCATTGCATTTTTTATATATTACAAGATACCAATTGCATTAACTCCACAAATTGGTGATAGGAATTTAGTAAATTTTTTGCTTCTAAGCATTGTAAGCTGCCACATTTAGTATAAACGCAAATGAGATAAATATTAGTTTTTTAGTAGCTGTTCCGGAATGGTCAGTTGTTACCAACATGTCGAACTCGGCCCCGGATCTGTGCAATGAGGCAGTACTTTATCTCAAGGTAGCTGACCGCTCCGGTGGCTTGTGGTTTGAGAGTCCGTCTCGAAAACCGGAGGTCGTATGTTCGAACCCCGGCCGGATCATACCAAAGACTTACAAAAATGGTACTAACAGCTGCCTCGCTTGGCGCTCAGCATTAAGAGGTTAGTGTTAGGACTGGTTGACCTGGTGTCAGGATAATGTGACTGGGGTGGAACAGTATGCCACATGTCTGCGGCATGATGCCCCAGTGCTAGACATCACTATAAACTGCCACACTGCAGACATCGTAGCGACATGACTGAAAAATTGTTAAAGCTACGTTAAAAGCCTAATCACACACACTTCTCAAGGTAGCTCTTCAATGAAATTTTCCAGAACACAGATGTTATACTTATATTTCAAAGTAAGGATTTAAAAGACCATTGTCACAATGTTTTCATGAAACGGCAAAAAGGTAAAATAAGAAAATAAGGCACAGACAGGCTGAATTGTGATACAGTGGTAATAATGAAATCTACTTCACAGTGCCGAATCAAACCCTGTGGAGGCCCTTAGGTCCTTAGGCAGTCGAAATCTTGGGGGCCCCCTCGCAACTTATTTCCTAATACATTTTATCAATATTATTTTGATCCGTTGTCGCGGGGCCCCTAGGCCGGTGCCTACTCTGCCTATTTGGTAATTTGGCAGTGCTGCTTCACTGACGTAAGAGTTGTCATACAGTAATTAATACTACATAGTAGTACAAGTAGTAAATGACGAGTAATATCAATGTAATAACCCGTATGAACAGTGGCAAGTGATCGGAAGCAAACAGCCCTTTAGTATCAGACGCGATATCCAAACTAGACCCTGTCCGGGTCCCGAGGTAAAGGTGGGAAAAATTAATTAAGTTTGTAATTAATGAATCAGTTAACATGAGCAGCAGGGAGGGCGAATCATACAAGTTTTTTCCGCCTGAAATCATCTCTATCAATCCATTTACAAAAAATAATTCTTATTTTGGAAAACAAACCCTTATTTTGGCAATAATGACAATAAAGGTGTCTATTTACCAAAATAACAGGTTTAAACGTGTAATCAACTATTGGAAACGTTATTGCTGCACCGATTACATAATAAAACCAACTTGGGTTAGCGCCCTCCCTGCTGCTGCTCTTAACAAAATAACGTATCAAGTCCAACTCGATATCGTGTCCTGGGGTCGTGTAAATTTATCGTCACAAACCCGTGTGGTTTTCGTTGAGCATGACTAAAGAAATTTTTGAATTTATTTAGGTCCATATCTCCGCTGCACCAAGTCTGATGGATATTTCGTAGCGTGTGCACATCAACTCCGTTGAACACCGCGAGAACGTTACAGTTATCTCTGATCACTTTTGGAATTTGTGTGAAACGTTGAGTTACATAAATCACATCTGTGTTTTTATGACGTCCACGAGAAAATATTCTTGCAGGGTTTACTTGCTTATCCAGCATAACATCATCGTACACAACTAAGTTGTTAATTGATCCATCTATGTCATCAATGCCAGGTGCATCATTGATATCAGTTATAAAATCAACTATGTCGTCGTCGTTTCCAATGGCCGCTTTTGCGCTCTCGTTGAAATCTTTTATCACATCGTAGCATCGCTGGTCATCTGCAGACGGGGCAATTAAATATAGTTTATCCCATTTCATCCACCTCATTATCAGATTCAACAACAGCTGTGTTTTACCCGACCCAGATGGACCTATGATAATCATTCTGATTGAATTTGGTAACACACTAACATGTTTAACTGGTTCTTTTTTCTTTGTCGCAGAAAAGTCAGTAACTTCCATTTGTATATAAATGAATAATATTATGGATTTATATTGTGTGAAGTGCCGGGCACGAACCCCAACAAACGACCTAACAACAATTACGACAAAAAATAATCGACAAGCGCTCACAGGAATATGTGTTAGATGTGGCACAAAAAAATTTAGATTTCAAAAAAAAAGTTTAGCGGAGGTGACATCGCAGCCCAACTTGGAAAACTCCCTGGAGCTCCCTGGGCAAAGTATCCCGGGGAAAAACACATTCCCGGATACAACTACTGCGGTCCTGGAACCAGACTTGACATAAGACTTGACAGCGAAAATCAACCAAAAACTGGCGAGTATCCGATAAACGCTATCGATGCGGCTTGTCATGTTCATGATGTAGCTTATAAAAATCCTGATTTGCAGCAACGACATATCGCGGATGTGAAATTAATTCACGCGCTAAACGTCATCAAAAATAAATCTCTTAAAGAGTCACTCGCTAACTGGTTAATAAGATCCGCAATGAAATCTAAACTAGTATTAGGCGCTAGTAATTAATAACAATGCAAGCATCTCCAATGAAGTCGATTTATTATTCCCCGATCGGATACTGGAGAGGTAACGCAGCAATTAATAAACTCGCCAAGTCAGCGTCGGTAACAAGAGAGGTTGCCAAAAATTGGCTATCGAAACAGGCAATATGGCAAATTTATCTACCACCGCCTAGCCAAATCAACTTTGCACATTTTGATGTTAGTGTGCCCAACGAAGTTCATCAGGCCGACATACTATTCCTGCCTCACGATGTTGTTCGTCGGAAAACGTAAAAATATGCGTTAACAGTAGTTGACGTTGCAAGCAGATACAAGGAAGCAACGCCGTTGACAACTAAAACGGAGTCTGAAGTAGCCGATGCGTTTAAACGAATTTATCAGCGAGGACCTCTACGATGGCCACATCTGCTACAAGTTGATCCTGGCAAAGAATTTCAAGGTGCAGTATCATCGCTGATGAAGCAACATAACGTTACCATACGACGAGGACACACTGAAATTCATCGTGATCAGGCAATCGTTGAGAGATTTAATCGAACACTCGCCGAAAGATTATTTGGATATCAATATGCGAAAGAATTAATTCAAGATGCGAGATCGCGCGAATGGGTTGCAAGATTACCAAGTGTGATAACTGCGCTAAATAACGAGATCACCCGAACAACCAACATGAAACCTGCCATCGCGATCACAAAAAAATATATACAAATACAACGAAATAATATTTCAACACAGCCAATGTTGGGTAATGTTACAGTTACATATTTATACGAACCAGGCGAACTTGAAGGTGGTAAACGAAGAGCGACTGATCCCATTTGGAGTGTTACCACACATAAGATATCCACCGTGACAAGATCCACTGGCAGACCAGCAATCTATAGATTAGATTCAACTGCTCCTCAACGCGGATTCACCCGTGAGCAACTTCAGGTGATTCCCGATGATACACAATTACCGCCCAAATCACTGAAGTGATCCACACTTAAATAGCTGCAGCGGCGCCTCTGCGTCTATTACACTCAAGACAGGTCAACATGATATTTTCACGTGTGTGGCCAAGTTTGCTATTTTTTCTGTCTAACGTAAATTGTCTTGGGTCATTTTTCGGATATTTCCATAACATTACACAATTGCAATTCACGCAGCGATTACGTTGTTGTCGTCGCAGCTCGACTACAAATTCAACATCCAAACGTTGATCAAACTCCCGATTATTTTTTTTGTCGCTGTGTTTGTAGTTGGTTAATTTTTTTCTTATCGTGTCGATCAACACTGACTTATCAGCGGCCGATGCCGTTGACGTATCTAACACAATTCTTCCCAGCTGTGATATTCTTCGCACTCTTGACACGGCCAAGTAAACTAAATTCGACCACTCGATGCGATCATCAACGATCCAGACTTTTGTGTCCTCGATGGTTAATCCCTGCGCGGAATGGATTGTCATAGCGTATCCTAACATCCACGGGGGTTTATTCGCGGCAAGTGCAGCGTCGACAACATCGATATCAACTAACACAATGTCATTTAACACTAACTGCTGCTTTTCGGATTTTCCGGGGATATCAACATCTATATTTGTAATCGTGTGTCTGTTGGTCTATAACATAACGGTACCGGCAACATTGGAAATTTTTCTTTGTGCAGTTGAAGTAATCGTTGTTGAAGTGTGTCTCTGACTACTTTTCTACTTGCCACTATGAGATCACTTGGGGTCCACGTTTCCAGGAAGTCTTTCATTGATGTCCTCGGAATTATCTTGTGCATAACTACGCACTGAGTTTTATTATTCTGCAACCTAATCAGCTTTTAAACTTCTTTAGTCGGTCATCAAGTGCTCTAATGTCGTCGTCGATTTCTTCGTAATAATCAACAAAACTCTTCAGCCACTCATGCGGAGATTCGCCCGTAAACGGCGGTGGTTGGCCGTGGTCACCACATAGAATAACCGCAGTATTTTTTGTCAACAACCACTCAAGGAACCTTTTTAGTGTATCCAGCGGTACAGTGTCTGCTTCATCCCACATAATTTTCTCAGGAATATATTTTGTGCCCATACGCTCAGGAGTCCACTCACCGCCGCTGTATTTGAAAAAGCTGTGATAGGTACAGGAGCTAACTCCGCGCTGTTTCATTTCCCTGGCAAGTCTATGTGTGGGCGTTAACACTATCATGTCAGAATTTCGATATAACTCAATCACTCGAGTTGTCTTACCACAGTCACCTGGTCCATTCAGATAAACAGTTCTGTGTCTTGTAACAGGATCGTGTACCGACGGCAACGTTGACGTCGTCGAAGATGTTTCAGTCATATCACGATAAGTGTCTTTAATTTCAACATCAGCCGATCCACAGTATTCGTGTAATCGCTCACTCTTCACTCTCCAGCACCCCCAAGATGTCGATTCCCCGACGACGCTTTTCACCGACGTTAGGTATTTTTTTGATATATAAAATGAGTCCGTCGCTACTGTCACTGCGGTATCGGAGAATCTGTTTACCATCGACAGCAAATTTATAGAAACATAAGACAGCATTGAGGATCTCAAATGTGTATATTGACATGATTCTCCATCAAGGTAACTAACAATCGTTCCCAATTTTTTTCCGCTCGACAACAGCGCATCTTCACGGTGACAAAATATATCTCTTGCGGCGGCGTCAGCTATTATAAAATTCAATTCGGCATCATCAAGGATTAATCTGCTGTGATGTATTTTGTGATCAAATGTTGCGCCCTGAGTAAACTTCCCTATTAACCTTCGTCCGAGATCTTTCGCTGCACTCTCTCTGCAGCTAATATAATCTTTGATCATTTTGGGAGTCCACCCCGTCATGAGCTCCTCATCAATAATTGGCGTTGGTAACCAAACTGTAGTTTGCCGGTGATAGCATATGATTGCTTCGCCGACAGTTAGCGATGTTAGTATGCCACTGTCAAGCATATATCGTAACAACACAATAACAGCCCAACCTTTCTCTGCAAGGTGTCGGCCGAACCACGCGTAGTTGATTGGATGTAATCCTGCAGCGAATCCAAATGATGTTACTCGGGCGAATCCTGTGAGGTCAAAATCGGGCAGCGGACCATTAATTGACACTCTGGTCATCAAACTAGTCGGATGTCCAAATCTAGCAAAATATTTACTACACTCTCCGTACCCGAGAAAACTTCCCGGGTAACACGCGGTCATATCTACGGATATCATGTCGTGGTAATCATACGGAATATTCCACAGCCCGCCGTGGCCGTATTCAACACAACTCAGTTTGATATCCTCGAGGAATCTATCGCTGGTTGGTTTCCACGAGTTTCGTTCTCTGGCTATGTGCGCGGCAACACTAGGAACAGTGAAACAACGCGTCAGCAAGTGATCTAACGAGTCGGCGGGAACTGAGTAGTTTTCTGCGAGTTTTCTCATATCACACTGCAACGACTCAGTTCTGTATACTTCTCCGTTTGGTCTTACAAACTGATCATACTCGGAATCTTCATCGCTTTTAAATAGCCACACCGACACAGGATCTGTTTTGCTTGCTTCATAAATGCAGTCGAATATGTTTCCGTGATAATATCTCACAACACGATCTCGCGGAAATATCCTAACTGATTCCGTCCACGCGTGACTGTTATGATCAATAATTGTTATCGGTGATCCGTAACAGTTGTATTTTGATTTGTATAATTCTTCTCCGGTCAGCGACTTCACAGTTATAGGAAATCTCAGCAAACGTTCCAACGCAGCAACATCAGCTATTGATGCTCCACTGTCGCTGACTCTATTGGCCCAGGTTGTTATCTTGGATTTTCTCGACGGCGTTAAACCGTTGCCTCGCGCGGCGTTACTGAAATGTTCCATTACCCGCTCGGCCACACAGTTCAATGCAGAAATGCTAGCATTTCCAGCCATTCGCATCGGAGCGAGTTTATCGATTTCTGGTTTCTTCAGTGGATATATTCCGTAAACAACCGCAGTTACAGGATATGCTCTGACATAATATGGACTATCAATTCCAACTAGCATTCCTGGTCTGCTAACACGACTCAATAAAACTGTTTTACCGTTAGCAAGAACAGGATCGCGTTTATCACGAATAATCCACTTCTCTTCGCCGTTCTCATCGACGACTCCGGTTATAAATTTTATTAATATACTGTGATTGATATCATCGAGATATTCAATGATGCTACTGGCGCGCTCATGTCATTGTACCGTCAATGACGTCGTCGCCAAATAATTCTTCAAAGATATCATCGGAGCTCTCGCTGATAATTTTATAAGTCGAAAATACGTGAGATGCACCATCGGCACGAAATTCCTGTTTCGCGCGTCCGATGATGCTATTTAACGTTGTCAATATTTTTCGTTGTGTATCGCCGGTTAACCTATCAAGATCAAATCTCCCCCGGGCTGGTCTTATCGATGACAATCTGCTAAATTCATCCATATATAACAATAAAACAAATATGTTTAATTTAAAAAAAGCCAATTATATATGCCTAAAAACTATTGCAACTGGAAAATCGCAGGGACCAAACAGCAATGCCAACGAAAGTGTGTCGGCGAATATTGTGCTTCTCATAATCAGAATTTCAAGCGAGGATCCAACGGCGGAGTTACCTGCGCGGTGTGCGATGTTACAGTTCGCGGGAAAACAAAGTTATGTTCTGGATGCGGCGGTAAACGATTTCGTGAGCTCGCCAGATATTATCTGCGTAAACACAATCGTGTATACACAGAACAAGAGTATATCAACAGTCATCCAATCTATTATTTAAACAAACAAGAACCATCTAGTATAGGCAAATGGAATTCAGAAGACATCCCATCTACGATTGCTACGAATCTTCCACAGACGGAACAGTTAGGAACTGCAGATTGAAAAAACCACTTGGGAATATTGGCAAACACGGGTATAAAAAAGTTAAAGTCTATAAATCCAGCGAGGGAAAAAATTATCTTATTCACAGGTTTGTTTTCGAGTGCCATCACGGCCCAATTCCTACGGGGCTAGTTATCGATCACATTAACCGAGATAAACTAGATAATCGCTTAGAAAATTTGAGAGCAGTTACACCAAGTGAAAATACCCTTAACACAGCAAGAGCTGCTCAAAGGCTTCCTCGAAGGCCTGTTGTTGCCGTCATGGACTCAGATGAAATTGAGTTTTCCTCAATGACTTCTGCCGCTAAATATTTTGAGATACACTCGGCATCTATTTATCGAAATATTAATCTCGTGACAAAATTTGTTTATTCTAAAAAGTACGACAAACTCATATCATTTTATGAACCTGATCAGCCTTGATATTATATTAGAGAGACAAACCCGTATAGGTATATGAACGAGGAAACAGTTGCAACACTTACCGAAGAAATCAACGCCGTAAAAAAATTTACAACATCAAGTGAGATCTTCAACGTTGACTGGCTGCAGGATCAATATGATAGCATCTCAGAAGTTCGCGCACAGGGCTACAAAACTCATAAGCGAGAATACAGAACTGTAAAGCTACTAAATGATGAACTAAGATACAAAATTATCTGTCAACACCGAGACCAAATTAAGACCTTCGTACCGGTGGCTCGGACCATAAAAAAGATCCTCGATGACATCGGAAAGATCTTTGAGCAAGAAAAACTCTCAAAGGTTCTTTCTGATAAACTCGATAAATTACTCATCGATGAGTAATAATTATTATTTCGATAATTTTCACAGTAAATTTTTTTTTACCGCCCGTCGTAACCCACGGTAAAAAAAAGATTGCCCTGGAAACACCCCGGTGTAAATCTGAGACAGATTGGGATCAGCAACTGCGCGACCTTGAAAATAATTAGTTTGATACCACGATTATCATAATTCGTTCAAGAAATTTGAGTGCTTCAATGTCGCGACGGGGGCGGAATTTAGTTTCTTGATAATCCATTTGAAAACCCTTATCGCGTTGGAAAGTGTCATAAGTAATTCTTACAAACAAAGATTTACTGGCGTTGCACAATAAACTGTTATAGTCGATAAATAGTCGTCATGAACAACCTCATAGATTTCGTCATCACTTGACTCAACGGGGTTTACCCCGATGATGGCACCAAGCCGACGCAGATCGTCATCGGAGAGATCATCGGAAGCGCGCGCGGACTGAGATAGTTTGTCAAAGATTGAGTTGTATTTGGTTCCAACGGAAACAATTCTCATATCTTCGGGATAGTGTATATTTTTGGCGCGTATATGTGAAAATCTCATTACTATATTTAGGCAAAATATATTTGTTTAAATATTTCCCCACGCGAGAACGTCAACTAACTGCTCCCGGGACAAACACGAGTGCGCATAATTCAGAAGTTCGTCATCGCTGAAGAACACGTAAACGTAATCGTGGTCGCGCAGACGTTCGATATCGTCGCTGCTCAGCAACATCTTATCGGTGCCATTATTTCCCACGCAAATCCTGGTATCTTTCAGTTCGCGTGGAAAATGCAAAGCATTTTCATCATAAGTTCGTGTGAATGCAGCTCTGATCGCGTCGGCAAGTTCTTTTCGGTCGAGTATATACACGCGAACATGCTGATAAAATCTTTCTGTCATTATATTTATTGTGTTTATTTAACATAATTTATCACGACGTTGCTGTTGCTGATTGAAATGTTTCTGTCCACCGGGCTATCATCGGAATCGCTGAAATCACTGGAATCGCTGAAATCACGAGAAACACTTTGTGTTTCAGATTCAGATTCAGTTTCACTAACAATAAAATTACTGTCGGTGAAATCACTGCACGATGACATGTTATTATGTTATGGATATCGCTAATTGGAAGATTTCACTAGCAAGTTCACACTAATTGTTTCCCCACGCAGGTCCAACAGTCGCTGTTGCTGGTCGGTGACTTTAAAATTTATCCTTGTCAGCGTCGGATTCAAACACCGCAACGATACCGGATTAATTGGCTCTTGCACAATCAAAAATCCAGGCGGTTGTGTAGGAGTAAACGAATACAGTATAAACCCTTGCTGGGCTTGATTTGATATTGTCGTGGTTACGCTGTAACTGCCATCGATGACATCACATACAAGATTGACCGCGACGACATCAGTGATTGCTACGATGCCCGGAGAAATATGCCGGCCATCGCTCGCTGTGGAATTATTGTGTGCTAAGATAACGGGTTCTGGTAGTGTTCGTTTGTGCTGTGCAAGTATGTCATCGAAGTATTCATCGACGATATCAGTGACGAACTTTCGCAGCGTGGCCGGGGAAACATATCCTGGTAATTTAAAATTCGGCAGTTCAGCTTCGGTCAGCGAGTACTTATCCAAAAATTGTTGTTTAATGATGGAGCTACTGTCGGTTACTACCTGAATCATTCGTTGGTTAATATATTCCATATCTGCGGCAATCTGATTTAATATTTCGATTTGCTTAATAATTTCTCCACGTGAACCTGTTACATCAGAAAGATGTTCTTGGAAGCGTTGCCGTAGATGCGCTAGTTGCGCACGGTGCTCCACATTAATAGTTTTAAAAAATTCAGTAATTTCGCTCAGATAAACACGAAATCCTAATCCTCCCACTCCCGTTGAATATGTTGCGCGAGTAAAAGTCAACACAATATCGTCGCCGTCACTAAGAGGCGGGATCCACCTATCCACCGTTGCACCTTTTATATCATCCAGACGCGGCCTATAACCGGGTGTAATTCCGTGATATGACTTCGCGTCAGTGATATAATCGGATTTTTCAGGTTCTGGTGGAGGTGGTATCGCTGGTGGTTTTTCCGTTGGCCATCCCAACACTGTTCTTATTGAGCTGTTATAAATGTCTACGTGGTAACCCGGCGCTGAGATTTCGATGATCGTGGACAGCGTTGGCTCGTGTGCAGTGATTGATATTTTTGCTTCTTTTCCGGTGATACGTTTTATTTGACGCTGTATTTCTTTGTTGATTTCCTCTATCTGATAACTCCCAGTGGGTAGCGCAATGACGTTCCAATCTGGGGTTCCATCAGCGTTATTCTGATATGAAAATACAAATGAGTTATTCGGCGATTGTCCGTGAAATGATGTCGACCTGATATTGGGCCAACTGTGATATACTCTTAATTGTGCCAACGCGATTTCACTTACTGGAATTGCAGTTGGAAAATTAATGCTGAATTTAGGTTGCGTCGAGGACACTGATATCATTGATGTTTTTACCGGAGCTGTATTTGCTGCTATGTCGAGTAGCGCTCGATGCTGAAGTGTCTCCATCGCTATTGTTATTGATGGTTTTCAAATGAAAACCGTTTGCGGTTTCAGTATTCACCGCGCGTTCGTAGTCGCGGTATATGTTGGACATCAGCGTGAATTCAGAATCTGATATGTTGTTGTCGTCTACACTGGATGATATCAACGAGGACAATTTCGAGTAGGCGCTGTTGGCCGCGTTGGCTAGTTGTTGATACTCGTGTAATTTTGTTATCGCACACGAGGATATTTTTTTTGCGATGATGTTGGCGACTCCCGCAATTGTCGTTGAGACTGAAATCGCGATGGGGATAGCGATTTCAGCAGTTACTGGTGTCAGCGCAGACAATAGCACACCCGTGGATGCAACTACCGCGGATACCGAGTACACTGTTATGTCCAGCACGGTCACACGGCGTTTGTATTTTTTTATTTTTGTTGCGCATCTGTCAATGGTGTTTTTCAACGTTGATTGCCATTCGCGTACCTGATCATATCGATATTGTTGAGCATCTGGAAATGTTTCGGATTTCAACGTTGTCGTTGACATTATTTAAAATCGCTGACGATTTTCAATTACGCGGTAACCAATTGAGGTGTTTCTGCGACGAATTCCAAACACCACCAGTAAGATGTTGCGGTTAATTTCTCGTCTGCGGCTTCAAGTATAAATATTTCTTCGGTTCCGCTGTTTAGTATTACAGTTACAACCCCGGAATACTTATCGGTGGAATGTCTCCAGGGATATGTTGTGAAGATTTCAAATTTAGCGGCTGAAAACACAGACAACCTGTACACGCCAGTGGCTGTTGCTGTGTATTTGATAGTATTATTTTGTCGGGACCATGTTGCGAATCCCGATGATACCGTGAATACGATGTTGGTGATATGCCCGGGGGTAACTGTAACGGGGACTTTAATCAAACTGGTTTTGTTAACGATCTCAGGAATACCCGATACGATATCCTGCTGTGTTTGTTTGATCGTGCTGATGTCGGTCCTGATATCAACGAGTTTCACATCGATGACTGGAGGAGTCCCAAAGAACTTATCCACGGTCTCACCAGTTTTTTTGAAAGTTTCTTCGAAATCTTGTAAACGCGCCCACGTGAACATCATACTCTGCCCGCAACGTGGCTAGTTTACCGTCGACGGTGTCTACGTATTGTTTGTTTGCGGCATCTTCGGGACCTTCCGGATTTTTTAGAACGGTTATTTTATTGCCGTTCATGCTGAGTTCACCTGTCATTGTATCACCGGTCTTCGCTACACGTTCCCGGGCGACTTTTCGTGCATCATCTCGCAGCATCGCAATTGATATCGACGAATCTCTGATTCTGCCGCTGTCAGTGAATACAACGATGTTGACCGTGACAGCTCCAATAACCCTGCGAATTATGTCATTCCACTTAATGTTACTGGTTCTTAGCTTACCGTGCCTGTCCTGAAAAATAACAACCTCATCTGGGTCTATCCCGTTCAGATTTAAAAGATCATCAATTTCATCTTTGGTCGCATACTTCGATAAATCGACGTCTTCGCGGCGCTCCTTGGATCTGCTTGATCTTCCGTAAATATCAACCATTATCTGTTATGGGGTTGTTTAAATTTGGAGATGATTTTTCAATGTGTATTCATGCACGACTTTATGAGGAGGAATCGCTGGATGTTTTGTTATCGCGGCGAGAACATTCAAAACCTCTTGACCACATATCGGAGGATCGGTTAGTGTTTGTGTTGGTAACGTTGACTGCCAAACTGGAATTGGAAATCCTTGGACGTACCTGAAAAATTCAACTGGCGGTGCTAGCCCGTACGAATCGAAATAGATAATTCCACGCGGATCGATCGCGTAAGCAACCCAATGAGTCCCAGGGCCTTCCTTGTTGTCAAGATTAATAATTCCTGTTTCTGGATTATTCGGTCGTGCTGGTAATTCATCTCGCATAAATACACCTTTGAAGGATTTTATACGTAATTGTTTAGCAGCATTAAGTAAATCAAAATTAGA
Source organism: Sinohyriopsis cumingii (assembly GCA_028554795.2). NCBI lineage: Eukaryota > Metazoa > Mollusca > Bivalvia > Unionida > Unionidae > Sinohyriopsis > Sinohyriopsis cumingii. The sequence goes on along the minus strand of CM068842.1, from coordinate 55,699,091 downwards.
AGCTGTAAGTGCTTTCAAAACCTTTTTGGGTACCATGACGCCGGAGTTCCCGGTAGTCTTAGACCGGATCCCTTTTTTTTGTATCCTTTCCCGGTGGCTTTCTTTAGTGCCATTCCAGCTGCGGTTCCTACTGCTCCTAATGCGGCTGCCTTTGCGACTGCGGGAGCAGCAGCAGCTATCAGTGCTGGTATTGCTGCGAGAAGAGGAAATATGCCACCGGTTTTAACCATATCCTTGACCGCGGCCGGAGAGAGATCAAGTCGAACTCCAGTCGTTGATTGCTTCGCGCTGTTGAAATGTTTCAGCTGAGTTTTAGTCAGCGACAGTTTGTTTGGACCGCCCGCTAGCTGATCGTGTTTTAACGTTATTGATGTCCCACATGTGCTCGCGTTTTTCGATTGTAATTTCTTCGCCTGACCAGGAGTCAGAGTTACATTAACATGATTGTATGACATTTTATTTAATACGATATTGATCTAATTGTTTACAAGTTTTCCACTGGTGCATCGATGACTCTCATTCGGCCGCCAACACCCTCAAGCAACACTGCCTTATCGGAAAGTATGACAGCGATCGCTCTAAAACCACCAGCTGGTGTAGGACCGTCTATACGAGCTTTGAAATGTAAATCAACAACAGATTGCTTAACAAGATCAAGATGTTCCAACGAAAAGTAATATATCGGATACAACGTTGTAAAATCTTTTTGTGATATTTGCAGACCAGTAGCCACGTTAAGGTCGCGTCCCATAAATGACATTAAACGATGATACGCACGTGCAACACGATTACCGTTGTAATCTATTAATATATCCTCGGATGGTTCTTGATGTCCATTTATTCTCAACGAGACTTCAGAGACATTAAGATTGTCAAATACCATCAGATTTTCTTGCTGACTATTTAATCTATTATTATTCTGAAATGCGATAAAGATATGTCGTGGTGCTGCTAATCCACGTTGCGATGAAATATGCCACGTGAACGATCCAGTATTATCACCATGAAGAGTGTCTGTGGTTGTCGTTTTCCAGGACAGTAGTGTTTTACCACCTGTATCCATAAAAGAAAGTAGTCGTTGTTCTTCAGCGAGCGACGGAGACATCACTGGCATCCACAGCGATAATTTAGTTAACGTCACTTTACCAGCGTCAGCAACATCAGCATTTCGCCAGATAGCATCATCATCACCACCTTTTCGTACAAGTACAACTGTGTGTTTGGAGCCGAATATAACCTTGTGGACCTCTCTGCAAAATCCAAAAATATGAGACAGCGGAATCACACATGAGAACTGACCAGCAACATTTAGCATAGCCCTACGCGCTGCAAATCCTAGATTATGATTCCCGTTTGGAAAATATAAATCTTCAACATCAGCATCAGCGACTCCAATATTGTTGCTTGGTTGTCTAACAATATAAGGACTTTGATCAGCAACGTCCCTGGTATCCTTTGCAAACATCATTGACGGTCCGGCTGATCTAGTATAATCATCCGAATATCTTGCTAAACCGATAATTGTTGTGGCAACGTCGATATTATCATGAATTGTTTCAATTTCTTTTCCATCTATCATGTATATGGCGCTTTTAAATAACGCCATGATGCCGTTGTTAACAAAACCAACTTTATCAGCTGCGTCATAAGGGGTGTTATCATTTTTTGTTAATCTACCTTCGACTTCTATGAAAGCCTCAGCGGGTAAGAAATATCTACTTGTATCCTGGACTTGCAGCTCAATTCGCCCACGCTGATCAGAAGTACGAGCATCATAAGAATAATATTGAAAATCACGTAAAGAATCATCCTTAAGTACTGGTGTGGACATATTAAACGCGTCATTGGGTTTGCGTACAAACATTTTATTATGAATACAACGGTCTAAATAAAAAATGTTATCGTCGTCGGAAACCACTACCGGCTATCAAATTAGCGATTAAACTATCTTTCAGCGCTTTGGAGGTAATTCCCGTTGTTGCGAGCTCAGTTAATTTCTGATTTACGGCCTTATTTACTACGCTACTAACATTTGCCGGCATAGCTTCGGTGGATGGTAGTTTTACTGGCGGTTGAACCACACGTGGTTTTCTTCGTATCAGTTGTGCTATTCTATCTTTGATTGATTGAAATACTTTCCCGGCAAGATTACCAACAGCGCCAATGGATTTATCCTTGACAACATCAACAGCTTTCATTGCGAATTGTTTTGCTAACGGTCCTGCCTTTGGAGCAATCCTTGTGACTAAATCTCTGACAACATCACCGACTCCATCTCCGTAAACAACCTCGTATACTGGTAATCGTGAGTTTACTACTCTAACCATTCTTGGCCTGCGAAAAGAATCGTGTAGTATCATTTTATTTAATTATTGTTTCTCTAACTAAAATTATTAGTCGCTGTAATAACCGTCTGCGAGTTCGTTAATAAGTTCTCGATAGATGTGAGAATCCATGATGCCGCCGCGAAATAGTCGCTGACAGATATCAGCCGCTTCATTAATTATTTCCGGAGAGTTATTTCCAGCTCGTTTTCCTCCGATGAGAACTTCCAACCGAGATACGTCGTTGATAACGCTATCAGGACAAGTAATGTGACCACCAAGACCACTACCTGTAGTCGTAAAGCCAAGATCTTCAAGAACATCAGAATCTTCATCTGGACGCTTCTCTGGTGGCGGTGAATAGGGAGGAGGAGATCCTTGTTGCATACTTTTGTCAAGTTTATTTATTTCGTCTATAAGTTTTGAGTATTTTGGATCGTTAGTTTTAACCGTTTTCTTGTCGTAGTACAGACGATAAGCCCATTTAACAAAATTGTCATTAGTCGTGGTCTTATACTTCTTGTTTAAAAAATTTTTTTTGTTGCGTAAACCTTCTAACATCACTTCAGGCAATTCTTCTTCTGGTATGTTTTTAAGGATTTTAATAAAGAACGGGTCAAATCTTGCAGTTAGTTCGGCAATTTCCTTTGCTGGTTTGGGTGTAGCAGCTTCGGCGACGGGCGGAGGTCGAGCTGCAACGGCGGGCGGAGGGGGTGCTGCAGCGACGGGCGGAGGTTGAGCTGCAACGATATCAGCTGGAAGCGTTCGTAAGATCTCTCTTGTTTCCGTTAGCGTTGGAAGAATACCTTTTCTTCGTTGTTCTTGTTGTTCTCGCAGCCTCCGCTCCCGTTCCGCAACATCCACCACCTCTTCAAAAGTCTTAGGCTCTCCCAGTAAAGCTCGCTCAGTAACCATCGCAGCCTTTTTAGCAGCTTTTTTAGTAGTTGTTGTAACGGGTTTAAATAATTGTTCTGCACCTTCCATAAATTCAACTTGTGCTAGCTGCCGTGCTTGTAATTTTTCTTTAACACTATCACGGACAGGAAGAAAATTTTTGATTGCTTCTAGTCGCTCTCGAGCTAGTCTAGCGGAATGTGCTTCTCCGATGTTGGCCATTATTGTTAACCCGAATTTTTAATTCCACTGCTACGTTATTTTGTTAAGAGCAGCAGCAGGGAGGGCGCTAACCCAAGTTGGTTTTATTATGTAATCGGTGCAGCAATAACGTTTCCAATAGTTGATTACACGTTTAAACCTGTTATTTTGGTAAATAGACACCTTTATTGTCATTATTGCCGAAATAAGGGTTTGTTTTCCAAAATAAGACTTATTTTTTGTAAATGGATTGATAGAGATGATTTCAGGCGGAAAAAACTTGTATGATTCGCCCTCCCTGCTGCTACATGCAATATTTTCCGGCTAGCCTGCAGACTGTTACAGTCAATATGATACCACTCTCATCTTCATATGACGTCTCCTTATTAATGATGTAATTCGATTAAGTGCCTTTATAATGTAAATGTAGAAATTTGGAAGAAGACCTGGGTAGCTAACTATAAAAGCCAGTTTGGATAAATATTCGCTCTGGATTAGAATCATAGCCCCCTGGAGGTAAAGGCGTTGTTCAGGCTAACTATGTATACAATATTTTACTTCCTATATCAAGGTAAGTCCTTGAAAATTGATGCCATCAATAACGCTCACAAACATGGGACCAGTCCACACACGATTTATGTGTATCACCTTATGCCTTGGAAATGGAAAGTAACAGCCAAGTAATAATAACTGATTTCCGTGTACACCTGGTACGGAACTGACGATTGCTAAGCATTCTTTTTTAAAAATATATTACAAACACCACGTTAATAGAGGTGACAATATATACTGATCGAGTATGATTCTGCATTCCAGAGTCTTATCGTCTCAGTGTCACATTCTGCAAATAATATCTTGCCTGCACATGAGTTCATTGGAACCACCCTTCACCATTTTGTTTGTCGCTGAAATCTTGTAACTGCAACGAATATTTTGCTTTGCAGGTGAGGGTCAAGTTAAGTCTTTATTTTGTCCGATATCCTCGCTCTTGTCATATGCCATGGGAACTTAACTTTATTCATCTTCCAAACTTCTAATGCTTACGTCATATAGCTACAATATGCCTTTCAAAATATAGGTTGCATAGCCGATACTAGGTAAAAAAATTCGTTCGTTCGTTCGTTCGTTCGAGAGAGAGAGAGAGAGCATTGCTGTGGATAATATGCAGTCCCCAACTCCTGTCAAACCTATTTCTATAAATATGGTAGAATGACATTATCTTACGCATAGTCTTACAGTGTACGATTCTGCCGTCCCGGTGGCCTAAGTGGTTAGAGCGTCTGACTCGGATGCTGGACGTTGTGTGTTCAAGCCCCGGCCGAGTTATACCAAAGAACTATAAAATTGGTAGTTGCAGCTGTCTCGCTTGGCTATCAACATTAGGAGGTTAATGTTAGGTGTCAGGATAATGTGATTGGGTGGGACATCACGCTACATGTCTGCTTCATGATGCTATTTGCTGGACATTACTATAAACTGCAACATTGCAGAAATCGTAGCGACATGACTGAGTTTTTAAAAAGCTATGTTAAAAATCCAAATCACACACACATGTTGTAAGATACATAAGAGTAATTTTGATATGTATGTGCGTTGAAGAGATTCTGCTGTCAGATTGTCAGTGATTGATGAAAAGTAAGCGCCTGTGTTGATGAAGAACTGACGAGGTGAAACTTGTACGGTGGGATCAGTTCTGAGTTACGTTTACTCAAATGTTAAAGTTTGATGTTGACCGTATTGGACGAACGTCGGCTGAAATTATAATCGGCGTAAATACAGTATGAGCAACGGTCCTAACTAAGTACTGTCTAATACAGGTGTGCACAACCCCCCGGCCCGCGAAGGTGTTCTGTCCGATCCTCAGGGCAAATTTAAACAACACAGAAATCGGGCCTGTGAACAGTAATTATATTAAAGAAATTAGTGTTTGCGGCCCGCGAGTGGTCTTAGAAAATGCAGTCTGGCGTTTGGCTGAAAAAGGTTGTGCACCCCTGGTCTAATAGAACTAACGTACTTTCTAACAGAGGAGTAATACCATCTGTGGATGGAATTGCGTATACCACAAAACTCGTTGCTCTAAGAGTTGATATGCGGTGTTGTAGCAATCTCCAGGATATAACAACCTCTCAATAATAACACGTATACTTAATGGTTGCAGCTGTTACAGCAAAACGTGATTCGCTGATAATTATCGACAGAATCGTCCATCCCTATGAATGATGATGATGATAGGGTCAGCCAATAATAAGTATCATGTTTTTGGAGATATTTGTTCCGACGGCATCTCTGTTCAAAGTGCAAATTCTAATTGTACATGCCAAGGTTATGAGGTCTCTCCTACGGACTCGGGAATAACTAATAAATCTGTCTTCATTCCTACAACAACTAAGAAAAATTTAAACTGTACATCCTTTGGTCTGAAAAAGAAAGGCTTGCAACTTATCAATATCAATATAAGACACATCTTACCAAAGATCGATGAACTAAGACTAACGATACAAAATGAACCCAACCTTGCAGTAATTGGACTATGCGAAACGTTTCTAGATTGTAATGTACCCGACAGTGCTATCTCTATTAGCAACTTTTCTTTGGAAAGACGAGATCGATCACAAGACATAGGAGGAGGGATAGTCATGTACGTTTCAAATAACATACAAGAGAAAAACAGATTTTGAAAATTCTACTATCGAATCAATATGGATCGAGTTAAGTTTCCTCAATAGCAAATCACTCTGTATCTGCTCAGCATAACGACCCCCAAACTCCCTCTCCTCATGGACTGACCAATTTGAACACGAGTTAGAGGCTGCTTTATCTTCCAACAATGAAGTAATTATCATGGGAGACTTTAATATTGACCTCAACTCTGATACAAACACTAAAGGGCTACATATGATACAACTGCACGACCTTACACAGGTAATATATGCTCCAACAAGAGTAACAGCCTGTACTTCTACTCTGATCGACCACATCTATACTACCCATCCAACCAATCTCTACGAGATAAACGTACCATATTTCCCTATTAGTGATCACTATCTTATATGTGCAACTCGTAAGCAACAGAGCGCAAAGAAAAACAACTTACACTCCTACATGCAATACAGATGTTTCAAAAACTTTTCTGAAAATAAATTTCTCTCCGAACTATCACAAAACATTAACGCAATATATTTCCCGAACATAGACCCAGACTATGACTTGTCTAACTGGAATCACTGTTTCCTTACTATCCTAAATAAACATGCCCCCATACGCATCAAGAGAATTAAACGATCAAAACAACCAGAATGGTATACTAATGAAATTGCAGAGGCACAACGTAAACGAAACTACTACCATAAACATAAAGACTTCACAAACTATCGTTTATGGCGAAACAAAGTCAAATCAATCATTGTAAAACACAAACGCTCCTTTTTCAAAGAAGCCATCACATCAAAGTCCGATAACAGATCCATCTGGAATCACTTACGAAATTGACTTCAACGAAACCTGCGCCTCTAGCTCCATGTGAAATTATAGTCGATGGCACTAAATATACTAAAGAGCTCGATATTGCAAACCAGCTAAACCATTATTTTACTAATATCTCCCAAACGCTTGACAGGTCTAAGAATACAGAGCCTAATTTAGACAAACTTACTAAATTCGTGAATGAAAGGGTACCTGATCATGTTAGTTTCAACATTCCCTTAAAAACAATAAATGACACTTTTGATATTATAAATAAACTTGACACAAACAAATCAGCTGGTCTAGATGGAATTCACCCCAAAAACTCTGAAAATGTCGGCTTTATCAATCTCAGAGTCGTTGAAAGAAATAATTAACTGTAGTATCACTTCCAATAAATTCCCGGAGTCATTGAAGTTAGCAAAAGTATTCGCAATTTATAAGGGTAATGAAAAGAATGACCCATCCAACTATCGACCCATATCTGTTCTATCCGTACTTTCAAAAATTATGGAAAAACATGTCACCAAGCATATTTTCAGATATCTTGACAAGTACCAACTCCTCCATAGATCACAATCAGGTTTTCGAAAGAATCATTCATGTCAGACTGCAATGACAAAACTTATAGACCAATGGCTACTAGCAGTAGAATCAGGTGAACTTACTGGTGCAATCTTCATTGATTTTAAAAAAGCATTCGATTTGGTTGACCATTCGGTGCTCATTAAAAAACTTTCAGCCAATAGTTTTCTCCAAACTCAGTTGCCTGGTTCACGTCGTATGTTACAAACAGATACCAGGTTGTTTGCACGGGTAAACATATATCCGAACCAAGTCATATCTTAAGTGGTGTTCCTCAAGGATCTATATTAGGGCCTCTTCTTTTTCTACTATTTATCAACGACCTAGCCTTGTATCCAGTGCACGCTAACACAGATCTTTTCGCTGACGATTCGACCTTGCATTTATCTGATAAATCTCTTGACTCCATTAAAAAAAAAACTTCAAACTGACCTCAACAATGTATCAGTTTGGTGTCATCAAAACAAAATGCATATTAACATCTCTAAAACGAAATGTATGACAATTGGAACAAGGCAGCGTCTATCCACTAACATGGATTTACTTCTAACTCAAAATGGCTTAGACGTATCTATTGTCAAAAATCAAAAACTTCTTGGCATCTACATTGATCAACACCTCAGCTGGAATGCGCATATCGATCACTTATGTGCAATGGTAGTCAAAAGAATAACTCTATTAAAATTGCTTTCAAAATTTCTACCTCCACAATCACTTGAAATTTATTTTTCGGGTTATATACTACCACTGATAGATTACGGCTTTACCATATGTGGAAACACATCCAATTATAATCTGTCCGGAATTGATAGACTCCAGAAAAGGGCAGCCCGAATAATACTGAAACTTCCTGTTATGACTCCCTCAAATGTTTTGTTTTTCACGTCTGAAATGGCTACCTATACAAAAACGTATTCTTTATTTTAAAGGAATCATGACATACAAGTCTTTAAACGGTCTTTCTCCAGATTATATCTCTAACATAATTGAACTAAGATCATTAAATACTGAGCGTAATCTCCGATCGACGACAAACAACGATCTCCAGATTCCTTGGTCGAAAACCAGACGACAAACAACGATCTCCAGATTCCTTGGTCGAAAACCAGACGACTAACAACGATCTCCAGATTCCTTGGTCGAAAACTAATCATTATAAAAGCTCATATACTGTATCAGCACCTACTGTATGGAATTCCTTACCAATGAAGATACGTAATTCAACATCCCTTGCTTCTTTTAAAATATCATTAAAGAAATTCTTTCTAGACCAGCTGGAATGATATATTAAAAGCTATGAATAGAAAACTTTAAAATCTTATCCATAATTGATATATATTTGTATGTTTCCCAGTATAGTCACACATAGTTATTCATGTCAATTATGTACAAATGAGTGTGCGACGATATATGGTTATGTGCACGAACTTCTATTTTATTATTTTATTACAAAAACTGAGGACCACATGGCAGATGGGTCAGTCATGACCAAATGTGTTATCCTCGTTAAAGATAGCTTATTATTATTATTATTATTATTATAGTCGATGCTTTTGCACTTCGCGCTGTACTTTCCATTTACGTCGTTTGAAAAACGACGACGGGACTATTTTCGGCAATCTACATCCAGTTATAGCGTTGAATATTCATTACCAAGTTTTAAAAAAAGCGAAAATCCATTAGTTTTTACAGCGAAAGAAATTTAAAAAGCAAAGATTTGTGTAGTAAGATGTCAGAACTATTATCAGTTTATATTTTATCTTTATCAGCGCTTGGAGAAAAGTATCGTCAGTTATGAAATATGTGGCTTTAATAGTACAAATAATTGACTTGCAAGCCCATGTAGGCGGAAAGGTGGGTGGGTGGGATGGAGACCAATGGTGTTTTATACGTCAATTTCTGAATTGCTTTCCTCTCTGAGCCATTTTTCTAGCACGAGCCAATCATGTCGACTTCTGTTTCTATTGGCAGAATCAAATTTAAATACAAAAAAATTTAAACCAGCAGTGCACATCTACAAACAAAATCCATCTACAAACAAAAGCCATTACATCCCAACATATAAAGTCTGTACCTCTATTGACTGAATTTTCGAAAGAGGCAATGATCTACGTGAGCGGTACATATACTTCCTGGCGATTTTGCCCCAAAATTCATTGACACTACTACTACTACTACTACTATTACTACTACTACTACAATTTCTACTACTATTACTACTATTCACGAGCCGTCGTTCAGTAATTATGAGTTCCCACACGCAGGGCCGGCGCTACCATATAGGCAAACTAGGCAGCCGCCTAGGGCGCTGATTTCAGAGGGCGCATTTTTCCAAATCAACAAATTTTCCAAATTTTTCCAAATCAACAACAGTTTTGAAAAATAAATAAATTTCAGTTTTATTGAGGGTCGTTTTTTATCCTGGTTTATTTCATACAGGGACAAATAATCGGGTAGATTCAGTCTGACCGAAACACCAGGCTGACCGGAACAAGCAAAATGAGTGAGTGAAAATCGCGCGTATACGAAACTTTCAGGACGTAATTACGTTCGCGTGTTTTTATAGGCCACGAGTTTTTCCGTGGAATCACGCGTCTACGAAACCTTCAGTTTACCGCGGGGGGGGGGGGGGGGGGGGGGGAGGAGGGCGCCAGAATCTAACCTTGCCTAGGGCGCCGGATAGTCTGGCGCCGGCCCTGCCCACACGGCTGGCTAAATGCGACCTGAACTTTTAATGATGGACAATTCAACTTGCAAGCTGACCTATGTAGAGTTTCAATGCTTAATATAAGGAGTTTAATGCAGGTCGAAATTCAGCAATCAGGTTTATATAATTTTATATAACCAACTAACCCTTTAATAGGCTGTCCCGGTCGGTGTATCACTGAGTGAAGACTTGTCGTATCAGTTTTTGAGTAGCTTCGCTCTCTTTTATTCTCCCCGAGAGAATAGATTCGGGAGCGGGAATCTGATAAGGCAATTTATACTTCCGTCCGTCTATCCTTCCATTCCAGCTATAATTGCCGCAACTAAATTTTTACAGTGGTTCCTGAATTAAAATCAAAGTGTTACGAACACCTTCTTGGGATATGCATGGGAGACTCCTATTGATTGAAAATGGATTGGGTATATCAAACAATACAATTCAAGGTAAAAACAAATAACTTTTGCTTTCAATCTTCGACACCTTGTCATTTAATTAATGGACATTAGCATACAGACCTCTGTAGATAGTGAGAAATTCCTATTCCTTTTCTACTGGGAGGGAAAAGGTCACACGTCAAAATTTAAGATCGCGGTCACAAGGTGTATAGATTGAATTATTGTGGGCATTGTGGCTTCTATAACTTTGCAAAGTACTGAAATCTTTTTTGTCCTCGAACTTACATTTTTTAGGGTAGCAACGATCGCAGTCGATATATCCGCTGGTTCGTTGGAATGTAGATGTGATTTTGTTATAATTTTTAAAAGTTATTAACGCTTTTGTCAGTCAGTACTGTTTTCTCTCTGTAATAAAACATGTTTTATTAGCATTACCATATACTACAAAGCAGTTCCTAATGGACGTACATATTTGTTTTAATAAGTATCATCAGAGATAATGTCAGTAGTATGGGAAGTCAGAATAGACCACTCTGCAGAAATGGTGCATTAGCACGATGTTCTATGTAACCGTAACATTAGCACTTTTGGACCGATATAGGGCTATATGGGAATTTACATTACTGAGGCACAATGGGGCTCTGCTGGAATTTGACGTTTGCGATTTTGAGTCTGTATGGAGTAATACGGAAATTAACGTGACTGGGTCACTACTTGCCCCTTCAGGAATTAACAATAATGCACAAGTCTTGACCCTTCTGGAATCTAACATTAGCAGTTCTGCGCCGGTATGAGTGTCACGACGTGGGAGATGATGTGTGATCTCACACTCCTTATGGTGTTTTAGTTATCTTTATCAAGGAGACGATTGACCATGGTGTTGTTTTCCGGATCGAGTAAACAATAAAATAAAATATGAAAATAATGGATGGCATAGCGGAGATCTGAGCAGAGATATAGAATAGAACAACACGAACGCCCGTATGTAAAATATAACAACTTAATCAATTACATAAACAAAACGTAATTGAACAAGACATTTGAAAGATTCACTTTCTGCTAGAAATAGAGTTACAAAACATTTATGCGAAATTCAGTTAGCCAGTCTGTTACGCCGATAAACAAATTGTATCATATTATCTAGTGACTGATGGAACTCAAATTGCCGACATGTCATCATCACCTGGTTGTTTTCGATCTTTTCCAAATCGCTGTTGGTGATAGGTTGGCGTTGCAGTATCTCTTTTCATTCTCTCTCTCTCTCTCTCTCTCTCTCTCTCTCTCTCTCTCCCTGCTCCTAGCCTCTTCAAGTCACCAACCGTCTCGGTTGTAGACTGTGCTCTTTCCACTGGGCAGTACAGGTATAGAGCAATTTCTTCCTTTGTGCCTTTTTGAGCCCTCGCTCGCTTATCATCACAGAATTTCCTTTGTCTCTATTTTGGTTTCGGGTCTCTGAAATTTCCAGACCCACTTGCCCCTGGACGATTTATTTCACGATATAAATTACTTATTAATGTTCATTGGAGTTACAATGTGTCTTCCTTCAGAACTTAGACTGACTAATTTCGCGAGAAGAATTTCGTAAAACTTGAATTCCGGCTGGGAACACACAAAAAAAACACACATTCGTCTAGCTTAGCCAATCGGGATTACTTTCGCTAACCGCCAAAAATGCTCCCATCGAATTCAGAATAATCCTTTCCAGTCCGCCTTTATTAATAGCTATTTTGGAAAATATCATTTTATCAAACCTGTTTCAAATGGCCCAGAGTTCCAAAAAGTTTGTTCTGGCTTGTCTCAATCCTGTTAATCCTCATAATTTACCCTACAATGACATATATTCAGACCGTTATCGAACTGACTCAAAACTTTAGTTCATGCCACAAACTGAGCAGATCTCATCCCTCGCAGCCAGCAATTTATTGCGAGTGTAGCACATATGTTAAACTTAATGTCTACGTGTCACGCTGATCACGACATAATGTACTGCGAAATTATCTCTACAACATTTAGCACCACTACATTGGACCATATAATAATAGCGGTTTATTGGATCCACGAGAATTTAACATTAGCGGTTCTATATAGGACACAATGGAAATTTAGCATTAAGATGTCGTCATGGACCAAATGGGAATAGAACAAGGCCTAGCCCATATACCTTTACCTACTATCCAATATATAATTACATATACAAAGAGAAAGCGAGGGTATAGTTCTACTAGCTATCGAAGGCACCAGACCACGTACAGAAAGGGAGGGTTTTTATAAACACATACACAATCAAACATAGACTCATACATACCAAGGTCTAAGATCTATTATGTTTTCATACACACTCTTATGTTACGTGTTAAGGCTCGAATAAACAGTAACACACAAAGAGTGAAAACAATAAGCTATAAAAAAGTTTAACAAATAATTAATTTCCCTGGGAAAAACTCTGATAAATAAAGAGAAAAAGATTTTCAGAACTTAGGTTTTAAAAATCAAATTCAAAAAGTAATCCAAGAATAATCCACGAATTTAATTTTAGAAGTCCTAATAATGAAATATTCTAATGAATTCAAGTTCGAGTCTCGACGAAGAATCCAAGATGGAAGGCGATGACGTATGATGTAGCCTGTATAGTGCTGTTGTCTACAGTTCCTTGTAGAAACACAAGAAATAACACTCCGGTGTTGGAAATCCGAATAATTTTTTTTACGAAATGTCTTTGTTAAATAATTCTGTATGAGCACACAAATATTTCCAGAGGAACAAATTAATCTTTTAGAATCTAAATAATCTGAAGAAAAATTAACATATAATTTAAAAACTGGCTACAACAGAATGAAATGACTTTACCTCAAGTGTTTTAAGCCCAGACTGACTAAATTCTCTATAGACATCGATATAAAACCTGAATAATTCGCAAAGCAGATGTCCGGATGAGGGTCACGTGATTATGTTTACATCACCTACTCTCAACATGGCCCTGACAAAAGTCAATCATTTTACTCTAAGAATAAAATAAAAGTTGTTTACTTCACTAAAAACTATTCACAAGTCGAGGATCACGTATCCAATACAGTCTCGATCCCACCCTTATTATTCCCACAATAAGAATGAATAAAAGTATAACTTGTTCTCGTGGCTGTTACTAATTTTGAATTAAGCTCGGGAACTAGGTCAGCCTAAAGTGTTTACAAATGAACAGTCAAGGTCAAACTATTTCTGGAAAAAATTCCAAATCACATAAACAATATTATATTATAATAGCATGTAATGGAATAATAAAAACATTTAAAACTGACAAACAAACAATAAAATTAAAATAAATATAAATTAAATCAGATATAAGTAACACACACACACACACACACACACACACACACACACATGGAGCTGGGATAGTGTTCATTATTTGACCTAGGGTCCAGTTTAGCCATTAGTGAAAACTTTAATAGCGATGGATAAGTATCATGCAGAGACGGGCAAACAATCAAGGAAAGATGCAAAGACGGGCAAACATAATTACAGTAATTGACTTGTTTTGTACTATTCAATCACACGCATGAACAAATGGGTGAGGGAAAGAAGTGAATATGTAATGATCATTAATACATGCTCTTGAAGACAAATATTCTCATGCATGCAAACAAAAGGACGAAAGGATAACATGGTATAGGTAATGACCTACTGACCAACACACATTCGTACTTATTAATATTCACATTTAGTGACTAACATACACACATACACTCAAATTCATGTGTAAGGCGATGTAAAGTATATTTATGATGACCAACACATATTCTTACCGACCCAAACACGTTCATAAAGACAAACACATGCGCATTTAAAAAAAAAAAAAAAAAAACTAGTGAGGTAATGGAGATTTATATGAAGGTCACTAAGACCGAACATCGAATACCGATCCTCACAAAATAAAACAGACGAGGGAATGCACGGGATAAATAATGGTCACAAACAAATATAAATACAATCCGGCAGCCACCGTTGCCATCTAACGAACATCCTTACAAACAAACGGAGGACGGAAAAGGGAGTTATGTGATGGTCTAACACACCCATAACTGCAATCTCACACGAACCCTTACTAACAAAACGGGCGAGGAAGACAACAGCCTATTTACCGTCGAACACACACACACACACACACACACACACACACACACACTGATGAGAGTAAATGGGGTTATGTTATTATATGATCGCTAACACATTTCCTTAACATCCAGTATCCATACACTCAAACACTAGTAAGCGAAGGGAGGGAAGAATTGTTGGGTTTAGTTTGTGTGCATAAATAAAAACAAAACACACAAACACATACAAAAACACAAACATAGACTTGGCAATAATGATCATTATTCTTTTCTAGAATACTGGGGAATCTCTGAAAAGGATATTTGAGTTGAGTGGTAGGTTAACGAACATAAAACACGTTTGACTTTTCGCCGATTTAAACTCCTTCTTACAATCGGCCAATATTCCATCACTCTTTTCAAACAACCTTGCCTCTCAATATAACTGTTTCCATCAAAAATGTTCGTCTCTGTTCTGTACTGTATAGTCGACTTCGCCTATGTATACATGGCAGTCAGGACCGACAACCGCATACTGGAGATGGCAGTACAGTACCTTACTATGAAGCGTCGTAGCGGTCAAAAGCTGGTCCAATGAGAAAGTTGCACTTGAAATTTCGATGTCGTATGTCGAGAAATCCAATATCACGTGTTGGATCAAATTGCATGTCCTTAAAGTTCTTTTTTCTAGTTCCAGATTTTTGATTTTATATGTTAAATTGTACAGTACAGTGCTAGTTTAAAGTTCTATTTCCAATGTAAACGTTTTAGAGTGTATATTTTGAATTACACAGCGGTGGTTGAAATTTCAATATCATATGTCGAGAATCCCTAATTCACACATTGAATGCAACTGGTTGTGATGAAAGTTCCATTTCATATGGCGGGTATTTAGATTTCATTTGTTAAATTTCACAACAACGAGTAGCAGACTCCTTGTTTAAAAAACGCGGTCCGTTCAATAGAGCGACCTCTAGCGAAGACATTCATAGTAATTTTGGACCTGTGAATGGTATTTTTTAAACTGTAAATGCACGAAATGTAATGGCGCCTCATAATTGAATACACGAGTGACGTATCTTAACACTCGATTATTTAGAATTGTTAAAGTGGACATTGTGTGATGTTACTGTTAACACCAAGACATTACTGCACCATATAAAAATAATAATTCGGACAAGCACAATAAAATGTCCAACCACAGCTGTGTAATTCAACAGATACAGTCATACTCAGCATACGAAATGGAACTTTCAGCACAATCAATGTGATTCAACATGCTAAATTGAAACTCGAGACATATGACATTAAAATTTCAACAACCCCCGGGTAATTCAGAAGATACAATCCACAAACTCGATATTGGGCATCGAATTTTCAACCAGCGCTGTGTAATTCAACAGATGAAATCTAAAAGCTCAACATGTGAAATGGAACTTTCAACATAAACTCTTTGAACCAATACGTAGATTAGGAATTCCTGACGTATTACATTGAAATTTCAATAACCGCCGTGTAATTCAAACCACAAAATCTAAATCATCGACATAGAAAATATAACTTTCAACCACTATTGTTGAATTCAACAGATACAATCTAAAAAATCTCGACCAGGAAAATGGAACTTCAGAGACAAGCATTTTTGATACAACACGTGAAATTGAAATTCTGGACAGACGACATTAAAATTTCAACGGCAACGTTCTGATTGGTCCAGATTTTGTCCGCTACGGTGCCTCACACCTTACACTAAGTCACTTAAAGTTTCTTCAGGAGTGGATGATAAAAATCGCATTTCCTGCATAGGAAGGAAACGGATTGAAACTAGTTTTGGCACTTTGAGGTTATTTCTGACTCATTCAATTGTCTTGTCCAGCTAGAGTCTTTTTTGAACTGAAGGAACCCTGGATATTCCAATTTAGTTTTAGAAGTTACGTCTTGTTACTCTCATCACTCCATTACACTGGATGTCTCAACTATATACCGGTCCTTCATCATCTCGTACGCGGGCGCTTCCACGTGACGCATCTCAAGGCAATAAACTCACATTGTTCTTTAGGCGTGTTCTTTTGTATTTATTTGTTTCGTACATTATCTAGAACCAGGATTACGTATCCAAATGCGATCTCCATGGATTTGCTAACAAAACTATATTACTCTCTTTTTAATAACATGTTGAGTGAGTGGATAGAAATCTTGTGGTACCGATGTCTAAGAATAAGCTGTCAGATAGTATACATAACGATCAATCAAATGACTTATACATGCTTAAAATAAACAATATAAAATAATTACCCAAAACGCGTGTCTTCTCTGTGCGTCTATAAGTCGTGATATCCATGCAAATAATGATTGAAATTGCGATTTAATATTTTGAAGCGACATCATGTTACTCTCTCCGTAACAAGGAAAGTACATTGGAAATTCCAAGGTATCCTTTCATGTTCTTATATATATTTGATTTAATTTATATTTGATTTAGTGTAATTATTTGTTAGTTTTAAATTTTTTATTCCATTACATGCTATTGTAATGTCACTTTATTTACTGGATTTGACATTGTCTAGAAATTCAGTTCAGTTCTCTTTGATCTGACTGACTGTTTTTTTTGTAAACTAATAATATAAACTTTGTATCTAAAGCTGACCTAGTTCTTGACCATGATTCAGAACCACTAAGAATTGAAGTAAACAACTTTATTTTTAAAAAAAGTATTATTCCTCAGATTAAGAAACATAAAGTGAAATCGAGGCCATACTTGGAGTACATGACAAATATCATGTATCAATTATGTTTTTCCAGAGGATTGATCCACATCCGGGCATCTGTTTTGTGTTGTAGCTAGATTCATTATTGATGTTGTTTACGAAAGAATAGTCATTACTGCCTTAACATTTGAGAAGTTAACGTGTTTTATGTTGTGACCAGGTTTTCGGCTAATTTTTTTTTTAAATTCACATTATTAGGATTTCAAGATTGTTTTTCCTGGTAATACTAGTGCTCTAAATTAATTCTTGGACAAGGACAGTTATCAAAATTTACACGGAATTCAAAAACGAATATAATTTTATGTGATTCAACAAAGAACTGTTGACACATCAGTACGACGCCCACCACATCATACGTCATCACCTTCCATTTTGGATTTCATCGAGATTCGAACTCAGTTTCCTTAGAACTTTTTATTACTAGAACTTCTATTTTTGAATTCTTGGATTATTTTGTATGTGATTCGTCGAAACGTAAGTTCTCTTTATCGTTTTCACCTTGTTTTTCTAGGGCAATACATTATTTGTTAAATTTTACAAAGCTTGTTGTCTTCACCTTTTTCTTGTTACGTTTTGTAAGAGCATAAACACGTAACAAAGAAAACTGGGGTTCGTTCGGATATATGAATTTTGGCTAAAATATTTCAGAAAACTTTGTATTTTTGAAATTTAAATTCCCCTAGTCTTTGAATTTTTTTTAGATCTCAAGTGTTATTTTACATTTTAGAAATCTTTAGTGAAATCAGCAAGCTCTTTTATAATGTCATCAAATCATACCCAGGAACAGTTAGACCTTTTGAAAAAAAGGTGAATTGCTTCAACTTACAAGAGAATATGATCTTTATGAAGCAAAAGCTCCTTTAACGAAGCAAGAAATAAAAAATATTTTTGGTCCAGTACTTCTTAGAAAATAATGTTTTCGATAAAAGTGCTTTGGATTGGATCAGTAAGTCTGTATCAGATTCTGACATAAAAGTAAAGGAATTCAAATAAAATACAAGATGGAATTGGAGTTAAGGAAACGTGAACTTCAGAAAGAAGAAAAACAAATGCAGTTACAGAAAGATAAATAAGAAAAACAAATGCAATTAGATAAGGGGGAAAGAGTGAGAAAAAGAAGAATGCAGTTTCAAAAAGAACAAATGCAGTTACAAAAGGAACAAATGCCGTTACAGAAAGAGGAGAAAGAAATGCATTAGATAAGGAAGCAAGAGAAAGAGAGAGAGAGAGAGAGAGAGAGACAGAGACAGACAGAGAGACAGAGAAAGAGAGACAGAGACAGAGATGCAAAAGCAAATGCAAAGAGAGAAGGAAGAGAAGGAACATCAGTTTAAAATAAAAGATATAAAACTGGCAAGTGAAATGCACGTTCCCACTTCACTTACAAATTCAAGTTTTGATATTAATAAGAATTTTAGGTGAGTGCCCCTTTTAGAGAAAAAGATGTAGACAAATATTTTTTTTTTTATTAAAGTTGCTGAAAATTTGAAATGGTCAAGAGAGCATTGTCCAGACTCAATTTTACAGTATGCACTTTTTGACAAAGCTCGATATATGTATGCATCCCTGTCAGTACAGCAGAGTACTGACTATGATTTGGTGAACGAATGCATCGTAAAGAGTTATGAGTTAGTCCCTGACGCTTATCGGCACAAATTCAGGAACTATAAAAATGAAGCTGAACAAACGCATGTCGATTTTGCCACAAAAAAACAGTTATTTTATAGACCGTGCTTAGCCAAGAAAGTTGATTAATATTATGATAGTCTAAGACAACTTGTATTACTTGAAGAGTTCATGAACTGTGTCCATACTTACACATATCTTGGTGAGCATAAGATCAAAACTTTGGAAAATGCTGTCCGTACTGCTTATAAGTATTCTTTATCTCATACTTTTCTTTTGTAGGTAGGACTTGACCTTCTGAAATTATTTTGGCTAATTCCACTGACGGGAAGAGCAAAATAAATTTCGGCATTCGTAACTCCAGATGGACTTTATCAATATAAAGTGATGCTGTTTGGGATGAAAGGTTCGCCAGGTACTTTTCAACGTTTAATGACTATGATTGCCTCTGTTCTAGATAATTGTGTAGCTTACATCGATGATGTCATCATCTACAACGACACGTGGAAAGAACATTTAGCGACGCTTCGGAAATTCTTTGACAGACTCACTGATGCAAAGTTTGACAAATAATTTATCCAAAAGTGAGTTCTGCCGTGCTTGTGTAACATCTCTAGGATATATCCTTGGACAAGGACAAGTTAAGCCTATAGACGCTAAGGCCAACACTATCTCTGAATTCCCTGTGCCTGTTAGTAAAATGCAACTGATGCGATTTTTTGGTATGGCTGGATACTATCCGAAATTTTTTCTCCAATTTTTCCATAATTGCTGAACCCTTGACAAATTTATTCAGCAAGAAAAACAAGTTTCTTTGGACTGAATAATGATAAGTTAAAAGCCATACTTGAAAGCGCGCCAGTTCTGACAGCTCCAAATTTCAGCCAATCATTTAAACTGTCTGTTGATGCAAGTGATGTTGGGGTTAGAGCAGTATTGATACAAGAAGTTAAAAATGGTGTTGATCATCCAGTGTGCTATTTTTCTAAGAAATTAAATACGCACCAACGAAATTATTCAACAATAGAGAAGGAATATTTGGCTTTGATATTGACATTATGACATTTTGAAGTTTACATTAGTTCAGCTCCTTCTTTGATTATTATGTTTAGTGATAACAACTCCCATGTTTTCATCGGCAAGATGAAAAATAAAAATCAAAGACTATTAAGATAGAGTTTGTTGTTACAGGAATATAATCTTGACATCAAGCACATCAAGTGAAAATATAATTTAATAGCAGACGCACTTTCCCGTGTAAAGATATGTATTATTTCATGTATACATTGTTTAATTTATAAGAGTTCTTCTTATGTTATTTTGTTAAAACCACATGTATAATTGATATATGGTATAAATAAAGCTTTACTATATAAATCTTTCTTTTTCTTTTATTGAGGGAAGTGTTATGTATATTTGACTTAATTTATATTTGATTTAATTTAATTGTTTGTTTGCTAGTTTTACATTTTTTAAATTCCATTACATACTAGTGTGGGGCCCCGAGTGGCCGAGTGGTCTAAAGCGCTCTCCGTTACGGATCACTGCCATCTCACCTCTGTCTGCGTGGGTTCGAGTCTAGGATTCGGCTAATGTGGGTATATGAGAAAGCTTGTCAGTAGCTTCTCGTGGGTCGGTGGTTCTTCCTGGGGGTTTTCGCGGGTTCTTCCTCCACCATTAATACTGGCCGCCATGCATAGCCTATCGTGTGCTGAAGAAAGGGCGTTAAACCCCACAACAACAACAACAACATACTAGTGTAATGTTACTTTATTTACTGGATTTGATAGAGTTAATTTCTGAGTGATTTTGTAAAAAAAATTATGTAAACAACTTTTAGAAACATTGTATCTAATGCTGACCTAGTTCCTGACATTGATTCAGAACCAGTAATGGTTTCTAGTAAACAATTGTTTAAGTTTTAAAAAATTCTTTCTCAGAGTAAGATGCACAAAGTGAAATCAAGGCCATATCTGGCCTACGTGTCAAATAACATGTATCAATTAGATTTTTCCAGAGGACTGACCTACATCTGGGCATCTGTTTTGCGTTGTAGCTAGATTTATTATTGATGTTTTGAAAAATAATAGTTATGTTTGCAGTAACACTTGATAAGTTAAAGTGTTTTATGTTGTGACCAGTTTTTTGGGCTAATTATTTTATTTTATTTTAAAGAAAAGAGATTATTTTTCCCTGGGAATATCTGTGCTCTAAATTAATTCTTGGAGAATGACATTTATCGAAATTTATACAGAATTCAAATTGGAATATTATTTTCTCTGATTCAACAAAGAACTATTGATACATCAGTACGACGCTGACCACAATATACGTTATCGCCATCCATTTTGGATTTCATCGGGATTAGAACTTTTTATTACTAGGACTTCTATTTTTTTAAATCTTGGATTAATTTTGGATTTGATTCGTAAAATCGTAAGTTCTTTTTCTCAATTTTACCTTGTTTGTGTAGGGAAATTAATTATTTGTTAAATTTTACAAAGTTTGTTGTCTTAACTTTCTTTCTTGTTACGTTTTATAGGAGCCTAAACACATAACAGTTCTTACCAACTAAATGAACAGTGTAACCGTTTTACGTTGTTATTTTAAATACTGAAAATGTACAATAAAATACAGTAAATACAGGTAATCACTTGTATTGTGTCCCGTTTGACAGCGAAGGACATCGAATCTCGCGAGTCTGGAAGGGTCCAACGTGATCTAGTGTCCTTCGGCCATTAACGACATGCGATACAAGCACCCATACCAGGTTACCGTACTGATGCATTTATTATTCATCCTCAGCACTTATTTCATATAAACAATGACAAATCTTCTTGTTGTTCTTTCTGCCTTTTGGGTCCATCCACCTACCCTCCTCACACGACCGCTGTTAGGTTACGTTATCTTGACAGAGAGGAATCTAAACCTGCATCTGACGCGCAATGATTCAACGCTTCCGGTCATGCTCGAGAAGAGTAGCCTTGACCGAGAGTTGTATAATGATGACTATACCAAGGCTTAGAATGAGATGAGACGATCGTATACACAACCATTACCAAGACCATGAGATTTACTATCATCCAAGAGCGAAAGTCGTACTACTGTAGCACACAATGGTTATTTTCTTATCCAACAACAAAGAGTTCTTTCTTTTACCGCTCCGGTGGCCAAATTGTTTAGAGTCTCCGCTTCGGATGCGGGAGGTCAAGGGTTTGAGCCACGGCCGAGTCATACCAAAGACATAAAAATTTTACTAATAGCTGCTTCGCTTGGCTATCAGCATTAAGAGGTTAGTGTTAGGACTGGCCGGCCTGGTGTTAGGATAATATGACTGGGTGGGACATGATGCTACATGTCTGTAGCATGATGCCCAGTGATAGCTATCAGTATAAACTGCCACACTGCAGACATCTTAGCAATATTACTGAAAAATTGTTAAAGCTATGTTAGAAATCCAAATCACACACACACACACACACACACACACACACACACACTCTTTCTTGTAAGTCAAACGTTTCGCATGATTGAACAATTTTATAACTGACCTGTTTGCTTCTATGTGTTCGAGTTAAAACGACAGGCCAAAGATTGAGATCGCTTGCGACTTTCTGTCACCCGTGACAGATTGAAATCTCCAGCATTAACTGAATTTAGTAGACATGCTAAATTAGTGGAAATCGTCCACAAATTATTTGAATAGTAAATATACTACGACTTCGACAAGCGGACATTTACTTATTATTACAATGTGTGGAGTGAATATAGCCATGTGAAAATAAAATAAATTATACGTAACAGTTTTGTTACAATATTTGTACATTTTTCCTTTGCAGCATCTAAAGTTAAAAAATGAACAAAATAAATTGTTGACAAGCTTTTAGAATTTTTTGGTCTCAACCATTTTTAATACTCCTACTAATTTCTACGTTGATTTCCATTTTAAGCAACTTTCATTTCTTAACTGAAAGTATAAGTGATATTTTCTTTTGCAACCATGTTCTCTCTCTCTCTCTCTCTCTCAGAAATCGAAATCTTGCTTGTACAATATGTTGTCAAATACGTCATTCTCTGCAAATATAATGTTTACAAAATATAAGTGAGGAAGCACATGGCATTCGAATCCCTACAACGTCAACAACAACAAAAAAAAAAAAAAAAAAAAAAAAAAAAAAAAAAAAAAAAGCCTTCACGTACATTCTTTCGTACGCCTGAAGAAAACATTTCATCTATTATCTGACATGGCTGTGGTAAATCGTACAGAGCTCGTTAGTGCGCTTGTGAGTAAAGTACGAGTGAGTGAGTGAAGAGCTAGTGAACGGCGCGAAATTCGTACGATTAGAATCCGAGTCAATTCATAAACATCGTGTTACGAATGGTCAAAATAACTTCAAGACTAGCAGCAACGACAACATGCAGACGATAGTGCTAGATGTGTTCATACCCTTTAAAAAAAAAATTATTTATTGAAATAAAAAAAAAATCAGGGACGTAAACCGACCTCAGTCTATCTCCAGAATCAATTACTCTTAGCAGTTATTTTATACCATTAATATAGCAAAAGTACAACTTCATTCTTACATGCATGCATACACCACCATCCTTCTATTCCCACCCCACTTTTCCTCTTGTATGAAAGTATACTGGATAGTAAGTATCAGCAAAACAGCAACACCTTCCATTTCCCTTTGTGTTTGTCAATTCGTGTGTCAGTTTTAGTTTATGAACTTCCCAATGCTTTATTCCTACAGGATATATGGTTACATCCTACTGTTAAATTCCCATACTGCTCCTTACCGTTACATCAATGTTAAATTCTTGTAGAGTCCTTAAACCTCAAATGTTAAAAGTCCCGTATGGCCTAATAGTTTCATGAAACCGCTAATATCAAATTTATGTAGGGCCCTAAAGTGGACAATAATGTCAATCACTATAGTGACCTATAGTGGTCCATTATTGTTATTTCCCGTAGGATTCCATACAATCCCGAAACCGCTAATGTTAATTATTAGAGAGAGGACCCATGGTCCCACAGTAATATTATTCCCCTAATGGGTCCAGTAAAGATCAATGATATATGTAATAATTACGCGCGTGTGTGTGTGTGATTTGTATTTTTAACGTAGCTTTAAAAAACATTCAGTCATATCACTAAGATGTCTGCAGTGTGGCAGTTTATAGCGACGTCTAACACACGTAGCAGACATGTAGCATCATATCCCACCCAGTCACATTATCTTGACGCTAGGCCGACCAATCCTAACACTAAACTCTTAATGCTGAGAGGCTAGCGAGTACCGATGCAGCTATCAGTACCATTTTTATGTCTTTGGTATGATTCGGCCGTGGCTCGAACCCGCGACCTCCCGCATCCGAGGCGGACGCTCTAAGCACTTACACCACCTGAGTGGTCTAATTATTAGGCAGTTTTGAGATAAGTGCGATCCTTGATGAAACAATTATACGTTATGGAGTTGCAGTTGGAAATCCTAACGATACATTTGGAAATCCGAACGATACAGATGGAAATCCTAACGATAGTTGGAAACCCTAACGGTACAGTTGGTAATCCTAACGATACATTTGGAAATCCTAACGATACATTTGGAAATCCTAACGATACTGTTGGAAATCCTAACGATACATTTACGCATTATGGGTGGTTATATCATTGGCGGTTGTTTCAATAAACACCGAGCACTGTGCATTAGCAAATCTGTCTAAAATACACTATAAGATAAGTTATATGTAGTAAATGGACACACACAAAAAACCACGATAAATCATGGTTGTAAATTTTACGTAAAAGCTATCTAAATAATGCATATAACCTTTCATGCATGCATACAGTTTCAACATGAGAGAGATGAATCATCAAATATATTAAATACGTTTTGTTCCCTCTGTCATTTTATTCAGCTCTTGAACAAGTCTACCCGTTGATTGCTTGACCGTTATGTCGCACTCCGCTTTTTCTTATCAGAGGCAGCTGACGGCTGCTGACAGCGGAAATTGTACAAGTAGAAGATTGGCACTTTGTAGTCTTTTCTCCCCGTCACAGCTCCCCCGACAAGGTATCATTACAACCGTATATCTTGCCTCTCATACTATAATTAGGCCTTAAAGAAGTGAGCCACGCCTTCTCCCCATGTGCCCGCTGGGTTTTAAGCAGATGTGAAACTGGCAGGGAGCTCTTTTGAATGAAGACAACCACACTATGCGGACTTCAGACCTTGGGATCACGTTGTTGTGTTGAAGGGTATCGATTATGGCACTGTGTGGTTAAGAACTGTCCCCAGAGAATTTCTGGGATCCTCGACGTCTTTGACATTTATACAAGAGGGGTTATTTATCCATTTACGAACAAGTTTGCGCGAAATCTTTTTATGATGTAGGAGACACCAATGCTATACAAACATATTTCATGTTTGTGTTTGTCTCTCGTCTTCACTGCTTATACCTTATGGAACTTGTATGAAGGAAAAAAACCCACTTTCAAATGACCGATTTCTCTGATGCTGACGGGTTTGGTTACATAGCTAAAATGACATTTAAGGGTTTATGTTTTCTCTAATTCTGTGCAGATGGTTTCCTTGTCTCCTTATGAACTTGAGGGCAATTTGGACGAATGCAATAACAATGAAGGTTGGAGAAACTATAATAATGAGGTGCTGGCAGTCATCTTAATGTTTTTATTTCTTCAATAAGATTCATCTCTCAACATGGCTGAGTGTTAAGCAGTGTCTTAAAATCCGTACTCGCTGCTACCCCATGCCATGGGCTCTCTGTCTCTGTCTGTCTGTCTGTCTGTATATCTATCTATCTATCTATCTATCTATCTATCTATCTATATATATATATATATATATATATATATATATATATATATATATATATATATATATATATATATATATATTATATATATATATATATATATATATATATATATATATATATATATATATATATATATATATATATATATATATATATATATATATATCTGTCCATCGATCTATAGAGCTAGCCCTCAAATCATAGCTAATTCACCGGACCCATAAAATCGCCTGTTCAGATTAATGATTGTTACAGATCCGTGATCACTGATGATGAAGACAGCAGGAATCCGAATGACAATGTCTTTAAATGTTGACGGTTAATGTGATACATCTTTTGTTTACGGTCCCAATGGTAGCCTCGTGAACGATTATTTACAACTGATAACGCTGAACTTCTTTGAATGGAGGCAAATGATGCATCCATTATGTGTTGCTTCGACACAAGGGATGGGCTGATTGTGTCTAGCACGAGAAGCGGGTTTGAACCTGCCTTCGTTTTACATGAAATATTCATTAAAATGTTTTCCGATGTCAGAGTTTTATGCAAACAGAATATATAACTTTCGCATTTATTTTAATCAGCGAAGATATATTTATGAGCTTAATCTTCAATTTACACGTGACTTGGTGCAAAATATAACATTTTCATCAACGTTTTTGTGATGCACTTGTTCCTGGCGAATATGCAACAAAGGTTATGGTAAACACTCGGGAAGCTATACGAACAGGTAAATGGAAACGTAATGATAGATTTTGTTTTGTTGACTGAAGTAGCCAGATCTGAATATTTTATTTTCAATGCTGGTGAAACTAAATGAAAGCAAAACATGTTTGATACAAGAAAGAGAAAGTTGTGCCTCTCCGGTGGCTAATACTTACCCACCCCACCGCAACCTACCTAGGTGTAAACCAGTGCTGTCCAACCTTTTTGACACCATGGGCCACTGAAAAATGTTTTTCTTGAAGCCGAGGGCCACAGCAGAAAGCTGAAAAGCAACGACTATATAGCTGTTCGAGCTCTGGCGGGCCACTTAAAATAAGCCCGCTGGCCGCGGGTTGAACAGCACTGATGTAAACACAGCAACGTTGTCATTTCGATTACAAATCATCTGAGACCCTCCATAATTGTGATGTTCCGTTTTTTGACGTAACACCGATGCAGAGACTAGATATGCGCACGCTATCGACGTCTGAATGATGAGATAGCAAAGACTAGTAGGAAAACTGTTAGATGCAATCATTAGTGCTTCTACTTTGATTACATAGGAGAGAAAATCTGGAGAAATAGGACTATCATATGCGAGCGTTTGTTGTTGTTGTTGTTGTTGTGGGGTTTAACGCCATTTTTCAGCACACGATAGGCTATACATGGCGGCCAGTATTAATGGTGGAGGAAGAACCCGGGAAAACCCCAGAAAGAACCACTGACCCACGAGAAGCTACTGGCAAGCTTTCTCACATACCCACATTAGCCGAATCCGAGACTCGAACCCACGCAGAGGTGAGATGGCAGTGATCCGTGACGGAAAGCGCTTTAGACCACTCGGCTACTCGGGGCCTCACGAGCGTTTGTAAGATGTTACTAAAAATTGCCCTTGTGTTAGCAGTGATCTCAAATGAGTCCAGGATTGTGTGATGTCACTACACTTGTGTTAGCAGTGATCTCAAATGAGTCCAGGATTGTGTAATGTCACTACACTTCGACAGCATACAGAATGCTGAATTTGTATTAAAAAGACAATCGCCTACGACTCCAAAAAATATTGTCAGAGTGCCATATATCCTGGCTTATAAGTCGGGTCTAACTGCAAACTGCACCGAAACGAATCTGTCGTCGCTTAATGCGCCGGCAGATCTGGATCTGTGGAGTTTGTTAGGATTAATCAGTAGAACAAAAAACATTGATCCTGATCTGCAAGCACACCATGCTATGACAGATTAAGATCTTTGGGGTTTCTTTTGCAGTTTGAGTCGTCTTATAAATGAGTACATACGGTTCTACACGTATGAGCCTTTTCTTATGGAAAAAGGGGGAGAAAAGGACAAAACAAGAATTTCGTAGAATCCTATGTCTCACATGTTCATTCTTAGTATAAACCTAACAACTTACAAAGTCACTAAAGAAAGAAGAGTAGGTAACTGTGACTCCTGCCGTAATGCGCATTACCCTCCAAGATAAACGTGCTCAAAACGTTGTATGAAGTTCGTATAACAGCGTCAGACAAAAGCTTAATATAACCACTGGAGCATAGATATTTGTATCCTCCAAGATGAATACATTTATGCACTTTCATGACTGCACAGTAGTGTCAGGTAAATGTAAAAAAAAAAAAAAGTAATCACCGGGGCGTGAAAGTTAGTTGTTGTGACCTACTTTTGCGCATAATGATTATCATTTTCCATGATGTTTCATGACTGCACATACAAGTGTGTGATCAAGATGCAAAAGATTACCGCAGTCACTGGAGAGCAAAAGTAGATCACTGTGATGCAGTTTTGTGTGTGGCGAGTAGTACTCTTGAGTTTTATGATGGTTCATCAACCGCGTAAGAGAAAATGAAATAAACAAAAACACTTAATGTAATAATTGTGACATGAGAAGTAGGCTACTGCGATCATCTTTTACTTGTGACAAGCAGTACCCTCCTGAATAAACAGACCCATTACTTTCATTTCTGTACGCACAACAGCTTCATAGAAACTAAAATAAATGCAAAAACGTAACGGTGACGCCTTCATCAATAACACCGTCAGATAGGTGAGCCAAATATTGCCTGTCATACAAAATACAAATGGAAGGTTGTTTATTTGACCAGTGGAAGTAGAATATAACGCTACAAGCTGACAAAATACTATGAATTGCCTGATTGTTTTGCTTAGACAGAATTGCTAATACGACATTAAAGCCTCGCGGTATTTGGATCTCATTGCATCGGGAGCGAAAAGACTTGCGTATTCTTCAATTACAGTTGGATTTCATTCAGCTGGCTTGATCATGGATTGATTTCATAGAAGCTTCA
Source organism: Sinohyriopsis cumingii (assembly GCA_028554795.2). Lineage (NCBI taxonomy): Eukaryota > Metazoa > Mollusca > Bivalvia > Unionida > Unionidae > Sinohyriopsis > Sinohyriopsis cumingii. The sequence continues at coordinate 55,670,173 of CM068842.1, read as the reverse complement.
ATAGCTTCTGGCGAAATAGCGCAAACCATGGTTAGAATGTCACCGTCATTGTTTACATGTTTACTTGCAAAACACTTGGCGTATTTTCTTGACCTTTGACCAAATATGTCTGGATACGATTGTCAGCGGCTTGCTAGCACTCCTGATCAAATAGATCAACTGATACTTTATTTTATTTGCAAATATTTCTCATCACTCGATGTAATCATTGAGATCACTAGATTTGATACTTTGACTCGACTTAACTTTGGCTATTTTTTTATACAATGTGATTGATTTACGGGAAAGCACGGTATGAATAGCTATTTTCAGCCTATGTGGATTTGGCTGGGTGTTTTTTGTTCTGGAAAAAGAAATGCAGTGTTTACATTATTTGCCAAAGAAGTGTTAAAAAAAAAACAAAACAAAGTTGGTCTTAAGTATGACAAGGACAGTAAACAATTATCAACCATACACTTTCAAACAGCCAGTTGAATTACCATCCAGGAAGATAAATACTGACTTATATGGAGAACATATCGAAATAGCGGTGTTAAATATAATTTATTTAAAATGGTAAATTCTTCATTGATTTTCTCGCTTCTATGGTTTTATTATAAACCAAATATTGATTTCGAAGCAGTTATACTTAGTGTGAACATGTTATTCGTTCATCCCCCAAGCCATGTATTTGGTCATTCATCTACCCACCCAGCCATTCATTAATATATTTGTCCATCAGTTCGTTCAGTCATTCAATATGACGTCAACTTATGCGTACCATTGGATGACAAACGGATAAATAGAAACACCATCATTTTAAATTTGCACCTGCTTTGATTGAGTGAATCTAACCGTTTCGATCTAGTTACGTATAACTTAATATAAATCATCGAAGTATTAACTTGGCTATGATCGAATATGAACATGAATTTTGATAGAAATTAATCTTTATCAAGAATTATTTATTTTTTAAAATGATCCCCATATCTGATATAAACTGTATTTGAGAAATATTTGCTTTCCTCGCTGTTTTTATAGGAAGTTGCTTGTACAAAATATGCATTTTTTAAAATAAAAATATAATTGATTTTGGAAGTGTTTTATAGTATGCGTCGTTTTGACAAATCTTGGCGCGTGTCTAGCAACACAACTCTGAGTAAATAATTATTCCACAAAACGGTAATTTTTTTTTATGAGCACTTTGAGACCAAACGAAGAACAAAAATAATAAATAATTTATAAAATAGCTAATGAATCTAGCTCGAAAAGTAAACGACATCATGGGGAACGGACAGTGATGCGACAATGTCTACCGTTCCTAATATCGATCAATGATATTGCTGATAGAAATTGCGAAATGCACTGAATGTGTGTGTGTTTATATAATGTTTAGTGATTTCGTTAGTTTTATAGACAGAGATCTTAACGTTCAGCAGAATAATAGTTTGGGAGAGATGTTCAGCATGCAAGGTGTATATTCATGGGTATGCGATTGCGGGTGGGGTATGAGATTAGGACTGGGGTACTGGTCATGTTAAAACATTATTCCTATTCAATAACTATTTTTACACTTACTTGGCAGAAAAATATATATAAATGAATTCAAGCTTGACATCTGGAACATGGATAGCTACTGGAACATGGCATGAAGATGGAATTGTTCCACAAGGGTCAAAACACAAATATATTAAAATGAATGACGCTGTCCTCTCTCTCTCTCTCTCTCTCTCTCTCTCTCTCTCTCTCTAGAACCCACGCGGACATTGCTGAAATGGCAGCGATCACTCGAAACCTCCATAGTACACACACACTCTCTCTCTCTCTCTCTCTCTCTCTCTCTCTCTCTCTCTATATATATATATATATATATATAGAGAGAGAGAGAGAGAGAGAGAGAGAGAGAGAGAGAGAGAGAGAGAGTGAGAGAGAGAGAGTATTATGGGGGCTTCGAGTGATCACTGCCATTTCACCAATGTCCGCGTGGGTTCTTGTCTCGGGCTCGGCTTCCCGTGAATTTTCTGGGTTCTTCCTCCACCAATTACACTGGCCGTCATGTATAGCTAGCTTATCGCGTGCTGAAAATGGTGTTAAGCCGACAATGACAAAAGCAACACCAATATTATGAAACAGAGTTATACTTTGTTCGAAGCAAGAATTCAACCCGTACATCAAATAAAAGCACCAAGTATCGTGCACTAGCGCCCTTACCCATTTCGTCCTCCCCACCCCCTTAAAAAAAATTCCGATAAGCTCTTGGATAAAGACTCGAGGTGCACAAGATGTCATTCGCTAGACAGATTTAATTTAAAACTCAGCTTTATAAGCAAAAACACACTGGATGCCTATAAACAATACAATTTATATAATTTATATGCAGGAGATTGTAATTACTGAGGGACTCATGTTTATTACTGCCATTGACATAGCTGGTCGGCAAAACGGACAAACCTGGTCCTAACTTACTTTTTTTTATAGAACCTCTGCCTCGATTTGACAGTACTGTATATTTGGAGAATATTGAGTTAAGATGGCATAAAATTTGGGAGGCCATCATTGGAGAAAACTGAACTAAAGAGGAGAATGCCGAAGGTTTTTGTACATTGTACAATATAAACAAACATGGCAGACACGTAATTTTGAAACGATTTTTTTTCATCTCTTAAATCTTTTATTCAACAAATAATTATAAATTATACCCTTTTTATACATTTTCCATTATTCTTTGATTGAAATGAAACGTTTACTATACAATCTGGCGTTCGTCTGCTACATAATCGAACAAACTGGCCGATTACGGTGATTTCTCACTGCAATTTTCTGCGGATAATGAGAAACGTACTATTATGTATATCTATTTTTTATTTTTGTCCTTTTTGTTCATAACTGCAAATTGTAGTGATTATCTATAATGAAGATATATTCTATTTGAAAATATTAAGAATACGTTTAGATTGGATAGGATCTATAAATAAATGTTGTCAAGTTTCTAATAATAAACATATGTTCGAGTTTGGCGTTATTTATGGTTGGCTAGTTAAAGGCAAGTAGTTGTGTACGTAAGTAGGTATTGCAGAACATTGAAATCTGTCATGTGTGATTGTAATGGTGCACAGTTTTGTAGAGATAATTTTGCAGAACATTCTGTCAGAGTCAGCGTGACAAGTAAACATTGTGTTTGATATATGGGTTAGACTCACCATAAACTGTTGACTGCGAGGGATGGAATCTGTTCTGCCTTGGTCATGAATTTGATTTTAATTAGGGCTTGCTCGAAAAACGCTTAGAGCTAGATATAGTGCAATGCTAACACAATGGTCACATAGCGGTTAAGACGAACCAGAGAAAGTTGTTAGGAAATAGGAGGCCATTTGAAACATGTGTCAGAAAATTATATTTTCCAGAATAGTTATTAATAAAGGCGGACTAAAAGATGATTATTATGTCCTCTATATGAGTGATAAGAATTTTTGGCAGTTAAAGTAGTAATCCTGATTGGCTGTTAAACGAGGGTGAGCGTGTTACCAGACGGAATTCAGAGTTTTAAAAACATATCCCTCGCGATATTAGTCAGTCCAAGTTTTTCTGCCGTGAGGGAAGTCTGAGAGGCTCCGAGATCAGTAGAGAGTATTCTTCTTGTTAAATAAGTCGGCCAAGGGACAAGAGGATCTGGAAATTCGAGAGACCCGTATTTAGAGAAGAGACAGATGGAATTCTCTGATGATGAGCAAGCGATGGCTCGAATAAAGCACAAGGTTAGTCGCAGTTACATACAGTGAGTTCGTCGATATGAATGACTTTGGATTTAATTGTTTTGTATATAATAAAAATAATGTAGTGTAAGATTTAATGAATATCTTCTGATACAAATCTTGTGAACGTGTAAGTTATGTCTTAAATGATTAGTATTATACATGCTGAGAATTGATTTTTTTTCTGTCTGGAATCGCTAATTAGTTAATTAACGTAGTTAGGACAAGGATTGAAGTCCATTAATTCGTGTATATTTAAGTTGTGAATTCTCTTCAACAGAGAATCGAAGAGTGTGCTGACTGGCATAGCTCAGGTGGTAAATTTTAGCCACAGCGGGGTGTGATGGTTTATCTAAAGGGGTTTCATTATGTCATTGTCTCAGTAGGAATGCGAGAGCAGCTAGAAAGACATACATTCATGTTGATAGGTCGTGAATGTGTATTAGGTGTGAAATGATCATAGCTACTTCTGCTGAGTTAAGATAGACGATATCTGACATAAAGAGTGAGCATATTGTTAATCACAGGAGAAGAACCTTGATATGCATGTAGGTTGGGTACTATATTTGTATTTTTGAAGGAAAAGAAAATAGCTACATACCTGTATTGCACAGTGGAAACAGGAGCACAGTCTGCAACCAACAGGAGGAGAGAGAGAGAGAGAGAGAGAGAGAGAGAGAGAGAGAGAGAGAGAGAGAGAGAGAGAGAGAGAGAGACCGAAACGCCGACTTATCAACACCGATTTGGAAAAGACCGTAAGCACCAGTTGATACTGCCATGCCGGCAATTTGAGTTCGATCAGTCACTCAGTCATATGATGAAATTTGTTCTATCTGATAACAGAACGGCTAATTGACATTCGCATAGTTTTGTATCTCTATTTCTGAGAGAAAGTGAATCACTCACAAGTCATGCTCAATTTAATTTTGCTTATGTAATTGATTAAAGTGTGCCCGAGTACAGCGTTGCCCAAATATAGTTAATTTTAGCTTTAATTATTTCAAACTACTGAGGTTCGTTCACCTACTGCTACGTGCGCAAAATGCCTGCAGTGAGAAGCTCGATTACCTCAAGTTTCCTGGCTGCGGATCTAACCCTAACAATGATACTTAAAGATCAGATTATGACTGTATTATCACAATACAGATGGTTTTGTCAGGAAGCTGTTCACTTTACGAAAGCAATCTCCACCTGTAGGGCTATTTCTCGGAGAGTCGTATAACTATGTCGGCTTGACGTAGTCCAGTTGCTGCGGTCGATGGTGACGCTTGTTCCGATGACAGTGTTGGGTTTACTTCCAGTGAGGGGCCAAAGGCTCTGAATCAACGATGCTGCGTGGAAAAAGGGTTTATCGAGGGATCCTTCGGCAGACTAGAGGAGCATGCCATGCGTGGTTGTTCTTTGACCGTCCATCGAGGGCTGTGGAACCGGACATCTATCGTGGTCGTCGACTAGATTTCACGAGAGATAAAATATATGTTTCATTATTGAATCAATATAATTTAAGATTACTATATGAGTGAAAATCAAATATACAAGCATCTTACTTCTGATGAACCATACATTTTTCATATTTGTTTATAAATTGTATACATTGATCATCTTTGTTGATATATCCATATTTCAGTTCCATACGAGGATTCTTTTTTTATTGCCCCTTGCAGTTGCATGATATTGTTCCATTTAGGAATTTTGTGAGCATCATTCTATTAAATCCATTGTTGGACTTCGTGCGCACAAGTATGGTGTCAGATTTATTCATTGCTCAATTACATTATAAATAAACATATTAGCTAAATTGTGTTCAGTATCTTCGCCACATCCAATCCCTTCCCGTCTTCATCCTGCTACATGTGCGTGCACTTGTCATTCAACAAATAACTTACTTTTCTAAGTTCCAATGTGAAAGGCTAAGAGGGCGATTGCGAATTAAGTCCCAAATAATCCTATAAGTTCTACCACAAGTCCAAAAAATATAGTCTGTTTTGAATGAATTGCAGTATCAAATGTGCTGATATACCAAGAGTCTTTAACGGGTTGATGCACTAACAGTCTTGATTATCACAATAATAGAATCCAGAATGTCTTTGAATGAATTCACATGAACCCCAAAAGTAGTGCATTAGTCCAAAAGACCAATCGGCATTTTGTAATTCCAAAAAATAATTGAAATAAAAGATTCCTCTCAAATTATATATGAGAAAAAACAGTAAGACATTTCACAGACTGAACATAAAATGGGAATTAATAATTTTATTAACCACAACCTTATGTAAGAACCCTAAAGACACAATAAAATTACCAGGATGTGGGTCACAACATTTCTTTCTTCCAGAGCATTTTAACTTTGGAAACCTTGAACTCAAATTAGAGCGAGAGAGAAAAAAAAAAAGGGGGGGGGGTTAAGGGCCATGTCTCTGTGGCGCCGTCTGAAGTGGATGCAATTTACTATAGAAAGTTATTTATCACTAAAATATTTTATGTGCAATGGCAACAATTCATTCAAAGACGAGAGAGAGATATAATTCTTTTCAAGCATGAATGGAACCCATACTCCGGGTAATCGCATACATAAGAGTTAGGCGCTCTCAAGCACCATTGTCCTAACTCTTTTGGTCATGCGTACATCTTCAAAAGAAGGATAGAACAAAAGTCAAAGATAAGGACAGAATCTGCACGAGAACTCGTTCGTTAGGCAAGCGGAATTCAGCACTAAGCTATATGTACAAATCCACTGCATTTCTCTTTAGATAGGTGATGTGTCTTATCCAAGATTCCACTCCAAGGAAATGCAAATAAACAATTAAATATGTCGATATCGTTCAGACCAGCCGCATTGCTATGTCAATCTCAAGCTGCTTAGAGGGAGTTGCGACATTAAAAGAATTTGATATGCCTTTTACATAAAACATGTCCCTGACTCAAAAGTTACGACCCCATGGGAATTATTTTGATTAATTCTATGGAGTGAAGCTTTTTGAAGGCACCGACATTTTAGTGCTGTTAATTCTAAAACCGTTCTGCACATGTACAGCCCTCAAGAGGTTATTATTATTATTATTATTATTATTATTAATGTTATTATTATTATTATTATTATTATTATTAGTAGTAGTAGTAGTAGTAGTAGTAGTAGTAGTATTTTTATTATTATCATCATCATCATCATTATTATTATTATTATTAGTAGTAGTAGTATCATCATCATCATCATCCTCATTATTATTATTATTATCATTATTATTATTATTATTATTATTATTATTATTATTATTATTATTATTATTATTATTATTATTTCACAAAACTCCACAAAAAGCCCATTACAATTAATCAATTCATCAAGATATTTTTTCCTCGTTGGTAAATTTAGGTATTGTGGTGTGGTTACAAAGGTTATTTAGATTAGCATCGTCATCATCTTATAATTTATATAATATATGTAATTCTTTTAGTAAGATTTAGTGTCATCCAAACTATATAAACTGTTATCAAAGAGTCATCACTTTTTATTTTGTGCGGCATCAGTCTGAATACAAAATGAATATTTTCAGCGCAATATAAAATTAGTTTGTTACGTTTTACCATCATGAATCCATAACACTTTTGGTTTATTCATTACTCCTCCTAACTTTGTTCCCTAAATACTCGTAACGCTTTAAATATTTAGTCATCTACAGTGTACTCCTGCTGTTATGGGGGAAATTTTAGTGTCTATTGTAAATTTTGTTATAAATCCCTCGAATCCACATTAGCACAGCCTTATAAAATAATTGATCATTTTCACAAACTGTATTTGAGATCCACGAATTTTCAAATCAGTATAGCATAGTGTTCAATGATAGTTTCGTATCTTCTTTATCACAACCTTTACATAATCTTTGTCCCACGAAAATAAATTGTCAAATTTCCAATTCGGTTAATATTACTTTGAATTTTAATTTTGAAATCAAATACAATTATGAGAAATAGTATTTATATATCATTTTAATTTCTGCATTTTCAATCTCACAAACAAGTATATATATATATATATATATATATATATATATATATATATATATATATATATATATATATATATATATATATATATAGTTTATGTATACAATTGCCTGTCTGAATTGAATGTAAGTTATAGAATCTAAGTACCTATATGTCTTGTTTAATGTCAAAGTAAGAATGTGCACGTGAGTGTGTAATTTGGATTTTTAACGTAGCTTTAACAATTTTTTCAGTCATATCGCTAAGATGTCTGCAGTGTGGCAGTTTATAGTGATGTCTAGCACTAGGGTATCATGTCGCAGACATGTAGCATGATGTCCCACCCAGTCACATTATCCTGACACCAGGCCGACCAGTCCTAACACTAACCTCTTAGCGCCAAGCGAGGCAGCTATTAGCAACATGTTCGTAAGTCTTTGGTATGACTCGGCCGGGGATTGAAACCACGACCACCAGCATCCGAGGCGGACGCTCTAACCACTAGGCCACTGGAGCTCTTCAAAAGAAACAAAATCGGTTCATCATTACTTGGTTCATATATCGATTCATCATTATTTGGTTGATATATATATATATATATATATATATATATATATATATATATATATATATATATATATATATATATATATATATATATATATATATATATATATATATATATATATAGCAAAGATTAGCAAAATAATTTATTTCCATTCAGTTATTTATTATCTTTATTTGCTTTATAAACAAAATTATTATAAAACAAAATTGCTAAAGCCCTTGACTGACTTGAAAGCGAACTAAATAAACATTCATATCCCCAAACAGATCAGATAAGTTTTCTTCTTTTGTTTCAAAATGAGTATCCTATTGACAAAGTGGTGATTTTTCTTGTTTAACAAAATGCAAAACAAATTATCTTTTATGCTGACCCCCTAAACTATGGCAAGTGAAAATATATAATAGAAATACCCCTATTGCTTATCATGTTGATCCCCTAAAATCTTGGCAAATTAAAAGATACAATAGAAATACCCCTATTGCTTACCATGCTGATCTCCTAAACCCTGGCAAATTAAAAGATACAATAGAAATACCCCTATTGCTTACCAATGTTGATCCCCTAAACCCTGGCAAATTTAAAGATACAATAGAAATACCCCTATTGCTTACCGTGCTGATCCCCTAAACCCTGGCAAATTTAAAGATACAATAGAAATACCCATATTGCTTACCATGCTGATCCCCTAAACCCTGGCAAATTAAAATATACAATAGAAACTCAGCTGTTGTTTACCATATCTGGTCCCCTGCACCTCGGCAAATTAAAAGAAAGACCCACTACTGTTTAAAATAGCTATCACTGAATCTTAAATATAGGAAAGTGTTTTACAAGTAAATACAAGTGCTTAGGGACGAAACAACTCTGCAGTGAAATCTATTTATTCTGCATTTCATAATGAGATATCGAAATTTAGCAGTGGGAGAGAAATGATATCGTCACAATGGTGATATCACTTGGAATATTACTTTATTTTTATTCCATTTAGGAAGTAGATATGTAGTTACGTACGTTATTAAAACGGACAGTAAAGATTTTGCTTATCTGTTTTGTTCTGATCGTAACCGCATAGTTTAATACATTTACTGAACTCTTAAATTTTTTTTCTTCTTAAAAGCATTTTTTTTAATAATTATCTTTGCATGAAGCCGTTATCCTTAGTTATCTTTTTCTGTTCCTTTTGCATTGTATTAAATGACGGGGAGCCTTCACACTATGTAAATGTAAGATTGTAAAACTTTCAATATTCTGCTATTGAAAGCGGAGAAAATGAGTTAGGTGTTGAAAATGAAGAAAAACAGACCCACAACAAAAATAAACCGTACAAAATTAATAGAAAATTTGAATTATTCACACGAGACACTTTTCAAGAGCTTAAAGTTTACGATTTCCTGCTAGAACATAAGTGATATCAAAGTTATACATGTACATGTTCTCTTATTTTAGCTAAAACAAAGGAAGCATATTAATAACCTGAAATATATATTTATCTCACATTTCTACAGTATTTCGTATATTTGAAAGAAGAAAGTATAAGTATTACTCCCCCTATACGCTCAATGGTCCCACCCTTCACTTTTTCAACTAAACTTAGAGGGTGAGCTTTGAAAAATAAAAAAAAAATTAAAAAAAATATAGGAAAGAAAGATCCGTGTAACAGAAAGAACGGCTCCTCCTCCATCCGGAGCCCACCATTGCAGAAATACAGTATTATTACTTTTAAATGAAGAAAAATATTGTATGCATTTATTTTCTTAATATAGGCACATAATTCATTTCCTGTCTTATCTAACACCATGTCCCATTGATGGAATGAATGAATCCAGTGATGATGAGTCATGTCTCATGCAAGTTCCCTGAGAGGAAAATGAAGGAATCTGGAAATGATGGGTCCTATCCAACACTCATTTCTCTGTAAGGAAATATCTCAAAGACCGATCTCCGTCTAAAGTAGCCTTTAAAAAAAAAAGAAAAAAAAAAAACACTTTCCACGCTCACATGGAAATTTTTCACCTTAAAATCATACCTTAATTCTCATTCCTGTGCATACAAATCACGAGACTACTGTTGTCACGTGATTTTGTCCTTTTTTTCTTCTATCACAGCCTAATTTAAACCGAAGTTCGGATTGCCATCATAAGTCCCCATTTCGATCGATCAATACTATTGGCATCGCATTTAGCTTGTTCAGTCTTCAATTGACGTAACGAGATACATACATATCAACTTTAAATTCTGTATGGTGTTTGACAAAATATATTAGGTAGGTTGTAAAATTTTCACTAGAATTTTTTTATACGAAGTCCAAAGTGATAACGATTTATAACCAAACATATTTATACAACCCACTCGGTTGGACAAACCTTTATACCTATATATACGCCTTGAAAACAAAATGCAATCAGGTAAACATTTACACCTGGTTGGATGATCAGAGTGGATCAAATGTTTATTATATGATCCTTGATTGATGTATGCTACGCCAAGTGAGAGGTCGAATGATGTAAAGCATGCAAGAGTAAATCTATGCTGTCAATTATATACTTAATCAGTATATTTTATATAAGCGAAATGCTGTTTCACAAGGATGAACGGAATAAGTTTAGGATTTGTGTAATGAAGCATCTCTATCTCTGTATGTATGTATGTATGTGTGTGTGTGTGTGTGTGTGTGTGTGTATGTGTGTATGTATATATATATATATATATATATATATATATATATATATATATATATATATATATATATATATATATAAAATTTTGACTAGTCATTACCGATTAAATGGAAATGTACCAAAGTAAACGTAAAAAGCTTCATTCGACATGTAGAGTTTTAAAGAAGTAGACATTTCAATAGATTTTCATGAAGGCTTTCTGCGCATTTTTTTGTTGTTGTGAAAACCTCAGCAGTAGCTACGTAATCAAAACGTACGCACGACTTTGCTTAAACTAAGAAAGCATCTTTTTTGAGAGTTGAAATAGGGTGTCAAAAGATTTAATATGTGAATCTTTATGGATTTGGGGAGATAAGGAAAGTTTTATCTTCGCTAGCTAAAAGGAGACTGTTAGACTCTTGCTCTTGCTATATCACACACAGTTCAAAATTTTATAATGTCTAATTTTTATACATTTTTAAATAAAAACAATTTCTTTCTTTTAAATTTAAAATAAATATAACTACAACTTAATACCATGTTTCGGAAAGGGTCATTTATCTTAGTTCTTGATGAGTGACATGTACGAACCTTGGAATAGTACTTCACGTGGCCCCGCCTTCCCAGCAGAATAATGTCAGCTTTCTCAGATTGTACGTCTTGCCCCTGCAGTGACAAGAACGATGATTGATTGGTTCGTGCAGTGGCTAAAGTTAGCTCCTCCCATCGTCTAGCAGAAGGCGAAGCCCATTACCGCCCACTTTTCAGTCGAGCGTGTCTCCTTCATGAAAACCCTGCATTCAATATCGTCAATAAACAGCGAATAGGTTCGGTATGTCCATTCTAGGGATGTAAGGCAAAGTGACCACTGGTTTCACTTTATAAAGACGCATTTTTGTTTCTCAATGGGTCTGTGTGAGACAATGCGAGGGAATTCTATAACACGGTCTTAATATGATTATGTTTTATCCTCAATAATCATATGCGTTTGTGTATCGGTCGGCGCTGTCACCAATTTCCAATCTAGAAGTGAGTAGTTGTCAACGGATGGCCGTATGCCTTTGTATTTCACTCGCTGGTCATTCTTATACATATATCTGAATCGTTAACAATGATAGACCAACATCAGGAATTTTACAAGAGAAGTTAGCTCTCGCGTTCCATCCGTTTGATGGAAGAGAAGAAAAACGAATAGTGAAGAAAAAGACAAAAACAGATTGAGAAAGCAGGTGGCAAAGTAATCAAGACGAGAAATCAGCACAAGTGGCTATCGGGGGCGACAACATGATTGTCTGTGCTGGATGCGACCGGCCGATTCTGGACCGGTTTTTGCTCAATGTTTTAGATAGAGCCTGGCACTCTAAGTGTGTGCAGTGTTCAGACTGTGGAATGGTTCTGACGGAGAAATGTTTTTCCAGGGAAGGAAAGCTGTACTGCAAAGCTGATTTCTTCAGGTAAGATATCGCAATTACTGTAGAATTGTCTTGACAAAATCAATTTTAAAATGGTCTGGACAAACTTTAAACAATGGCATATATACTCTATTGACACTGACCACGGTGTCGACATTTATGCCAGGGCAGATTTTGGACTGTAATTGGAATGGAAGAAATGATTTAAAAATGCTTATGGTCAGAAAAATATTTAAAAAATATACCCACTGAAAAACTTATATTTTGCATATAATTTGACTATATGAGGATAAAATGTAATTCAAAAGCAATACACACCGTATCGAAGATGAGATTGAAGCAGATAAAACTATTCAGGAGGACAATCTAAGAGTGAAAGAGAAAAACAACAACAGCAACAACAACAATAACAGCAGAAATAATAATAATAATAATAATAATAATAATAATAATAATAACAATAATGTATGGTCGTCATACGTAATCATGAAAATATTCGTTATACAAAGTGACAACAAATATTATTTATATTACCTTCATTTATCCGCACTACTATAAACCACCCACCTGCTCCAGGTTCCTACATTAAACGCCTTACATACTATTTGAAGGGTTACATTCAAATTATTACTGTTATCGTCTAAACTCAATTGATACATAAAACCTTTGTACACACACACATACATGTGTGTGTGTGTGTGTGTTTATGTATGTATAATGCTAAGATGCTAAGCAGAGATAAAATGGTGGCATTGTCATAATATAAAATTTCATCAAATTTCATCGGGGAATAATTAAATATGTCAGTAATTGCACCAATTAAATAGACTTAAGAAATTATTTCATCTAATAATGAAAGAATTTTTTTTTTTTAAACCGAAAGCACCCATTTGTGAATCCCAGAGTTTTCCTCTTTCGTCATAACTGTGAAAATGTCAGTAGGAAAATTTCAACTTTTATTGATGAACATAGTCAATTGTTTATGAAAGACATCTTACAACTAGCTTATTTTCTTGGATAAATGAAAACAATAATGAATTTTAATACAGTAGATAATTATCTTAGCAGACCTTGTGACTTTTTTAAATGCTATGTTTGTGAGTTGAAAAGAAACAGGATATTCATCATAATGAAATATGACTATTTAACACATCTCTATCTCAAAATAGGTTCATGGCTGGGGAATTTTCAGCTTCGAGTTTCTTCTCCATTCTTAGCACCCCTCCGCAATCTATCATATCTGATAACTATCTCCTCTTATCTCTTCCACTATTTTCCTTTTCTTTCTTCTATCTCCCTATTCCAACACCTATTGTATAAATATTTGTAAAGAAACCGTCACTAAGTACAAATTAGCACACCAAAGAATATGTTTCGGGGTGAAATTTATAAAAGAATATACTTTAGATAATGCTAGAAGATTCTTTTGGATGCTAATATATATATATATATATATATATATATATATATATATATATATATATATATATATATATATATATATATATATATATATATATATATATATATATATATATATATATATATATAAACAATCGTTCTTGAATTATATATATCAAGAACCATTGTTTTCACATCATCAGCATAATTACATTTCCATAGGTTTTGCACATTGCATAGAGAAATTGCATGTAATTGTACGAGTTTAATAACAGTGTAATGGTTGATTTTTAACATGTGCTTATTTTGAATAATATATTTTCAATACAGAGGCAAAGAAAGTTTGACTGTCTGTTTATGAATAAAAGTCTTTACACCCAGTCATTATAATGTACGCGACTGAAAGGTGAAAGGTTGTGTTGAACGAGTGTAATGTAACTACCTTATGAATAAACAAACAAAGGAACGAACATAATGTATCTACCCTATGAATAAGTTAATCATCAATTTATGTATGATGTAATACAGGATTCTTATTAACTGAATAATTGTTTTTATAATGAAGTACATACATAATATATTCGGTGCATATTTCGGCAATACACAACGGTCTTACAATATGTAATTCTCTCTCTCTCTCTTTCTGTCTGTCTGTCTCTCTCGATTTTTTATATGAAAACTAAATGAATGTAAAAGAATAAACTGTTTGTCTAGTATGACTAAACTAACAAAAAGGGCTGCGAGTACGAAACCAATTGTTGGCATCAGTGCTTATATATTGCATCAATCCATCATCTTTCACCAAGCACAAGAAAACGTCAAAGACGAATTGTAATTATTGCAAAATATGACCCCCCCCCCCCTCCGAAATTATCTCAAGCTTAATGCGTGCGCTTTGCATCTATTGTTGTTGTTTAATAGGTGGCGGCAAAAATCAGTCTCTCAGAGGACAAATCTTGTTGCGATTTGATTTATTTTGTGGTTTCATTAGTTACGATCTCTTTGTTGACGGAATGTGAATGTATGGTATAATTTCCCATGTACGACATGCATTACTTTTACTGATATCTACGAGAATATGTAATTGTGTGTAATTATTATTATTATTATTACCTACCTACCTACCTACCTGCATGGATGCATGCATGCATACATACATACATACATACATACATACATTCTTATTAAACTTCTTTCTCCTGGTTAAGAATGGATTATACTTAAAAATTAAAGAAAACTATAATTGCATGTCCTTTTTTGTTGATTATTCTGTACGTAGCAGTATTAGTACTCTGGTAATGACCATTCTGTACAACAGTATTAGTACCATGGTAATGACCATTTTGTAAAACAGTAATATTACCCTGGTAATGATCATTCTGTACGTAAGAGTATTAGTACCCCGGTAATGACCATTTTGTACAACAGTATTATTATCTATCTGAGTAGTCCTTAATGTCTTTAAGTCTACACTGGATGTTTAGATTCAATGAACCGAAAAATCTATGTGACCTTTCTTAAGTGACAATAACTATATTTCAGACATCTCAATCGGCCTTCAAAATATCGTTAAAAGAAAACGGTCATTACAAGGGGTATTTATAAAAAAAAATAATCGCGTTTCAATGAGATATATTGATGTCACCTGTTTGGTGGGATCAAAAATGTCATTATCACACGGCGTTGAGCATGACAAAGACCGTAAAGTATTAAGATGAAAATGCTCACAGTACGATGTGCGACCTCTTTTAGGACACACGGTATTAATGAATGGGAAAAATGTGAACCAGCCTGGAAATGGGTGAACATAAAATAGAGTATGTGCTATATGGAATTTCAGTCCTTTAACAGTCTAGAGTTTGGAACACTCATTACTAAAATTAGCACCTGATTCTTTGGTGCGGAATTGAAATCACCTTATTTCAAACACATGCAGGTCCAGAAAATGCCACGGCTCATATCCTTTGCTCTACACAGAAGCCCACATCCAGGTTTCATCTATACTGATTCATATAGATTTGATAATGAGCACTCAAAAATGTGAAGTTATTAAATTTTTAATATCATGATGTTTGCATATGTTTACTATGGGAACTGAATTAGTGCCGTCAGTCTTATAATGGTGCCAATATTGATGCCTTTTCATGTAGCTTCTGGTAACGGAGATTTGACATTGTTTCGTTTACGAGCTATTACTACCTAAATTTAGTAAATATTGTGTTTTGCTCAGCCAGCACAGTTTCAATTTTACAGTTTTGTGCATTATCAATTATTACGGTGTAATGGTAGTTATGTTGCCATGCATTTCTTGTCCATACAAGCTTATTGTCAAATGGGTTGATTTAACAACTTGTTATGTTTCTACCCTTCTATCTTAGTGTACTGTGCAAAGTCGATGTAAGATAACCCCAAAAATCCATTTCTATCGCTAAAGCATAAAAATATCAAATATATAAATAATGTACATTATATACATTGTAGCAATTAGTGACGGCTGTTGCAATAAATCAATGTATAACCTGTTTATGAATGAGATCGAATGCTCGCGCTAAATAATACATCTACACGTTCTCTCACTAACCAGTAAATAAATCGAATACAACAAAGAAAACTGAGTTACCTACTCGACCAATCAGAAAAAAATGATGCCACAAAAGCTACAAGGCTGCACGTCAGTATACAATTATGCTATAAAAATATATGCTCATAAATCCATATAATTTTTTTTTAAAACTCGCTTTTGAGATGTAGGATGGAAAGTCATATATTTTAATAAATTCAAATAGTGTACCATCTGGTTACATTAAAAGTGAAGGTTGTATAGAAAAACATCTGATATTTCCGATTTTGACTCTCGTAGAAAAAATGGAATCAGTAGAATTTCTTATATAGAATTGTATATTAGGAAACGAGGCGGTTGGTCTGCCATTAAATTATGTAATATATTCCGATTTATTTCCAGCAATTTTAATTTTTGGGGGAAATTTCCCGAAAGACTAAAGGATAATAATAATAATAATAATAATAATAATAATAATAATTTGTAATAGACCACCGGACCAAATTACATGCATGTGCTAAAAATATGGTAGAACCGCAAAATATAACAATTCTTGGATTAACACACTGACTCTCTAAATTGTATCGATCTTACTAGATAAATAGCGTAATTATGTAGAATATTAATATTATTATTGATTCTCTGGATGAAATTTTAAAACTGGATGTGATTTGCTATACAAAGATGGTATGACATGCCTTCTCGGGTAATCATGCACGGGACATTTATCATCAAAGTAAAACTCATCTTCCTATATCTGCACAAAAAGGGCACAATCTTTCAACATATGGGATATTTTAATACCAACGAATATTTGCCACTATAGGAAAGGTTCCATTTATGAACATGCATATCAGGCTAATACTGTTCGAAGAGTTCAGAATAATCTATATAGTACTGACAACTCAGATTGTTTCTGATCTTATTAAAAAATCGTAATCTTTTAACTTTGAATTTAACTTTCTATTTAATTCTTGTTGAAAAATATCTTTACAACGTTGTATAAACTTAATGAAAAAGCGTTTATCATCCCCACCCCTTGATTAACCCAAACTGAACTCAGTCTGAATGAAAACAGTAGACTTTTAAGTGTATTTATCCAACAATCAGTGTTCGCATCATGTCGATTGGAGGTTATAACTTTGTTTTGGGAATCGATCATCAGTCATCTTTAATAATCAAAACCAGTACTTAAAACTTCTTCTATATCTTACTATTTGCATTAGCATTCTACATAACTCATTATATATAAAAGCGTTTGATGTGTGTTTTGTAATACCAATAATATATTTGCAAAATTACGTATTTACAGCTTCAGTGTCATTCGCTTTGTAGAAACCCTAAACTTCTACCCCATAATTCAAAATTGGTGCTATTTTAGTATCAAATATTTGGAACAGAGTCTAAGTAGACAGTTTACCAAACCGATTAATTTTAGTTTGCAAGCTACGAAGTACCTTTGCTTCATGTGCTGCTAGTGCTTTCTGACACATATACCATCAATTTGTAGAAGTCAATAGACAGCCAAGATATCTATAACGAGATACCGACTCTATCATGAATCAACAAAAATACAAAATTTCATATCCTCTAAAAGGTACCCCTTTTTGGAAACCACAATTTTAGTTTATTTCAGGTTTATCATTAGTTTCCAGATGTTGCATTATTCTTTTACTACTATTACTGCTACATAATAATAATAATAATAATAATAATAATAATAATCCCAAAACCCACAACAATAGCATCAACATCCCCCTGCAATCACAAAAACACATTTAACTAGTATAATAGAATCGCAAATTAATGGAATGTACAGGTGGTTCATCAATCTATCTATCTGTCTGTCTGTTTGTCTATCTGTCTCAATATATATATATATATATATATATATATATATATATATATATATATATATATATATATATATATATATATATATATATATATATATGTGTGTGTGTGTGTGTGTGTGTGTGTGTGTGTGTGTGAAACATACAAATAACAGTCAGTGAGAAATCAAAGAGAAATATCCTTTGTCAAGGGCAAGGAAGGAGAGGACGCGAGTAGCGATTATATTATTTCTAAAGGAAATATAAATAAATCCATATTTACATGAAACTAAAGTTCAGCCTTTTGTTACGTCTCGCCCGTTCCGCTAAGGCATTTTAAAATTCTCTGACGCGTCAAAAGTAGAAAACCGTGACCTCTTTTTTTAACAATGTCAGACAAACTGAACTAAATGCAAACTCTTTATGCTGACGTCCACGTCAACCGCAGCATCGTCTGCGTAATTAAGAGGGAGTACATATAAGTTATAAGGTTTTCAATTTCTCCATTTTAATGTAGTCATGCAGGTCTATATGAACCAATGTTCGTTTCTTGTTGTTTGTTTGTTTGCATTTTTGGGTGGGTTTTTCTCGTTTTTGTTTCATGTCGTGGAGCTTGGAACACTGTATTTTGGCAGAGCAGGAAATAAATCACGGTCAGTGGGTTTGAACCGACGACCGGTCGAGTTAGGAGGTATATTTTTTCTTATAAATCGAAGGCTCTAATAAACCACTAAGTCTGTTCTTTTAACCACGATAGAAACGTACGTTGTATAGAGTCTGTGAACAAGATACGATGACTATTTATTAACTAATGTTGATCAAATGCTTTTTAAACAAATTTTAACAGCTGTCACAATTTAATTCCGCGAGGAAAGAGCACTACGTCTTCATCCTATATGCATGTTACAATTACATTTTAAAAATACAAGGGTTATGCTATTGTTTGATTAATTAAATAGAAAAACGTGATAAAATCAACGGGTAAAAGTAATGGGATAAGCTGCGGAACAGGACATAAAATACAGAATATTACTTTTTTCAGAACCTGAACACGAGAAAAAAGGGCATTTTCAGTTATGATTCAAGTGAATCAAGTTATTTGAATAATAATGTTAGTATGACAAGGTGAGTCTGTCTCACTAATTGTATTGACTAAAAATGACTTAGAATACTGCTTCATTAATAACTTTACTCTCACATGAATATTACACGGGGTTTTTATTTTTGTTTTCAATAGATGCTACACACACACACAGATATATATATATATATATATATATATATATATATATATATATATATATATATATATATATATATATATATATATATATATATATATATATATATATATATATATATGTGTGTGTGTGTGTGTGTGTGTATGCATGCATGCATGCATGCGTGTGTGTGTGTGTGTTTATTTATTTATAGTACTTCAATGTTATTTACTACTACACGTTATTCAAAATTTTTTTAAATCGTATGTAACAGTGATGTCAGTCGGTAGTGTGCGTTTTTAACAAGGAAGTTATCATAAAACATACCGAATGGAAAATATAATTTATTAAATGTTTGGCTGGAGGACTGTGATAGAACCACTTTATTTCAAAATTTTGGAAGTTTATGGAACTGTAACGAAAGTACGTTGTTTGGAAATAAATAATACATATGCAGCAAACGACCCTATGAAAAAATCTACATCATATTTTTTTAAAAATAAGAATAAAACTGGTATCTCCTTCACCCAATCGGATCATTATCTTTATTTCAAATATACGCATCTATTTATGTATAATTTTACTTACTGTTGCTTATACAAGCTTTTCTTTGTTATTGTTCTTGTTTTCAATTTCCCAGAAGCAGTACAACTTTAACAGAATATTACTGATTCGAACCTCTATCTTTGGGATTGGTAAGCATCCGTCGTATTACAGCATCAACCAAGTTATAACTTGATGATGTTTTATTCTAAACCATCCTTACATGACTACATTGAACCAATTTTGTCTTCATTTTTGTTGTATAATTGTTATTGTCGGAGCACGTGAAAATGGTTTCGCTATTTTAAGGTTTCTAGGTCGCCTTGTTCTCACATTATCCTGACACCAGGCCGACAAGTCCTAACACACTAACCTCTTAATGCTAAGCGCCAAGCGAGGCAGCTGCCAGTGCCATTTTTATAAGTCTATTGTATGATTCGATCGAGGTTCAAACACACGACCTTCCGCATCCGAGGTGGACGCTTTAACCACATAGGCCCGCGGAGGATTCGTTATAATAGGCAAATACGAGAGAGAGAGAGAGAGAGAGAGAGAGAGAGAGAGATTATCAGTAACGCATGCATCACGTCCTATGGACTACAGTTTCAGTACACATGGCATCAACGAAATGGCGTTAATAGTTTTGCACGATGGAACCATCAACTCTTAAAAGCAATTCATTATTTATCATACTTGTGGGAGATCCACCGGTTTCAGTGGCCAGGAATGTTCAATTGATAAATGTTTCATCACTTAATTGTATTAACCCTATCAATTAATGCGGTGCGATGTATCATTCCTTTTGATAGCGATCTCATGTAAAATCGCCTAGACGATATGTTGTATTAGTAGTACACGACATGCAAGGGTGAAAACATGCTATTTGTTAACAACAATCGTCCCCACCCCGCCCTTGTTCTCTATCCATCAGGTCGAACTGAAATAGTCATACTTCGAAATTATTCAAAAGTGAGAGTCACACTTTTAAATACTGATAAATCTTAAGAAAACGGGGCACGAAAAGCGCTCGTACTTTCGTCAGTGCCGAATGATTTCATGCGTGAATGGCGTAAGCAGTACAAGTTTAGTTATATAAAAATAATAACATATAAGAAAATTCTTAAAGCCAGAAGATGATCTTGCTTTATAATGTTCAACTCAGTGGCAGATGCTCTAAAAGTTATCAGGAAACATTAACCGGAACCTTGGCACCCAAGTGGTCCATACTGACGCGACAGACTACATACATGCGTTTTTAAAAGGCATACAAAGTTCATAAAAGGGTGGAGTTGACAGGGAAAAGGTTTCTAAAGATTTGAGAAAATGCAGATTTTGGGATGGAAGAGTAATCCTTTTAAAGAAAGTGTAACTTTTGAAACTAAAGTTAATATCGGAATGAAATATATGTAAGGATACTTTCATCGATTAACACTCTACCCAATGTTAGGGTTTTCAAAACGAGTTGGAATTCAATGTGCAGGCGGACACGTGTAAATCTGTTTGCGTTGCACTGTTTTAAATGAAATATATTACATCAAATAAATGATTCTTTGGGGGCGAGCAGACGCTGCCGGATGTATCTAGCTGTTTGGACTCAGACTCATGCTAGTGGTGAGTAGGAAATAGGTCACTGTGCAGGAAAAACGACAACAAAGAAACAAAGCAATTATATTATATTATGTTGTATTATATTATATTATATTATATTATATTATATTATATTATATCGCATTGCATTGCATTTGCATTGCATTGCATTTATTGTGTTGTGTTGTGTTGTGTTGCGTTGCATTGCTTTGCATTGCATTGCATTGCGTTGCGTTGCGTTGCGTTGCGTTGCTTTGCATTGCATTGCATTGCATTGCATTGTATTGTATTGTATTGTATTGTATTGTATTGTATTGTATTGTATCGCATCGCATCCCACCATATCACATTCTATTCTATTCTACTCTTACGTTATGCTGCGGTATATTATAGCATATGACCACTGTTTTGTTTCATTTACGTTTATATACTCATATCATAAATTTGCCATATTTAACATGTGCACATCATGACGTCACTTGCAAATTTGTAGCCAGAGGTATCTGAATATGTTTAAAAAATAACAAACAAACAAAAAATCCTACTCCCTTGATGATATCATAAACAAGGTCACGACCTGCAAACCATTTGTCCCCTAGGTCAGCTTCGTTATGGAATAGAATTTCTAATTGTTGGTGATTTTTTTTGCGATTACTATTTCACTTCTACAGCTCTTTATCTGCTGGTATACATGTTAAATTCTATCTTGCATTTGCCAACTTTTTTCGATATTATCCTTTACTTTCGGCAACTTTTTCCGTATTTGGTATATTTTTCTATAGTGTCCCTTGTATTTGGTAATTTGTTTTCGAAAGCAATGTTAAATAGAGGACAAACTTTCTTCAAGTTTCTAGCAGATTTCAACTTGTAACGGCAGTAACATTTTCCGATCAGTAAGGGTAGGTAAACCATGTGATAAGCATGAATCATTTCGCCTTTATCTTCAGCGGTTTGGTTAAATAAAATCATAACCTTTGTTATTTGTTACGTTATTTAATGCAGATGAGCTGCAACTACAATATCTTCTAGGTAAAAGGTTACCATCAGGTGTAATCGACAAAGAAAACTCCAAGCTATTCGTCCTGTATGCAGCATACATTGTCATGCAGTGTGCAGCTATCTTCTGCAAATAAGGTACTCGAACTTGCAACTTATGCAGTTGACGAATACTTTGTTGACTGATATACTGTAAGAATTTTTGTTCTAATATTCAATAATTTTTAAAAGTTTTTATTTATTTTTAAATATATTTTTTAAATATTTTTATATTTTTT
Organism: Sinohyriopsis cumingii; assembly: GCA_028554795.2. Classification (NCBI taxonomy): domain Eukaryota; kingdom Metazoa; phylum Mollusca; class Bivalvia; order Unionida; family Unionidae; genus Sinohyriopsis; species Sinohyriopsis cumingii. The sequence continues at coordinate 55,647,404 of CM068842.1, read as the reverse complement.
TAAAAATACTTATTTATTGATTATATTTAGATGATTTATTGTTATATCATGCAATCTTCTATGGAAGGAAATAATGATGATGATGATGTTAATGACATATAACAGTTAATTTAACTTGCAGAATAAAGGAAATTCTGCTAAAATAGTCCAGTCGAACGTTTTCTATAACTGCAAAGTTTTATCATTTCAGTGTTGCTTGCAAAGTAGTATCATTTCAGTATAGCTTGCAAAGTTTTAACATTTCAGTGTTGCTTGCAAAGTAGTATCATTGCAGTGTACCTTGAAAAGTTTTATCATTTGAGTATTGCTTGCAAAGTTGTATCATTGCAGTGTAGCTTACAAAGTTTTATCATTTGAGTATTGCTTGCAAAGTTTTATCAATTCAGTGTTGCTAGCAAAGTAGTATCATTTCAGTGTACCTTGCAAAGTTTTATCAACGATTCTTTGCAAAGTTTTATCAACGTTAATTGTAGCTTGCAAAGCTTTATCATTTCAGTCTTGCTTGTAAAGTAGTATCATTTCAGTGTAGCTTACAAAGTTTTATCAACGATTCTTTGCCAGAGTATGAAACAGTACAGATATCAACTAAACATGTTCACAATGGCCATTATAAGATTATTTCTGAAAATAATATTGAAGAAGAAAAGCCCAAATAGTTCTGAAGAAAACTAATTTTACACACGTGCTAATTGTTTGGGCGACTGAAATTAACTCCAGTAAAATCTCGTTTATATTGTATTCATTCTTTGGTTGATTGATTTCGATAGGTGTATGGGTTTATTTAGATGCGTCTATGGCTAAATTAAAATGTCCAATCTTAGATGCTGGAATCCCCTGAGAAGAGTTTTCATTTCAGGGTTCATTTTTTAAACGAAGATAATGACGACGACAACAACGAAGACGACGACGGCATTGATGATACTGATCATGTAGATAGCATGTTCATTTGATATTAGCTCTTGAAAGTCACCCCACCCCCGACTCAAATGTTACTAGTCAAATTTTGCCTCCTAACTGCAATGCAGTCACTAAAAAAAAATTCTCAAAAGGTCTTGATCACTACGTCAAATCCTATCATCACAGAGTGAATTTAGTTGAATCTCCAGAGTGTGGTGATGATAATGAAGAGTTGACCACTATTTGTTATTATTGATAGGTGACTTCGAACTAAGTAAAGAAACAGTTGACCACTATTTGTTAATATTGATAGGTGACTTCGAACTAAGTAAAGAAACAGTTGACCACTATTTGTTATTATTGATTGGTGACTTCGAACTAAGTAAAGAAACAGTTGACCACTATTTGTTATTATTGATAGGTGACTTCGAACTAAGTAAAGAAACAAGCTCTGTACTATTCACAAATGTTCACAAATATACTCACGAAACCAGACGTTTGCAATTATATTCTAAGGAATAAATCTAAAAATATAAGTAGACAACATTTACTGTAACATGTACAGTGTCTTTTCTTCATCTTCTCTTTCTCTTTCTTTTCATCCCTGTTTTTATCATTAATTGCTTATTTGCTAAACAGCTAACTAAATGTATTTATTTTATTTTCCTTTTGAAATGTTACATGTCTTTTAACATGCGAAATGTATAACCTTGTTTTTCAGATGAACTCGAATTTTTGTAAAATGAATGTCATCTATGGATCAGTTTGCATATTTTGCGAAAGGGCCTGGGTGACTTGGACACCGTGTCTAATCCTATATTGTTTAATGCATTACAGTAAAATACCTTTAAAACAAAACATGTTCAGTTACAAATATATATTGTTAATTGTAACGCATTTATAATCGTTGACATCTGCATTCGGTTCCGTCTTGTTATCTGCACAACTCTGCAAACTTCATTATCTGAACAACTTTGCAATCTTCATTATCTACAAATCTTTGCGATCTTCATTATTCACAAAATTGTTACAAGCTTCATTATCTACAAAACGTTATAATTTTCATTATCTACAGAACGCTACAATCTTCATTATCTAAAAAACATTTTAATCTTCATCAAGGCACAATGTCATTAAAAAAGTAACTAGGTTTAAAATTGAAGTCATGTTAGAACATGTGTTACAAGCCTTGCATCTTCCAATGATAATGGTGTAGCAGTCTAATACGACAGGAATTGTGGGAGTGAAACAGAATGTCAGTATAGGATTAATCCATAAATCGTTTCGAAATCGATCTGTTCAGCTCAGTCGCAATAAACATCAACAATTTGCACAATACAAATAAGGGAAATATGATTTTATTTTTTCTAAATGTTACGATGCAAATACGTAATGTTTAAAAATGTATTCTTTACAGGCGATTCGGGACGAAATGTGCTGGATGTTCACAGGGAATTTCACCCAATGACCTCGTACGACGAGCTAGAAACAAAGTTTTTCATCTCAAATGCTTTACTTGCCTTATTTGTCAGAAGCAACTTTCAACCGGGGAGGAATTATACATCCTAGACGAAAACAAGTTTATATGTAAGGAAGATTATGTAAATAATAAAATTCCAGGTAAGTTGGATTTTAATAGTGAACTTGAAAATGCGACAAATTGTTGGAGCCTTGAATTTGAATGCATTTATAGACGATACGACTGAAAGTGATAGCTTTATTCAACAGATGTTACTTGTGGATTTCAAAATTATGAAATATCATGCAATATAGTAAGAGAATGCTTTATGATGAGCGACAACAACTTTCGTAGTAGTAATAATAGTAGTAGTAATATTAGTAGTATCAGTACTACTGCTGCTGATGACGACATCGACTACAACAACGATGATAAGATTAACAATATTATCTTGAGCTACGAATGTCAAACGCTTTCTCTGAATATTTTCCCGTAAACAATTTCGCCTTTTTACCTCTGAACAAGCTAGACTAAGGTTCAGAAATGTTAAACATATCCTGATTGGTTGACATATCGGAATCCTGACTAATGAAAATGCTCAACAATCAGGGCTCTGACATGTGTCAGGACCCCAAATTCATTATACATTTTTAATGTATGTGAGAATTATATCATTTATTTTAAAAACTGTCTTTCTTTACATGAAGATGAATCCATCGTAAGGAGCACGGTATGTCGACAATACATACGCAATTTTCTTTTAAAATTATTGTTTTCAAAATGGTGCAATGTCGAGACGTTCAAATTAGACCAGATCGGATTGGATACGTTCGAATCTTATTTAAGAACAATTTCGTGGGATATTCGCTTCAGTTTTACCAGATGTGTTCACGTTCAACGCAACAGGAAAATCCCTGACTGAAGTGTTATCTGATCGCATCTTTGTTTTCTCACTTCCATGTTCGAGTTGAATGCATATCGCATGACGTCTGCTTACTTTATTATTGAATAGCGATAAACGTTACAATTAAATGACAACTCGTTTGCAGAGATAGAGATTTAGATCAAGTATCGGATTTTCATTAAACGTGGTAGGCCTATATATTTCAGTCTCTTCTGACTCAAACAGGCGGGGTAAAGGTGTCTCGCGCCCTTATGTATTCATAAACATTGATCAACGAAATCATCTGAAGGAGATGTCAACACCCGAGAAAAGTACACCTGCATTATTCATGCATTATATATTAATAATATTTATTAATTCATAGACAATAATTATATAATAATTTGATATGGGACAAAACGTTTTGGGTGTAGTTTTAATAGGAATATTAAACAGATTTTTATTGACTTTGCTTATTTCGAAGACTCGTATTTAATTTGCTCTCATTTGGTGTCTAACGGCACAGTAACGTGTGTGATTTATTTCTGTAGCAACTCGATTTAGATGCTGATAACTGCAGTCGAATCAGCTCCCTTTAAGTGGTGAGTTCGGCACGCTAACTACTGAGTAACCTCAGCAGCTCGATCCTTATTTCAGTGAAATACATGATAACCAGGATCTTTGTGAAATAGCAAAAACTTTTTTAATTACCACATCATAAAAGTGGTTTTCACGTATGTATATTTAGAAATATCAACAAAATGTATGTAATCCATGACCATTAAAAGGTTAAGAAAATAAAATAGTTTCTGCTACAAACGTTGCGCGCCTGATTACCGAGTTGTCAGGATTAACAGGGTCAGCACACAAGTTTCACGAAAAAAATTCTTTTTTGACGTGTTGTCTAAGGCGTTTGCCTTTGCAGATCACTGAAATCTCACCTTTGTCTGTTGTGGGTTCGAGTTTCGGACTCGACCAACGTTGGTATGTAAGAAAGCCTGCCGGCAGCTTCTCGTGCGTCGGTGGTTTTTTTCCGGGGTCCTTCTTCCACAACACATACTGACCGTCATGTATAGCTTCTAATGTGCTGAAAAGTGGTGTTAAGCCCATAGCCAACCAATCAACCAACCGCATATTTTCATCCAAAAATCCCCAAAACTCCGCAGTCCAAAAGGTCAAATTTCGCTGCGCGTGAAATAATTGTTTATTTTAAGAACATATGAGCCAGACATGCTTACGTTTAGCTATAGTTGTTTTACTTTACTTGCATCAAAGCCTTTCCTATATGTATTTCAATATAAGAAAGATGTACTTCATGTCTAACCACCAAACTCTGAATTTTTTGGTATTATTGTCAGAATGTATCTTGAAAATTCCACAAAGTGTAAAGAATTTTCATTATTTTAAAGATGCCGGAAAAATTAAGCGAAATCTCTAAATCCGCTAAAAATCCACAAATCCGATGAACAGTCCACAATTTGCTGAAAAAATCCGCAAGAGTTATCATCCTGGAACAAATCGAAAATCTGTTTTGTAGCATTTCGATACCCTTTCCTAATTAGAAATTACTGCACCACTTACATGATTCTTTTCATGTAGGATTGTATTAACCGTTACCAATTAACTACAGAGTGTTAAGCATTGGAAATTATTTACATCGGTATCATATCAACGTACTAGAATGATGTCACACCGTATGCTAGATTCCCCGAACGATAGACCGGTACATCTTAGCAGCTGATATTCCGTGCAACTGATACAGTAATTATTGAGGTTGAATCCCAAAAGATGATAAATCTCATGGCTTCTTAAATATGCAAACACTTTGTCCGGCTGAATATATATAATAGAAATAGCACATGGTGTTAGAGGTTGTCTAGTATTGGAATTAGAACGAATTTTGCCAGAATTAACTATGCTTTATAATTATTTTGGGATGCTTAGTGGTTAAATATAACTCTAGGCTACATATATCTGGTAGAACCGCTCCGATGGCCTAAGTGGTTAGAGAGCGTCCGCCTGGAATGCGGGAGATCGCGGGTTTGAATCCCGGTCAGATCATACCAAAGACTTGCAAAAATGGTATCAGCAGCTGCCTGCGCATATAGCTCAACATTAAGAGGTTAGTGTTAGGACTGGTTTGCCTGGTGTCAGGATAATATGACTGTGGGACATAATGCTACATGACTGTGGCATAATGACCCACTGTTAGACATCACTATAAACTGCTACATTGCAAATACACACACATGCACACACGCACACACACGCACACACACACACACACACATCCCAAACAGGAAGACATTTTTCAATACAACCAGTTTTCGAAATTTGTCTTTGTCACGTATGTTTGCCACACATGTATCCTTAGGTCCGCCACATGCCCATCCATAAATCTTTCTTATAGGTCACTGGCCATATATTGTACAAACGTGTTATATTATTATAGTCATAAAAAACGCATTTGTTATGTATGCACATCATAAAAATATTTAATTAGACTTCAACATCCGCTTTTTAAATAAAATTTATTCGGCAATCCCTGTAAACAATCATTAGTTTCCGCGTGCCAAAAACGGATATGACGTAGATTTATTCTTTCTATTCAATCTAGCCATTCAAGTGTTTAATTTTCCCACGTAAATGTCTGTGATATATCTTACGATCGTGCTTTTGTACAGCAAATATGGTGCATATGGTTCTAACCAAAAGAGGGATGATGGGACAAAAGGGTTCTTTCTTTTTTCCGAAAGACCCTATTTACAAGGGAACAAACGTGGATTGAAGCTGTGGGAGCGAATAGGGTGAGGGATGGGAAAGTAGCATATATGTCGGATTATAGTCTGTTTGGCCCAATGACAATTCGGCTCAAGACAACTCGGCCCAGTTTGGGCCGAAATTAAGAAAATTCGTCACTACTTGAAGGACACTTCGGCCCAACTCGAAAGACAACTCGGCCCAGTTTGGGCCGAAATTAAGAAAATTCGTCACTACTTGAAGGACACTTCAGCCCAACTCGAAAGACAACTCGGCCCAGTTTGGGCCGAAATTAAGAAAATTCGTCACTACTTGAAAGACATTTCGGCCCAACTCGAAAGACAATTCGGCCCAACTTAACAATAGTTTGAACAAGAACTTTTTCATCAAACAACAGGTAGATACTATGTATGACACACACACACACACACACACACACACACACACACACACACACACATACATACATACATATGAAGTCGGCCGACATAAGGAAGCCAACTTTGGTTTCTTTGGATTCTTTTAAGTATGCCGATTTTTTTTCTTTTTTTGGCAAAGTCGGCCGACATATGTAAGCCATTATTGATACCTTTTTGCCTGTATTAGGGGGAATTTTGAAAATAAATCGAAACAATAGAAAAGTTTTGAAAGCGACAAGATCTAGTGCGTCGTGCACGCACATCGATATAAGGCTGAACAGTAAATTAGTTTTCAATAGTTTCATCTAAATGATCCCTATCCATAGTTTATAGTGTTTTATTTTTCGACAACAAAAAGCATGTACTTTGTCTTGTGGGGATAAATGTGCATCATTTCCGGTTGGCGTCCTCTGTAGGTGGGAAGTCGTAGCTAAGGGGAAGTAACAGCGTTGTATACTTCTACTTCGAGTAATTAAATTATTATTTCTTCTTTACACTTGATAATTATTTTATTCTTTTTGTGCGAGTATAACTACTTTTAATCATGTAATGCAAATTTGATGTAACCAGAAAAATGTGGGAGTATTTCAGGTGATCTTTAACTTTTGCGTTGAGATCAATTTCTCAGTCATTGTTGGTCGCAGACTAGTAAAACTTTATACATGGGTGCCTCTTCGTAAGTTCAACAATATCCAATCAAATTTGAGTTATTTTTGTCTACATTTTCTGTATAAGTGGCTTCTGTTATGTTTTGCGTTGAGATATTTTCTCCAGTATTGTACCACTGATAGTCACAGATTGGTGCCACTTTGTATCCGGAAGCGTCTTCTCGAGTTCAACACTATTCATTCGAAATTTATTTATTTTGATCTAATTTCATGCATCAGTGACTTCGGTTATGTTTTGCGTTGAGATCATTTTTGTTTTGGTATTGTTGTTGGTCGCAGACTCGTACAACTTTGTATGTGGATTTTGATCAAGTTTTGCGTATAGGTCAGTTTCTCGGGTATTGTTGGACACTTGTTGGTGAGTACAACCCAAAACTAGCGAATTGTGATCACTGTAACCTACATTGAACGCCTCAGTGAGTTTGGTTCAATGTTATCTTTATTTCAGTCTTTCAGGCATTGGTGACCTGCATAGTTGTGCATAGCTATATATATGGCTGCGTCTTACTGAATATAGCAACACCCCACAGTGGCGGGACAGTCGATTCCAAATACTCGTTTCTATATCTTTCTAAAAAAAAGAAATTATTCCACTACTTTACTAATTACTGGATTCTATTTGAACATGACGACAAGAAGAAGTCACTTCGACTAAAGCAGATCATTGTGAAGTCTGGTGTTAAAATACACATAAGCACATGAAAGACTATATAATGATGCTGCAAAAAAAGTGTAAACTGTCAATTCCATACCCCCTCCCCCATCACCACACACACACACACAAACACACACACGCGCGCGCGCGGGCACTATCACACAGCAGTTGATCAGAGCCTGTCTGGGCACGATTTTAACTCGCAAACAGACCAGCACGTTTATCACTGTACCACTGCGTCTCCCTCCGACCAAGATAGAAAATATATTTATGACCATATATCAGCAATTTAGCCAAGTTGTACAGAGATGACGTCAACAAAAGCTTTTCCTGTGACATTGTTTGAGTTGAGTTGATTCTAGAAAATGGAGGAGATATGATTTCTTTCTGTTTAATAAAGTTATAGCTATACAGTTTACACAAAAGTGTGACACTTCTATTAATATAAGAATTCTGATCAGTGGTTTTCTGAAACAGAGATAAATAGGTTGCACTTGCTGTTTAGTGGAGGGGGCAAGCATAAGCTAGCTGTATTAACGTAGTGTGTAAGATTTTGTATCAGCGGAGCATGCAGCGTACCGTGTACGATTTTGTATCTGTCTATATCAGTCTTACACGTAACGTACCATGTAAGATTGTGTATCAGTCTAACATGCATCGTCCAGTGTAAGATTTTGTATTAGTCTAACACGTAACGTACCATGTAATATTTTGTATCAGTCTAACATACATCGTCCAGTGTAAGATTTTGTATAAGTCTAACATGTAACATACCATGTAAGATTTTGTATCAGTCTAACACGCATCGTCCAGTGTAAGATTTTGTATCAGTCTAACAGTAACACGTAGCGTACCATGTAATCTTTTGTATCAGTCTAACATACCAAGTGATATCTTGTGACAGTTCCACATTGAAAATTCTCAGTATTACAGTCATATTAGAAAACCTCGTGTGCATGACGCAACAATACACTTTGGATTATAATAGAAATATTTCTCAAAGCCCACATTAGCATGCTTGCACATTGTAGTTTCTTTTACTCTCATAATTGCAAAAGGTTATTGATAGTTCCAATGCAGATGCTTCACTAATTATGGCATGATTGGCTTGTTTATCCAGAAAACTGGCCACGATAATTTTCTTGCGTTCTCTTTTTCTCATTCAGAATGCATTGGAAAGGTTGGTAACACGAGTACAAACAGCTTGTAGAATCTAAACAAGTCAAAATCTATTTATAGAATCAATTACGGGATAAGTATCAATTACGTAAGTGACCTTGTAACCTTTACAAAACGAAAACATCAATAGCTTGTTAGGTATTTGACTCCTTTTATTGTTGTTTGATTAAAATACTTACCTAATAAGTTCTAAACATATACTCAAATTGAAAACAACTTTGTATTTATTCGGTTTCCTTTGTTATCATTGTTATGCTATGTTTCGTTTAGACTTGTTCTAATGTGTGATAGTAGTGTCGGTTAAAACATGCCCTGAGATTGATATCGTAGCGTGCAAAATGAGAAGTCCTGTTCTCAGTTTGTTTGCTAAAATGAAATTAAATTAATTTCCAAAATGTGACAGAAAAGTTTGAATTTTATAGAAAAAGTCAAAATCGCAGTAACGGTTCGATTCAAACAAGAAAAAATTGACTTGGTTAGTCACATTTTGCCAAGGCAGTCAGTGCACAGAAAAAGAAATTGGTTTGTTTCGTGGCAAAGTAAACAGGCACATTTTAAAACATATAATCATATATAACAACCATTTCATACCAATAGTAAATTTCATCTATAATTTACGGCATGCAGCATAATTCGTTCAAGATATAGATTTTGTAAAAACTAAAAGAAAAACGGCTGAAATATGGATGGTAATAAACTACCATTATTACTACAACTAAAACAACTTCCGCTTCCATTACTACTTTTAATCCTAATACCATCACCACCATTGCTGCTACTACCAACACCACATTCATCAGGCCTATCAGTGGTTAAATATACACGTTCCTTTATAAACGCAAACTATGTGTTGTCAATGTCCACAATTTTATCGGGGGGGGGGGGGTAGTCATCCATCCACTTCCCTCCGGTTTCTCTTCGTAAAATAAGCAGATTTGACCAAAAATTTTGATACGTCTGGCCAAGGATTAACCACAGCAGTTTGTAGCCTCCAGTTAATTCCCGCCAAATCTTGAGGCTTATAATGTTAAAGTCGACTCCGTCGATAGTGCCAGGCTATGGAAATTTGCCATGCACGAGGATTTACCCGGATTTGACAATCACCGATTTTCTATGTATTTGCATACGTAGGAATCGCTGTAATGCAAGGTCTGCCATAGGAAGGCTTCGGGTGATAAAAATTGAAATATCCATGCCAAATCCCAAACACTGCTGTAGAATTCAAAATAATTGTAAGTGTCCCATTATGATTTCGCTTTTACGTCCTGGATTTAGGAACAAAGCCGATGGAATAAATGACGATCCCATGCGCTGTATTTCACAAATGTGTACTCTGTTTTAGAGAACCAGTTCGAAAAAGGTATTCTAAATTATTATTTAGCATCAAATTGGTTTCACTGAAAAGAAAACACGTATATTCTTTTTAATTGTTGCAGTGATAGATTATAAATATTTTTAAAACTGTAATGTTATCAATAAATTAATGAAAAATATTATTTCGCTGTCAAAGAATGGCGTATTTTAGAATCTCTGAACTTTCCGAGCCAGAACGACATTTTGTTATATATATATATATATATATATATATATATATATATATATATATATATATATATATACATACTGAGATCTATATTGTGATTGGACCGCTAAGTATTCTCTATACTTAAATAAAGCAATACTCTTGAGGATTACTATTTGATAGCATATAATCTGTTCTTCTCTGTATGACGGGTAAAAAATATTAAAAGGAATAAAAATAAAATCAGATACTTTTGTCATTTGCATAATTACGTCTTTAAATAAACAAACTAGCTTATAAACGTCAAACTCCGTAAGGATCCTTATCCAATCGCTCCAAAATAAAATCAGAAAACACTAAACAATTACGCAAGTCGCCTGCAGGCTTTACAAAAGTCGTCATTTCTTACACCCAATAAAATTCACCTAACTGGACTGATCGTGATTATTACTGACAAAAAGGATATCTAATGTGCAGAAAACTATCCCCACTCAATGGTAACAATTTCCGGGCCAGAATAACTTTGTTACCTCCTTCGACAGAAGATTTATTTTTCATTGTTTAAAATTTGGTCTAGTATACATATATCGAAAGCAACTAGCAATTACCAGGAAATCTGAGGGTATTTAACGCGTTATCTTAGACGCTTTTCTTTTCACAAATACAAACTGACTGTTTGAGTTTCATTCAGCACGGTTACAAACTATCAGGAATATTTGTAACAGCAAAGACGTATGTATTAACGCCTTTAATACCTACATATTTCATGATGCATGATGGGAATGTTGGGCATAATCTTAGCTGAAACTTGCCAACAAAGACTTACATTTGTTTCGCCCCAAAACATGCATCAATGCAGGTAATAGTGTGTATGTACATGTGCATGTTGTCGGAGTTGGAACATAGCTTGCTGGCACCGTATTTGCGTTTTCTGTGCTCATCGCGGAATAATTTCGGAACCACTCTGTCTTAGTGTGCGTCTATTCTTTCATTACAGACGGCTAAATAGAACATTTTATGATCAAAGAATTCCAGAATATCAGTGGGGCCTATAACCTTGTTAGAGAAACGCAAATTGTGTTAGACTCGGTTTGGATGTGCCTTAATTGGGTTAACGCCAGCAAACAACCAGTCATCACGTTTAATTGGTGTCCAATAATGCGATAAACGATCCGATAATACACTTCTTTAAAAGACTCGCCATCAGCATGGACCTTCGTACGATATTGTATACATCCTGTGAAATATTTAAAACACAGCAAGTTTGGCGAAATAACCAACATATTTTGTGATTTTATTCTAAATAAACCCTACATCAGTGATATTTCACCAATGCCAGTGTTCTATAAAACCGTGTATTAGTGAACCTGGAAAGATTATATGTACAAATGTGAACGTATCAGCGATAAATGATTGGTTTAGTTTAAACATGCTTGACTGACTCACTAACATAATCAAAGCGGGAATTGGAATGGAGGGAGGTTTCAGTGAAATAAGCGTTCCTCTATATTGTAATAGTAAGTACTATAGGTACTAACAAGTTGTAGAAAATATGCATGTCGACATTGTTTGATACACATTCACGCCTTTTATTGTCAAGATA